>JAPWTK010000026.1:2785000-3397719 GCA_029963805.1 Aromia moschata | reverse complement strand
AAGGTCGATAATGTTCAGATATGAATTTTAGGTGTTTCACATATAGCACCATCGATATTTATTGGCCAACCACGGCTTTTGGCAAACGACACCAAAGGTATAGCAATAACAGTAACACGAGGATTGTCTTCTGTAGACGTAAAACTTAATAATGGTAATTGATGATGGTAACAACAAACAACTCTTAGTGATACAACAACTGTGCGAAATTCGTGTACATATGGGTGTGGTAAATGTCCTCTGTCGAGTGAACTATTTTGAATTTGCACCTTCAATTTCAGTAGATGTGAACATTTTCTCTCTACATCCACATGAATCAATAGACTACTGAATAATGCAACGTACACTAATCAATGAAGACAGTCGGTGTTTCTAAATGATGGGCATGCGAGCCGTATACATTCATATTATTAATACATTTTTACTCCTGTGTTCTTGTATCTCGATATGTCCTCCGTCATGATTACGAGTCTGACCTGCGTCGTGGTACACTGTTTGGACATGTCGAAGGGTGTAAGCTGCAAACATGGGATAAAATATGGCCTACAAGGGTATCATTTTTTCTGGTTTCAAGAAAGGACATTGTCACCGGAGGGCGTTAACCGCCGCGAGCACGACTTGACTCGTAAGCTCTCGTCGAAACATCAACAACGCATCAACAACGTAAGTGTTTTTATTTCTTTCCGCGCCGTGAGGCGTCTCGCAACAGGAGCCCTCGACGTCGGGAGAACTTCCAATTCGCCATCAGGTTACAACGACGCTGCACAACTATTTCCATAGCGTGTAGCGTCCCTTCAGCGTCCCCTTATGGAGGGGTGACGCTGACTTCAGCACCATCTCCAACGACATCATCAAAAATAATCCAACGCTCGGCGCGGACACCCATAGCCGGGTACCTCTGTCATTGGCTTCCCTCGCACCTCGCCCCGACGATACCGTGAATCGGATTAAGTTGCCTGATAAGGTGCAGATAATGTATTTGTTTATCATCAGCACTGTGTTTCTCTTCTCTGCACTTAATTACAGGTACAGAGTATAGCAAAATAGCAGTGTACTTTATAAGCAAAATAAAAATCATTTATGTTACGGTTAAAAATGATAATCTGCTTGGTTAATATAAACGGATATCTACCTGTGACCTGATTACTGTCGTCCAATAAGATATCCAACAAGAAAATTCATGATTAAAATGTATGACCTTAGTGACCAATACCACTTTCCTCGAAGACTAATACAGTCGTCAAAAGTTGAATTCATGATCAAATTGACATCATCATACTATTGCTTGTCATGAGAAACATTTTCCTCCTCACAACGGTTTATCTCTTGGCTTTTTACGGTTTTGTGAATAAGTGAGTACATATTTCCTATACCTTTAAATTGAAGATTTGTTTTGGTTTTACCTTTGTTTTACCATTTGTCGACAATCAAGAAACTACGTTCAATTAACTGCTAATTAAAAACCACTCTTTGAATTGAAGACTTGTTTGTTTCGTTTTTTTTTTTTAATATTTTTTAACAATCAAAACGATGTCGAATTAACTGCTAATTAAAAACTCGTAAAGAATATATACGGTGTTTTGGAATTATATAAATTATTGCAGATGAAATAAATATTGGATTGCAGGATGAATAATTTGATATCGCCTGCACACAAATCATGCAGCTTATGAAAAATTTACGGGTAAATCAACAGTGAAAATTCCCTTGTTATAAACACCGGATAAATGATTAAACCAATTCAATTTTAACTCGTTCCCCTAATTAGTGAAAAACAAAAGTCGGTCAGCTTTATTGGCTATGCCACTCGAAATAAAATATAAAGTATTCATGTTGCATTCCTATTTCGGGGATTGCCGCAATGTTTTTTGATTGTTTTAAACGATAGGGTATTATTAGCAATGCAATTATGTGTTTTGTTTTACAAAAAGTAAAATTAATCTGCAGCTATAAAATTTTTAAAATAAATCTCATTAGTTAATAATGAAGTAGGAAAACATCATTAAATAAACAGGTTTGATGTAAAACTTGACAATTTTGTGACTGAATCGATCAAACAGAATAGTCTAAAACAACTGAAATAAAAAAATCGTGAGTCGCAAAATTTGAGTTAATTCACTCGAGAGAACTATCTCTATAAATGGTAAAGGTTAGAGATATAAAGAAGTTGTTAAGTATTCCCGCATATATCTGATCCGATACAGTTAGTAGACTTTGCAGTTTGGAATCACCAATTTTTTAGTTTAATGTATTTATGAATTTTCTGAAATGTAATTCGACAAAAAGCCCAAAACATATACAAGTATAAATAAAAAAATCGAGTTTTATAAAATTTCTTAAAGTTAATTTAACTGAGAGAAATGACTCAGATATGAAATTAATTTTATAAAGATGGAAATAAGGGGGCCCCAACATTCTGGGCGTTTGATACAAAAATAAATCAGAAAAATAGTCTAAGATTAAATGTAATCCCAGATAATTCCAGATAGATTTTATATTAAAAAATCGGCAGAAGGTAATAACATTTGCGATTTTTTTTAAATTAACAAATTGGTTAATAGTGAAAAAATTATTTGTTGCATTGTAATTATGTGTTCAGCTTTTGAAGCATACACGCCTTCCAAACATTTTCACAGGTAATATCAAACATTGAAATCTGTTAATTAACATAATAATAATAAATTTATTTGTAATTGAACTAGGTTGCAACATAAGCCAGTGAGAGACCAATAATTTATATAATATAAATATAAAAAATATTAATTAATTAGCAGAAGGTATACGAAAAAAATATATATAGACATATTAATGATTTATCAAAAATGTCTTCCAGCTGCTTTAATTTAACACAGAAAACAGAACTGAAAGTTATGAATGTAAAGATTTTTATGAAAAGCGAAGCAATTTCTGCCAAATCGATAACATAGGCATAGTAGTCCTCCCGTGATACTTTTTCAGAAGGAATAAAGGGTGTACACAGGTAATAAATTGGGCAATATAAATGGAACAGAATGACACAAGTCCCCAAATTGAAACACCCTGTATATTTTTGCGAATTTTCGTATTTTTCCAGATTAGAAATACGGAGCCACGACACATAGTGCAACTCAAATAGTATGTCATGGTGTTTGGCTTCAACTTAATTGGATTGCAATAGTCCCGTGTCAGTTGATGCTGTTGTACGAACTCTGCAAATACGGGGAAGAGCAAGAATATATTGATTAATGCAATCGTGATATTTTTTTGAACGAACTCATAAGGTTATAACGAACAGAAGATGAGTAAAAGGGGGGTGACACCATTTATGTGACTAACCCTATACAATGGTCACAAAAGCTCAATGAAACAGTGTAGAAAAGGGTTTGTAACAGGATCTTTATGTTCGGGATTCAGACTCAATAAGCAATTACGGAAAATGATTTTGTAACATCATCATTAAAAACTGGACGTTTTCCTCGAAACACCGAACTACTATATTTTCTCGACGCACGTTTCGCAAATAAGTTGGCATCTCAGGAGAAGATTAAAACTAAATTCTAACCTACACAATTGCACAATTTACACTATTTGCCGCCATGGTTCACTGAACTGTAACTGTCTTTGTTTATCAGAGCAAAAAAAGACAGGGTATCGGACCATTGTCCTTAGTTCATACTACTGTCACACTTAATGATTTCTAGCTTTCAAAAGTTCCCAAATGTCTACTGTTTGTTACATTTCTAATTAGACAGTAAACAGTATGAGTTGGATGCTTCTCAAAGTTTAGAAATCATTAAGTGTAACAGTAGTATGAATATGGACAGTGGTCCGACACCTACCAGTCCACTGTTTGCTCTGATAAACAAAGACAGTTACGGTTCAGTGGACCGTGGCAACAAGTGTGTGGGTAGAATTTAAGTTTTAATGTTTTTTGAAGATGCCAACGTAGTTGGCGAAACGAGCGTCGAGAAAAATATAGTAGTTCGGTGTTTCGTGGAAACGTCTAGTTTTTTGTTTCTATGCCGAAGGTTCCAGCACCCACTTCAGGAACATCATCATCGTTTTATTCACAATGTGTACTATGGCATCATCTGCTGGAGAAAATTTAAGGAGAAAATTTTTCCAGCAGATTGTTATCACCAAGAATAGTTTGATAACTTGACTCTCTTTGAAGTCTTATTAGGTTAAACTCTAAGTTCTACAAGGCAATAAACTTTGTGAAAATAAATTAAACTATAGGGAAACAACTACTTCTTAGAATCCACTGTTTTGGTTTAGAACTTGGAGCAATTTGACAGTTTGAAAGCTGTCAAGCGCCAGACTGTAAAACAACAATTGTTGACCTGAACCTACCGAAGAGATGCGTTTGAATTGGCAAAGCTACTTTGATATCAAGTTTTGTTGCAAGCATCTTACATTGTAACAATAAATTCCAACATTATATATACCATTGATACGTAGAATACTTTTCTAGCGTAGCAGTTGTTAAATCGTTTCTCCGTCCGGAAACAGACGGCCTTTCACAAGCCGAAACGAAGAACACGCCGCATTTTCCTCTACATTCCCGAGATGTTGGTTAAGATTAAAATACGCTGAATACGTCGCTGCCAGTCCGCTGATGCGGAAGCAATAACCGCCGCTACGTTCTATGTACGATCTATAGAAAGGTACTTAACGTAACTAGATATATCATTGACTGGTTTACATCGGGACCGTCTCCTGAATCTACGTTTCGGCTTTTGTGAGCGAACAAGAGCACCGTTGTTGCTATACAATGTTTACGTCAATACACCCCTGCCGTGTAAATTATATGATGAAGCTAGGCGATGCGTTCCAGACAGCGCGCTGCCGAGCCTTCCGAAATTACGATGTTTGCTTACACAATGTAATGTAACGCAACGTAAACAACGCAAGCAACGCAAGCAACGCAACGCAACACAACACATGTAATTCAATGTAAGGTACATAAGCGTCAGAAAATGATACGAATAACTGAGCAATATACAGCAATGTAATGACGAAACACTTATGAAAAACCTAGAAGGTTTCAGTTAGGCACTTATTAATAACTTCAACCTCCACCAAAAAGTACAAATTCCAACCATATATTTTATCCCTTTGTCGAGTTAAGAATTATGATCGAAAATGCACCTACTACACATTTTTTCTGCTATTTGCGGACACTTTTACACTATAATATTTTTGGTCACATATTTAGTCAACACCTGGTGTAACCTCCTTTCGACTTGATGTTGCTTTTTGAGACACCCAGTATGTCAAAAAAACTAATTCCAATTATTTTTATACTGATTCTTAAACATCAAGTGGCAAAAATGATCAAGTAAAAATCAAGCCTAACAAGAGTCAGTTTTCGGGTAACTGAGTTACGGAAGAGATTATTTTTTTTATAGGGTAATTTTGCTTTTTATATAGGGTGATTGATCGAAACTATTCATCAAAAGTATTAGGGCTTGTAGAGGTTTGTGATTTTTAAAAATTTGGACTTGTTATTAATGTTTTTATTAATGCTCAATTATATACAGGGTGTTTGAAATAGACCTTCCATTTAGCACAACTTCAAACCATCAAAACTGATTTTTTGAATACAAAGCTCCATATTTTACTTTACATTTTGATGTCGAATTAAAATCTGCGTCGTTCTGTATTACCATTCCCCATATCTATTTTATTATAATATATACCTATTCCCTATACCTATCTTATATGATATTTTGACGTATGAAATTTGCAATAAAAAAGGCAACATTCCATTTAAAATAAGGAACTAGGTGATGACTTCCGGGCACTACTATATTACTTAGGACACGCACCTCCGGGGGTGTGCTACCTCTATGGAAAGCCCTTGAGTAGAGGAACATATTCGTGGGAGTCGGGTGCGAGGAAACCTCCCGTTCAAAAGTTATAAGTAAACCCTTTCTGCATTGACTTCATATGGGAGAAGGGCGTAAGTAGGCACGTATAGCTATATAAGCTTATAGCTTTCATCTCAGCCCAGTGGCGTAGAGGTTAGCGCTAGGCTGAGAGGCTAGAGGTTACGGGTTCGAGTCCCGTGCTGACTAATATTTGCAATTACTTTACAATACAATACGATGACAGTAATGAGTGAATTCTCGTTACAGATGGCTTGGAATTACATAAGAATTGGAAGAGAAGTGGTCAAAGACAGAGAAACCTGTTGCTGCGACCTGTGTTGCTGATACCTGTGGTTAAGAGAGAGAGAACTGTTGCCCCCTAAGAGAGACAGAAATTGCCGTGTGTACAGGAATAACGTGATGGTTTGGGAAGAAGATAATGGCTTGGGCAGATGGAGATGTAAGAAGCATGGGATCGATCAGAATGCGACGAAGGGGACTATGTTCGAGAACCTGTTGCTGCCAATAGAAAGCCATTGTATTGACATACTCCTTCGCCATTGGGGCCGACTATAGAGGTGTAATAAGAGAGAGTATACTGACAGATGATGACGATACTAGCCCAAACACTATATCTGGTATATCTGTGAGCATACTGACTGGTATATCTACTGTAGAGAAGTCTGTATGGCAACTTGGATGAGAGATGCGAAGAGGAGGGACAGGAGACCAAAGTAGGCAAAAGAAAGTACAACAGAGGTCGGCTGGAGAGACGGAGACTGGATACTCGGAATGCTCCATAGATATGGCAGCTTCAGATTAGAGATCTGCCCGGACAACAAAAGAACTGCAGAAGTGCTCAAACCCCATAAAGAATCACGTGGCACCCGGTACTGAAATCCATGCAGACGAATGGAAGGCACACTCGTCGCTATCGAGAGAGGGGATACTCCCACAAGACAGTCAACCACAGCAACGAAGGCGAAGGTCGGTTCGTCAACAAAGAGACCGGGGCTCACACACAGACAATCGAAGGAGTTGGAAGTGGCTGAAACACGACTTGGAAGAAAGGAGTTACACTGGAAACGCAATGGCAATACACTTGTGCGAGTACTTGTTGCGCAAAGAAATCAAACAGAAGAATTTGGATCCGTTTGAAGAACTCATCAAGTGTATAAAATCTCAATTTAAACCTGAATACTTGTAAATACTTAATTAGAATAAAAGAATATTTGTTTGTTATTTAGGTTAGGTTAGGTTAGGTTAATAAATGAGTTAAGCTCTTTCTTCCATGTAAAGTCAATGGCAAAGGGCGTAACACGTTATTGCCCATAACTTTTCAACGGGAGGTTTCCTCGCCCCCGACCCCCACCAATATGTTCCTCTACTCAAGGGCTTTTTATCGAGGTACCACGCCTCCTGGTGGGCGTGGTCCTAAATACTATAGTGCAGCCTCCAAATTTTCAAAAGTCACAAGCTTCTGTAAGCCATAATACTTTTAATGAATAGTTTCGATCAATCACCCTCTATTTAAAGGTACCTCGCCATTTCAAAACCCACTGACGGTCAGTAAAACACGAATAACAAAACTGCGCGTGACGCCAGTGAACTCCCACGGAAATTGGCCCAGTCCACTCACAAGGTAACGATCAAGACCAAGCGAAGACGCTGAGCGCCAATGTAGTCTAGTAGGCAGTGAGCTAAAATCAGCAAAAAGTGTTTTTGAAACATATAGGGCTTAGTTTTGACGGTTCCCTATGTATTTTTTTGTAGAACATAATGCGGGGTCTGTAAAGCTGAAACCGTCCGCTAATTTTTAAAACCTATTTTTTTTTCATTTTCGCTTATACCTCCGTTCCTTGGTATATTTTATATAGCATATGCATATAAGAAGTTGTAGCCTATTGAATTTCCAAAATTTTAAACCTAACCCGAAGTCTCCAAGTGCTATTGTTAACTTGCAAATGACTGCTGAAGTTGAAAAAGTGCTTTTTTTTTCACCATTTTTTTCTTCGAAAGTAGAGTGATTATGGTCACGAAATTTCTCGAAAGGACTGCTGTTTGTAGTATGAAGTAAAAAAAAAAACTCAGCTCGATCCGTTAATAACTTTTTACTAATTTACTAAACTTACTTTTTTACTAATTTTTTTGCAAGACTTAATTAACAGTGATGCCATTTCTTTGTTTATTGTACAATATTGACCGGAGTTGGGCTAGAAAAATTATAAATCTCTTCGAGTTTGCGAGACTTTTTGAAATTTTGAAAAAATATAAATTTGGGCCAGTTTTATACCGTTTTCTACGCGACCTATATATTGTTTTAGCGTTGCCGCTTGAAAGTACGCTTCAAGACGCGTATTTAAAAAAATGGGCGTCAAAGTTAAAGATTATAGTCACAATTCCGAGAATTTCGAAGCGGCAGCGCTAAAAGAAAGGTAGTCGCGTAGAAAATATTATAAATCTGACCCAAATTAATATTTTTAAATATCTCAAAAAGTCTCGCAAACTTGAAGAGATTTACGATTTTTCAGAAATGGCGTCATTGTTAATTAAGGCTTGCAAAAGAATTCGATCGTTAATTACTCGAAAAGTTATTAACGGATCGAGTTGAAATTTTTTTGTAACTTCATACTACAAATAGCAGTCCCTCCAAGAAATTTCATGATAAAAAAATAATAAAAAAAAAATAGTGAACAAAAGCACTTTTTCAACTTCAGCAGTCATTTGCAAGTTAACAATAGCACTTGGAGACTTTGGGTTGGGCTTAAAATGTTGGAAATTCAATAGGCTACAACTTCTTCTTAAATGCATATGATATATAAAATATGTCGGACCGGAACGGACATATAAGCGAAAATGTGAAAAAGATTATTTTTTTACAAATTGTTAATTTAAAAAAATTAGCGGACAGTTTAAGCCTATGGACCCCGCACACTGTGTTCTACGCAAAAAAATACATAGGGAACCGTCAAAACTAGCCCCATATGTTTCAAGAACACATAACAGGCTCTGCCTATTGGACTAATGAGATCTCTCTCTCTCTCTCTCCGGCGCCCTAAAACACCCCACACACGCGAAGATTCGGAACGTACGAACAATACGCGATATATGGGCGTAATAACGTGACGCATTTATGCTCGTGCCGGCCGCAAACCGACCCTCTATCATAAGATTTAACGTAAGTAGAGGCTCCCTGCGGGGACGGCAAATTGGGAGGCCGTTCGGCATCCCCTACCTACGGATATTCGATTTAATTTTCGCGGTTCGCGTAACGCCGACCATTGTATTTTATCGGCGGGCGGGACAGGGACTGGCCTTGGCCATTAACAAGGCCCAACGAAAATATGACGTCATGAAAAACAACAAGAAAATTGTCGGACGGTAACAAGTGGAAAGCACTTCTTGTTAAAACCCGTTTCGGCAGAAACGCCACCCCGGCATTACTTTTCAGGCCTCATAACTAATACTATTTACGACAGAAAAATTTGTCAGAGACACATTTTTGAAGTTTAAGACGTGCCCTTTCCGACGGTGTCCATGAAGTTCCTCAAAAAAATTATTAATTATGAAAAAATCAGTTTAAAAAAAAAAACACGATTTTTTTCTCATTTTTTTAAACCAAATTGGCAATTTCCGGCTGCAATGGACCTGGAACCTCACTAACAAGGGCATAAATGTTTGAATTTTAGTATACTTTTAAAGATCGATTTTTATTCTTTATGCGTTCAAAATGGTTCTGAACTGCAAAATTTTTGCATAAAAATTCAATAATTTTTTATTGGAAAATGATGCACTTTTTACAAGAAATTGTCAAGAATAAAAAGTTCTAAAAACGCTCAATGAATGCACTAGAATTTTTCAAAATTTTTTGAGCAATTTTTTGATTTTGCAAATTGTCATTTTTTCAAAATTTAAAAAATTCCAGTGCATTTCTTTGAATGCTTTTAAGAACTTTTTATTCTTGACAATTTTTTTTTGCAAAAGTGCATCATTTTCCAATAAAAATCTTGAATTTTACGCAAAAAATGTTGCAGTTCCGGCGTTATTTTGAACGCATAAGGGAAACAATCCATCTTTAAACCACGTATACTTAAAGTTCAAACATTTATTTCACCGGTTAGTGAGGTTCCAGGTCCATTGCAGACCGGAAAAATCGTGTTTTTTAAATGCTTTTTTTCATGATTAATATTTTTTTGGGGCCATCGGAAAGGGCACGTCTTAAACTTTAAAGATATGTCCCTGTCAAATTTTTCTGTCGAAAATAGTATTAGTTATGAGGCGCTGAAGAGCGACGTACCGGGAGTGGCGTTTTCGGCCAAAACGGGTTAAAGTGACGATATTTCTGGAAAATTAATTTATATTTTTATATATTTGTGTTAGTAATCAAAATTATTATTCATTCATTCTCCTACATTCACGTAGGAGTGGAAGTAGAGTATCCATATATTTGTTTTTAAAAATATTTTTTGCCTCAGTAGGCATAAAATATTCTGAAGTATTTAAATTTTGAGTTTAATGATTTCATGGATAGTGTGAAATGTGAAGTATATGAATATATTATACTGAATGCCTTTTTCAAAATCGGATACAAAATACAACTAAAATAAAGGTGGAATTATGGCTTTATCTGTTGAGATATTTTCTTTAGCCAAAAAATAATGAAATATAATGCATAAGATTTGCAATTTATTGTTACCAAAGTTTTGAAAACGTGTTGATGACAATAAAACAAAAATGAAAATATTTCATTTTATTGTTCCGAAGGGGTCACCAGATGGCTCGAGGCGGCCCTGGCTCCCTGCCTCCTATTTGGTCGTCGCCCGCCAACTAAGTTATTCCAGCCATTTCGGGAAAATCGAGCACGGGAATTATTTTAATTGCTCCGGCAACGGTGAGAAGGGTGGGCTCTCACGCAATAACTGTATAGTAATGGACCTGTAATAGATCTCGAAACTATTCCGTTGAATGACAAAGCAAAGTAATTGGTTTGAGGTATTCAACGCTTAGTCTTCAACTCAAATTGAGCTACACAATATTTCATCGTTCTGGCGTATTTTAAGTGAATCTCATATTCTTTAACTCTTAAGTAAAACAATATTTTGTTTGCCTAATATACAACGTGGAAAACACCTGAAACATCTCGCAAAATATTATATTCTTATCGAAGTCGAAGATTGAATTTGAAATTTAGTTAAAGGTCGAAGGTTTAAATTTGTTACCGTCTCTTGAAATTCTTTAGTTCTATGCACGATGGAGTATGTTCGTGATGTGAAAGGATATTTTTTTTTATATTATTAGAAAATTTTTCTAATGGCAACCCCTATTTTCGGTTGAATAAAGTGAAAAGTCACATTTTTTGAGTACTGTATACAAATTTTAATAAATCGTAGTATTTATAATCAAAACAAATATATATATAGTCAAGAGGTGTAACGTCTGGGAAACGAGGTGGCCACTTTATAGCTCCATGTTGATCTACACATCGTTATGGGAAGATGTTATCCAAATACGTGCAAACAGGAGGAACGTAATGCACTGTCCTATTGCATGCACCTGGTGGTCGCATAACAAACTAATTACTGTGCCGTTGTTTATTCAAACGTCCGTTAACTTATATTTCAGTGTTGTACGTCAAAAAATTAAAATTCTCCTTTATAATGAATGAGTAATGTTGTGTACCTCACTGTTCGTCTTGAACTAAAAGGACCCCCATTTAACCTTTCATATATTTCAAGAAGTAAGAAAACATCAAGTTTCCGTGGTGCATAAATTTCGTGAAAAGGAACGCATAAATAGACGCAAGACTTGGATATTAAAAATTAAAACCGAGGATCGAAAAGTCAGTTTGTGAATATATGAGTGTCTATTTTCTGTTTTTGTCAACACGCCAGATGCCGAACATTCGTGCATGTCGGACGCTATAAATCTGCAATGTTCCGGCGTATTTAGCGGCGCGAAACGTGCATTAGAATTGCACAAAGCGGTGCGCTCACGCCGCCGCCTAAGATTTGTAGCTCGAGGAGGCACGCATTAGAGACGATATAATTACCTGCCGTTCTTGGGACCAACGTTGGGCACGTAGGAGGAGCTTGCCGTGATGGCTTCGTCGGGGATGGCGCCGGACTCCATGCCTGAGCGGTTCGTTGCAAGATCCTGAAAAACAAAGGACGGTTTAGCTGGAACACCAATAAATGGGATGATTTTGCTATGCGTTTCAAATGTTTTGAGCCCTCACTTTGATGGTTTACAAAAAAAAACTGCTGGGCTGAATTAAAAGCATTTTTTTACATACGATTCTTTTTGTACTATTCAACGTATATATATACATAACATGTTAATAGGGAAAAAGGTGGGTAAGATATTTTTTCGAGATATTGATTGATTATATAGGCCAACAAATCTTTTATCACAAACCAGAATATACTTTTTTCGAAGGTTTTCGACATGCTGGAATCCGAATCTTATAAACCTCAGAAATGAATGTGCAAAAATCACGGTTTTTCGGTATATTTTAGGTTATTTCTCATGATTATGTAATTATTTTACAAAATCATTTACGGACTCTGAAAGAGCTATTTATGCCCTTCAAACCAATTTTGATTTATTCTGATATCTTTTTTCTTCTTCGAGAAATCGCATTTTGAAATAGTTATAAATAAACAAATTGCAGAAAACGCGTTTTTTTTTACAAAAAAATCATTCTTTGCTCTGTTTTTCGTTCAATCTTTCTGAAAAATTTGATATAGGGGTTTTGGAGGTCGTTGATTATGAATTCTCTTGTGTATTTTTGAAGTAAACCACAAAATTTCAATGAATATATTTTCAATCTTTTAGTCATTTAGTTCCACCATCTTGTGTTCGCCATTTGGAATTTTACAAATATGACTCCGAATTCGTAATCAGCTACCTCCAAAACCACTACATCTGAATTTTCAGAAATATTTTATCAGCCTGTGTTTCGACTAAATGATCTCTGTAAATTCATATTATCTTTTTTAATTTTGAAGATTCTCTCAAACAAACGACGGTTTAGTTAGAGCACCAATAACGGAAGAATTTTAATATGTATTTCAAATGTGTTGGACCCTCTGTTTGGTCGTTTAAAAATCAGAAAAAAAAAAACAATTCTAAACCTATTAAAGCATTTTTCACATACAATTCCGTGTATTGTTCACTATAACGTGTTAAAAAGGCAAAACGGGCAAAACATTTTCATCGGTTCTTGAAGATGAAGGCTCCTTCTCAGAATGCCTTAAACCACAGAAAAACCTGGGCTCTTGAAAAAACGCTCAAACGTCTCCGTAGGCGTGCTGAAGTTTTTCTTGTTGCACAAAATAATGTCACTCATTTTAAACGCACCAGAAAAAAACTGTTCACGAAAACAGTCACAAAGAACAAACAGATGACTCTAACAAGTTCAAACTTGTCCTGAAATTGCATTACATGTTCGTCTCCTGCCCTTCCAAGTCCCGTCTCCGCAGTGTTGCTAGATCGGGCGCGTCGTTGACAGTCTCTTTACTTAATTTACACACACCTCGTATATGAAAATAAATATTATTGGTTTATCAATTTTTATGGTACCTTAAACGTAGTTCAAACGACTTTAAATTTAAAATAGGCTGTTGGTTTCAACAAGTCTGAATAGGAGCAGACCCTGTTCTACCTATAGTTTATTCTCCCACCGTGTACTACATGATCATTACTGTGTACGGTGAATTTATATAGGAGACCCGAGCATAAAGGGTGGATAGCATAACTTTCATTATCGTCACACGCCGTGTTTACAGACAGCTTCAATTACGCACGGTCAACATTCAACGACATACATGAAATAATAACATGCATTCATAATTTATCGGTTTCGCCCTGCGCCTCCGCCAAAATGTGGTATGTGGTAAAGTATGAATTTTAGCGGAAATTATGTCGTTTAATGTTCCTATCTGTAAAAGTGTATTCCGTTTGTATTGGTTAGGTAATAGTCTATTGATGTATTACAAAAATTGTATAAAATGATTGTCGACACAAAATTACTTTTAACCATTTTTTAATGGAATCTCCGAGTTTTTTATTGTCATGAAACTCAAGTCAACTACGACAAATGTTACGTATGTATAATATTTGGGTTGATTCATTAATAGTAAGCTGATAATAAATATACACGAACTTATTATAACGCCTAATAAACACGTTTATAATATTTTAATTTATTCATAAGTGTATACATCCGGGCGGCAGCCCATAACCATACGCGTCATACTACTTACTACTTGTATGTAACAATAAAATTCATGAAAACAATAAACTGTTGCAATTTATAAAGAGATGGGTTAAACTTACCCTGTTATTTACGTTGAGATGTGTGAAAACTTTGTACCCTCCGCCCGGATCTGCCGGCTTTATTATTAGTATGCGGCAAAAGTCTGAAATACGAGATGTGTAAATTAAATAATGAGACTGATTTTTTTAAATTGTTTTATTCGAATAGTATTGTCTCCTTCAAAATAACTTCCTTGGCAACAACATAGTGCTGGAGACGGTTCTTCCATTTATCATAGCAGTCCTGGAATTCATGTACTGGAATAGCCTTCAGCTGGCCAGTTACAGCCGTTTGAACGTTTTCTATTGTCCCAAAATGACGTCCCTTGAGGTGATTTTTCAATCGCGAGAAGAAAAAAAGTCACAAGGACTCAAGTCAGGCGACTAAGGAGGCTGGAGAAGCCACAGGAATGTTTTTACTGACTAAAAATTCGTTTACTGGAATAGCTGTGTGACAGGGCGCATTGTCGTGATGCAACATCCAGTTGTTCTTGATGTTTGGTCTCACACGCATGACCCTTTTCCGAAGGTTTTCAAGAACCTCTCTGTAAAAAGTGTTGATTTACTGTTTGGCCTGGAGGCACAAACTCAACGTGGACAATTCCCTGGCTATCAAAAAAAAAATCGGCATGTATTTGATCTTCGACTTACTTATTCTTTGGCGCTTGGTTTCCGCGTCGTACTTAAACACGCAAGTCTCATCACCAGTAACGACATAAAATGGGATAATTTTCAATCGATTCCAAAAATATCAAGACATTTTTCTCCTGATTTTTGAATAGATTTTTCTCATTCCTAATTCGTTAGTCAAAATCTGAGAAAAGTGGGTATGATTCAAATTTAACTCTTCCCCGACCCTTTTTAGTAAACCATCGCATCTCTACATCTTTCGCTTTTACTGTTCTTTAATTTATATAAATGGTATTAAGTGTTATTATTTATATTATATTATTTCACATCTGTAAAATTCTTGTCGTCAACCGATGATCTGAACACACAAGGCCTGTGAATTGATGATGAAGATTATGCCGAAATTTTCATCGGTTCTTCGCGAAGGCCTTTTTGCTGCGTGGTTCATCTTCAATCGACTCTTTTCCTTCTGAGATTGCCTTAAACCACCGAAAAACCTAGCCTCTTAAAAAACATTGTCTCCGTTGGCGTGTTGAAGTTTTGCAAAAGTATCCATTGCGCTATGTCCAAGTATGAAGGAAAACCTGATAGCACACTCTTGCTCAAAATTAATGTCACTCATTTTAAAACGCTCAAAAAAAACGGTTTACGAAAACAGTCACAAAGAACGAACAAATTCAAACTTGTATTGAAGGGCATTGCCACCATTTACACCATTTACTTAATTTACACACTCGTATGTATTTGATATCTTTAATAGAAAATGGTAATTATAAAATTGACAACGTGATAAAACAGGCAATTGTAATAAATTATGCAATTGCGTTAATAAATATCGCCAATAACGTAACTGTGTACATTTAGGTACATTTACCATTGCCTGCATAATTAATAATAACTGAATGACTGATGTTGCAGTTTGTCGTTCCACGTGGAATTTAGACTTCCATAATACATTTTTGCAATTAAGGCCGATGTTTGAACGATGGATGGGCCGCTGTGTTGATGCATGTCGTGTATTAGTTTGTTTTGTTATTATGGAAACTAGAGAACCGCCCCGACTGACCGATCGTATTGTACTGAACGATTCGAAATTCGCGGGTAGTGGCGGCTGGTAGAATTAGAGATTCTCGTATTTTCGTAACAAAAGATGAGACCCACATCCGATTTAGGCCTGATTACTAAACGTAAGTAGAAGACTATAATAGCAAAAAATCAAACGAAACTCATTTTTCGAAAAGAAACGAAACGAAAATATTTTCAAAAACATGACACCCACATCAGATTTTAGGGCGTGATTAATACACTTAAGTAGAAGACTATAATAGCAAAAAAAACTTCAAACGAAACTCATTTTTTTCGAAAAGAAACGAAACGAAAAATATTTTGAAAAAAACGTCTGCTTCATCAGATTATCTTGAAATAATTTGCAAAGTAGTTGTCTAAGAACCGAGTTGGTATTTAAATATTTTCTTCAAATTATGTTTTATTGACCTATTTGATTACTTAATTGTAGATAAATCGAAACAAGGTATAAATGCTGTCACTGGTCATACATGTGGGTGCAAGATGGGCCAGCGCTAGGTAGGCTCTTGCACTCTTACTTCAGTAGAGCACAATTTGAACAGTGGCGGCTCGTGGGTGTATTACATAGGTGGCACAGGGTGTGTCAGTAGGATTACCATTAGCTACCAACGGCGCCGCAGGCCAAATTTTCAAGGTCATGCGTTTTACTGACACTTCAGAATTTCAATGAACAATTTTATACAAAAAATATAGACTTTCACAGAATAATTTTTGGGATTTGGTAGCTCTTTGAAATAATATTTAGTCACGATTATTGAGGACTTACATATATTAAAATAATGGGTGGCAACATGTGAAAAAAATTTGATATAGGTATCTTACCGTTATTTGTAGAGGAAATCAGCTCGCCTGTCCTTATTGTTCATAAAAATGTTAATCGCCTTTTCATTAAATTTCCGGATATGTTTCACAAAATTTAATACAATTAATTATTTGGTTTAAAATATGTCTGCTTTTATCCACATTTTCATTGTGACGTCTTATATTTTCACGATAAGCACTATCGCTGTTGCCTTATGTCTACCTTTCCAACACAATAAAATCTAAGATGTTATGTAAATGTTTTTCATTGTAGCTAGCATGTTTCTTAGCTCGTTCATTTAAGTGTTTTAAATCACTCACCCCTTCTTGAGTCCATGCACTTTGGTTGCCACCCATCACTAAACAAATAAAACAAAACAGTTTGTTTCTTTGTTTGTTTGTTTGTATGTGTTGGGACCCCCACATAACCACTTAAATCTGTCATAGACACTACTATTAAAATTTCATGAATAATTTCGCGATTTTCCTACGTCTGTTTTGGAAATAATAAAATCGGGTATCGGCTTTCCTAACCATTTAATTTCCGTTCGGATCTCTTATGTAATATCTTTATTAGTCAATAAAAAGTCCACCGAATTCGTTACCATTCTTTAATTTATATAAATGGCATTAAGTGTTTTTTAAGGAATTTTTAATTTTGCAAAATGGCGGATCCCATTTGTCGAACAAAAATTTAGCCATTTTGAATTTTTCAAAATTGACAAAACAGATTAGAATTCAGTGCGAAAAATTACAAAGACGATGGACGTTTTATGTTTCTCTGCTCTAGTATTCATATATCGGCATTCTGTCAAATATACACCGCAAAACAATATTTATGTCTTTTTTATTTCTATTAGGTAATTAAGTCGTTTTTTGCACGTGTATCTTCAATTATTGATAGCCAATCTCTATAAGATAAAAGATAAAATTTAAAGACGTCACGATTATTCTAGTTCATTAAGTTAGGCCGCATCTTCCACCGCACTGGCAAACATTTAATGGATATAATAAGGAAATAAAAAGGAAATAGCGAGTGTTCCCTTCAAAGACCCCTCGAATAAAACGAATAAGTGAGATGCTTCTTTTTTGTGAGACACGAGATTCAAAGGAATCCGAAAGCAATTCACAATGGCCGCCATAAAGGAGGATCCTTCGTGGCTCACCGACATTCGAGTAAATACATTGCGGTCATTACGATTCAGCGCCGCAAATGATATTCTAACGCTAAACCGTATTTCATATATATAAGAATTTTCAATTCTTCCGCAGAAAAGTACTTACTGAGCATCTTCGGTGCGGTGCCGATTTAGAAACTAGCGGGACAGTGACGTATCGCGGGGAGCAACAGGATCACTCGCTCCAGTTTTAATAGGAAATAACAACATCGGAATATGGATTTCATTCCAGGGAAGGTCTTAATTTTAATACGATACTTTAATAATATATAAAAACTTTATTTAATAATAAATAAAAAATAACTTTGCAGTTCTTTGTACGTGACTGAGCTTTAGTTTTCGATTTGCTAGTATTTGCGATACCATCAACAACTCCAGATTGTCATCAGTCTTATGATATGATGACAGTATATGAGCACGTTAGAGCTTCATACTCCCTACACTTCTGCGGCACTGTTCTTAAGAGATGGAAGCCCTTTTTTGATTCTCCGGTCCAAATGCAGGTTCCAGGTTAGTTTGGCATCAAAGGTTACGCCAAGGTATTTCACTTCTAATACGAAACTTAGAGTTGTGTTTAGAACAGGTATCATTAGCGGTTATGTTTTCCTTTTTTTCGCGAAGAGGACCATCTCTGTTTTCCTGGGGTTTATAGATATAAATTGATATCTTCATTTTTGTTCATTAACTCCTAATCTTTCATTATTATTATAGCTATACGAAGTAAGTCTTTATCCTGAGTGGGTACTGGAACCTTCGGCGTAGAAACAAAAAACTGGACCTTTTCCACGGATTAAAACAGTTTTAATCTTCTCCTGAAGATGCCAACTTAGTTGGCGAAACGCGCGTCGAGACGAGTATACTACTATACTTTTCTCGTGTTTCGTGTATACTACTATACTTTTCTCGTGTTTCGGTGTTTCGCGGAAAACGTCCAGTTTTTTTTTTCGAAGTAAGTCTTTAGTTTGATTTGTTGTATGGAAAACGTTATTTTTATAGGATTGTCAGAATCAATAAAAACACTTATTTCTGACAATATTTTATGTGTATACCTCCCCTACTCTGTAATTGTATGTACTGTTGCACCGCCACTGAGTAGCAGATACGTTTTTCAATTTATTTAAAGTCTTCTAGCGGCGGCATGGCTAAGGAGTAACGCCGATTTCATGTAAAACTTTGGACGCAGCTCAAAAGTTAAATGGGCAGGTCACAGCCGGGCATATTTAGCGTTATAAGTTTAGCAGTTCCTCGGATGCTGCTTAAACAACGTTGAATTTAACGGGATATTAACGTCAGACTGCAAATGGGGATACTGACTGGTCGGTGCATCTGGCGGGACATCTAGGATGGAAAGTTGTCTCGGAATATAAAACACGACATGATAGTATAAGAGAGTTCTGAGGTCTGTCTTTCTTCTCCGGCAATGAAAAGTTATAAAAAATCCCAAGAATGTATATCCCATATCTTTTATAGTTCTATTTCGGTTTCACACAGTAAAATTTATTCGGTTAATTTTTAACTTTTAACTTTGGATACTTGATTGTGTTCTTAATAACCGAACAAATACGAGGTGTGTAAATTAAGCAATAAGACTGGCAACGTAGCGGAGACGGGACTTTGCAAAACTTTAACACTCCTACGGAGACAGGTTTTTCGGTGGTTCAAGGCATTCTCAGAAGGAAGAGAGTCAATTCAAGATGAACCACGTAGCAGAACAACGAAAATGTCGATATAATACTGGATCTTGTGCGTTCAGATCGTTGGTTGACGACGAGAATGATCGGAGAAGAGTTAAATTTGAATCACACTGCTGTTCATCAGATTTTGACTAATGATGATCCCCATTTTATGGAACGTGTCATTATTGGTGATGAGATTTGTTTGAGTATGACCCGGAACCCAAGCGCCAAAGCATGAAATGGCACACTTCAAGCTCTCCAAGACCTAAAAAAGCAAGAATGAGCAACTCGAAGATCAAATGCACGCTGATTTGCTTTTTTGATGACCAGGGAATTGTCCACATTGAGTTTGTGCCTCCAGGCCAAACAGTAAATCAACACTTTTATAGAGATTTTCTTGAAAAACTTCGAAAAAGGGTCATCCCTGTGAGACCAAACGTCAAGAACAACTTGATGTTGCATCACGACAATGCACCTTGTCACATAGCCATTTCAGTAAAACGAGAATTTCGGCCTGAATGTTGGCATACCTACGTTTCTCGGACGCGCTGAAGATGAAAAAAATAGTACCATGTATCACGAAACTCATCTCATCTTCAAGGTTAATTCAGAGTCAAAAATTGAAATTATCGTTTCAAAACGAAAACAAACCTTAGAAAACGAGTTTCGGCCTTGGCTTTGGACAATGAATTCTGGCATTGGGCTTTGAAAACGAGTTCTTGCCTTGGCTAAAACGGCCTTCGGCCCATCAGTGACACTTTTTCTCAAGTGACTTTAGAAATTTGCAAAACCAGTCTCATAAGAAACTTAATTTTTTTATTGTTGGCGTTTTCTTGCCCTGAAAGATAACCGTTAGTGGACAGCAGCTTTTTCCATCACAAACAATGACTCTTCAACTGGCTCAGTCAATAAAGCCATAACTCCGACACGAAACGCCGCGTAGTATAAGGCAGGAACTAATTTTTCGTTTTAATTAAGCGCCTCTAAATAAACACGTCTCTAATCCACGCAACTAATTTGAATTGTACCCGTGAAAATATGACCCGATAAATCAAAAGCTGGAGTAAGGAGAGGACTGGAGGCCAACAATCTGGTGTAATCAGCGAGCGTCTCTCTGTGTATAAAGTTTATGAAAGCAGGAGCCAGGCCGCCGCACAGCCTTATTTCGTGACGAGAGCCACGGGTCACGTGACCCGCCTATGGAATCCGATTCGGGAAATCTAGCCGAGCAGCGGTCTTCTAGATAAAACCAATGGATTTATTCTACAGTACCTCACGGATGGTATATCTTAGGGTTTTTAGGGAAAAATGGGAAATTAATACATTCGGAAACATGCTCGTTAGAACTAGCTGAAACTGACGTTTTTATTTGCCCTGTTTGCTCACAATCTTTGTTTGATTACAATCACTTCATTCTGGAGTGGGTACTGGAACCTTCGGTGTAGAAACAAAAAACCGGACGTTTTCCACTAAACACCGAACTACTATACTTTTCTCGACGCGCGTTTCGCCAACTAAGTTGGCATCTTCAGGAGAAGATTAAAACTAAATTCTAACCTACACACTTACTCTATTTACGCTTAATTTGCCGCCACGGTTCACTGAACTGTAATATCCATCTTTGTTTATCAGAGCGAACAGTGAGTGTACTGTTGGCTCTCTACGATCGAACCATTGTTCTTATTCATACTACTGTTACATTTTATGATTTCTAAACTTTCAAAAGCATCGAACTGTCTACTGCCCGTTACATTTCTATGTGTTCTTTAAATCTAATCAAAATAGTTCTTTTTTTGTTTGCCCAATATACTTTTGATGACAATCTTTACAACTTATTTCGTATATTCTAGACTTTTAGTTATTGTCGACTTTATCTTTGGGATTGCCCAAAAGCGTCTGTAGTTTATTTTTAGAATTATAAACAAAATTGATATTAATATTTTTAAAAACTTTATCTAGTCCGCGGGTGAATTTAAGTTTAGGTTTAGAATGGTTACGAAAACAAATTCGAATTGCAAGTATCTCTACGAAAAGTCGTGGAATTGTACAGGGCTCTCTTAAATTTATGCTTAACGGACTGTTAACCGTTATTAACCGTCCACGTTAACATTAAATGTTAATGGTAAATGTTAACCGTTATTCTTAGCTATACCCTTAATTAAATTTTTCCTCATGTTCAAACCTCTCTTTGCTGAGGAGGAAACTTAACAAACGGTGAATTAGAGAATTAAAACTTGCCATTTTTGTTGAAAAGGGTGGTGTGAATCATTTGGGATATATCTAAGAGTCGCGTTTTCTTTCATATATATATATATATATATATATATATATATATATATATATCAAATCCTTACTTATTTTCACATACTCATACTGTCAGCTTTTTCAGAAAGGTTTCATAAATTGAAGCTTTCTGAAATCAGACAAGTTTTCTGAAGACGCTAACAGTGTGATCAACGAAACGTTAAAAGAAAAATGGAAGACTACAGCATAACTTGAAATAAGTTTAATTATATTATTGAACAACATCTATGAAACACTTGTGTTCTACCAATTTCCAATCACTATTCTCTGCCATTTGTTCTGTTATCCCCTGAGACCAGTAGTTAAAAGCCACGTTGCATGGCGTTAAAACAAATCCTCCAGAAGCAATTGGAAAGCGATACCCGTACACCAGACGGTCATTACCGCTAATAAAGCAGCGAATTCAATTCTGTTTGACTAGAATAGCACACGTTACCGTTGGATAACCTATCCTCCGTGTTTACGTAGCTAAAAAGTGTTTGCCCATTAATAGATTTGTTCGATTAGCGTGTTTGGAATTGATTAAGAGAATGGTATCCGACAATTACGGAAACCATCGTGGAATTAATGGCACCTCGTCACCTCGACAAGGCACTACAGTATCGCACTACTCGGTTAGATATACAGGTGCACGTACTTCTCTAAGTGCGGTCATATTATGTGTATGTAACGCGATTGCTGTTAGACATGATCCGTGTTCTAATTAGTTGCGCTTAATGCCAAATAAGAGTAGATGCCTTAAAATCGAAATTTATTATGACGGCAGCCGTCATGATATATGAATCAACATATATGACGTCATGGCCGTCATATTTATATTCTAGATTTATTGTTCCGGTCTTAATTAATGTATAAAGACTCAAATTATTCAATGTTACTATATTTAAATTGCCCATCTGATTTTTCTATTATCGCAATGCCAGTGGGATCTTACCGATTAAAATTGAAAGCAGCAATAGAACCAAATGTAACGATATAAGAAAATAAATTTCTTCTCTATTTCCTGTGAGCTACTCAGTGAAGAAATTCGATTCCATTTTGCTGACCCGAACACAAATCAGGGCTGATGGAAATAGAAACACCTTCAGAAGTGGTGATATAAGAAAAGTAATTTCTTCGGTTCCGAATGCATCTCGGTAGCGGCTCGAATCTAGAAAAAAAATAACTGGAAAATGATAAATATGAACACTGAATACTGAATTTTTCATCGCATGTTTTATTTTTCAACAAAAACCTTGATAAATAAATATACCTAAATAAATAAAATTAATAATGGTAAACACTGAATACGAAAATAACATTTAAAATCAGCATAAACAGAGTGAACATTTCGTTCTTTTAAAGAAGCTCTTACGATAATATCTTGCACTAGGCGTCAAAGTTAAATAATTATAAAGAAATCACCTATTTATTTTGACACATGTTCAGCCTCTGAATATGGGTCATACATTTTTCATCGAATGTTTTCTTTTGAACCTTGGGAAATATAGGTACCTACATAAATAGAAATAAAAACGAAAAACACTGAATGCTGAATTAACATTTAAAATCAGGATAAACAGAACGAACATTTTGTTCTTTCAAAGAAGTTTTATGATACATTTCACGAAGTCTGAAATTTTCACACGGTGGTTAATAGTAACTTTTGCAATTGAATTCAAATTTATATATCTCATGTTGCCTTATCGAATAAAAGTCTTGTTATTTACTATTATTAAAAAAAACTTTATCGATGGCAGTTGTGGTTAGTAAAATCAGATTCTCGTATTGTCATAGAAAATCATGGGACCCACACCAAATTTAAAGGGGTTATTACTAGGCCCAAATGGAAGGATATCATAGAAAAACTCAAAGCTATTTTTTTTTTAAATCTGGCGCACTCCCTGATTTTTTTTCTAAATCATTAAGTAAATACAAGGAAGGGGGTTTTCTCTCTTTTTATATATCTCACGGATTCACATGATTCTATTAACATCCTCTTTCCAATCGGAATAACTATCAAATGAAACCAAAATTCCTCTTTTCTAACAATACTGGTAATATTTATTTGATGGATATTTGAATCTAAATGTCTTTCACATTCTCGGCGTCTACGAAATATATATCGACAACTGCAAGGAATAAAATGTATATTATAAAGTAATTGACATTTAAATCACTGTTTCACAGTCTATTCACAAATGGTAACGAGTGTGCCATCATTACAAAAAGTGCCATCATTTTATTTTTTATACTTTACTGTTTGTTTGTTTTTTTTTTTGGAAATTTTGAGATCTGTAAAATGGGATATAAACAGAAACAAAAAGTCTAAAAGGAATAACACGAAAAACATATTTTATGTAACAACAAACATCATTATCTTTCGAACAAAGTCCGAATTAATGGAAATAGCCAGACCTTCGTTTCTGTTTCTTGATATTCATGAATTTCTTATTCACTATATTTTTCCACAGCAATACGTATTTGAATATGCTTTCTCAGTTTTTTCTATCCTTTTCGTCTGTGGTATGTGATAAGTCTTTGATTCCTGTGTCATGGCGGTTATGTTGTTATACATATTTTGCATTACACTTCAATATATGTATTATTATTATTGTGCCTGAGCAAATACCAAATTGTTTGAAATATGATGGGTGAATTATAGGAATAATTAATTGTGGGATAGCAGCGAAAGCATTATTCAGAAAATAAACTTGAGACACTTTATGGGATTTTTAGAAGAATAGCGGCTTCAAAAGTTCAAAGCAAATAATAAACACTGGATAAAAATAATAGTTGATTATTTTGAATATATCATGAACTATTAAAAAGTATTAAACATAAATAAATTTTAAAAATTTTGGTGGCCTTACTAAAAAATTATAATTTATTTCAATTCTCAGTTCATTTTTCTGTTCTTGTTCATTATTACTAGTAATTATTAACCCTTTGCAAGTGTCTTTTAATGAGGTATGGTGTACAAAACCAGGGTTTTACATTACTGGTGAGTTTTGGATAAGGATAGAAGGGATAGAAGCCCGTGTTTTTCTTTCCTGGAGAAACAAAAAAAAATAAACCAAACATAACCTAAAACATACGCAGGTTGTTTAATGACACCAAAATAATTTGGTTATAATTTAAAAAACCCTTCATTTAGCTGTATATTCTGTTCCTTTAGTACAAAAATTCACTATCTATCAATACCGAGATCAATCGACCGACTTCTTGGAAATGAAAGTACAAGTCAAAGTAGTACGAGTCAAAGTAGTCTACATAAAGAAAAATGTCTTTCTTTCTTTGTTTTTGTTTCTATTTGCAACGAGTTAGTTGCTTCCACTGCTGATGCTCTAAAAATGATGCTGCTGATGCTCTGAAATTTATGCTGGCAGCTGTTACACTACAAATATTTGGGATTTATTGCTTCAGTCTTAATTAATGTACAGAAACTCAAAGAACTGAATCTAATGAGTCACAAAACTTAAACTGACATTTACATTCATCCGATCCTCTTTATTCATTATGTATTATATAATTGTCACGTGTCCAAAGACATCTTGTTGAATATTGTTCTTGTCACTTCTAATTTGTGTCCATTAATTGTCGCAATGCCTGTGGGATATTTGGGAGTCCAACTGGTGACATTGGTTTACGTTCTAAAAGTTCTAATATGTTAGTGTCTCGTTAGAACCGTTAGAAAGGAAAGCATATTCTTTGACAATACGAAATTTGTTATGATATCATCTGTCCCACTTTCAAATATTCCAAATATATTGCTACAGTCTCAATTAACGTATAGAGACGTCATTTAGATATGTCCCATCTTTTTTCCCTATTCACCATGTAATATTATTGTCACGTGCTTTTTTTGGATTTATCTATCATTGTATTTTTTTTGCTAAATATCCGGATCCGGATTTCGACCTTATGAGATCTTATTAGAGTGATACATATCGTATTAGGGTGCTTTTTTTGGCGACTATTTTTTTTACTCCCGTCTCGAAATTCTGTTGGAGATACCTAAAACAAATTGCCTTAAAATATGAGCCCTTAATGTTAATATTAAGTACTCGCCCTCAGCGTGTGAAGATTTCCCATTTAAAATACACGTAAACTATGCCGCTGCCGCTGTGCTATAGAGCTATGCATAAAATGCCGCTGAGTTATAGAGATTAAAAAAAAAAAGCTCTAGTTTACATGTATCTTAAATGGGAAATCTTCACACGCTGAGGGCGAGTACTTAATATTAATATTAAGGGCTCATACTTTAAGGGAATTTTTGTTAGGTATTTCCAACAAAATTCGAGACGTGAGTGAAAAAAAATAGTCGCTAAAAAAGCACCCTAATATAACAATAATAATAATAATGCTTTTATTAAAATCCAAAACAAAATAATTAAAATAATTAACATAAATATATATAAAGGTTATGGATTTCAAAGGGCAGAGTTCAGGGAATTATTAAATAATACTCTGCTCTTCTACTTGCTTGTAATGCAGACATGATAAATAATAGTAAGTATTGTTACATTGCTACAGAAAATATGTATTACAATATAACACAACAATATAACACAATATAATACAACAAAAATTAAAAATTAAAGAATTTAAATTATAATCGTAGAGAGCTATATTAAAAAAGGAAAAGTTTTTGAGTATTTGAATAATTATATTGCATAAGAAGCAGCAATCAGGTAAGTAATAACAATCTAACGGTAGGATAAAAGTATTTTCTTCAAATGTTTTTTGAAGAAAATCCTATGTAGGGGAGAGAGAGGTACATTGATACACGAGGCACATTGATACGCATTTAAAATTTCGCAGCAGAAGAAGTCCATTTGTTTCAACCTATTACCTCAAATATGGCACTAGTGTGGGCTACTTGTCATGAGAGTAAAGTTACATGTGTTTAGTTTACTTTGGCGCGAGAAAGTAATTTGTAATCCCTTTTACATGTGTGTGTATTTACCAACATGGTAGCAATAGAGTGCTGCTTGTGTCACCATTCCTAAACGTAAGTATTATTTAAACATTGTTTGCAACCAAGTATATGCACTGTAAGGTTAAATATATCACTTTTGATTATTTCTGTCAGAGTGCATTTGAGGCACATTGATACATATGTATGAGAGAGGTACATTGATGCAGTGTATCAATGTGCCTCTACAGTGTATCAATCTACCTCTGCAATGTACAAATGTACTATTTTATTTGTATAAACAAGGTTCAGTAAGATATACGAGGACATGTTACTTGTTTCAGGTTAATGAAAATGGTATGTACTCATCACAAAGAGCATTCATTGATGAAGGAGCTATAAAGACTGCAATAAACGATGTTATTAAAAATCACAAATCAATTAGAGTTTCAGCTGCTGATCATGGTTTAAAACCCTCTACACTTCAACATAGAATCGAAAAGTATAGAAAAAATCATAAAAATGAGAATCCAGAGGTTTCAGACGAATCTGAGCACGAAGAAGAAGCTGCGGGCGGAAACTAAATCAGAATATATCACTCTAAATATACAAAGAACTACAAGGATAGGTGTTGCCTATAAACAACTAGGCAGAGGCAAAGGAAGTCTCGTATTTACACCACAACACCAGAAAAAGCACGATTAGAGAACATCGCTAAGAAAAGAAATATGAAAAAATTAAGCAAGTAACCAAGAATGTGAAATTTAATATTAAAAAAACGGTCCAAAATGTTCCTAGTTCACCGGAAAGTGACAGTGAAGTGGAAATGAGCTTATCTGATTCAATTGACGATGTCAGTGATGAAGAACTACTCTTGTTGTGTGATGATGAATTAAATGTAGGCGATTTTGTTGTCGTCAAGTTTTTAAAAAAAAACAGTCGTACACTTTGTTGGACAAATTGCCACGATTTATAATGACCATGAAAAAGAGGTCAATTTTTGACGGAAAAGAAAAACTGACATTAGACTTTTGTTTTTCCTAACGTTCAGGACATCAGTTTAGTGCTTCGAGGAGATGTCGTATTCAAACTGCCCAAACCCCTTGCTGCTTGTGGTACACTTCGCCAAAATAGAATTTTTTTTCCAACAGTTCCTGATTTTATAATTCAGTAAATATTGCACTACAATATTACTTTTTTCTCTAGTAATATGTATGTGTATCAATGTTTTCCAGCACTGTACCAATTTACCCCACCAGAGAGGTAGTTTCATGCAAATGTAGACATTAAAAAAAGTTGCAAAAACTCCAAACTTGTTTTTATTTTTCCTTTAAATAGAGTATCGTATGAAAGACAAATACATAGCCTGTGAACCTAAAATACGAAGATGGCGACAAGTATTTTGTCTTGGACAAAATCATAATTACGACAAAAATTGTATCATTGTGCCTCCCTCTCCCCTACTAAACGAGGAATCATTTCAAAAATATCGTATGTACTAAACGAGGAATCATTTTCGCTTCATGAGAAGAACGTATCGAAGAGAATTTCTAACCGATACAGTGTCACGCTTGGACAAATCCGTAGATTTGGAGCTCTAGATTCAATTTAGCAAGAAGCCATCGGAACAACCAACAACTGTCTTAGTCGGGCACTTCGAGGATCGTTTAGCGGCCGGTATTCAAATCACGACGCCGACGCCTCATCGAAATTGCGGTCGAGCGTCCGTCACTAGCGCGATAAATTTTTCGTATAGAAAATTTGATTTCCTACGGTCTTCAGGCGGGCGAAATCCCGCTCAAAATTGTGTCGCCGAAAGGGGGCGCTTTGTGCGATTTAAGGGAGGGACGGCCGTAAAGGGGAGATTTATTTATTTTTTCATCTTGCCCTACTCTACGACCGTCACAAGATGCGGTATCCGACACAGGACGTTTTTTATTTATGTATGTTCAGAGGAAACCTGTATATACCTACCCGACGCCGTGTGAAAGTGTATAAAACGATATTTTTATGGATAAGAGGAGGCGGGATATTTTTTTATACGAGATTGTGAGTGTTTTCGTGGCAATAACGCGCTTAACTTACACGGTTAAGGGAAGATTTATGAGAGATTTCCTTTCGTGTGACATGAACGACATTCGTGACATTCAAGATGGGCAAAAAATATGTTTTATTTTTTTCATCATCAGTACCTATCCCTTATATTCCAGGCTAGACTTAAGGTAATTAACTAATTGATGGGGCTAGAAATGTCTAGTGGCAGTCTAAAAATAAGTGGGTCATTACATGTCAAATCGACCAATGGTTGGAATCGACCCCTTTTGATTTTGGTGAATTTTGTAATTAAGTAATGCCAAAGGAAAAAAAATTTAAAACATTTTTTCGAAAGTTATCAAAATTCAAAATTTCAGCATTTTTCTCATTTTTCAAATTTGTTTTTCAAATATCTCGAAAACTATTATAGTTACAAAAATGGTTCAAACTTTGTTTTAAAGGGGATACTTGGGGCTACACAAAAAAATATTTCGATTTTTTTTTCCAAAAATCGCTTTTTTGCAAGATTTTGAAAATCAAAAAATCGTAAAAATGGACGCCTGACATACAATTTTTTGCTCTATTTTTTTATAGAGTACCTCTAACTGATCTTAAAAAGATTCTGAAATTTTCAAGATGGGGATTTTTTTCTTTCAATAGATATAAATTTTTGTGTTTTGAAAAAAAAATGTTTTCTTTGGCACTCACTGAATAAAACGATAAGTTTACTTGTAATTTTTAATTTTAAGGCACAAAAAATTAAATTAAAGACGTAAACTATTGTCAATATGGTCAATTTATGTTTATCTCTTTCTAAAGTCGCACTTAGGTTACCTGTATAATTGTAAATAATCCAAATCAAGTTTAGTTGACAATACACTTTCCCCCTGATACCATATTTTTTAACATCTAATGAAGGTATGTCACAAAAAATATATTTTATATCTTTAAACACCTACATTTATCAAGGTCTATTTTGGCCTTAAGCCATGTTCTCATTAGTCGACTTCATTGTATAATAAGATTTAATCATTGCAAGAAACAATTTTGACATTAGTATGTCCACGATATGGATCAATGATTTTTTTATTCAATGGAAGTGAATGATATGACAACTTCGTGTGATTACGGGATTGATTCAATTACATTGAACACTGTTTTATATGCGATAACGAGAGTTCAATTTAATTGACACAATTTTCTTCTTTGCAACCATTTTGAAATCTGATCTTGTCTTGATTTAACGTTCAATGCCATATATTCAATCGTATTGATCAATGAAATTGACTAATAAAAATCCGGTTTTAGCTTCGAATGGATATTACTCTTGTCTTGTATACAAACTAGCGCTGTACCTAAATATAAATTTTAATCTGAATGAGCCTGTAAAATCTATAAGACATACGCGAAATAAAAAAGATACATATAGTCATTCAGTTATATTTGTTAATACCAGAGGACCTAAAATGAGGCCCCTGGGGAACTCCTAAAGTTATTCTCCACATTTGCGATTGGTACTCCTGCCAAACAAGTTAACATACGTAAATTTATTTCTCCCATTATGAACAAACGCACCCAAAGCTTTACGTCAAGTCAAACAATTGTATCTAACTAGCGAGATATATTCTGAGCAGATAAGTCAACCTGCTAGTATACTCAGGCGGTAATGAGAGCTTTCATATATGAACCTGTGTTCCCGAGTCTAATAAGCGGGAACGCGAGTACAAATCTTTGTCTTGACAATTTAATTTTGAGACCTGTGAACGACTGAAGTTGTGTATAAGGCCTTGCAGAATGATTTACCGTTTACATACATATCACGGGGGATTTGAAATTATCCTAGAACTTCACGGGAGCTTCATGGAAGGATGACAAAAGCGAAAAGATTGTCCGCTATTCTAGCTAAACTAGACTATATAGATCATTGTTGTAATATTATGTTTTTTTTGGAGCTTCTCTGCAGTATTTCCCAGTATTTTTTGTATCTGGGACCGCATAGGGGCATTAGGAACGGAATTTACCTAATTACACAATTACTTTTACTGAAAACACGGTAACTACGGTCACTACTTTTTGTGTACCATTTTAGTTCTCTATAGTTTCCAGCTCTTAACTAAAATATTCCGATATAATTATATCATTCTAATAATCTAATAATTCGCGTATTTTGTACATATAAAAAATTAGGACAGTTTTCTTTTTAAGACGAGAACTGAGTCGGGTGCAAATGAGAGTTCTGTATCACAGTGGCGGACTAAGCCTGTTAGGGGCCGAGGGCGGCAAAACTGAATGAGGCCCCGGGTCTTAGAAATTGATGTATTTTTACAAGCTTTTTGTTGAGGTCACATTTGTATGTACGTGTGTTTAGTTCAAATCTTGCAAGTGAAATTCAAACCAGTTCCTTTCAACCAATTTTGCTGAAATTTTGAATACGTATGTAAAGTCGGTGATAATGCAATGTTAAGGTACCATGGAGACGGAAGGTGGCTATAGAAATTCCTTAACTACACATGATAAGCCCATCGTGTTTGGGCTCGTTTGATTTGTCTTGATGGTTACTCTTATTTTAATAGTACTATCAACAAAAAAGTTTGCACTAAAATTATTTTTTTAACAAAACCTTATTAAAGTAGATACCTGCATTTCGTAAAAAATGAATAAATAATATTGGTATAAAAAAATTAGGTTTCTATGTATATAATGTGTGTCGACGCTAGGCTCTAGCTGGTAATTGTAATTTACTTACATAAGAGGAGGACTGTGCCCAGCAGTGGGACGTATATAGGCTGATGATAATGATGACTTACGTCCACATACATAGAATATAGATATGGATGAGGAAGATAAAATACGAATCAGCAACAATATAAAAGGTAGTTTTTATTTTCTGTAGCTATATACAAGTATGTAGCTATTTCACATGTTTTCGTGCCTTCATTTTACTGAACTTCTCAATAACTTCAGTGAAATCTATTTCTTTTGAAACTTTTCTTTCACTTTCAAGCATGGACAGATTGACGAGTCGCTCTTGATTCATTGTAGATCAAAGATAATTTTTTATTAGTTTAAGTTTGGACAAACTTCTCTCGCATGATGCAACTGAAAAGCTAATGATCAAGAAGTATTAAAGTATAAGCGATGTACAAGGTAACGATTAGCAGTAGAAGTCATTTTAATTTAGGAATTATAAATCACCGGTATAGGCTATATTTATTTGTATCTACAGGGTTTCCAACTCCAAACTGCTTACTTAGGTAGATATTTTTAGCCTTGTTTAAAATTTTATCAAAAGAACTTGTCGACATTTGATGGCCTCCCGGGACCAGAGGCCCGGGGCGGACTGCACCTTCCACCCCCCCATTCGTCCGCCATTGCTCTATACCTGTCACCACTTTTGCCCTGCCCCGCCCACATTTCGGTCAAGATCATTGACATTCTTAGACCGATCTCATTCAGGACCGGCCACTGACTTAAGAACCGGCTTGTGTTTGAATCAATGACCTGCCAAGCTCAGCTGCAAAACAGATTTTTAAGTCAATGACCAAGAATTCCATTAATCTAAGAATGAACCTTGACCAAAATGTGGGAAGAGCCGAGGAAAAGTGGTGGAGTGAAAGAATTGGGGTGGTGTGTGGATATATAACTCTTATTTGCCCCCTACTTAACCGACTTATGAAAATGGAATATGGAAAAATAATAAATACGAAACGATATGAGTATACAAAACGATAATTCCAGAGTTCAATCACGAGATAAATATATTGCACAAAACTGGTCCAGAAAGATAACTACATTTCCATTTATTTCCCTTTTGTACATGTTTTATTTGAAAATTTTCCCATATTCGAATGCTGTATTTATATTGCAGCTTTTATAACATATTTGTAAGAGTTTTGGTTGTACGCAAAAAAGTATTTACTCGCAATTTCAGCGGAGTATACAGTGCTGTGCGGCCACGTCACAAAGATAAATATACCAAATCGGCATGAAAAATGCTTTAGAAAATGACGGCTGTAAAAACGAACACGTCTACCCCAACGATGAATAGAATATAAACGTACTGACATATGAAAAGCTTGTTATTACTGCTCAGTTGGCATTAAATAAACATTAGAATTACGGTTTACCTTTTTTTTTGCAATGCAAATTCCTGTTTTCTTTATTTGTGCTTTCATGATATTGTTTTCAGTATATGTCAGAGGTAAATAGCTCTTTTAAATTTAACACAGGTCTACAAAAAATATATACTCTCCCAAAGTGTAGACTATTTATATGTATTTTGACGTGCCGAAATAGAATTTCATAATCACTTATCACGAATCTGATTTTTAATAGATGCATGATCTCCATTCATCTTGTTTAGTCAAGTCATGGCCAACTGGGAGTTGAAGTATCATTAACGATTTTTTTAGTAAATATATATATTTTTTTTATTTTAGGGCCTTTGATTTTACGGGGCCGAGGTTCGCCACTCGGCGTTCTTCCACCTAACCCCCGATACACACACAGTAAATAGAGTTGCCAATTCTATTAGGCGGGACTCGAACGCACTGACAGAGGTTCAGCAGATGGCTCAGATTGCCACCTCTGGCACCATCCACTAGATGCCTCTGCCCGACAAACTTTCACAGAGCAGATACGGTCACCCATCCGAAACGCAACCCGATCGAGCGTTGTTGCACTCGTATTATCGGAGTGTGGCGTTCAGACGAATTACCATATGTTGCTCCTTACTGACATCGGATAAGAATTACTTGCAGTGGTCCGTAAGTGTCGTAAACTGAATTATACCAATTTTCATTGGGTTTGAATACAGGAATACAGGATAGAAGTCGTCAAAATGGCATTAAACTAATGTCATGTTAAAAGGTAAGTATTATTAGAAGTGGCAAACTTGTTTTTTTGTAAACAATTGCGGTACTATTTGGAACTTCTCAGCAACATTTTTCACAATTTATATATTTTTAAGAAAAAAATACTGTGGTAACAACTAAAAATTGTATTTATTTCTATTGATACAGATATTGAAAACAATATGAGACAATGAGACAATACAAGTGTTTTTAAAGTTGGTTAAACTATTAACTAAAAATATTCTAAACAAATATTAAGATAAGAAGACTTACTGGTAACAATACGAATTAATTAATCATTAGTAAACTAATTTATGGACGTTTTTTTAATTTATGGAAGCATTTGTTGTCGATAACTGCATCAACAGAAATTAAATAAAGTTTTCCCTTAAAAAAAAAAAACAGTTTAACATATCACTAAAAATGGCATAATTTAATGCCATTTTGATGATTGATTGAAAAAAATTATACTGCCTTAAATTACAATTAATGTAAAATTGTGTAATTTTTATTGCGAAAATATGTCATTAACGATTACACAGGTTTACAAAAAAAAAGTTGTCTGGATCGGGGGTCAGACGTAACGTTTCTTAGGTATTTTTGGACGCTGAATTCGAATCTATTTTTAGTTTTGCTTGCACGTCAGGAATTTAAGATATCCTAACCTAAAAGTGTAAAAAAAGACGTTTTTTTGACATATTGAGGTTATGTAGCTTTCCGATTTTTTTTATCGAAAAACCGTTTTTTTTTGCACTTTTAGATTATGATATCTCAAAATCCTGACGTGATAGAGCAAAACTATAAAATAGAATAGAAGAACATTATAGAAACAGAGAAAACTATAGAATCAGCGTCGAAAAATTCATAAAAAACGTATGATCTGACCCCAGACCCAGGCAACTTTTTTTTTGTAAACCTGTGTTATTGAGCTTTTTTTGTAAATTGAAAAAAATGTCTGAGATTGGGAAGTCTTAATAAGGAATATACAGACGAATTCATTTCCCCGTTGTAGAGCAAAAGACCAGACACAAAGCAATATATTACCTTTATGCACACAATTAACATTTTCGTGCAGACAGGGGAGGCAAAAAATACGTCTCGTAACAAAACACACTCGGCCATTTAACGCTACGCGTCACAGCACCCTTATTTATGTTTAATAATTAACTAGGAGGATGCCAAAAGTGATTTTGTGTGTGTGTATGTGTGTGCACAACAAGCACGGAGGGTGATGCATAGCGGAATCGCGTGTCGAGGAACTGTCCCCACATTAGGGGGAAGGGGAAGGGTGGCTTTTTACTAGTTGAATGCCATCCCTTGCCCGTTGTATTGTGGAGGAATAATTAGGGGTGGAAATGCCGTCTAGCATCGGAACGATGGCATTTGTTGTGTCTACTTGGTTGTTTCATTATTGCCATTCATCAAAACAAATAAGTTTTTCTAAAAAGCATTTATCTAAAAAAGTGTAGACAGAGGAACTTTTTCTTCGATGTATACAGGATGCCCTAGAAGTCTATTATATATAAATATACAATGAAGATGTAAAGGTTGGCATATATTCAATATTTTCCAAATTTTCAAAAATATATTGGAAAAATACTTATGACTGTTTTACACACACCAATTTTTCTCACAATAAATTGTACAAGTTGACCTTTAATTTATTTGAATACGTGTAAAACAGAAATTGCGCCCAATTTATTGTCCACAATAAATTGTCCACAATAAATTGTACAACAAATTGTAGAATTAGAACTTGCTCTAATTTCTTGGCCAATTTTAGGGATATTTAGTAACTTTTTACATTTATTTTAGTATCAACTTGTTATTTTTTGTATTTTGAGTCCTTCATCAAAAGGGAAATTTCATTCGATATCTTAACCAAGAATTGGCAAAAATTTAATAAAGTTACAAAATCAATTAAAGTTAGTAAATGGAATAAAAAAAATCTACATTAAACGTTAAAATTTTTTTGATTTTTTTTGATTTTCCAGTAATACATAATTTCAACACTTATGGTCTAAAATTGTGTATTCCCATACACAATTGAAAATCAACTCACAAAAAAAATCTCCAGTGTAATATTTATATAATAAAGAGTGTAACAAAAGCTAAGTTTTTTCCTTTTTCGTCCTTCAATACAGAAGCCTCAACCTTCTGCCTTGTACCCTTTTGAATGATCTAAACATATGTGCCATTGCACGAAAATACACATTTTTTTTACCTATTAAATCCGGCGTTCTTATTGAGACACTCTTCTTCAACCTTCATCAATACATTGTACTGAAGGAGGGTATTTTGTTGCAAAATTAAACGATTAACAAAAAATCTAGAGGCTTGTAAAATGCAACTTTTTTTCAATATTCAATAAAATACATCAAATATTCTTAAAAACAAAAGAAACCCAATTTTTTAAAAAAGTGTGGAATTCATAAGGTGTCAAATTGTAAACCTCCTTTTGCCATGCACATTTCTAACCTATTTTTCAAGATTTCTTACCCACATTGCTTTCACCAAATCAGGTGAAATCAGTTGGCAAATTTGTGTAATTTTTATTTTTCAAATCATCTAAACTGTGACGTTGTGTATTATAAATCATTCCTTTTAAATGTCCTCAGAGAAAAAAATCTAGAGGGAAACGATCAGACGAACGCGCTGGCCATTTTGATATAGGCTCTTTTGATGCAATTACCATATCAGAAAATGATCTTATAATAAAATCCATCACAATCAAGGAATTTCTTATGTATATGCGGGAGCTCCATCTTGCTTGAATCCATATGGAATTCCGAACATTTTTGGGAAATGTCGTTTTACAATTTTTTTGAAACGTTGTTCCACTTTGAGAAATGGCTATTTTCAGAAATGACTATTTTGAATTACACAAAATGTCTCTATTCCACCGCGTTTTATCTAGGCAAGTCATATGTTCTTTAAATCTAGTCAAAATTGATCGTTGTGTTTGCCCAAAGTAATTTCGTCCACAATAAGTAAGGTAAGGTCAGCAACAAATCTTGGATTTGTGAGCTTGGCACACTGATTGCCGCTAATTGTAAGTAAGTTCGAACAGGAGGGCGATTTCTTGGAATCCACCCCTGGTAGTGGCTCGGCGTAATTCGATGAGTGAAGGTCCGGAGAAGTGGGGCGACGGCCCGCTTCAATCTTCCCGCTGACCCGGAATCCCGAACCGAGACGGAAGGGGGCTCGGGAAGACACCCGCTGGACCATGCAGGGTCGCATTAGCATTAGCCCGGGACCGATCCGTGCTCACTCTACCAAAAAACGCGCGCTCTCCGCTCTCCCCCTAAATTGAATCGGAAAGTCGCGGCAATTTTATGCGTCACACGCGGGATTTTGGGTCTTAATTGCGCGTGTATCCAAGGACGCATTCGTTTTGGAAATAATGGCCGAAATGTTGGGGAACACGTGGCTATTAATAATGTATGTCATCGTTTCACCTCGATGCTCAAACCTTTAAGCAGCGAAAAACCCTTGCTTGTACAGTGTGTCTCATATATATGGACCAAAGTCTCTACAGGGTTAACCAAGCACTATAACTATATGAAAAAAATGGTTTCAATAAAAGTCGGTGAAAGTCGCATATTACGCAAAATCTGAGAGTATTTACTTTCGACGCATCGCAGCATTTTGAAGCAGCAGCAAATCCAAATCCTTGAATGTAGAAATGAAATGTAACTCATGGTTGTTTGTCACGATAGACCAGGTCACTTTGGACACTTGTTATGTTAAAAACGCTGGCAATCGGCAATAGTAGCTTTTATGGCAAGAATAACTCTCTCAGCTAAAAGCCTTTTTCAACAATTTTTTGAATGTATTGTTTTTGTATATGTATTTTTAAATGTATTTTTGATTAAAATGTTTATTTCTGTAGTATATCGTCTCCAATTAATCAATGTTAAAAACAAAAACCCACTCTAGGCCAGGCCATTGAAATTGGCCAGGTCATCAGATTCAAAGGCATAAACTTTACACCAAATTGCCTATACCTGAAGCTGTCAAAAATTTGTTTATTTGTTAGTCGTCAAAAAGTTGTTTAATGTTATTGTAATAGTACGAGATCCGGCTGCGGATTGATTGCTACGTTCATCGAGTATTTAATCAAAATCAAATTTTTATATACAATTATAAAAGGGGCAATATGTTTTGGCCGGGTTGCCTATTAAAATGTGCCCGCTAGTATTTTTAATTAAATTATTATTATTTGAATTTTTGGAAAAATTTTGATTCACTAGTTATTAAAATAAACTATACTCCACTTCACAGAAATATACATAAAAAAACTTGAAAAGTGATAGTCGCCGTTGCGCAGTTGGCCGCAACCACTTCGCAGCCAGGTGTAAGCAGGTAATATTTTGTTACATTTATACGTTCATGACGTATATTCATCAATTATATATCAAATTAAAGCTAATTTTTTTCTGTCCATTTTCCTATATAAAAGTGGCCGCAAATAGGGGTTGCTAGCTGTTAAAGATTGTTTAGAGTGAAAGGAGTTAGCGCGCTACATCATTCGTTAGGCAAGGGTGGCGAAAGCCAGCTGTGAGAGTTTTTAAAGTCATTGCGCATGCGTCGATAGCTAGTGTTCTCAACCAACGGCGCAAACAGTAGTAGAAAAGAATTTCAAATACTCCGAAATAAATATGTTTAATAAATTTTTGTGTGGTTGCATTAAAATTTTGTTGGTTATATTAAAAATACATATATTTTTAATAAAAAATCAAGTTGTCTTTCCTTTATAAAATTAGAACAAAAATGAATATTTATGAAAAATAATAATCTCGGTTATTTATGTAGAAGAAAATTATATTATGCAGGTAATGTTTCAGAAAATATTCAATTTTGTTTGTTATTATGGATTACATATTAATAAATATTCAGTAAATATCATAACTTATTTGAGGTATATAAATTAAACGAAACATTAAAACAATGATTAAATAATTATTAAAACCTATATTACATTTTTATACCATTTATTCAAAATACGATTCATCGCTGCTCTCACTTTCATCGCAGCTATCAATTTCATCGTCACAAATATTAAAATCATCTTCATTATCAGTACGATTGTTTATATAATTTTTATATATAGGACACTTTCAACTTGCATTGGCGTTGAATCTCCTAAGAACCATGTTGGTTTGAGAAAACCATCTAGAATCCAGCCATTATTTTCCGCACTAAACCAATGGCTTTAAAAACTTTCACAGCTGGCTATCACCAACCTTGCCTAACGAATGATGTAGCGCGCTAACTCTGTTTCACTCTAAACAATCTTTAACAGCCAGGAAACTCTATTTGCGTCCACTTTTACATAGGCAGAGGCAGTTTATCATGTAAAGAAAAAGATTAGCTTTAATTTGATATATAATTGATGAAAATATGTCATGAATGTATAATTGTAATAAAATATTACCTGCTTACACCTGGCTGCGAAGAGGTTGCGGCCAAGTGCGCAGCGGCAACTATCACTTTTCATGTTCTTTACGTATATTTCTGTATAGTTTATTTTAATAACTAATTAATTCAAATTTTTTCCAAAACTGTAATTAGTAATAATTTAATTAAAAATACTAGCGGGAACATTTTAATAGGCAACCTGGCCAAAATATATTGCCCCTTTTATAATTGTATATAAAAATTTAATTTTGATTAAGTACTCGATGAACGTAGCAATCTTGCAGCCGGATCTTAGACTATAATAGTTTTATTAGTTATTGAAAAAATTACTAAGTTTTTGTTTTTTTTTCATAATGCCATTTTTAACTTGGTTCCAACTATAGCTTTCTTGGTCTGTCTTGTTCAAGGTTACATGGAGAGAAAAAGAACACATACAAAGAAGAATAGGACACATCTCCGGACTAATTTAATCCTAACGAGTGATTTTCCCTTAAACATCTGCTGATGGAGTAGTTCATTATGTGGTGCAGCAGCGGTAATGGAAGAAAAAAGAAGACGCCAGGTCGATTAAGCTGTCTCGCGCAATTAATAAGGTCGATTACGGCCTTAATTTAGAACCATGAACGACTTTCCGCTTCTCGCCGCCGCCGCGTCGGATAAACAATGCAGCGAAAAATAATTGAAAACCCTAATGAAAATTGATACTGGTAACGCAGCGTTGACATTCCCATCTTGCACCTGCCTTTGTGCCGCGCCGCAGACCGACTCCGCATCGCTGTCGAAACAATGGCTGCTAATAATGACGGAAAAATCCCCGTGGAAAATGGCTGAAGACACATCGGCGTCGGCGTCAATTAGCTCATCTTTTTGGTGGAATATCGTAGCGAGAAAAATGCGAAAAGTTCAGTCTGCCAGGCATAACAGTGATTGTATTTAATTGCGGAAAAATATTGTGCTTAATAGAGGGATTCCAGATAATGTGTGAGATAAATTTGTAATTTTTTATAAGTAGAAAAACAAATATACTTAACAAATAAGTATTAAATAGGGCCCGAAAAGTGTGCTACAACGCAGGGTCGGTACTATAAAACTCTATGATACTTAGAATATAAAAAGTATTGTTTAAACGCCTTGTAAATTAGTAACGCGCACTGGGACTCTCCCGTGCGGGTTCAGGAACTAAATATAATTTATCAATACCCTTGTAGCGACTGTTCCGTTCCGTCAGCCACAAAAAATAAATTATTTGGCCCAGGGGTCTGACTATGTTTACTGTATGTTTTCGGGGTCGCTGATGTCGAATCAGATTGACCCCATCACGTCACGATTTCGCCATAACCTCAAAAAACCCTATAATCAACGCTGTTTAGTCCTGTAACGTTGTTACTCAAGCTTTAATCTAAAAAACCAATATATTAATCCACATAAACCCATAACCCTATAACCCCATAACTCACTAACTCTCTCCCGTAACGATAACCCCATAACCCTGATACTAAAGAAAATAAATCATCAAAGTCAATCTACATTATACAGTGTTACAAAACAAGAACCCATTACCCTAAACCCCATAACTACATAACCATTAACCCTATAACCCCGTAACCCCGAAAACCCCATAACCCCATAACCCTGTAACCAAAAAAATAAATAAATCATCACAGGCAATCTGCATTATGGCAATTTCTCAGGTGTTGAAGATTCCGTAAACCCATTTCATTAAACCAAATAACCCCATAACCCCAATAACTCCGTAACAGCTTTTATATTTTTAATTTAATTTAAGTTTAATAGCTTTAGTTTTGTGGAATCCACGCCACGACAGTTGTTTTGCTGTGAGAGATTGAGTATGACGATTTTAGTAACATGGTTATGGGGTTACGGGATTATATGGTTAGTGGTTATGGGGTTACGTGGTTTTGGGGTTACGGGATTATACGGTTAATGGTTATGGAGATGTGGAGTTATAGGGTTATGGGTTCTTGTTTTGTAACATTGATATAATGCAGATTTACTTTGCTCATTTATTTTCTTTAGTATCGGGGTTATGGGGTTACGGGGCTACGGGGTTATAGGGTTGGTGGTTATGGGATTATAGGGTTATAGGGTTATGTGGATTAACAGATTGGTTTTTTAGTTTTAAAGCTTGAGTAACAACGTTACAGTTTTAGGGTTTTTTTTGAGGTTATGGCAAAATCCTGACGTAATGGGATCAATCTGACCTTGGATTCGGATTCAGCAACCACGAAAACATACAGTACACATAGTCAGACACCTGGGCCAAAAATTGTTTTTTTTTTTGTGTGTGGCTGTGTTATTAAATAATTTTTTGTGTCGTGGTGACTAACTAATAAACATGAGAACATCCGTATTTTGCACCGTATGCATATTTCTTTTACAGTTCATGTGGTGCATTCACATATTATCTGATTATGTGTGGATTTTTTTGCAATAATAGCACGAAAATTACGAAGGATTTTACAATAGACGGATCACACATTGTTATGTAATCCTTGCAGTCGTTGAAATATATTTCGGAGACGCCGAGGGTATGAAAGACATTTAGATTCGAATAGTCATCAACAAAATATTACTGGCACTGTTAGAAAAAAGGAATTTTGGTTTGATTTGTACATAATGTTTTGCGCATGTAGCCTTTAGTGGAACGTGGTTGACAATATTCACTTTAGACATTTTCTTTTGACAAATATGTATCCAATTTTCCATTATCTAGTAGCCATACATTGCGTAAAACATATTTACAGAAGATATATCAACGTGTCATGGGAGATATCAAAGAAGATATACGCAATAAATTTCAGTGGCTGACAGTGGATGAAACATATTTTTTGCGGTAATAAGGCCGTTAATGTTCTGATGCGAATTTTAAGTGTTTTAGATATTTCGCCCCGGATATTGATAGCTAGGAAACGAGTTTTATAAACTACAACTAAAGGTTTTCCTTCTACAACCATATGTACAGGCAAAATCGTTCGTGTAACAAGAAGAAATGCAGAAAGACAGTCGGTGTTTCTGAATGACACAAGCTATGGGTATGTACATTATTAATACATTATTAGGTACTCTTGTTTTTTTGGTCTCTCATATGTCGTTGCTGCAATGATATGACGGATTACGAGTTCGACTATGCGTTATAATACACTTTCCGAACCTTAGTAATAAACAAAAAAAACGTTTTTTCCATGTTGCAAGAAAGTGTCGTAATGGATATGACAAGTTTTATGTGTGGAACGCCTCACTTATTCGATATATTGATTTGGGTAAAATTTATGGTGGTTTTTAAATAATTTGGTCACCGATTTTGAAATGCGAATTGGGGGAAAAACACATTGTAAAGTTTCAAAACAAGTTCATCCTTCAATAAAATTCTTTATTATTTTAAAAAGATTATTTTTCTGGCTTTATTTCATTTATTTATTTAATTATTTTTTTTTTGGTTTTGTAATGGAATTATGAAACACCTTTTTTGCATCTCACATAAGCAATTATGAGCAGAAAACAATAGTCAATCACCAGCAAACGATCTACGTCGAAAAATGAGCAAATTTAATAAAATTGGGGGGAGGTGTTAATTTAAAAAACGAAACAAGAGTTTATAAACGCAGAATAAGCTCTCAGCTGACTCCCAGAGCCTATTACGACGCGGCACCGCTCGACGGTAAATCAAGACCTACTTTGACGGTAAACAGTAATTACGGGACGCTCTTAGAGTTTCCATTTTAAAAACTAGTTGAAACAAATTTCACGTCTGCCTATTCGTCTTTCGGGTGTGACGCGCAATTTACCCTCTCGGGCTGAGGATTTAGCCGAGGCGACAGGGTGGGACTGAAGGGTTTTCCTCCTCAATGGGCAGCATCGACGTAAATCGTTTTTCTTGGGTTGACATGTTTCCATTTGCAAATAGTGGGACTACAGTTAGGAATGTAAACTGTAACGTCTCTTGTTTTAGAACAAAATAAGAGGTAACAGTGATTATTGAAATATACAGGGTGATCCTTGATTATTTATCGAACCAACTAATGCATGGGATAAACAATTGTGGAATGATGTCAGGGAATCCCAAATTGTAAATATTTCACTTCAAAAAGAGCTGAAATGTAGCCTAATTTTATCTGTTTTACGTGCCTGTGAGGTCATCAGTTTTGACATAAGTATACATTCTTTTTTTAAGAGATTTGTATACATTTATGTCATTTTTGGATAGTACCTACTTTTAAAAGCCCTTTTAAATTCTGGGTTCAGTGAATCTCTGAAGAAAATGTTTACAATACGAGTAGTGTCAAAATAGTTGCTAATTGTTTGTTATTAGAACATTGCATTACACCTCAATTGTGCTCTGTAAGTAGTAAATGTTGTTTATGTGATTTGTATCGAAATTCCGGTTGTAAATATTGTTTGTTCAAAAAGAGATAATATGTCAAGAACTGTCCATCCAAATAAAGATCTGTTCATCAATCATCTGTTCATTGATATAGCTGACTGAACTGATCTTTATTAAATATCTTGATATTAAAAATGTGTTTTTTTTGAGCCCCTTAAAAGTACATACTATCTAAAAATGAGATGAAAAATATACTGTTTTCGTAAAACAAATGCATATTACGCCATAACTCAAAAACTGTTTTTGGTATAACTATTATTATTTTGGTATTTGGTAGCAGTTTGTAACCAAATTCAGTACCACTTAATTTATTCCGTAAGTAGTTTCCACACTATATGGAGATAAGCTTTTTGCTTTTCAATTTTGTATAAAACATAAGAAATAGAAAAGGATTTTGTTTTCGTTCATAACAGACTAAATTGTTTTCTGATAAAAAGGATATTTTTGCATATTATTTTGTGTATAACTAATGAAAAATTTTGACTAATAATAAGTAATGACAAAAACAGGGAAAGTTTTGTATAATACTTTAAACTTTTGATCGTTTTCTTCTTTCTTTGAAGGAAAGTATTTATAAGAAGCAATTTCTAATTATCTGTTGGAGCTCTTTTCAATCACCAAGATAATTGATTTTAAGCCGTGGAGGGAATATTGCAAAAAAATTATATTAAACAAGTTATTTAATTATTTTTTAAAGTCGTACGCCTACGTGAACCTAAGTTCAAAATTCTAAACCATAATTTCATAATTATAAACGACACTAATATTGAATCAGCAATCCCTGTTGAATAAACTTTTGCAACAAAAGTTGAGACTTCAAAAAGAAGTTAAAATTGGATTTCTTGCTACTACTCATTTAATATTAATTATACTCTAATACTAACAACAAATACACAATATACTGGACAGACATATAGGTGAATAAGACTCAGGATTCAAGAACATTACCATATTACGTTAAATTAAGTAAAACGATGTTCACTTACATTCCGCTTTTTTACAAATGTAACAATACTACATACAATTAATAAATGAAAATTAATTAGAAGTTTAACTAATTGGTTAAAAGTATTGACTTCCATTAGTTTCTGCTGATTACTAAAGACAATGAGAAAGCAAGGACTAACATGATTATACTTTTACAGGGTAAACTATGATATTCTTGGTAATAATATTAATTTTCTATGTAATACCGCAAATTGAAATAAAAAATAAAATTGTAGATTGCATCTATGTACATGATAATTTACTTCTGTAAGCGATCCTGTTAAAGTTTGCTAACAGGGAACTAGCAAAGGCTTTATGTTCGCGAAACCGGAGCTTGTTAGTTAAAATAAGTTTTATTAAGTAAAACTCCGGGAAAAAGCAGGGCTCTCAAAGAAATACGAGCTAAAAAGATTTACATTGGATTTACATGGAAAGCTTTATTAAATTAGTGTTCCATTCTTGCTGTTGTATCCGTACAATAAACATGTTAATATAATGAAGGAAAAGTTGTAGGGATATCGTAAGTGAAGCAAGTTTATTTGTGTACACTGTTTCTGAATTAAATAGCCTTAGATGCCGTGTTATAAATATTAAAAAAATACGTCGCCGCAAATAGTCATTTACGACCACTTTGCCTAAAGAAAGTCATATAACTGCAGAAGTCACTTGTTCCTGTAAACTGGCTTGTGAATAGCAGGTAAACATAAAATTTATTTGTATTTAAAAAAAAACATTTTCACAAAATTATTTCAAAAATCCTGAATAGTCATGAGGATTCCTTGGAGCCCGCTGGACAAGCCAGTGGGTCGCTTAGTTTGACTGTAGCAGCCGTTTGAATTAGTCTGTGACGTTGTGTGTCACAAACACCAGTGACGCGTCGAAAAAGTGTTCAGATGGAGCAACGGGTTAATCTCAAGTTTCTTGTTAAACTGGGGAAACGTTTACAGAAGTTTATGTAATGTTAAAAGAGGTGTACGGGAATTGTGATGCGGGCGTGGGGGGGGGGGGGGGTGATTTAAATGGTTTAACGCAAACTTTCTAAGCGCGCGCTCATACGAAAATGAATGCCCGCGAACGTCCTGAGGTGATAACGGATTAAAACGCTGATTTTGCATAATCGCAACAAGCGCATTTTTTTTTCAGTGAAATTCAAACTTGCGGGATAAACATTCATTACATAACTAATGTTATAGCTTCTACAAGTTTTCTCAATTTAAGATGTACTGAGCACCTCTACGTCAGTTTGTATTCTACTCCGGTTGACTTAAAATTTAGTAATTTAATATAAAAAACTACATGGGTTCAATAATAACTAAGCTCCACCAAAAAATACAAGGCTCTCACTTTTGAGTACGGATCCCCCCGCCGGGTAGGTCAAAACCCCAAAAAAAAAAAAAAAGAACACCTGACCTGAACTATCAGTTCGGTTATTTATTAGCCACACCTCGTACGTTCTAAATTAAAAAATTTCAGAGGCCACACAAATTTCTCACGACTGTACTCCTGATTTGGTCGAATACAACAAAGCTTTTGCCCAGCATGTTTCCAATAAAAAAGTGATATACTGCATTACAAATCCCATTACAAATCCTTATTAAGTTCTGATTGTATTCCACAATAGAACAGCAATTGGGTCAATTGTCGAACACATTCCTGTGCATTTACTCGGTCTTTTATACGTTGCATATACAAGCCCTGTAATAAGAATTCCACCAGCGATCGTTATTGCCGCTGCGAAGTTAATAACGGTAAAACGTACAGTCGCGGCCAAAAAACCGATTTCACAAAATACAGAGAAAGTACATTAAGGGCGAAAACTAAACTGAAAATTAAAAAAAAAAGTATATAAGTCTTTAATCTACTAATTAAAGATCTATGAATCACGTATTTTACTACAAATTCCGCAAATATGATGATTCATGTACTCGGCTTAAAACTTTACTATAGGCCTTCATTCGCAAAACTGGAGGAAATAGGTGCTGTTTGCGCGGTCTACCCTCCAGGGGCTGGTCTAACCGAGAGTTCATGTGCCCAAGTCGCAAGGAATACTCGTTGCGCACATTGAGCATCTCCCACGAATTTCACGACTGTCGATTCAACAATTTTCACCGACTTAAAATATAATTTTAATTAAATTTACGCGAGGTCTATACTAAATTATAAGCGAAATAAAATTTGTCAGTCTACTAATAACTCCCGAACGTGTTTCGGTAACTGCTAGACATAAAAATTGTATTTGGGGAAGAAAAAAGAGAGGGTGCGAAACCATTTATCCTAATTCGCAGTATTAGCGAGGCGCCTCTCGGTGTTTTCGCTTTCGGGCCGCCGTCCGAAGGGATAATTACTCAGTTTAAATAAAAAATGAGATCGGCCCGTGGGTCGTAATGGAAATATTTAGTAAAGCCGACCGTTATTAACCTTCTGTTTTGTTTCGGTAACGGTAAATTCGCGAGAATTTGGATTATAACTGTTCCGTGATTTATACGTTCATTGGCGTTTTAAACGAGTAGTGTGTTTCTTAAGTCGTGACACAATTTATGTTTTAATTTGCCCAATACTTTTTTTTCACAGTTGATAAAAGGGACTTACCTATTATATATATCATTAAAAATATTTTCTGAAATGTCTAATGGTCATAGACGGTGCATCTACATATATCAAAAATTCAAAATGAATATTAGTCAAGAGGGATGTCGCCATGCCTGTGCGTATCAGTTTTCTTTTAATTAGATAAAAGCAAAATTGTACTCTTTAAAAAAAAGTTTAGTTTTGTTTTTAGTTTTAAGGGGGTGAAAAAAAAAATAGTAATTATTACGATATCAAAAAAATCCTGGACAGATAGTCAATTGATTGACGAACATTTACAAAATAATAACAATTATAATAATAATAATAACCGTTACTGATCTCGATGACCTTGACCGACTTACCAGGCGGCTCCTAACTAAATTCAGACAATTGCATACTAACTGTTTAGTAATCAGACTCTACCTGCCTCGAAGACGAGGTGGGAGAGGTAACCAAGAAGCTTTCTGAAGAAGAAAAATACTAAACAACAAGGACCTGCTAATAACAGCAGTAGCAAGAGAGGACGCAGGTTACACACCTTTGAGCCTAGAATGTGAACTTCTTCTAGTCGACGTACAAACAGAAGAGCAGCTCCGGATACAGTGGATGGAATATGCTTTACAGGGCCGTTTTCCAAAAATGCTACAGCCAGACCATATCTACAAAGAAAATTCATTAAAATGGCTTAGCGACGGCTATCTGTACCCTGAAACCGAAGGCTTCTTGACTGTCATTGACAACTACCAGAAGCATATCCTGAAAGACAACATGGAAGAACGATGTAGGAAATGTGGATCTGCAGGCGAAACTATAGAACACTTAAAAGGAGGGGTGTCCAGCGCTAGCAGAGTTAGCATATTTCGACAGGCACAACCGACTTGCGAAGATGGTCCACCAACAACTGGCACTCAAGTATGGCCTGTTAGCGACGGCTCCGCCATACTACAAATATGCCCCGGAAGTTGCGCTGGAATCGGAAACAGCAGTGATGTACTGGGATAGGCTAATCATCACCGACCGAACAGTGGACTTCAATCGACCAGATATTGTGCTGATCAACAAGGAACAACGAAGAGGGATCATCATAGACATCGCAGTGCCACTTACTCACAACATTCAGACGACTGAACGGGAGAAGATCATGAAATACGAAAATTTATCAATCGAGCTGAAGCACCTATGGAAACTGGAGAAGGTGGAGCCGTACGTCCTAGTAATATAGGCAGATGGCGTGATGACGACTAGATTCGCCAAGAACATCGCGGCATTATGACTGTCTTATAATATTATTAGAAATGGCCAGGAAGGCAATTGTACTACAAACTTGTCATATTGTTAGAAAGGTTTTGGGACAGGATGAATTTCCTCCCCTCGCCTGAGCCTAATTTCTGCTGGAGGCGGGGATGAGAATCAATCCATCACTGTCTGCAGCAGGAATGGGATCAGCGTAAACGCTTCCTCAGCGTTTACGCTGAGAAGTGTGACTATAAAGTCGCCTAAATAATAATAATCGCCAGTGTATATGTGTTTTATTTTATACTTACTATTCTGCTTTTATATTACCTGTTTAAAAAAAACTGGACTTATACAATATCTGTTTGTAACATTTTGTAAAATTCTATTTTATATTGATTTTTGTAAAACCGTATCGTTAAGCAATATGAATAAACTATTCTATTCTATTCTAAAGAGGTCATACTGTACTACGTTTCCACATTCTAATTATTTGTTTCTGTTATGTTTTTAATATTTGAGGGGAATAAAGCTCTATGTTTATATATTTGTTATATTTACTTCAGCATTATAATTTTCACGACTATTCTCTTGGATATTTGTTCATCCGCGTATAATTATATCATCAGTGTCGTATATGTAAGTATGGGCTAGTGCCACCCTGTAATGATCCCCATTTCCGCGATGTCTAGTCATGAATGAGAAAGGCGGAAGCGCCCGCCACTATACGCGTGTATTTCAATTAAACGGCGGCGCAAACAAAATAATTTTATCCGGAATGTAACCAAAGCGAGTGCGGCATCAGCGATGCGAATTTTCGCAATGTTTACAGCGCTTACGCAGCCCTCTCGCGTTACCCTTGAACGTTTAGGCCCTGTTTGCCGACATAAAACCGTTTTCGTTACGTAAGCGTATCTTTTATTTGGCTTGGAACGCTGCAGATTAAATAACGGCGTAGGTTTTTGGCGTGCGCGAGGAAATATTTATTCTCGGGGATGATATTTAGCGTTCGGTAGGCTGATAAGGGTGGGATTATACGGGGCAATTTATCAATTTGCCGTTTCGGTAAATAAGTGCTTATGCCGTATTCACGGACGATGTAAACGAAAACATATTTATCCATACCCATATACAGTGTGTTTTACTTGAGAGAGACAAATAGAGATAGTGAGATAGAGAGAGATTAGAGGATTCATTATATAGGGTTGGTTTTAAAAATAAATATCCCTTCTTATTTGTTGAATTTTTGATCTATTTAAAAAAAAATTAAAACCCGTTTCAGACGATTTTTTACATAGAATCCAGATGAGATAACGGTTTTATTGAAGCTCCTTATGCAGAGGGTATATTATATTTTTATTTAACTGAACACCCTGTGTATTTTGATAAAAGGTTCTCTATTTTATTTTGATTACAAATATGTAAGAATACGAGGTGTGTAAATTAAGTAATGAGACTGGCAACGTAGCGCCCGATCTAGCGACACTGCGTAGACGGAACTTGGAAGGGATAACATGTAGTGCACCTTCAGTACAAGTTTCAACTTGTTAGAATCATTTAGTGTACATATTTATCATAGAGTATACATATTTATTTATAACCATATAGTTAATTAGTGGGATGAGGTCAAATGTTTCCAAAAAAAAAATAATTTTCAGTTAGTCGACGTTTCGCAAAATTTATGTACCTCAGGACTAATTGAATAAGCTTTTTGCTGTCGTTTTTAAAAAATAAATATGAATGAAATTATATTATTATTTGTTTGTTTCTTGTGACTGTTTTCGTAAACCGATTTTTCTAATGCATTATAAAAATGAGTAACATTAATTTTGAGCAGCGGTGTGCCATCAGGTTTTGCTTCAGACTTGAACACAGCGTAACGGATACTTTTGCAAAACTTTAACACGCCTACGGAGACAGTGTTTTTTTCAAGAGTCTAGGTTTTTATTTTCGGTGGTTTAAGGCATTCTCAGAAGGAAGAAGTCGATTGAAGATCAACCACGCAGCGCATATAATACGGTACGTTCAGATTGTCAGTATGTAGGAGTACGTTCAGATCGTCAGTTGACGACAAAAATGATCGGGGAAGAGTTAAATGTCAAAAACACCACTGTTTTATAGATTTTGACTAATGAATTGGATGTGAGAAAAATCTGCGCAAAGGATGGTTCCAAAAAACCTTTCGCAGGAACAAAAGGACATCGGGAGAGAAAGGTGTCTTGACTTTTTTGGAATCGATTGAAAATGATCCCCATTTTATGGAAAGTGTCGTTACTGGTAATGAGACTTGGATGTTTGAGTACGACCCAGTAACCAAGCACCAAAGCATGGAATGGCACACTTCAAGGTCTTCAAGACCCAAAAAAGTAAGAATTAGCAAGTCGAAGGTCAAGTGTATGATGATTTGATTTTTTGATAGTCAGGGAATTGCCCATAAAGAGTTTGTGTATCCAGGCCAAACAGTAACTCAGCACTTTTACAGACAAGTTCTTGAGAAACTTCGAAAAAGGGTCATGCGTGTGAGACCAAACATCTTGTTGCATCACGACAACGCGCTTTGTCACACAACCATTTCAATAAACGAGTTTTTACCCAGTAAAAAGGTCCTGTGGCTCCTCAGTCTCCTTATTCGCCTGACTTGGGTCCTTGTGACTTTTTTCTCTTCCCGAGAGTAAAAAAATCACCTCAAGGGACGTCATTTTGGGGCCACAGAAAACATTCAAACGGCTGTAACCGACCAGATGAAGGTTATTCCAGTAAGTTCCAGTACTGCTATGAGGAATGGAAGAACCGTCTCCAGCGCTGTGTGGCTTCCCAAGGAAGTTATTTTGAAGGAGATAATAATGAATTTTAATTCTATTGGAATAAAAACATTTAAAAAAATCAGTCCCATTACTTAATGTACACACCTCGTATAGTTAACGAACGTATTCATACACTCACTTTTTGAAGGTTGCTTATATTATGATAATATATGTACCACAATAATGATATGTTTTTCTTCTCATAAGATTACAGCTTGTGATATTTGTGTCTAATATATATGTAAGCCCTAGTTGAAGATGTCGATTGTATGAAAATGTGTATATCCCTAAATAAGTAAAATTGTGATGTTTCCAAAAAAAAAACGTCAAAACAAAAAATAAGATCCTTTACAAAGTATTTGGACTCATATTTAAGGAAAATATTCAGAGCATCTATCTAAAATTCTAAACCATTTTGGATGATTTAAATAAATTTTTCGGTAGATTTTTTAAGCATTAAATGCTAAATTTCCTTTTTTATATATGAAAATAACTGATGGACCTAAAATACGATACTGGGCTACTGACTTCTGAAAGTCTAAGTATTGAGGTTCTGGAAGTTTGAAAAACCATTTGGCTCCCTGAATATCTGGTTGAATCTATCACACGTCGTTTATTACCAATGCAATGTATTCTGGGGGTTTGTATTGGCAACTACCCCTAGAGCTTACAGAACGTAGCTCCAGCTAGCTCAGGGAGTCGTGAGTACGTGATTTCCTTGTTTTTATAACAATCGTAACCTGAAAAAACAGTTTATTGGGCGCCAACTAATGAAAAGACAAGACTACTATTATGTTAAGATAAAATTGATATATTTAAAATATTCAGGTACATAATATAAATGTTGCAAAAATTGTTTACAACTAGTAACTTCTGAGGCAATAATATCTAGCTCTGATTAACAAGATTTCAGAACGGTAGATGGAGCACTTCTTCTGGCCAGAACGTAAGTATGGAAGGAATTTACCCTTGTTATACTGGGGAGATGAGATTTGGTGGTCTGTTGTCTGGTGGTCTGTAGATGACTTAAGCACACGGCTTGGTGACTACACGAGTCAGCTGGTCAACAATACCTTCGTCAAACGAGGGGATCCACAGACTCAATCTCTTAGACAGCTTCCACGGGTACTCCTTCCTTCTAAGGTCAATGGCTCAGCAAGGATGCATGAACAGTTCAAACAAGGAATAGTAACAGAGCTAGACTTGAGGTTTAGTTACAACTAGATAGTAGAAAAACTTTGCAAATTCAGCATAGAAGTATAATAATCCTGGAGTGGGTACTGGAACCTTCGGCGTAGAAACAAAAAACTGGACGTTTTCCACGAAACACCGAACTACTACACTTTTCTCGACGCGCGTTTCGCCAACCAAGTTGGCATCTTCAGGAGAAGATTAAAACTAAATTCAGCCTATACACTTGCACTATTTATACCAAATCTTTTACGGTTCAGTGAACCGTGGCAACAAATTTGGTATAAATATTGTTCAAGTGTTATTATGATACCAAAATTACAGAGGACACCCCGTATATGAAACCAGAGTACCAAGGTTAAAAATTAAGTCAAAATTTTGTTTAACAAGAGAAAATTATGCTATTATCTAATATAAAAGAGAGAATTTGAGTCCGACACGAACGTTCAGGGCAAAACTACACCCCTGTCCAGGACAGCAGTACAGTTCCCAGTCAGCGGTTGATTCAACGATAAACTAAACAAAAAAAAAAAACAAAAAAATTTTGAATCTCTGTGGAGAAAATCTGCCAACGTAGTCAAAATTCAAGCTGTGTAAAAACAAAAGAAAATGCAAAAATTTCACTCAAAATATACCCGGAATTCCAAGCTGGAACGAGAGATATTTGCTATAGCTATCAAAAATAATTCCTAGATAAATTCAGGTAAGGTTTTGAATTATTTTACAAATTTTGACTAAATCAACGGTATATAAACCATAAAAAAACAATGAACCTTACCTGAACTTGGAATTCGGTGACCTCGTGGCTGCCTGCAAATTTTTCCTATCCTTGGAAAACTATAGCCTTCTCTCTACCCGTTCAACAGGTGGATATATTAGTGCCTAGCTGTACGCTCCTACAACAATTCCGCACCAAAACATCCGTTCTATGTGGTAATAAACATGAAAATTAGGCACACGAACGTCCTTTGAATAACTCAAAAGGCACCTCGTGTCCACCGTGTAATTCCTAAATTAATAAAATAAATATACCAAAAAAATATTATCACACACAGCTAGAATTCGTTATTGTACAAAATATTTCTCAACAGAAATATCCAAATATCTCACGATTACCGAAAATAAAGCCAGATTATTTAAACATTCATCATACAAAATATATCGTTAAATCACTCACTTACCTCTTGAACGTTCCTCTCTAAACTCAACTCTGCCGTTTTACCACGCTGACTTCCAAATCTCACGACCTCGCAAAGCATAGAAGCCAAAAGTATGTGTAGAAGGTACATCATGGAGTATATTAATCTATAGAAGCACATACCAGCTGAAGTGAGACAACGGATTCAGACAGATGCTTATCCTTTTGCTTTTAAAGCATAATACACACCTGATAAAGGCGAGTGTAATGAAATTAACTAAAATTTCGTTACACCAACTGCCTCTGAAAAATCACTGCTGACTTAGTGCAGGCTACAATCAGTCTTAATGACAAGTGGGAGGTTATATTAAATCCACCCTATTTTCCAAGCAAGTCTTTCCATTTCTCTCAACCAAGCTGATTTTTAAAAACAAGGTAATGTTTTTTTCATTTTCAAAGTCTGCAGTTTATACAAGTTTGGACGCCAACCTAATAATAACTAAAAATATGCGGCATTGTTCAAAATGACGAAATAGCGTAATATATTTCCGAAAAAAAAACACACACACAATACAATAAATTTCCAATCTAGGGCTGAACTGTTTTTATGCATTTCAATTCCGCATCCGCTGTGCGTTAAAATCGGTATTAAAAGCGGATTTCACAGCTAGTAGGCCGTATAAAAGCGAGCGTATTTTTAGGACGTTTGATTGAAAATTCATCGTGTCCCAAACAACTGAAAAAGAAGGATTAAATCAATCCGCATCGCGACGCGGCAGCCATCGCCGCGAATAGAAAGTTCATTTAAATTAAGGTCAGGCGGTAACGCGGCATCGAACTAGTCGATTAAGGTGTTAAGTGGTTATTAAGGATTGGAATATTGACGAGTATTTCGAGATATCGCAGAATAGCTAGCTCGGCCGTTGGTAAAATGAAACTAAACGGTTATTTTTCAAACTTTAGGTTTACAGTACGTGCAGAGAAAACAATTCAGCTAGTCGTCTTCCGTCCACTATCAGACCCAATAGTTTCGGATTTCAAGGTCAACGGTTCTGGACTCCCTTCACTCTCCTACGTTGGTATGTTTTCCGAATTCATCATCCCATACAATAACCGTGATCGTGACTCAATCGTCACCATTGAGTGTCAACACCGATGACCTAATCAGTGAATATCTATAGTATATATCTATATATAAGTTACTAATATTTAAAATAGTTGGAATACATAAAAGGTTGGATCGAGAGTCATAGTATCGAATAAAGACAGATATATTGCGACTCTTTTTGTCACAAGATATCATTTAGGGATCAACAGAAACCCAGAGTGGACAAGGCAATCTCATACACGTAACAATATAATCCAATTCCAAAAGATCTGTGTGTATATAACTGGAAATATATATCGAGTGTTCATAGGCACTCAGCATCAAACACAATAAATCCCTAGCCCTGAGTCTTAGAGTAAGGTATCAGTCTCAATAAGCCCAAAATCCCATTCCCTTGAACACAATGATAGAAGCAGAAAATACGTATTTCGGAGGTTTTTTTAATATGAATCTCAACAACCCCATTGTATTCTTTCTTGAAATTGATAACTCCACAACCCAGGAAATCAGATCGCCACAGAAGAAAGAATGGAAGAATGAATTGAATTCATTTGAATTTACTGCAAACTTATCCTATCCCATTATCTTGGGTATTGGATTGAAGCACCGCAAACATAACTCATCAACTCTATATCCTCAAACATGGAAACGTAGTACCACTTCCACATTTTCTCTGTGTATTGAATAAGTATTAGGTCAAAGAAGATTATATGCGAGCGAACATATCTTAAATCTTCATTTTATAATACAGAATGAACCTTTCACAGATATTTTGGGTATGGGAATATTATTAGATTCGAGATTGTCTTCTAAAGAATCTCCGAGACACGTCATTTATAGCTCTTCTGACACAACTACCGGGTTAATGGTTTCAAGGCGTCATGATTTGAATCAGGTTTGATATGGCTGTCTGCTCACGAACCTTCGAGATAACGTGGTTTCAGTTTCATACATACAGACCTCGGGGTTATTGGGTTAAGAGTATGATGTTTACCCTGGGTTTTTGTTAACCCACAAATGGTATCTTTTGACAAAAGCGTCACACATAACCTCTCTCGTTATTTAATATCACGAGTTTTGATTTAACCTTTTAAATGGCAAAACTGACGATTTTAGAACTTTTTTTATGTTAAGGATGAACTAGGACGTGTTAGGCTTAAATCTACTGCAGATTCAGATTCAGTGAGTCAAAAAAACATGTGGGTATAATGGAATAGTTTACTGTAAATTCAATTTGTGTGTGTGTGTGTGTGTGTGTGTGTGTGTGGTCCGTGTAATCAGTTCATAGTCGAGAACTGAAAGTAGGTATGAAAATAGGTATAGCTTGTTCAAGTGGAACATTTGTGGACATTTATTAGATATTAGCGAATCAGTAAATTAGTAACAGTATTAGTGCATTGTGATCTTCGCCAGTTCATAGCGCGTGAATATTGATGAAGTCGGTTGTTAGCTCTCAACGGAATAAATCTTCTAAATGTATCTTATCAGGGTGTATTTTAATTTTATTTTGTTACATTTTCACCTATATTTAAATGAAGAGCCGAAACTCACCGCCCTCTGTCATTAAAGCATTCGTATGTTGTACTCATGCGGGAATAGTTTTAATTCCCGTTATTACTCGAGATAAACAACGCAGATAGGGTTCGCCAGAGTATCGTCAAGACATGGGCAACGACATGTTCGAGGCTAATTCTAATTCATAAACGTCAGCGATAATTACTAAAAATTCAGGATTATGCAAATGCCCTGCCATGTTTAGCGGCCATTCGCCCACATGTTACCTCCGTACGCTTAAAATTCTTAAGCGTTTTTTCGAACGGGACCCCCGGGATTCACCGCCCCCACTTGTAGATGGCGCTCTCGATGCAAGGGGATCGGAATATTTTGTGAAATGACAAGATTGTTACGCGTTTCAAAGTAAATGGGCATTTACGTTAGTTAACCTCATGCAAAAAAAAACATTTTTGTACATACAAGGTGCGTCAAATTCCCCGAACGATCGGAAATATTGAAAATGATTTCGTTTAAAAAATGTTCAATACGAGAGTGGTTGGTTTCAAAACGATCTGTTCAGGGCCGGTATTGGATGTATCCTAGGAATCCAATTCAAGGTTGTTTGAATAAAATTTCGGCTCTGAATTGTAAATATTAATTTTCTGTATCAAGACTTGATATATAATAGTAAAGAATTGACGACAGAAGAAATTTACGTTATAAATATGGGCGATATGGGAGTCCTACTGCTCCAAAGCAACATTTAAAGGTTACCTATATCTCATTTGCCATAAATTATTGTGTTATAAAAGGCAACAGAGAAGAGGGTTATTTATGTCAGTCCCCTCGCCTCTCATGGACTGAGATGCTCATTTAATGGGAAATTCCTTCTCCTTTTTTGACTGATCAGTAAAAATTGTCGACAGTCGACAGTTATACTGAAGAACAAAGAAATGCAGCGTTATATAAAAACTGTTTTTCTTGTATTTACGAGTGTTTATAAATTTTCAGTTCAGGAAAGGCAACATGCGCAAAACATTATGCACAAATCAAACGAAAATTCCTCTTTTGTAACAGTGCCAGGTATATTTTTTTGGTGGATATTCGAATATATGTATGTAGATGTCTTTTACACTCTCAGCGATCACGAAATATATATCGACGATTGCAAGGAATATATAAAATATGTGATCTGCCTATTTTAAAATAGTCGTAATTTTCAATCATCTTTCTCAGTCTATTCAGAAATGGCAACAACTGTGCCATTATTGGAAAATCCACATAAAATCAGGTAATATGTAAATATAGTACACGGACTCACGAGTGTCACTCGCGACTCAAAATTGTTTTCATTGCGGCAGTCGACCCGTTTACACCGACGGCATGTAGCAAACTAAATGGACACCTGTGAACATCGAAATAGCTCGATGTCTTAAGGAAAAATTGTATCAAGGCGTCCTCCGTTTCCAGGAATTGCTGGACAGGAGTCCAGGACGCATATGGTCAGTGTCGTGGGTATACAGGGGCAAGAAATATATGCTTAAAAATACGATTTATACTTTAATTATCATAGAGTTGTATAGTGCCGGGTCTGCGTGACATCATAATTTTCCGGACAATACTGATGGGCCGTATGAGTTCCCCCACATCATTGTGCCTTGAGTAATGGCTGTGTGCCGTTTTAACTCGAGTAAGTATGCATCCCCATAACAACTTGATAGAAGCCTGTACACAGGGTGTTACTTTATTTATCTTCAATATACATGTATTCAAGATTTAACCGTCAATTGGATTACTTCCATTTTAACGTTTGCTTTTCTCCTTTAGATGGATTAATACATTCGATCCAATCTACACATAAAGCTGTTCATTTATGATCGAGCACTCAAACGTACATATTTATTCGTCGTATTCTTTTTAACCGTTGAAAGGTAAACTGAATGTTAACCCTCGAACGAACGACATAAATAACTGAGTAGTCAATATAAATATAGGCCGCTGTTTATTTGAGATCCATTCGAATTGGCAATTAATAAATTGGTTGTACGAGCAGTGACAGCAATGTAAACGTGATATAAATCGAGACAACGGAAATATAAAAATTAATATTACAGAAATTTCCCCAACATTGAAAAGATAACATATTGGTGTTTTCTTATATCTACATATATGGTGTTTACAGAGTTAGAGAAAAAATATTACATTTAATGTAAGTTTGCAACATTTTCATTGCTTTCATCCAGTGGTACACGCAGATTTGCAGTAGCGTTGGTCAGGATTTAGAGTCCGTACACATGTTATTGTTTTATAGGTACGCCGAGAGTTAGGTTAGGTGTCAAAATTATAATTTAGTTTTTGTTTTTCTGCTCTACACCCATATTTATTGTATTCCGCCGACGTGTCCTATCCCCCACCCAAGCGGGTATAGTTTCTGAATTAATAACGATATTAGCGATACTAACGTTTGTACGCAGGGACCGGAACTTTCCAATCCGGCGCTAATCAAATCCTAACTTCTCGCAAGCGTAGAGCTCGTCGACCCTTCGTCCGCGACTTCACGCCCTCTCTTAACAAGGCCGTATACGAGACCCCGACACCAAATTAATTCCCGCAACAATGTTAATATGAAATAATAATCCACGGCCCGGTTTACGTCAAGTTGGCGCTGCATCGTCACGAACTCTCGATGGTACGGTACTGTTGACACCACGATGACAATTGAAATGACGACTAAATCCGAATTTTGAATTTACCTCCATAGTTTCGCCTCGAAAGAATGTAGGTCCAAAAGAGAATGTCCATTCATAATAAATATAGTTGCATATTTATTATCTTCTTGTCCAAAAAAATGTGGTACAGACAAAACAACGAAACCTTTTTGGAAAACCTCTTAGAAACTTTCCATTGTGTTAATAGTGGTTATAATAGGAGATAATGGATGATTCAACTGCCAGGTCACATCGTCATCATGTTTCCGCATCGGTGACCTTGAAATGGAGTGATTCTCACGTAGTATAATTGAAGACATAAGTGGATAAAGGTGTAATGTTACATTTTTGAGCATAACACATCTTAAGCTTTACCTTTTTTGTTTAGTTCTTGATTCATAGGGAATCATTAAACTTTATAGGAATTGAAAATATGGAATCCGTGGTTATTGAAGGTTAAATTTATACCAGAGATGGCCAAAAATACATAAAGTCGTTTTGTAAAAAACATATTACATGACACCTTTATCCACTTATGTCTTCAATTACTAATATCACTTGTCAGGAGGTATAAATAAATCTGATGTCAACTTTTTGCAATTTTGCTAATATATTCGAAATAAAGAATTTCTCGACTTTCGTGATAAAGTACAAGAATATATACCTAGTGATAATCTAGCGACAGCAAAGAACTCTTAAGCACAAAATTGAGGTTTTATTTTTTGGTTACAGTTTTGATAAGTGTGCTGCAGTCTCCAGAAAATCGAAGAAATTTAAAACCTTTTTGGAAACGTCCTCAGAATCTTAATTTTATTAAGATAGTATTTTATTAAAAATAGTAGTTATACTACGAGAGAATTACTACACCTCAAGGTCACATAACCATTTTGCTCCCACATCGATGACCTTGAAATGCAGTGATTCTCTCCTAGCCATTAACAGTAAATGTCGGAAGGGCCAAAAAAAATCTGACAATATGTAGAAGCTGCAATGGAGAGGATATAATCTGACACGAAACATATATTTGTCTGGGTCCTTAGAAAATCCAAACAATTCAAAACTTCTTTGGGAACGTTCTCAGAAATGTTCCATTTCATTAACAGCAGTAATTATACAAGGAGAGAATGACTCCATTTGACAGTAATGTATCATCGGTGAACTTCAAGTTACTAACTACTACTAACCTCAACTGTCAGGAAGTTACTGAGTTTGATGTCAAATATTTTCTTTTTTGCTAATATTTAGACAATTTTGACAGGAAATATTTCTTTCTCTGGGTCTAAAAAAATTAAAACGTCTCTGGGAACTTTCTCAGAAACTTTCCATTTCATTAACAGCAGTAGTTATAATGGGTGATTCAAATTGAGTTTCCATATTACAATCTAAAATATTTTTGATACGCCACTGTATTTGTCACCGGTAACGTCAGATTTATAAACTAGAAACATAAACAAAATTAGTCATGGAGCAATATACGACCGAATAACGTGTTAAAATTATCCAAACCTATTATGAAAATGATCGATCGAGGAAACGTGCATTTCGTGCTTTACGTGAATTTTTTGACGCGCAAAATCGACCTTCTGAGAAGACAATTTGGAATGTGGTCAAAAAAATTCGAGCAACATCAAATGGATCCGTAGCTAACATCAAAATCCCTCGGCATGCTCGTAGAGGTCGTTCGGAACAAAATATTGTCATTGTTCGCGAAAGTGTGGCCGAAAATCTAAAAATATCGATTCGTCATCGATCGCAGCAAGTGGGCCTTACATGTTCCACGTTGTTACATGCTCCGTTTACACAGCGAATTTTAACAAAAGACTTGCAGTTACACTCATACAACTCCAAACAATACAGGGATTGAAGCCTCGAGACCATCAACAGCGCCGTGTGTTTGCAGAATGGATACGAGAACAAGGTGTAAATTTTGGAAAGAAAATTATCTTTAGCGATGAGGCACATTTTCATGTTGGTGGCTTCGTAAACAAGCACAATTGCCGCATTTGGGGAGTGGAAAATCCAAGAGAGATTGTTCAAACGACAATGCATCCTCAAAAGGTGACTGTTTGGTATGCTTTTTGGTCCGGAGGCGTAATTGGCACAATTTTTTTCGAGGATCATGCGGAGAACGCTGTTACGTTTACTGGCGTTCGCTATCGGAACATATATGTCCATAACATGGAAGTTATGGACATCGAAGATCTCTGGTTTCAACAGGACAGTGGCACTTGCCACACAGCAGGAGAAACATTATAATTACTGCGGGGCAAGTTTCCAGGTCGCATTATTTCATGTAACGGCGACATCAATTGGCCGCCGCGCTCATGTGATTTAAACCCCGCAGATTGTTTTCTTTGGGGGTATCTGAAAAGCAGAGTTTACAAGAATAAACCGAACACCATTGCAGATCTGAAACAGGACATCAGACGCGAAATAGCCGGCATGGAACTTGATTTGTGCCGCAGAGTAGTCGAAAATTTTCAAAAACGGATTACGTCATGTCACATGAGCCGCGGCGGTCATTTACATAATTGTAATGAGCTAACCTCAAAGGGCAAATAAATATTGTTTATATTTTTCAAATTCTCCGTCTTCTTTTATGTGGAAATCCAAATTGAATCACCCATTATGAGGAGAGAATGACCCGAGTTGATAGTAATGTATCATCGGTGACCTTGAAGTTACTACCTGAAATGTGATCTTTACTGAGTCCAACCCATAGATGGCGCAACCAGCTTAGTTAGTTATGTATAGTTGGTACGTTAAAAAAAGATTGGTAGTCCGGAAGAACTAGATCCATGCCCAAATGTTTAAATTTATAATTTGCGTTATGTTCTACGTCAAATTACGGGCGTATCGATTGAATGGAAGTAAAACCAAAACAAACCTAGTTTGGTTTGTTTTTTTTCAGTGTTAATATTTTTTTATTTATTGGGATTAAATTCTATTGACAGATAGTTGAGTTAATATTACATTAAAAGAAGGAGAACTAGAACGGTACAGATGTGTGTTATAAATGAAACTTCATGTCAAGAAAGTGCCTTTACTTTTTTTGTTTATATAAATGGCTAGTTGGAAAAATTATACTTAAATGTGATGTGCTTGTGTATAAAGTGACTGTGAATGCGTATAAATGTGGTTGTGAATAAAGGAATCTTACATCTAAAACAATTGATTTTGGTATTTAATGGTTTCAATACTCAAATATCCTCTTTTTATACAGACGTTTTTAAAATTTATTTTTAGACATTATTTCTTAGGAACGGTTTCAAATAAGTTTGTGGCTTAGTGTTCCCTTATGGACGAAACGTATATATAATATATACAAGAAGCAAAATATATTTAGTTTATGCTTGATAAGGATAAAAACTTTATGCCAAGTATGAAATGCTATTTTATATAGATACGTTTAAAGGAACTCTTAATCCGCAACGTTTTTATTTTTGAAATTTTTTTGAAATAGCCCCGAAAGTTAAAAAGTTTGGACCAATTCAAGAGATGGCGCTACGGTTATTTAATTATGAGAGAGTTCCACTATCTCTTTTTTATCTATGCTACTAACCACAACTGTCAGGACGTCTCTGAGTTTGATGTCAAATATTTGCATTTTTGCTAATATTTAGACAATTTTGAAGCTTACAGTGGAATAAACAAGTAAATAATGGTCCGGCAGAGGCAAAGGTTCAGTACAAAAGCAACGTTTCCACTATCTCTGACACTGTGCATAATTCTGACAGAAACGAGGCAAAAAATGTAGTAGCTGTAACGGAGAGGATAGAATCTGACCCGAAACGTTTCCTTTGTCGCGGGGGATTGTTGGTTTGCGGAGCATAAAGGACGGCATATTCATAAGAAAGTTTTTCATAAAGTCCCCGTATCAAACAAATCCCTATTCAAATGGGGATTAGGTATGTGCCTCGCTTACGTCGCGGTAATTCCGGAAGATTAGGGAGGTGTACGGTGGGCGCGGCAAAGATTGTGAGGCGCGTGTTGATCCCGTTTACCCTTTGCGATTAAACGTTTTGTCCGACGTTATTGAAAATCAGCGTCGCGGTAAGGGATTTAAATCTACAGGGTACTTTGCGAAAGGTTTAGTGTCGCGACAACGCTACGGAAGATGCTGTGTTTATTCAAGGCAGAAATGTCAAGCGGTATTGATATCCCTAGTGTGAAGTTGACTTTGAATGTCTTTCATCAACGAATTTAATGAGAAAACTGTGGAACTTTCCCGACATTTGACAGTTCTATATCTACGATGTCGTCAATAAATACTTCATATACGTACTATGTCTTCAAATACATTCTTAGTTAGGGTAGGACGGGATTTAAATCGGGCCATTCTAAAAAACGTCATAAAATCTGACTATGAACCAGAGTGACGGAAATAGTCGTTATTAGTCCAATCAACGAGCGAAAGCCCCCATGTAAATTGGTCACTAATTGTTATCAGCAAACAAAAAATATGGTCGTATAGAGAAGAAAATTCTAAGAAAGATAGCGTTTTTTAGGACTCTTAGTCTTAGGAGTTTTAATGGCGATAGAACCAAAAAAAAATCGCAAAAGTCAAAAAAAACGGTTTATTGCAAATAAAAAAAAAAGCTTCAAGTCCTACACAAGAAAGTTAAACTAGAAAGTTGTAGGTCTTAAAAATGCGCGTCGAATGAGATAAAAAAAAATCGGTTCATAAACATTTGAGAAAAATTTAAAAAAACGTCAAAATTCGCGTTTTCGTATTTTTGCTGTATAAATTCCAATTTTGTTTGAACAGACTTCTTGTTAACTAGAAATACAGCCCATGACAAGCGGAATATGATACTTTTTTCAAAAATTCAAAAAAGTTTTATTTTTTCGAGTTATAACGATTTTATAAAAAAAAGACGTTTTCAAAAATCAGCTTTTACAGAGGCAAAAATGATCGTATAGAAACGATCGTGGGCTCATTTTATTCGCGAAGACTTGTACTTTCATGCTATTAAAAAACCAAATTGCTTTTATTTAATTTTTGCATAAAAAAATGCGTTGTAAAATTGTATCATTTTTGCGAACCGGTTTTTTTCGAATATCTTTTTTAATTTTGGTTTTACATTTTTGGCCGTTGCATATTTGAAAAGTGCCATTCAAAACACGCGTTTAAAAAAAAAACTAGACCTCAGGGAGCCGAGATAATTATTTTTCTTTTTTTAATTCCTGACAAAGCTGTAAACGTCCGATTGACTTATTTTTTACACAAAATAGATCTCAAAGACTTTTACTTTCTTAAAAAAAAATATTTCAAATCATTTCGCATAAATTAAGTTGACATAAATGTTTGCAAAAATACAGCGCTGGTTGCGGCACGCGCTAGCCAATGCACGGCGACAGAGTGGAGGGACACTCCGCTTGGGCGTATCAAAAAATAAACACGATTTCTAATCTATCGCGCTCGCAAAATTATCTTTTCCTCAGCTTAAAAAAAATTATCTCGGCTCTCTGAGGTCGTAGGACCTTCATTTTTTTTAAATGCGTGTTTTGAATGGCACTTTTCAAATATGCAACGGTCAAAAATGTAAAACCAAAATTAAAAAGTTGTTCGAAAAAAAACCGGTTCGAAAAATGATACAATTTTACAACGCCTTTTTTTATACAAAAAATTAAATAAAAGCGATTTGGTTTTTTAATAGCATTAAAGTACAAGTCTTCGCGAATAAAATGAGCCCACGATCGTTTCTGTACGATCATTTTTGCCTCTGTAAAAGCTGGTTTTTGAAAACGTCTTTTTTTTTTTATAAAATCGTTATAACTCGAAAAATTAAAGCTTTTTTTGAATTTTTTGAAAAAAGGGTCATTTTCCGCTTGTCTTGGGCTGTGTTTCTAGTTAAACTTCTTGTTAACTGTTCAAACAAAATTGGAATTTATACAGCAAAAATACGAAAACGCGAATTTTGACGTTTTTTTTAAATTGTTCTCAACTGTTTATGAATCTATTTTTTTTCGTTCACATCTCATTCGACGCGCATTTTTAAGACCTACAACTTTCTAATTTAACTTTCTTGTGTAGGACTTTTTTTATTTGCAAAAAAACCGTTTTTTTGACTTTTGCGAATTTTTTTGGTTATGTTCGCCATTAAAACTCAAGTCGCAAAAAACGCTATCTTACTTAAAAAACTTTTCTCTATACGACCATATTTTTTGTTTGCTGATAACAATTAGTGACCGGTTTTCTCCCCGTTGATTGGGCTATATGTAGTAGCTTGAAAAAGCGAAACATTGTTATTGTCAAACTTTTGGTAATTGACTGACACAATTGTAAAATAAATAATGGCTGTCACATAATGTAACAGTGTTGATAATGAAATAATATTATAAACTTGAGATTAAGAATAGAAATACGTATTTTTTTTTGGCTTTGATGACGTTTTTTTTTTCGATGGCTCGTTATCTTTTCTCTATTAATGCTGGGTGGACTTACCCACTGACAGTTATAATTCCAATTATAAAAGCCAAGGTGTCAGATACTTATCTATTTGTGATGTAATTATATATTTACAACAAGACAGAATAACAAAGTTATTTTGGATGTGGTAATTCAAGGAATGGACATTATGTCTCTTTAGTCAGTGCATACAAGAGCCCCGTGAACAGTTTCCTAACCTCGGAACAACTAGTAACACAGAGCTTGTAAATCACATTTATGCTTGTGTTGACAAATTTCGTGAAACTGAGTCAGTACGCTGTAAACCATACTAGTAAAGAATATTTATAATTACATCAATAAAAATTTGAAGCAGTCCAAGGACACTATTTGGAAGGAGACATCATATTGCCATCAGCATTGGATTTTGGAAAACTTGACTTTTTCGATAAGTGCTTCTTTTCTGAGAAGGCTAGATTTCATCATTCAGAGTACCTATTTAAAGAAAAATGAGGACATGACATGGCCCGCAGAATATCCTCATGAATTTGTGGAAACTCCTTGACAGCCCCAAAAAATGACATTTGGCTGGTGGTTTCTAGAAAGCCAATTAACCTACCAATATTTTTTTAACAAAGCCATAACTATTGAAAGATATCGCAATTATTTATTTGAATTTATCTTTATCATTGAGTTACATGGCGATGAACTTACAGAAGGATATTTTCAGCAATATAATGCTACGGCACATACCACTTCTCAAACAACTGACTATTTGGAAGAATCATTTTAACCCGATTCATGGAGTTATCGTTCGCGTTTCTTATACCCAATAATATACCCAAAGTTAATTGACTCAATTACATATGTCACATGATGATCGATGAACCAAACATTCTGATATTGGATGTGATATGCTATGCTATGATATGATGTAAGAAGTATGTGAAGTTAAGCATTATGATCTGTAAAATGACTTACCATTTATAGAATACAATGAAACGGATCGTAATTTACTATTCACTAACGCTCTGTGTATTGATCTCTGAAGTCATAGTCGGCATAAACAGGCGATGTACATCAACTGCTAATAGTAATTAACAGTTATTATCATTATCAAGACGAGTTACTATGGCGTTCTTGTTTAGAAACTCATACGTACAGTCTCGTTAATTTGCATTTTCATAATGTAAACATCTACATGGTACAGAAAGCATATTGATATTGTTTACTTTGGTACATGTAGGTAATTTCATACCTTCAATACGGTTCACTTAACTTTAACATTATCTAAACATTTACGTTATGGTTATGATTTTGGTGGCTAAAATAGAAGGGAAACATAACGAGAAGCCATTTACATAGAAACGATGGACGAGATGTGAAATTAATTTTTTTTATTCTCAGCTTGCAATCTTCTCAAGTTCTGTTCTTACTGTTTTTATGTACATATTGTAGAAAAATGGTTAAGATTTCTCGATTATATTGACTAGCTGATTAACTGTTATTAGACGGAGAAAAGAATTGCCATAACACTCGTAGATAAAGATTTTCTATTAACTATTCTAAAGGAGTATTTATTTTTTGCCGACAAATTTCGATAAGTTTCCGTTACCGCTACATTTCTAAACTGTATTACCTAGTTATCGATGAAGGTGCAGCCGCAGCTGCATGTGATATGCATATTACGATCCGCATCCTACTTTGAGGTCGCTGTAAACAATATGAGCACCTCGCTTTTGCAGCGTAGTTATTCGGTGTTATTAGTTTAAGTTGTTTGTAGTTGTAACCTCCGCAACGCTGTGCAAGTAGACGGCGTCTACGTGCCGGTTGAATTAGCGGAATTGTTTGTGAATTTTAACGGTTCGAGATGTAACAGTTTCCCTTAGTCATAGGACTAGTCTTTACAACGATAAATGCAAACATATACTTAAACACGTTTTCCACTAACGCTAAAATACTAGACTTCTACTGAAAGTGTGAATTTTGCAGACCATCTTGGCATAACCAAGAGATGCCTAAAACTGTTTTATATTCAGCTTAAATCATCGACCTCTCCATCTTGACTTTGAAGAATGAGATGAAGTGTTGAATGAAATGACGAACATAAAATCAAATTACTTAAAAAACGGTTCAAGTCTTCATCTTTAAATCGGTTGAACGCTTCTATATCTTTACATTAATCCGAAAATTTTAGATTTTTGTTAGTTTTCTACTAGATCCTGTGCTCAAAAGGGCACCAGATCCATGAAATCCTTCTGAAGAAGTGTTTGCATCGAAATAGCAATGACGTTGTTGACCAATGTGAAAGGAGTGAATATTATTTAATTCGTCTGTTACGTTGCAGTTTTGTGAACCAGTTTCTATTAGGTATAGGTTCTACAGAACCTATTTTTCAGTTGAAAGAGAAATAATAACTGCTGGAAGTTTTTTTTTCAGTAATCGTTTCTAAAGCTTCCTAATCGAATAGACTTTTGACTTGTATCAGTTTGTCCAATTTTCCGTTGGATGTTAGCAAAACTGCACTGATGAGGTGCAAACTCTTGATCCACGATTGTCTGCAGTCGCTTTTTTTACCTTTCTATGAAGAGAAATAAACAAGGTTGCTTCCTTCACTTTTTCGCCTCTGATGTATAGAAGTAATTTGCCAAGATGTCAAAGTGTGTTGCCAAATCAGTATTTTGAATGTGGAATATATTCTGAACCAAAAGAGTTTGTATTAGGAAGAGATTCTAGGAAAAATTGGGGCCTATAGTAGTAGGGCCTACTTCAGAAATAGACGGAGAGTTGAAAGACAATTGGACGACTTCGACATTCTCTCGAAGACTGTTATTTACAGTTTCAGTTACCTGATGTGGTTGTGAATATCGACAACGACACGTTCAACTATAATCTTCGTCACATTATTCAACTGTTTAGGGAAACACGAAGTATGAAACGAAAAAGTGGTAGTGTCCTTCTTCAAACGGATGAGCCAAAAAAATATTACTCTTGTTCTCCTACCGTTTAACAGGAACTTCGACAATCCTATTACTCTCGTATAATATATATATTTTTAAATTTCTTGCTGACATCTATCTTGTTCAAATTTTTATAGCAAAAAAGCATGGTTTTATCTCAATGGTTATGTGAATCCGCAAAATATTGTCGGAACCTTTCTTGATGTGCAGAAAGTTGGTGTTTTGTATGCTATCAGTCGAATGAGAATAACTGGCTCAATTTATTTTAATGGAACTCTGGAAAAAACGACTAAAACATACGTTTTTTCTCCCACATCCAACTCGGGGTTAAATTTATGTGAACGCTCGTTGTCATATGCATAATGAATAAGTTTTAAATTACTTCTACGTTTCTCCCCCGCTTCTCCTTCTTGACAAAGAGGAATCGTGGTCGTGGACCCATCACGTGACTGACGTCTCCCGCGTGACACGTATATTTTGCGTGCTGCACACGTCGACGTCTGCAACTGCAATAAATGCGCGTCGTGCGTCATTTGTAACGCCCATCTGACATTCGAATAGGTCGGTAATGTCGGTATCGCCTCCTCCCTTAACGGTATTAACGGAATCTTAGGTTAGGGCGATGGGTTGGTATATTTTATTTCTATTAACGAAATACCCCGGGGCGTGATTAAATCCGGGAGGGTTGGGGGCGCGGGGAGACGCCGCGCCACCTTGACCCTGAGGGAAACGGGAGACACGTTCGTGCGGCTTAAAAAATTGCCCCCAAATCCCAAATCCATAAACTACAGGGGCGAAGGCGCCGTTTCGAGGGGGAAATAATGGGCTCGGAGGAACGGATACGTCGCTTTGTTAATTCCGCGCTCTCCTTCTCTCGTTTTAGGGTTAATTGCGTAACTTAAGCACGTAAAGAAATCGAAACAATCGGAGTTAAGTTTAAATTCAGTATATTATGTTAACGAAACAATGATTTTTGTTATTTTTTTAATGAAAAAATGTTACTCCATCATCTGTAATTTTTAATCTATCACAATGGCGGCAGGTGGAATTTGACATGCTCGTATTTCCGTAAGGAGGTATGGGACCCACACCATATTTTAGGGGGTGGTTACTAGACCTAAGTAGAAAGCTGTGATGGCAAAAAATATTCAGGGAAAACTTGCGATTTTTTTTTTCCAAAAATGGCTGCCTCCGGGCAGATCTTGCAAACGGCTTGCAAAATAATTGCAAAATATTTTTTTTCATAATCACCGAGCAAATACAATTTTTTTATACTTGTGATTTTTGCAAAATTCTTATTTTCCTTAAAGATACAACTATTGTAATATCTCATAGACGAAATGTTGTGACGAAACAAACATTCAAATTTCCATAACTTTTACAGATCTCAAAATTCCGAGAAAATCACAAGTATAAAAAAAATTGTATTCACTCGGTGATTATGAAAAACAAATACGAGGCGCGTTTCTTAAAAAAATGAAATTTCCAAAAAACAACGAAAAGAAAGAAAAAAAAGGAAAGAAAAGAAAAACCAAAGAAAAAAAAAAAAAAAAAAAAAAAGAAAAACAAAAAAAAAAAAAAAAAAAAAATTTTTCACGAATATTTTGCAAGCCGTTTCCAAAATCTGCCCGGAGGCAGCCATTTTTGGAAAAATAATTTCGCAAGTTTTCCCTGAAGATTTATGCCTTTATAGAATACTAGAAAATTACTTGTAGTTTCCAGTGGCTGCCGGTGGAATTAGACATGCTCATATTTTCGTAATTAGGCATGGGACCTACACCAAGGTAAAAGGTTATAGTGGCTTCAGGGAAAATCTTCAGGGAAACGAAAATTTTTGCTCCGGGAAGATCTTTGAAACGGATTGAAAAATATTTGCGTGATATTTTTTTTTTTCATACTCACCGAGTGTGTCTTTTTAGTAAAATTTGTTTCCAGAAATGGCTGCCTCCGGGCAGATCTTGGAAACGGCTTGCAAAATATTTAATAAATATTTTTTTTTTCATAATCACAGAGTAAAGTAAATTTTTCTTATACTTGTGATTTTTGTAAAATTCAAATTTTGCGTAAAGATACAACTATTGTAAAATCTCAGAGACGAAATGTTGGGATGAAATAAAAATTCAAATTACCATAATTTTTACAGATCTCAAAATGTCAAGAAAATGTGATTATGAAACAAATATTTCGCAAACATTTTGCAAGCCGTATCCAAGATCTGCCCGGAAGCAGCCATTTTTGGAAAAAAAAGTTTTCCCTGCAGATTTGTTACCATCATAGTCTTCTATTTCGGTCTAGTAACCACCCCCTAAATTATGATGTGGGTCCCATGCATCTTTACAAATACGTGCATCTCAAATTGCACCGGCTGCCACTGGTATTTTCCTTTATACAGGCTGGTTATTTAGATATGGTAATGGGCTCGGACGATTTTTATATTTTTATAAAATTTGGTGTGCAGAGGTTTTCGAACATTTTAGATTAAATATGAAACAATTTTGAAATCTGGAAATCTCAGTTATACCGGAAATCGGTTTTTTATTGTCTTATTTTAAGTGGAACACCCTGTACAATATTGTACTTTTGAATTGTACGATAATTTTAGGGGTACGTTTATAAGGAAGTGCTATGCCTAATACTTGCCTAATTGAATGGAAACTACCATCTCGAAAAACCTCAAACGGTTTCTATGTAAGGTCAACTTGACACCGTTGGCCAATTTTCTTATGTTTTTTTCCCTTTTTACTCTCTTCCATTTTTTTTTTAAAAATCATATCCGTAATTCAATTATACAATAATTTTTATACATTTTATCTTTTAACAATTATAGTTATTAAAGTTTCCTAAATATATCCTATTCATTCCCAAATTTAAATTTGGGTAATGGAACTTATTTGGTAATGGAAATATTTATAAAATATAATAACTATTTTTTAATATCCATATTTAATTTTCTTTTTATTTAAAAAATTTATTATTTTTTGGTTTAATAACTTAACACAAATAAAACCATTTTATAAACATTTCATTTTTTTATTTCTTAATTATTCTTTTTAGAAAAAAAATTTAGTATTTATAACATAATTCCCATATTTTAATGTAAATCTTTCCAGGAAGCATTCAAAAAAAAAATTAAATTAAAGGATGTTTATCTCTTTTCATATAGCCGAAGTATACAATTATTTATTTAAACTTTTTAAGTATGTAATTATTGTCCTCATGATTCACAGCTTTTCCAATTTATTTATCTTTGACACTTAAAATTTTATCTATCACTTAGCAATTTTGTATTAGTTGGACGTAAATTTGATTGTCTATCGATTGTACAAACACATCGCTATAACTACACCTGAGAGTTTCTGAATTATTTAGTTTACTGTTCAATTATACCGGTTTTTTAATGTTTTCCAAAATATCGAATTTGAAAGCCGCTAGATGAGTCTAGTGTGCCATGAAATCATGCCAAGACAGTTGAATGTTATCTGGAAACTAACTAACCTAACTGTATAGACAAGAAAAAAATATTTTGTTCACTACAGTTCTTTTTTTCTTGTAATTGCGTATTAATATAATGAAAACTGATGCGATGTGAACATATCTTGGAGCACACAAGCAAAATATTGAGCCGAAAATTAAGTTTCAGTGATTACAGATAAGATTCCTCTTTCTTGACATAATGCCATGGCACACTTGACTCATCTAGTGGCTTTCAAAATCAATATTCTACTCAACTTTGAGATCGTAGAGAAAGAAAATCCTTCTATATTAATTTTTTTTCCAAATTTCGCATATAGTGGATTTGAGAAGTCCTGATAACGTTATGGATTCAAATTTTGATTATTAAAAATTGCTAAATGGTTTTATTGAATTTCAGAGGTATAAAAAAATTGTAGCAGGTACGATATCTGCTATGAATTTGTTTTTGATGTCCTCGAAAAAAAAATTAATTAGCAAAAAAATGTCTACTTAAATTTTACATGTACGAGTAGTATGCAATGGATTCAAGAATGGGCTTGCAATTGTTCGGATATATCACAAAAGCTAAAGAAACAAAACTTTTCTTGCTTTTTATCCCATAACCTAGTAGATGTAACACTAAAAACTAGTTTATCAATTAATTAGGTGAGGACTTTTAAAGATTTGTACTTATTGTTTCAAAGCCATTTGTTATAATTTCCTTTAATAATGCAACATTGTTATGTTCTTATAGATACATGTTATTTTTCAAATAAAAATTTTAAAAAATATTAAGAGGGGTTAGGTTTGGAATATTCGGCGATCACTTAAATAGTCTACATTTTCCAATCCAGGTTTCATATTTTGCATTAAAAAAAATACTAAGCCAACATTATGGGATGGTGACCCATCTTGTTGAAAACCAATTTCAAGAGCTTCATTTAAAGGTAATTCATCGACTATATGCTTCAATGTCGTTCTGTAGCTTTTGTAGCAGGGTAAAGATCACCGGTCAGCGAATGGTTAAAAAAAATCAGACCCAAGATTTTATTCTTTTTTATCCTACACTACACGTTTACAGATCGGCAGCCAGAATGTTTCACTTCAAAAAACTTTTTTGGGATTGTAAGGAATGTAGTAATGAATGTTTTTCTTATTTGGAATTCCTGCAATGCTAAAACAGGACTCATCATGTCTCATCATTTTGAACCCTTTCTAAATGTTCTAATACGTTTCTGCAGCAAGTCAAACTTTCTTGTTGATTAGCTTGGGTTAAATGTCCATGAACCCTTGTCGGTTTCAAAGGATGAAATCTGAATTTTTTTTATAAGCTTTATAAACTTTTGCAACACTTTTCAGCAAATTTTTGAGACAATCTCTTATTGAATTCTAATTCAGCCAATTTTATGCAAGGTGTCCGAACAATTGCAAGCTCATTCTTGATTTCATTGCCTACATATAAAATTGAAATAGGCGTTTATTTTTGCTTAGATTTTTGAAATAAGTATAATAAACTATATATGTATATTTGCAATCGAGGAGATGAACCCAATTATTTAGTGATATAATATAGGGGAGAGGGGGGGCAAATGATACAAATTTTGTCGTGATTATTATTTTGTCCAAGACAAAATACTTGTCGCCATCTTCTTATTTTAGGTTTACAGGCTATGTATTTGTCTTTCATATATTTAAAGGAAAAATAAAAATAAGTTTGGAGTTTTTGCACCTTTTTTTAATGTCTACATTTGCATCAAACTACCTCTATGGTGGGGTAAATTGATACAGTGCTGGGGAATATTGATACACATACAATGCACTAGAGAAAAAAGTAATATTGTAGTGTACAATATTTACTGAATTATAAGATTAGGAACTGTTGTAAAATAAAACGATCTATTTTGGCGAAGTGTACCACCAGCAGCAATGGATTTGGGCAGTTTGCATACGACATCTCCTCGAAGCACTAAATTGATGTCCTGATCGTTAGGAAAAACAAAAGCCTTATCCCAGTTTTTCTTTTCCGTAAAAAATTGACCTCTATTTCATGGTCATTATAAATCGTGACAATTTGTCCAACAAAGTGTACGGCTGTTTTCCTTGTTAAAAACTTGACACAACAAAATCCCACATTACACAAAAACCACAAAAACCTATTTCTCACTGTCACTTTCGGATGAACTTGGAACATTTCGGACAGTTTCTTTAATATTAAATTTCACCTTCTTGGTTACTTGCTTAATTTTTTCATATTTATTTTCTTAGCGATGTCCTCTAATCGTGCTTTTTCTGGTGTTGTGGTTTAAATACGAGACTTTCTCGCCTCTGCCTAGTTGTTTGTATAACTTGTATATTTAGAGTGATATATTCTGATTTGGTTTCCGCCCGCAGCTTCTTCTTCATGCCCAGATTCATCTGAAACCTCTGGATTCTCATTTTTATGATTTTTTTCTATACTTTTCGATTCTATGTTGAAGTGTAGAGGGTTTTAAACCATGATCAGCAGCTGAAATTCTAATTGATTTGTGATTTTTAATAACATCGGTTATTGCAGTCTTTATAGCTCCTTCGTCAATGAATGCTCTTTGTGATAAGTACGTACCATTTTCATTAACCTGAAACAAGTAACATGTCCTCGTATAACTTACTAAATCTTGTTTATACGAATAAAATAGTACATTTGTAAATGCAGAGGTACATTGATACACTGTAGAGGCACATTGATACACTGCATCAATGTACCTCTAATACATATGTATCAATGTACCCCAAATGCACTCTGACAGAAATAATCACTATTGACATATTTAATCTTACAGTGCATACACTTGGTTGCAAACAATGTTTAAATAATACTTACGTTTAGGAATGGTGACACAAGCAGCACTCTATTGCTACCACGTTGGTAAAAACACACACATGTAAAAAGGCATTAAAAATTACTTTCTCGCGCCAAAATAAACTAAACACATGTAACTTTACTCTCACTCGTTTTCCCGTTACTAAATTTTTATGACAAGTAGCCCACACTAGTACCATCTTTGAGGTAATAGGTTGAAACAAATGGACATCTTCTGCCGCGAAATATTAAATGCGTATCAATGCGCCTCGTGTATCAATGTACCTCTCTCTCCCCTACAGAGCGTTCCATAAGAAAAAATACATTTGTATTTATCATGGTTTTCTGTAACACCCTATATACATGAAAACTATATCATAAAAAAATTAGTAGTAAACATCCTGTAAATGTTGTGTACTCTATTTGGGAATTATCAAACTGCTGAAAATTCCATTTTCTTGCTGTACATAATGGATGCCAACTCTGTGCCATCTTTAGCCAGAAGAATATATTTACAAAGTATTTAACTCCTCTCCCTACTGCAAAGTAGACGATTACCAAGCTAAATCCAGATTTTAAATCAACGTCGCACAGTACGCGATCCTCCCCGTCTTCATCCCTTCGCTAGATCGAAAGAAAACTCACCCCTACGCAAATCGGCCATCAATCATGGCATCCATGGCGAAAACACTTGTGGCGAAGCGGTGGATATTAAGTTCTGTCATTTGTAGGCCGACATTGCCGGGGATGGAACTGTATTTCAGTCGGCAGTTGTTAATGCCAATAAGATTGACTGTTTAATAATTCGGTAGGGGCGTTGTCTATATCTCCCACATGCGTTCCAGTAGGATTCAATTTAGAGATATATGTACCACAGTTATTACTCTCTGTCCGTTCTATTCAGTAATACGATTTGTTGCCCGATATTTTTTATCATTTAGCGCGTAAATGTTTGATGAATGCTCGCGTTTCTCCATCACTTATCAGATGAAGAACATTTATAAAATAATAAAATAATAATGCTGTAAAAATGCTGTATATATCGGACGAATCGACGTCGGATAGACGGATTTCATTACAGAGACGGACTTAGTATTTTTTATATATTTCCCATTAAATATCCCTGTGTTATATCCATAGTGGGTAGATGTTGAAAGGTTAATTGTATTGCATGAAGGATTCTCAGTGAGAGATGTCGAACATTAAGACATTCATATATGGAATAGTTATTAATGATTTATTTTCATTATAATTCTCAATGCGAACATTGAATAGTCAGGATGCACAAGGTGTGTCCAGTAAGCAATGAGACTGGCAACGTAGCACCCGATCTAGCAACAACACTGAAGAGGTAGAACTTGGAAGAACTTTTTTCTTTTAGAGTTTAATTTTGAGCAACGGTGTGCTATCAGGTTTTGCTTCAGACATGGACACAGCGTAACGGATACTTTTGCAAAACTTCAACATGCCTACGGAGACAGTGTTTTTCTCAGAAGAAAGAGAGTCGATTGAAGCTGAACCACGCGGCGGAAGGCCTTCTTCAAGAACCGATGAAAATGTCGATATGGGATCTTGTGCGTTCAGATCGTCGATTGACTACAAAAATGATCGGGGAAGAGCGGGGAAAGTTAAATTTAAATCACACCACTGTTCATCAGATTGGACTAACATATTGAGGATGAGAAAAGTTTGCGCAAAAATGGTTCCAAAAAACCTTTCGCAGGAACAAAAAGACATTAGGAGAGAAAGGTGTCTTGACTTTTTGATATCGATTGAAAATGATCCCTATTTTATGGAACGTGTCATTACTGATTATAAGACTTGAGTGTTTGAGTACGACCCGGAAACCAATGCATGTAAAGACTCTTTACGTTAAAGACACTTTAAGCTCTCCAAGACCAAAAAAGCAGGAATGAGCAAGTCGAAAATCAAATGCATGCTGATTTGCTTTTTTGATAGCCAGGGAATTGTCCACAGAGTTTGTGCCTCCAGGCCCAAGAGCAAATCAACACTTTTACATAGAGGTTTTTGAAAAGCTTCAAAAAACGGTCATGCGTGTGAGACCAAACATCAAGAACAACTGGACGTTCATCACGACAATGCGCCTTATCACACAGCAATTTCAAAAAACGAGTTTTTAGCCAGTAAAAATATTCCTGTGGCTCCTCAGCTTCCATATTTGCCTTACTTGAGTCCTTGTGACTTTTTTCTCTTTCGAGATTAAAAAAATCACCTCAAGGGACGTCATTTTGGGACCATAGAAAACATTAAAATGGCTGTAACCGACCAGCTGAAGGCTATTCCAGTATATGAGTTCCAGCACTGCTATGTGGCTTCTGTGCACTGTGTGGCTTCCCAAGGAAGTTATTTTGAAGGAGACAATACTGAATTGTAATTCTATTCCAATAAAAAAAAATAAAAAAATCAGTCTCATTACTTAATTTACACACCTCGTATAATGTGTTTTATAAAAACGGCATTACTTCTTTTGGTAGTTCTTGTTTCTCTATACTTAATTTGATTCGCGTGTGAAAAAACTTCAAAACTGAAATCACGATGCTCTGGATCCGTTCCTGGTATTGACCTCATGTATTCCTGACTTCCGACCTCAAGTTATCAACATCAACACTAACTAATTTCTAAACTCGAATTTCCAAATTTAATGGTTGAAATACAAGAATAATATGGTTCGAACGATTGTTTTGTAGCTCTTTCAAGTTTTTCGGAGAACCTGTATTAAATTTTCAATGCATGACACTCTAACAATGTGCTCCAACTTAGTAGCCCCTCATGGATCGCAGCAACTTGTTACGCAGTAGGGTTAGAGCCTCACACTTCAAAAGCGAGTAAACATCGTATCGTTTCCAAAAGCCCCTGCGCGTTGGCCGACTTCTCCCCGACTTAAAAATTTTATGCCCCGTTCCGAAGGGTCGCAAACAAACCTGGATTTGAAACGCACTTGACACCGCGACGCGAATATGCTTTTCGTCCGGAGACAGGGAGGGAATGTATAAAACGCGTCCGGGGAAATATTTCCAGCACGTACAAGTCGGAATACGTCGCGGCCAACTTTGCTTTTTCCGATATTCTTGCGTTCTATATTTCAAGTCGGTAATAGAATGTTTTCAGTTTTTTTTATTCCGTCTGTTGGAAACACATCGCTTCCGAACAGGAAAATTACTGCGTCGTAAACGGGATAACGGCGCAACGATATTTATTTTATACGCCGTTGTGTCTGCTGTATGTAACAGTGTTCACGCGTTGCTCTGTTTGAGCGGGTAAACAATACCTGTCTGAGAAATAACTGTAAATGTTGACACAAATAGACGTGCAGCTGTTAACAAACAATGAATACAAATAATAAGGCGCGTGCCATTTCGCAATTGTTGTTTAGCATTGAGCGGTGTAATAGTCTGTCCGTTTTGTAACTGTTGCGTTTTTGAATATGCTTTGAAAAAGGTGTGCATTTGTGTCGTTTCATACATATGTGCTAGTATTGTTTGTTCGTTCTTATGCACGTACATTTGAGTGGCGATACCGTGAGTGACATCTTTCAGCAAAAATATACAGGGTGACTGGTGATAAAGTGTACAAACGCTGGGTGGTGATTGTACACCTCAAATGCAACAAAAAAGTTCCTCTTCACCATGGTCCGATTCTCTAGCATAAGGGAGAATTTTCAGGATATGTGTTTTTTTCGGAAAAACGTGATTTTTCGCCTAAAACTTACCATATCTCCTGAACTATTAGTCGTACAGCAAACTTAAAACAAAGACATTGAAAATCTTATTAAATTTTCTTGACGGAAACACACTTAGCAAGATTCCCATTTAATTTTTGTAAGTACAGACACAATTCTAAATTTTAAAAATTTCTTTTAAAGTTATTTCTTTAAAGTTTGGCTTTGATCAAATGATATTTTTTGTCTCTCAAAAGTGTGCACATTTCGCAAAAACGTCCTTCCTTAATAAGCTTTCCAACGGTATACTCATTTTTTGAAAAATTCCCTATCAGGTAGAAGAAATCGCATTTCAAATGTAAATCGTGGGCTTACTGCAAAAATCCGATAAGTTCGAAAAAGTGATTGTCGAGATATCTAACATTTTTTTTTCAAAGGAAAAAATCTGCTTTTTTCCTCAAACTATGCAGTTTCGGAAAAATTACAAAGCTCATTTAATGGGCGGTACAAAGTTCATTGTAATTAATCTAATTATTCTATTAATTTTCGGCTTAATAGTTCAGATACTTATAGTTGGGTCAAATATAGGCTTAATGGGTTTTTGCAGAAAGCCCACGATTTACATTTGAAATGCGATGTCTTCTACCTGATACGGAATTTTTCAAAAAATGAGTACACCGTTTCAAAGCTTATTAAGAAAGGAAGTTTTTGTGAAATATGTACACTTTTGAGAAATAAAAAAATATCGTTTGATCAGTCAAAATTTAAAAATCTAGAAAAATTTTTAAAACTTTAGAATTGAGTCTGTGCTTACAAAAATTAAATGGGAATCTTGCTAAGTATGTTTCCTTCAAGACTGTTTAATGGTCTTTTTAAAGGTTTTCTTAAATTTGATGTAGGACTAATAGTTCAGGAGATATGGTTAGTTTTAGGCGAAAAATCACGTTTTTCCGAAAAATACACAAATTCTGAAATTTCTTCCTTATGCTTGGAAATCGGACCGTGGTCAAAAAAGAACTTTTTTGTTGCATTTGACGTGTGCAATCACCACCCAGCGTTTGTACACTTTATTACCAGTCACCCTGTATGACCACTAGAGCGTCAATTATAAAAGAGAAGAGTAACAATCGACGCTCTGCCGATGTCCGTTTCCGTAGCAACCGTATTGACACAGCATGTTACAAAAAGGCCTGTTGTGTGTTTATTTTCATCGCACCACTGTTTTCACTGTTTACACGGCCTTGCGAATCGCGTCGCGGTGTCGAATTTTTGTGTTTTTATTTATACTATATGTAACGTGAATATTTACATGCGATGAGACACAAAATCCATACGAGAATTATTGTAAATCTGGATAGCTAGTGACCTGGAGTTGTTTGCAGGCACGTGTATTAGAGGAAATGGTCTATTTTGTAATGTGTGTGAAGGAACTAGTCAATTCTTCTGAAAAAGTAATGTTACAAGACATGTGAAAAGCCATGCTTCGTCTAGCGGACACGATAACGATGGCACTATATTATTCTATGATCTAAAGGTAGCCTTTGTGGAACATTCCTGGAGCGAGAACTCCCTAATTCAACTACACTACGAAACGTAATATGTTGGCCAGATATACGATGAGGACGTATTGTAAAACATTCGTAATGAGCTTGGTAAAAATTTTGTAAATGTAATAGATGAAGCAATTGACGCATGCGGACGGTCAGTGGCAAATGGTTTAATTGCTCCTGGTCTATGGCCAGATTAACAAAATTATTTGGTTATTATAGTATTAGTAATTATATAAATTATTTATTGAGGAAATATAAACAACCACACGTAAAATCAGAATAAAAAAAACTGTAAGATGTATTTATGAAGAATCCTGGAACAACCGTTTGGAACACATGTTCATGGATAACGTCAAGAGTTATCTCCTACTTTACTAAAATTTAGTCCATATACAGTTAACTTCTCGTACCATCCTTTAGTGACAGTAGTCGTTGAAAGGATTTTTTTCATTGCGTAAACAATTACACAGGATCACAAAGTTTTTCCAATGGGCGGAAGTACAGACCCGGTCTCCTTCAAGTTTTTGGGGTCGCTGAAAAGGAATCAAACCTCAGGTTTCCTCGTTTCCAGCTAGTTTTTTTTTATAACTTAAAAAAAAACACATTTTACACGGTAGCTTGATTACACATACAGACAAAGCCAGAGAAGACCATTCCCCATAACTTTCATAGCTCCCAGATATAGAGTTTTTGAGATTGAGGTTATGGAATTTCAGAGCGATGGGATTTCGGGTATATGGGTTTGAGAGTCATGACTGGATCATATTTAGGCCTTTTCATTACGTTGTTGTGTCCCAGATTTCGCAGGACCTACTTATAAGGTTTTTGAGGTCAAGAGTTTGGAAGTTATGAGGTTATGGGATTACGAAGCTTTGGAATTCCACGACTATGAAGTGGAGAGTCATGAATGGATTATATTCATGCTCTGGCAGTTGCAGAATATAGATATAGGATTTTTTGGGGTTTTTTTAGATTTTTTGAGCATCTGTGTCATTGGGTTGAAGGTTTCTGGGGACTTATTATTAAAACTGTACTTCAGTCGGTCAATGCATACTGACCTCATTTGGGTGTTTCATAGGAATTTCGGTTCCGGGGGGAAAAACTGATAGTCGTAATGGATCCTGACTTCAGATTGGCCCAGCGCTTGAAAACAGTAGAAGGGAAATAGTCTTCTCTGGCATTGTGTTTGTGTGTCTGTGTAATCAAGCTACCATGTAAAATGTGTTTTTTGAGATTAGAAAAAAAAACGAGCGGTAAACGAGGAAAACCGAAGTCTGATCAGCGACCCCTTAAACATACAGTAGACCAGGTCTGTACTTCTGCGCATTGGAAAAACTTTTTTCCGACCGCTATGAAAAATAGCATTTTTCTCACACTTTACACAACTATAAAGTTATGTATTGCTCTTACTCGTGAGAAATCATTTCTCACAGTTCATTTCCCACACATGTACATTTTAAATGGGGAATCGTCGACATCAAAATGAACGTAGTCGGCTGCTAGCGCTTCTGTTTTAAAGTAATAATTGAAAATAATTGTTTGATCTGTCAAATCGTAAATATCGAATTATTTATAAGTAAAACAAATTGCTTTAAATCGAATATATTTAAAAGCAAAATTTTAAAAAATCAATAATATATTCAATGTATTTCAAATAAATAATGTATCATCGTTTTTTTAAATATAGTTATATAAAAATAAATGCTTGTAGCAAATTTCTTTCTACATTTTTATAAAAAATGTGCAGTCGTAGAAAAAGTATAGTGTGCAACATGTGCAAATATACAATTTCTCACTCGTTTGAAAATAGCCATTTTCTGGACTTGTTGCACAATATACTATTGTGGTTCTGTGTTATTATGTGATAAGATTGACCACTCTAGAAACGGAGATGGTGATTATTGCGTAAACTTATTGATTAACCCATTAACGCCCAAACGGACACAACGCCCCCGGAAATCGAAAGATCACTTCCGAAAACATTAGGATAACTGGTTTTTATTGAGTGAATTCATTAATTTCCCTTCGAGATTGACGCTCCAAAAAGGACGAGAAATTGTGTTCGTTTGGGCGTTAATGGGTTAATAAAAAACTCTTTGATACGTCAATTGACCTGAGAAGTGTCAAATAATCCGTACGTTTCCGATGTACGTACATTTTTGCATTTTTTGTCACCCGCATAAACTTCCGGCTGTGTAAATCCTCGGACGGCAGGGGTGCCAACGCAACCCGATCCGGTCTGTCGGTATTGGCGGTATCGTAAAAACTCGACTAACGCCCGAGCGAGACCGCTGCACGGACAGCGGGGAGGGGCAGCGCGAACCCAGGTGGCTACGATTAAACCATATCACGGCCTAAATAACAATGATTACGGCGGGATTATGCAATTCCGCCCTGCCAGATGGTGCGAGACTTCTTTGTGTATTTTTTTCGAGCAGGATAAGTCCGTTACGTGGGGATATCAACCGCGTTTATCGCTGTATATTTTGGGAATGTGTAAGCTGACAGATAAATGTGTAATTTACTAAAAATGGAGTTGAGGTTTCGTGGTATTATACAGGGTGTCAAAAAGAATGTCTCGAATTCTGAGGGTGGAAAGCAACAATAATAACTATTAGGGTGATTTTTTATTTCAACTATTTTTTATTTTTTCAGTCCCCACTTGAAATTTTGTTGAATGTGTCGAAAATTATTAAGTTCTTAATATTAATTTTAAATAAGTACTTTCCCAAAGCATGTAAGATTTTCCATTTAAAATACACGTTAATCGGATTTTTTTTTTCAAATTTCTATCTCACTCGCATTTTATGCTATTACATTGGTCTTGGTCTCGATAAACTCAGAATAAAATACTCTACAAAAGTGCCCATTGCAGCGAAAATGTAACTTGTACTGGTGAGTTGGTACGGGTCGCTGAAGTTGATTTTTACCCAAAACTCGTTTTTTTTTTGCTGTTATCTCCGAAATTATTAATTTTATCAAAAAAATGTAAATGAAAAATTTGTTGTAAATTTAATTTACCACAAAAAAAGGTCCTATAGACCAAATTGATGAGATTAACATTTCTTGAGATATTAGACATTAACTTATGAGTAGTAGTACAAACATGTCAAACGTTTATTTCGATAAACCGTAAAAATTTTGTACTACTCATAAGTTAAAGTCTAATATCTCAAAAAATATTAATCTCAGAAATTTGGTCTATAGGACATTTTTTGTAGTAAATTAAATTTCCAACAAATTTTTCATTTACATTTTTTTGGTAAAATTAATAATTTCGGAATTATTGGTAAAAATCAACTTCAGCGACCCGTACCAACTCACCAGTACAAGTTACATTTTCGCTGCAATGGGCACTTTTGTAGAGTGTTTTATTCTGTGTAAATCGAAACCAAGACCAATGTAATAGCATAAAATGCGACTGTTATAGAAATTTGAAAAAATAAAATTCGATTTACGTGTATTTTAAATGGAAAATCTTTTCACGCTTTGGGAAAGTACTTACAATTAAAATTAAGGGCTGTAACTTTCAGGGATTTTTTTTCGACACATTCAACAAAATTTCAAGTGGGGACTAAAAATTAAAAAAATAAAAAAACTATAAAAAATAATTTTAATTTAATAAAATATAAAAAAAATAATATTTTTAAAAAAAATAAAAAAAGCAAGTAAAAGGTTATTGCATGCCACAATGTTGCTTTTAACATATCTGATATGGAATGTTTACTACAAATTACTTTAGACGTGAACAAATTAAAAGAATTGGCGCCACTAATGATTGCCGTAAATAACATTTTAAAGAAGAAACAATGAATGTAGTGATTAGATTCTTGTATTGATACTCTTGTAGATATCAATGACTCCAACAATTGTGACAGTTCCATATTTTTCTGAGAGACAAATACAGCTATTTAACGGTTTATTTATGTTCTTTTTATAACTGCGTTTTCTATGCATCTCTATAAATAAAATACCCAGTTTCCCACACCACCACTGACTACATGATTTTGGATGAACATGTTCCTGTGTAATATCGATTTACAGTCATTTGTAATGACTCATTTTATTATTTATTCGTTAAAATATTCACAAACCTTGCTATTTCATTGTAACCATTGCACTTTAAGTCGAAATTTTAGCACACGGTATAATCCGCTGCGAACAGAATTTACGCTTCTGCAGGCCACTGTGGACCGCCAGCTCGGTGTATACCTTGAAATCCTCAGCTTAGGGACGCAAACGTTCTAATTATTGCATCCCTTTGTGTGTAATTATGACAATTTGAACGGTATTATGCTGTACCGGCACAATAATTTCAGTTATTAACAACAGGACATGCTCTCCGCTGAACGTAAGAGAGTTTAGTGAGCTTAACGCGGTGATGAGATTCTATTTGGAGCGCTGATTACGTTGCGGGTGCTCCACGTAATTAAGAGGGTGGACCTTTGTCATGGCGAAAAATGACAAACACAAAACGTTATGCTCTAACGTTTCGTGTTTTCTCATTTTTCTGCTCCTAATGTTATTCTTATCATAGAGAGGACGAGAAGTTCTGAAGTGGTGTGGATACATACTTCTATAAGATGTTCACATTAAAATTAGCCGTTATATTTGAAACAATACCATTACAAGGTTAGACAATTTATTGGGCGTCTTATGTTTCAGCAGATCAAACCTATTGCCATTATTAGATACCTGAATAGCATAAGAAATGACCGAAATTGTTACTGTCGGAAATAAAATAGGGAAATTTTTATATGGCTAAATTAGACTAGCTTAAATTGTCTAGAAAAAAAAACGACGTTTTCCACGAAACACCGAACTACTATACTTTTCTCGTTGGCATCTTCAGGAGAAGATTAAAACAGTAAGTAGAGAAAGTCGCGAAAAGTATAGTAGTTCCAGTGTTTCGTGGAAAACGTCCAATGTCCTTCACAGTTCTGCTGCATCACTCAGTCTTCTGTTCAGAGTTCAGATCACCTCATCTAATCTGTTTCTATAAGACTCGAAGCGTCAATGAAAGCTCTTCACTTCTTCTGCTTTTCCTTTTTTGGTCTCCAAAAAATATTTGGAGCTTAAGTCTTGTGAGACCTTCATGTTGACATAGTGATTAAGGTAGTGTGTATACATGCATCTATAAGAGGTTCAGAATTAGCCGTTAAATTTGAAACAATACCATTAAAAGTTTAGATAAACTTATTGGCCATCTTTTTTTTAGGCAGATCAAATATATTGCAATAATTGTCAGATACCTGAACAGAATAGGAAAAGACTGTTACAACAACAAAATGGGGAATATACATTTTTATATAATACATAAAAATACCATTACTACTATATAAAAACGTTTTTTTTTTTTTTTGTATAGCTAGATTAGACTATATTAAATTGTCTGCAGTTGGACAGTTCTCTAAACTCTAAACACTACCATGACCTCTTAGAGTTCTGCTTTATCACGCGCATTCTTCAATTAAGAGTTCAGGACACATTATCCAGTCTGGTCCTTTTTGTAAGATTCCACGACTTCAATAAAAGCTCTTTCGTGCCACTTCAGCCTTTCGTTTGTCTCCAAATATTTGGAGCTCCAGTCTTGTGACGTCTGCGCCATGTTGATAGAGCTGCATGAATTGAATTTCATCTTCGTTCAGGTCGAATCAGGAGTAAGATGTTGCATTGTCCGTCAGATCGGTTAACCTGACATGTCTCTTTTGCTGGCAGTATCCTTGGTTGAATACTTGCTTTTATCTTTTAGCTGTCCTCCTATATTGACCCAGTAGGTATTATGGGTATTTTGAGGATTTGACGTCAACAAGTGACTCACCGCAAGACATTTCCATGTAGCTTTCGCTACGTGGAGCAGTCTTTAAAGCAAATACGTGCGGTTCGCGTTTGGTAAAATGTACGCCAATATAAATTCGGATATAAATTCTTGTATATAAATTAGTGTTAGTGTTAGTCAGTAGTTTATTAAGGGGGTATTCTGCTTTAGGAGGCTCAATAAATCGTTTTTTTTATTGCTTAAATATATTCCTAATGTATCTAAGAATATGTATCTAAAGTTATAGAGGCTAATTTACAATATTTTTATAGATACAGCACTAAACGCAGTGGTGTGTCGAGCCGGTATACGGGCGCTCGGGCAGTTGGAGCTTGGAGCGCGTGCTCCTTCTCGCGGTCGAATAACTCCGAACTATACCGTGTGTGTAAAGCCGACATCGGCCTGTAATGAAAAAGGATAAACAGAAGTTAGACGACAGATAAGAAGCAACCGCAGACGCATCGAAGGTAGTGAGGGAATAAGACCGGTGCTCTCAACGGTAAACTTTAAAGAGCGTTTTCTCGAGTTTTTGTTTTATTATTTTTCTAAAGTGGCGGGCGAGATCGCAAGAGAACTAGACGTTCAATTGACACAAACCAAGGCTTGTTAGCTTCAGTTTTGTATTATCTTCTATTTGAACTGAAAAGATTATACAAAAAAAAATTGTAGACAATTTTTTTAAGCAAGTTGAAATGATTTTATTTTTTGTTTTAACAACAGTTTTTTTTCAAACCCGAGAAAGATTTTAAATTTCATAATTTTTTGTGTTTTTCTTAGTTCATCTAGAAGAAAAATACATGACAATTAAAATTTTCTTTGTTTTTTTTTTTGTCAGACGAAAATTACGAGCTCCATCTTTCCCGCCGATTGGAGACAGCAATTACAAGGTGTTGCACAAATGTGCATAAAAATCGGCTGCGATTTAATATTTTTCTCTCGATTTTTAATGTTCAAATATGCAATAAAATAATCTGAAAAGTTCATTAGACTTGCTTAATTTTTTTCTGTCCTAAAAAAATTCCCACAAAAACGCTTTTTTTAGGCCTCCTAAAGCAGGATACTCCCTTAAGTCATTGTGTTTTCGTAAAATGAATTGTGCTTTAAAAGGGCGTATTTAATTTTTCAAACTAAAACGAGTTTGGATAAAACGTTACAATATTAATAATTCGGTTTATTTTTTATTTAAATTACAGATAGAAACTTTTTCACATGTTAATAAAATACTTTACTCTCTTCGATAGCCACGAAGAAGTTAAAGGTACAAAATTGCCTGCACTATAAAAAAATTCAGCTGCGCAAATTTAATACAAATTATAATGAATCGTTTTGGAAGCACTTGCGATGTCTGATGTTCAACTACGTCATAAATTCAACAAATCACAATATAGTCAGAAAATGTCCTGTTTTAAATTCAAATCAATGGGGTATCTCCATTCGGATCTAGGCCATCCCCAAAACGCATTTGTCAAAACGCTAAAACGACTACTGAAAAAGAACATCCGTAATAAGAGCACCGAAATAAATGACTAAGATATCAATTTCGTCTTAAAAAGATCCTCTAGCTTCCGGATGAGGTATATATTCCTTCAGATTTATAAAAATTGCACCTTCGTAGCACCTATGCCTTCCGCCTTACTGTCTGCACATAAAATATGTCTTTAAATATTAATAATCCAAGCTACCGCTACAGAACGGCAAACTTGAAGAGATTTATTTCCTCACTTTATACTCCCTAAACGCAAAAAAGATCTTCTTCACTAACGCTTTTACTCAACGTGTGCTTTTCGCCAATCATGCTGGCATTATCAGGAGATTATTGCAACACTTGACTAACAATATCTAATGACTTCCCAGTGGAAAATAAATTTGACGCTGTCTAGAACACTGTTTTGAAAATATACTTGCACGCTTTTGAGATACAACACCCTAATCACTGTCTAATAGTCTGCTTTCTCACTATAACAATTAAATGTCAGATTACAGGCGCCGCAGCGATAATGGGCCTTAAGTGGCGATCAGCAGGAAACTGCGTGTTCCTTATCTCGCACCCGACTGCATACGAATTACCCATAATTTTGCGCACATTGCCTTTATATATTTTCCTTAATGACATCGGGTATCGATAGCCTGCCGGCTCACCTTTTACAGTGTTTAAGCGCGAAGCGTGAAGGAAATTCTTCCCACCCTCACTCATTATTGTGGTGTACGCAGCGTGTTGTTGAAATACCTGCTTAATTAAGGAGGGTGAAGGTTCTTGTGCTTTAGCTATATCAAAGCTTTAACGGAAATAAAAGTTGTATTTAATAGTACTGTTTTTAAGGGGGGGATTTCCATTTGTTGGATCAAAAAAACGATTTTTTTCCGACGGATTCTTGTACTTTAAGGTCATAATAATAAGTGTACCAAACTCGATATCACAATTCTTAAAATTGCAGAAGTTATAAGTCATAAACCGACTCGGCGGGCAGCTAGAATTTGGAGCACGCGGCAGAGCGTTCCAAATGAACACATATGATTAGACTGATGGTAATGCTAAGTTAGTGAGAGCATTAACAAAAGAAGATAAGGAGGAATGTGTATTGCCCTGGCATAGCAGATTAACAAATAAATATGGTAAGTATTTGATATGCCTTTATAAACAGTATATACTCACTAAAAACTTTAAACACGTTTCTCTCGTAACAACTTTTTTATGACTGGTTGGCTCGATATCTCTTAGGGTACGTTTCCATTGCACGCTATGCGATGCAATGCTATGGCATGCGAGGCGATGCGTTGCTACATTTCTTGCTATTTTAATTAGACGTGTTCACATACACTGCTATCCGGCTATCAGCGAGTTTTTGTGCTTCGTTGCGATCGGTCATGAATACTAGTGATTATCTGATCGAAAACTCTGTATTAAAATACTACATGATTATGAAGAAAAAAAATAAAAAAAGAGTCGGAAAAAGAAACCTCTGGATCCATACAATTAATAAAGGTAGAAGACGATTTGGAGAGTTTCACCATCTGTTTCAAGAACTTGAAAAGGATCCCAACAAATTTCATGAGTATTTTCGCATGTCTTCAGAAACACTTCAATATACTTGTATAATGAATGACATATCTCCATTGTTACAAAAAATTACTATATTATTTGGATCGCTGATCCCATAATGGAGGTCGAGCTCTTACGGCTAATATTAATTTTTCAGCGTCCATGCGTGCAATTGGTACAAACGGCTTCACGATACTGTCTACTTTGGGCTAATTAGCGCGATAAAATCAAACAAATTTGATTTTCAAACACACGCTCGCACTCATTGCGCTACTAGCATTGCGTCGCATCGCTCTGTATAGCACGCTGTCGGAACATTTAGATAAATATTCGTATGTTTGTTTTACTAGCATCGCCTCGCATGGCATAGCATAGCATCGCATAGCGTGCAGTGGAATCGTACCCTAAAACTAATGAAGCGATTGACTTGAAATTTTCACAGTATGTCGAGCAAACATTATTTTATCGTATGATGAACAAGAAAAACTATAAGTGCTACCAATTTTTTTAAACTACAAAAAATATGGAAAATTTTAAGGGCAAAATTGACAATTTCTGTTTGACAAGTCACCATTTCGTCAATTATTGTTATTAATTTTTGTTGGTTCGTCATACGATAGCCATATAGTTTCAGATGATTTAGTGTTTAGATATTACGCCAACCAGCAACCGAGGGAGTCCGAACGGCGTTATGGTCGAGGACGAGCAGCGAGCATAATTTCTCACAAAAACACTTCAAAATTACTGTAATTAGACTAATCACGTATAAAAATTTGTGCAAAACTTAAGAAAAATTGAAACAATACTACATTAATAAAAATTATTTTTTAAAAAGCAGTGTTTTTAGTGTTAGAACAGGGAATCCCCCCTTAATAATGATGTCCTGAGATTTTTGAGATTCCTCAGGAAGTGTCAAGCTAATGCGTTATCGAAATGATCTTAAGTCGTTGAATGCCATGGCAAATAATAATAATGTGGATCTGAGCAGTCACCATATCTCAGCAAGCACACCCAACTTGCGAAGATGGTCCGCTAATAACCTAGCACTCAAATATGGCCTATTAGCGACCGCCATACTACAAATATACCTCGGACGCCGTGCTGGAATCATAAGCAATGATGTAATGGGATAGGCTAATTATCACCAACTGAACAGTGGACTTCAACCGACCAAATATTGTGCTGATAAACAAGGAACAACGAAGAGGGATCATCATAGACGTCGCAGTACGACCAAGACGGCGAAATACGAAAACCTAACAATCAAGCTGAAGCGCTTATGGAGACTGGAGAAGGTGGAGATATATACCTTAGTAATAACGGCAGAGGGAGTGATGTCGTCCAGATTCACAAAGAACGTCGCGGCATTAGGACTGTCTTATAACAGTATTAGAAATGGCCAGAAGGCAGTTGTACTACAAAATTGTCACATTGTAAGAAAGATTTTGGGACAGAATGAATTTCCTTCCCTCGCTTGAGCCTAATTTCTACTGGAGGCGGGGATGAGATATCAATCCATCACTGTCTGCAGCAGGAATGAGTGAATTTTTCCTAGCGTTTACGCTGAGAAGTATGACTATAAAGTCGGCGAAATAATAATAGACATCCCTTCCTTCCACAGATTCTAGAGATGATCTCTAGGATTAGTCCTCGAAATTATAGGATTATTATTATTATTATTATTATTATTTTCTAGGAAAAAGTGGATTACATCGCTCGAGAGGTGGCACAGACGTAGGTAATTTTATTACAATAATCACATTTATTTTTTGGAATATTGATCAAAACTGCATATTAATAAAAAAAATGTCGTCAAAATTTGAAAGAAAAATTTTTGAAACCCCAACAATTTCACCCGATATTCGACCCAATGTCGAGAATGTTTTTTAATTTCAATCATTTTTTAGTTTCATATTTTAAATGCCAAAACTTATTACGGCTATTTTATTTATACAAATAGTTTCAGCAATGAATTGCGAAACCAAAAATGGAACAAAAACATTATATAACTCCCTAAAATCTTCACTTTCACTAGGGACTTTTGACTGTATATTATCAATACACATTTTCAAAATACTCTAGTATCTCGTCTGCTGTTACATTGGAATGTTAATTTTATAAACAGAACGCGAATAATTACATGGGATAGAATTACAATGCGAAATAAAGCGAATAATTACAATGCACACCGGTACCAACTCTCGTCACGCTTAAATTTCAGAATGAATAGTGGCTGCCGTTATCGGCATCGCGTCATCACTGAAAAAAAAATCACAGGTGTGAATTTCATCAGGTGCATTCTTTGCATCTAAATATGAGTGGTAAATTTTAACGACAGCTACATACAAGATAATATAATTCATAAAAGTGCTTGTGCTAATTCATAAAAGTGCTATGAAGAAACTTAATTGTACATATGTATTTAAGAAGTATCTACATCTTTTGGTGCTCATATTTTTTTTCATATATTGCAATTCAACCACCGCATAAAGACAAGTTTGTTTCTAAACAATAACACAGCTCAACAAAAAAAATAGAAAAAATACCTCCGGGGTCTGAGTAGGTGTACTATATGTTTTTAAGGACGCTGAATCCAAATCCGATGTCTATTTAACTCCATGTCATAAGGATTTTTCATAACCTCAAAAAAACTGCTTAATAAAGAAATGTCTCGATTACTCTAGCTCTATAACTCCATGAAAATTGAAAACCATAAAAAAAACACACACCTTAATCCTTCAACATCTTTCCCCTACAACGCCACAACCCCATAACCATATGAAAATGGATAGCGTCTATCAATTTTTTGTTTATTTATCTAGGAGTCATATTCCTTATTTAGTTGAGATGCGGGGATCACACCCTAATAAAATGTCTCCAAAGTGTGAGGCAAGGGGACACACTGTAATAAAGCACCCCAAAAATTGTGAGGCAAGGGGACACACTGTAATAAAGCACCCCAAAAAGTGTAAGGCAAGGGGACCCACTATAAAAAAGCACCCCAAATAGTGTGAGGCTAGGGGACACACTAAAAAAAAGCAGCCTGAAGGGAACAAAAGCATTCTACGTCCTCGTCGTTGTTCCTGGGTTCGGCAAAATGTAGGCACCACAAATATAAAATTTGAATTCGCAGTAACAAATAAATTCCTTCATCAGGCCCGCAGACAACGAGCGTCAGGGCTGTAATGCTTACAAATGTCGTTATCACAAATTTTTTGGGTTATGTGGTTATTTGGTTATTAGGTTATGGTATAGGATTAATAGGTTATGGGGTTAAGGTGTTGTAGAATCGATAGAAATGTAGTTTTAAGTCTCAATTACTACATCTAGCTCGTAGACACGAAGCATCAGGGCTAAGATACTCACAAGTGTCGTTTTTACTCATTTTCTGGATTACGGGGTTATAGGGTTATTAGGTTATGGGGTTGTGGCGTTGTGGGGGAAAGATGTTGAAGGATTAAGGTGTGTGGGTTTTTATTTTTTATGGTTTTCAATTTTCATGGAGTTATAGAGCTAGACTTATCGAGGCATTTCATTATTAAGCAGTTTTTTTTGAGGTTATGAAAAATCCTTATGACATGGAGTTAAATAGACATCGAATTCGGATTCAGCGTCCCCAAAAACATATAGTACACCTACTCAGACCCCGGAGGTATTTTTTTCTATTTTTTTTTTTGTGGAGCTGTGTAATATTTCTAATGCATTATAAGTTTTTAAAATTGATAAATGTCACCGTGGGTTTGGAACTTTGTTTCACAATTCCACGAAATTTACGTATTTATGATTCACATTGGGCTACACAACAATCCCGAAGCATTTTCAGCCACAACCTCACGTCGCATTCATTTACCTCCAGCCATTTGAATTGCAAAGTGGCCACTTCTTCCCACTTTACGCCTCGAAACCATTTAACTGCATTATACATATTAATCTAAGTTTTGACGTTCCGTAACTTTTCAGCTTTCGTAATACATAGTTGGCGCAGGTATTCCACCCCTAATACTATGCATATTGCTTTCGTCGCCTCAGCATCCGTTATAATCCGCGAAGAAAAAAAGCTTTCCGGGACATTACCCGCAGTTTCCCGGTTTACTGCTTGACCCGCTTTCCCGCAGGAAATTCTACCTCTGTCCCGTGATAATTATTAACAAAGTTGTTGTCGCACAGCGCTTAGCGATATTGTCGAAATTAATTATTCCGGAGAAATGATTAAAGTTGGGGAAGTTTCGGCATGTGTACGGAATATTTCAGCACACCTAATCGTGTAGAGATTCGGGGTCGGCGGTTAATAATTCGAGCCCCGCTAGTCGCGCACAATGAATAAACTCGTACAATTGTAGGAGGAATTTCCCTTGGTAGGACGTAAGCCCTGATTGCGTAGGTCAACCGGAAATCATTAGCGAATAAATATGTAGGGGTATTTGACTACACAAAGGCCAACGAGATAAAGCAAGCCGTTTCGCTGTCACCTATGTATTTGTAGGCGTATTAAAGGTATTCCAGCCTTTAATAAAGGTGACACCTTCATTAAAGTTGATTAAATATAGACATCCAAAAAAAACGTCATCAACTCTGGCTATGAACGAGTGAGATGGAAATAGCGGTCATGTCTAAGCTTTTCGGTTATGTCAAACTTTTGACAAGTGACTGTCACAATTTGTAAAATAGACAATGGCTGTCATATGATGTGACAGTCTTGATAAGTAAATAAGGTTATAAATTCGATTAACCATAGAAATACCTCGTTTTTTTCTCGGCCAACTTTGATGACGCTTTTTTTGAATGGCTCTATATTACACAAAAATAAATAAAAAAAATCAAACCCCGGGTCCAAACCTGTTATATGGATCCGTTATTATCGACAACACCTCGCCCAAATATGCAATTGTGGCTATCACTTTTCGTTAGTGGGTTGATATTATTTGCATTAAAAGCCGGTAGCTGCACAGCGAATATTTTGATTCATGCTGCAGCTGTGCATTTATCAATTATTTCATCATGTTATTGCAAATTAAATGTGTTGGTAATGCATTCCAGCCATGAGCATAACATTAAATAGAGTCATAACTCGAATTTACTAATATAGCTAAATTTATGAAGTTTAACTATACAGGGCATTGCGGACTGTGAGTCGACGACTTTCGTCCTGCAGTTTTTTCATGAATGACATTAAAAGGAAGTGGAAGGCCATCTTGATTAGTAAAGTGAATTATAAGTTTATAAAATAAAATTCTAGAGGTAAAATCAAAAGATGGCCATTGTGCTCGCAGTAAGTTAGGTGAAAATTATATTCCTATCATTTTTGGCAGTAGGTAATATGCTCTAAAGGAATATACTCTGTAACTGTTTGGTTAAAAAAATGTTGGGTGGAGATTTCGGTTTCGGATGTAAAGGAGTTTCCACAAATTCACGGGGATTGATTTTCTCTGGACCATAGTTCTCAAGTTTTGTTTATTGCAGTGTCCTGAAACTCAGGCCTCGACACGTCGATATTCTTCTTCAATATTCTTCTTTTTCGCAATACGCTGTTCTTCTTCCAACATCTAAAAGCCTGAGTTCGTGGATTGCTTGGATATAATTGCAGATATTTTTCCACTATAGTGTTGCAGGTTCTTAGAGATAACTGAACTTCTTGTGACACATTTTCAAACGGCTTTTTTTAATATTATTTTCGGGATTATGGGTTTTTGTTCGATGCTAAGTACGGTAGGTACAGCCAGCGATGCTGAGTTCGATGCCGTACAATCAGCTGTCCTTGTTCTAGGTACTCCGCTTCCTGCTTTACATCTTATAGATCCAGTTTCACGAAATTTGTCAACACAATCATTAATTTGATTTACAAGCTATGAGTAAGTGCTTACAAGGTTAGGACACTGTTTAACTCCTTTATACACTAATTAATTCAGTAAACGGATCGTCCGTTTTCTAACCTACCACTTCGATAATTAAAAAAAAGCTTTGTGTGGTAATTCCATCTTAGGTGTTATGAAAATGTAATTGAAATTATACATAATTGTTTCATAACTTGAGTTTTATAATTTGAATTCATTTACGTTATACATTCTCATAATACTTTGACAACTGTAAATGTACAGTCATTAATAGAGGAAATATATAAATCACAGCCTACCCTAATTGAGAATTTATTTCAATGCACGATATTTTACACATTTATACTTTTTTAATACTTCTTAAATAAAATAAATAAATGCAAAACTTCGTTGTTTAGTTGTTTTCAATTCAGATATTTTTGAACCCATTGCAAATAATATTTAAGTATTATATTTAAGTATAAAAGAATACAATCGGTAAAAATGTATTGGTACGGCAGTGTTCCATTATTTTTATCACCCTGTAAAAAAATACATACACGTGAACGTTGCGCAATAAATGAAGAAATAAATCCCGCTCGGCCTCAAACAAATGATATTTGGAGAATAAATCATTGTATACAATGTAGTTTTCTATAAATATTCGTTTCATGTGTGTGTGTACCTACATGTAATACGACTGTACGTATTCAATATGGCGGGTATATAGGTTATTTGTGGATTATGATGATGTATGTTGCCGATTTACGATACCAGAAAATATTACGCTTTACGACTATGAGCCGATGCCACCATTAGTTGAATTCATCATGGCGTGTAATGTGAATTATATCTCTACGAGTATATGCATCTATTAAAAAAATATATGTTAAGATACATACATACGAAGCATGTGTCATAATGAAATATTATAGGTATTTTCGTTTAATAGTATTGATTAAGTTAAATAGTTTCTAATTGAACAGGGCGTCCCATTTTCGATGTGTTTCTAAGGTATCTCGGCTATTAGAGGAGATAGAAAGATGCCATTCATGTATTTTTTTTCACTGTAAGTTTAACAACAACAGCATTTTAACTGCTGCAAGTTCCTTATTTATTAGTTAGCTTGTAAAATTTTGCGTTTAATAGGCTCAAGTTGAAAGTGACATGTCGATTGTGTGAAAATATATCTCTAAAAACTAAAACTGCCACGTTTTCAAAAATCCATGAATAACTCCGAAAATATTAAATCGTTTTCAAAGTTCTGGGGCTTCATATTAAATGGAAATCTTCAGAGCAACTATCTGAATAGCTTGTTAAAGTCTTTAAAATTTAGGTAAATCCTCGTCAAGAAGAATTTAATATCTCTGTTTATATCTTATTTATCTTATTTATATATTTTTAAATCGAAATTTTGCTTTTTTAAAGATATCTTTTTCAAATAGCTTATCTTGAATAGACACAAAATTTTGCAAGCTGTAATATAAAAGCTTTACCAAAGCCCTTCGTACTGTATAGAAAGAAAAAAATCTTAGTGCCTAGCCCCTGGTTTGTCCATAATTCAAAAACCGGTAATAAAAAAATTAGTTGCTACTTTGATAAAAAAAATGAGGGAGACATTACAACAATATCAGAGAGTTGTGGCTTAGAGATGGTTATAATTTACTGTTTTTAAACCCAAAAACTTTTTCTTTTTTTATTTTTCCCCCAACAAGGAGGTAATGTTTGCGCAACGGCATTTTTCTTTATACTTATTCCGAAACCTGAGAAACTTCGAAAATGTCCCATTTCTGTACAACTTTGTCAACTTGTTGACTGACATTAAAAATAAGGGCTACCAGTAGTTATCTTTGGGGGGGGGGGGCTCTGAATAAAAGAGGCACACGAGCGATCGCTGCAAATAAAACAAAAAAGTCAAAAAAAAAAAGGTCACTACAGCCAAGGGCAACCGCATTCCCCCGAGTATTTCGGTTTTTACTTGACCCTTTGGTGGGGGGGGGGCGATAGCTGCAGATTAAACATAAAAGCCAAAAAAAAAAGGTCACTACAGGCAACGGCAACCGCATTCTCCCGAGTATTTTGGTTTTTACTTGACCCTTTGGGGGGGGGGGATCGCTGCAGATTAAACATAAAAGCCAAAAAATTGGACATTTTCCACGAAACACCGAACTACTACACTTTTCTCGACGCGCGTTTCGCCAACCAAGTTGGCATCTTCAGGAGAAGATTAAAACTCAGTAGTTTTAATCTTCTCCTTTATTTGCGAAAGCGCGTCGAAAAAGCAGGTTTTGTGGAAATAGTTTTTTGTTTCTACGCCGAAGGTTCCAGTACCCACTCCAGGATAAAAGCCAAAAAAAAAGGTCACTACAGGCAACGGCAACCGCATTCCCCCGAGTATTTTGGTTTTTACTTGACCCTTTGGGGAGGGGGGGGTGATAGCCCCATCGCCCCCTGGTCCTGAAAAGAAAAGAAACATTAAATTTAAATAAAAAATGTCGAAAAAAAAAAAAAAAAAAACTATCTAGGGTAAAAAAAATCAAACATCAATTTAAATGTAACCATTCCTGCAAACATGAAAGCTCACACGCTGTAAATCACGAGGCCATTTTTTGCAATATTATTTCTAGGTAAAGGGACTGTAAAATCATTTGAAGTATCTGTTTAAGGACTGCTCATTCGCTTTTTGTTTACGCTCCATTACGTCTACAAGGTAACATTTTGTTAACGAAAGAGTCTGCTATTGAACAACCAACTGGGACAAGCCGGAATTTTAAGATGTTATTTACAGCGGCGGCTGATGGAACTTCTCGTGTTTTCCTAAGGAAGCATGAAATTCACACCAGATTATAGGGAGTTATTATTAGATCCAAGAAGGCTGTTACTACACAATGGAAGAGTAGAATAGCAAGAAAACTTCAAACAAAACTTTTGACATATTTTTTCAAAATTTTTGAATACATTTAGAATATCTTGGAAATGGATACAAATTATTTCTGAAATATTGTTTTTATTGACATTATTGCATTTTTTTTGTCTAATTTATAGTGTCCCAGTGAACAGGAAAACACCGAAGCAGTGTCGACACACCATTCTAATTACGAAACACAATGCCATTTAACTCAAAAGTAGTGTTTGAATGATATGCTTATATTTTTTAAAGATAATTTTAAGCTCTCTTTAAAGCTAATTTTATTTTCGTCTCACTCGCCGCAATGCTACAAAACAATAAAATACTACATAAGGGTTGAACCTTGCACGTACAGTAAGATAAAACATGTCCCCAAAGTATATGCCATGAAATCCATACCGCCTGTCTTGAATGGTTAGAAGAGAGGAAGAGTTCTCTTCTAAGAAGTTCCCTATAAAAGAAAGTTCTGAATATTTTATTATTAAGAAAATTACATTACTCTCATTGTTATTTTAATTATAACACATAATTAAAAATATATATATACAACAAAGAACATAAAAAATATAAAAGTAGTTGTCAACTGCGTCCATAAAATATATGTTGGCAAAGGAATTTTTTAGGGACATTGGACAAAATATAAGCACTAATTTTTTTGTCGACGTTCCGTCTAATATATAGGGTGGGCCATTTTAATCTCCCCTCCAGAATTTCTCAGAACCTAAGCTAGATACAAAAAAAATATTTAGAAAAAAGTTGGAGGGGACAGAGGGGGCCACGCACTGGTGCCAATGACTTTGACCTTGAACCCCATTTTCAAGGTTATTTAAAGGTCAAATTGTTTTTTTATTTTAATGGGAACACCTACTTTTGACCCCAGATTTGAAGAGCGGGAAATTTTACGTCCAAAATGGTACTTGTCAACAAGGTCATGGCAAGGTCGAATGAAGGTCAACAAAGGAAAATTGTTAAATAACGAGGGCTAGCTCGGGATAGAGACCGGAAACAGTAAAATTTTTGTGATTAAAGTTATCAAGGTCGAATAATGAATAATGACCTTGACGTTAAACCCGGTTTTTAAGGTTATTTCAAGGTCAAAGTGATTTATCAAGCGTGAAATCCTAGTTTTGACCTCTGATTTGAAAAAAAGCAAGAGAAATTCGTCGAAAATGATGTTTTTGTCAAGGTGATGATAGCTAGCCCTCGTTATTTAACAATTTTCGAAAATTTGACTTTCATTCGATCTTGCCATGACCTTGTTGACAAGTACCATTTTGGACGTAAAATTTCCCGCTATTTTCAAATCCGGGGTCAAAAGTAGGTGTTCCCATTTAAAAAACCAGTTTGACCTTGAAATAACCTTGAAAATCAGATTCAAGGTCAAAGTCATTGACATCAGTGCGTGGTCCCCTCTGCCCCCTTCAACTTCAACGTTTTTTTTTCGTATCTGGCTTAGGTTCTGAGAAATTCCGGTGGGGAGATTAAAATGCTTTATGATTAAAATTAAATTTAGACTTCTTCAAGGTTTATTTAGTATTTCACAGCATAACGGTCAATGTTAGTTAAACTATTATTAATCATTTTATTTACCTAGAGGTACATGTGGTTAAATGTCCTAATTATTTTGATATTTGTTTGTCGTATTGTGTAATATTAGTCAAAAAAAAAATTGGTGCTTGTATTTTATCCAATATCTCCAAAAAATGTTCCTTTGTAAAAATTTTAAAAGTAAACTAAATGAGTGACGTGTTTGACTTCATTGCTTTCACTTGAGCAGTTCTTAGAGGAACAATTCAAGATATGCTGGATCGATTCCACGGAAACCTTTTTTTATCTTACAGTAAGTATATGTATCTGGCTCTAATGGTCAGTAGTTAAATAGCAAGACAATGACTTACGACCAGAGATGGGTGACGTCAATAATGTCAACAATATAGTAAACTACTTAAAAATAATTCCAGAACTAATACAAATGCAAAGTGCTAATACTACTAATACATCCAAAAAAATTAAATTTCCTTTAATTTGCAAAAAAAAAACTATAACAAGACCTTTATATCGGTAGTGTAACACCACTGCGCCAAACTATCTCATAATTCAGAACGTTGGACGAGAATATCTATGATCCAGACCCGATATATACCAAATGACAATCGAAAGCCAAAGTAAGGAATGGCAAAAGGTTGAGCGCTAGACTCTAATTAAATATGACATGCAATAAAAATATTCGTTTAGTTACCTATGATTGTAACCCTGCGGATCCAATCTTTTTTTAAAACGGGCTTACAAAAATTGCACTTAGCGGCATGCTTGCCGTCTTGTATTTTTATTAAATCAAATTTAAGATCTGTAAAATTTTTGTTATACTTTCGACCACTTATCATTTAATGGCACATTTTCTATAAAGGGATGATAAGAACTGTAAGAAATACGACGAATATTATAAATAATAATATGACGACAAATATCAAAAAAATAAATATAACCCATCATTTTTCATTATTTACCCATTGTCGACGTTGTCGACATTGTTGATATACTGGACTTATTGTGGACGTGTCAAAGTCGGCGCGTCGACGCGTATCTGTGCTTACGACTTATACTTAAGGTCATCAGTGCGGAAACCCAATGGTAGTGTTTGGGTTACGATCACGGTTACTGTATAATAAAATGTAATCAAGATGGCGGCTGTTAGTGTCAGTGATCTTGAAGTGAAGTCATTCCCTCTCAGTATGTGTATTGAATTTCTTTACTTATTTATCGAGAAAGGAGTCTTGAGTGCGGAAACCCAATGGCAGTGTTTGGGTATATGATCACGGTTACTGTATAAGTAAACGTAATCAAGATGGCGGCGACCTTAAAGTGAAGTAATTTCCTCTCAGTATATCTACTGATTTTCTTTACCTATTTATCGAGAAAGTGTTTTCTTCCTTGACTTATCCGTAAATCGGTCGTGAGTGAGGAAACCCAATGGCAGTGTTTGGATTACGATCACGCTTACTGTGTAAGAAGACGTAATCAAGATGGCGGATGTTGTTGTCGGCGACCTTGAAGTGAAGTCATTCCCTCTCAGTATATTTATTGATTTAATGATTATTACTTATTTATCAAGAAAGCGTTTTCTTCTTCGTCGGACTGAGACAGCGCGTAGGCCCACTGCATCGACATGACTCATTGTCAGTACAACATGCAAGGGACTTTATCGGCGTAGCGCCACGGCTGCAAGCTTTTACGGCACACGGGGGACCTCGCCGTCGCTGTCTCTCACCGTTCTCCGCCGTGCTGTGTTTTTCTCGTCCCCACCAAATGGAAAAGTATTACTTTATAAAGTGAGAACAGCAATAAATACGTTTGGCGGTGTTGCGATTCAGGCTTTGGCAGGCCGTCGGTGCCGATTACCGACGAAAAATAAATTCGCTCCGGTTCCTGGGTAGGTCAATAATAAATTGGGAGAGTTATTTTACCTGGTTTCGTTTTGTCATGTTTAGAGCTTCGGGAAATCTAAAAATATAGACCTAGTTCCGCGTTTATTGAAATATACGGATATGTAGTGCGCCATAGATCAGTGACGTTACGGCTTAAAAAACTTGCCAGAGTCGTATACAGGACGATGATAGTAGAAAAGTGCAACTTCTGCAAATTGCCGTTTACAATTATTCGATTCGAAATTAAAAAAAAAATGTATTTATTATCCTCATATATTCCGTATATTTCAATTTCCATACAAAGATGCCATTTGTCCATCTTCCGAAATGTTGTAAAGGGTGGACAAATGTTGTTTCGGGCTATTGTAAATAACGCCAACAGTAAAAAGAAAAAAAAAGCATCCAATGAGGATGTCGGTAATAATTTCATTTAAAATCTCTCTTTCCACTCTCGCTCTCTCCAGTAATCTATATATCTTTCGCTCTAGCTACACCTCTCTCTCTCCCTCGCTGTATCTCACATCGACATCTCCCGTTCTGTCGATTTATATCGCGTCCTCTTTCTGTTAATGTCGCTCTTTCCTCTCGCTCACTTTCGATCTCTTGCTCTTTACCACTATTTATTGGCATATAATTTTTCATCCCCATTGCGCCAAAAATAAAAGTGCAGCGATGATAAAAACACGGCAATTTAGAATAAAAATCCACAATTTAAGCAGATAATAATTGGAGTTCTAAGCGTGAAATTAAGTTACTAAGACTAAGTAAATAAATATGTAAAAATCATAAAAAAAACTCGAAACTGCCGTCATTGGACATAGGCACCAAAGTGACGTAAACTGACCCTTTATAACAAATTTATTTCTTTGAAATAAGTTGTAAATACCTGTCTCGTACACTATGTATAAGTTAGGGATGTTTCCAACTTATATGGAGCGACTATGTATAATATTTTGGAACGATAAATTATGTAAGATAGTAGGGAAACATAAAATGATCTATTTACAAAAAGTTTAGGATTTCACTATAGTTATGTTAATTATGCATTACTTTGCCATCATAAATTAATATTAATTAATTTATGGAAACTAAATTTATTTTGAAAGTCTTTATGGTATTTAATTTATACTGTAGGCAAAGGGCATATTTTACAAACGTCAGTTCCATGCTTTCGGTTTCTCTCGGATTCTTTTTACCCCCTGAAAGTATTAAAACATTAACACAGTTTAATGGAGCTGCAGGACATTGATGTAATTCTGTTTTGAAGTAACTAATGAGAGTTAATCAGATATATGTTAGAAAAAGACGATGAGTTCAACAAATTCATTGGCAGAGCAGATATCTATCTATCATTAAATAAGGTTATTACTATTGTTAACATTAGTACCATGACAACTGGAGTGACTGGTGAAGTTGAAATGAAGCTATTGCTACACAAAGAAGCTGTTAATATTATAAGCCTTTTTGCAGGTACCAACGAATATTTCGACGAACATCAAGTACAAAGTTTTAGTATTTCCCCGACTTGTGATATGCTGGATAATAATAAAATATAAATCGCGTACATATCGCGTTTTACTTTCGTCGTGTGCATAGGCTCTAAGAGTTGCAGTTGATCTGACAACATTGCTCAGTGGACTTCTAACAAAGCGGGCCATGATCTGTATGTAGGTAAATTCACCTCATTTTGACATAAAAATGCAGCATATATATTTCTAGTGAAACGTGTATGTCGTTGTATATAACCATAAAACGTTCAGGCCACCTAGCACCGACGTTAATCGAGAGATTATTGGGGGGCGGTTTTCTCTCAACCCCCATCAATTAGCCCCGGCGCGTCGCTGTCGATGGCCTAACCTCGGGACCTCCATCCGTCTGGCCGACGGGAGGTCGGTTAGTCGTTCACCTGTTTTCCATTCATTAATCTGTCTCGTCGGAGGCCTAATTGACTTATTGATGAAATCATTCGGTCGATTAGGCTGGCTGCTCGTTTTTTATTCTGATCGTGACGGGACGTGAAGGGCGAAACGGAGGATAAACGATGATATGTATAATGGCGCACACTTCATGTTTTCCCTAGTATAAAGCTCTTAAATTATTTTCGATTGGTTTCAGTTCTAAACACAACATCCTCCGGTACTAATGAACATCGTCTCATGGCACAGCAGAAAATCGTTTCTGTCAGAAATATTCGTTGATACTTCACATGCTTCTGATTAATACTAACAGATTTTTTGGGTAGTACCAGTTTCAGTTTCATTCCATCTTAATCATCTTTCGTTTGTTGGGGCTTCCAATCACTTCAGTTGTTGGACTGGTAACGCTAGCAATAATCATCACCCGCTTTCAGCAGGACTTAGGATCAGTCGAGGGGAGGGAAATTCATCCATATTTCTTACAATCTGACACGTTGTTAATAAAACTGCCTTCTGACCACTTCTAGTGGTGTTATGAGGCAGTTATAATGCCGTGCCATTTTTCGCGTCACCACTCCATCTGCCTACTGACCTATGACCCTGACTATGCGTGTCTCCATCTTTTTCGGTCTCTCAAGACGTTTCAAGTCGATTGCTAGGTTTTCATATTTAGCAGTCTTCTCTCATTCAACTTTGATTATGTTGTGGGTATGTATGATGCTCCCTCTTCGTTGTTTATTGTTTATCAATACAATATCTAGTCGGTTGCATTCCACCGTTCGATCGATGAATATTATTAATACATATGGGGTAGGTACAGGTTCTATGCATCCTATCCAGTATACATAACTTGTGTGACATAAGTTTATTGTGTCTCCACAGATTGACCATTCCATTAGTCATGTTTCTTTAATAAATTTAAGGACAGTTTCCCTTTTGCTGGACAGAGCTGTTACCCTTTTTGTTTCTATTGCCAGAGCCCTAAAAATCGAATACCAAGCAACTACCAGAGCTGGCCATTAGCATAATATGTAGCATTATCTTTTGCTCCGACTGTGTCTTCAAACATTTCCCTGATTAAGTCTCATTAGCCATTTCAAAATAGGACGGTGACGTCATTGTCTACGACTCCAACCTACACTATTGTGGTTGGTGTATCGGTGCTTACAGCTGGTCAACAAAATCCAAATAAAATCGGAAAAATCGTCGATGAAATACTTATTCAGCTCAAGTATAATAATTTAAGCACGGAACAAAAGTTTATAAAATATACTCTTTCCAAACTGTGCAAATGAAATTTTATAGAGACCTCCAAAAGAAATCTAGTTGCCATAAATTATAACTAATATTAATTTATAATGGCAAACTAGTGCCTAGTGCCATAATCGCAAGGAAATTTTAAACTTTCTGTAAAACTTCTTCGATAGATCATTTTATTTGTGTAACAGATAATACACCCAACACTACTATAAAGTTTCCCTACTATTTTACGTAATTTATCCTTCCAAATTACATAGTAGCTCCATATACGTTAAAAACATCCCTATATAAATAGTTTACGAGGCAGTAAACTTTTTTCAACGAAATAAATTTATTATAAAGGGTCAGTTTACGGCATTTTTGTATCTACATCGAATGACACAAGTTACGAGTTTTTCACTATAAATTTTACATTAACAAATGCGGCTGATGTTTATTTACAAAACGATTAAATTGCAGGTTAATCATAAAAGCCCTCGTGTAATTTGGCGCATGGAATTCCAGCTGTTATCAGTCTAAATTGCGGGTTTTTATTTCAAATTGTGTTTTTTTTTATCATCATTGAAGTCAGAGCACGTTTGGCGCAATGGGGATCAAAAATTATATGACAAGAGAGAATAACAACGAACGAGAACAACACTGAGATAACAAGTCTGAAACCATGTGTAGTAAACAAATATTTGTAACTCCGGTCTCAGAGACCGACTTTAAAAGAAAACTACAAAAATAAGGTATTACCTCACATATTTTAAGTTATAATATTGTAAGTAGTTTATAATATTTTCAGGGTTCTATTGACATACAATCAGTTTTAACACGCGTTTATAGATTTTTGGACAACGTTTATGTAAAGGAAATATTTACATAGGAAGTTTAATATATCATAAAAAACTATTTTAAATGTGTTATAAACCAACGAAATGATGGTTTAAACAAATATATAGATAGTTTAAAAAAATATTTATATATGTAGCAGCTCTGAACTGAAACCTCGGTCTGTAACTAGATAACAATGATTTACCGCTAAATTGTCTTCATTATTACAACTTCACAAGTGTCATTCGACAAGTGTGTGTACTCTTTCGCCAGGGTATTTGCAATATGCATGCGTGTTAATAAGTCCTAACAGAGAAGTTTGTCGGTCCGAGAACGTTACACACGAATTGTAAATAGAAAAAGAGGGAGAATTGGGTTTATTTTACATGAAATTGTTTCATATATCCTCATTGAATTCACTAAAAATCCTTAAAATATCGTTAAACATATAAACGATTTAGCTTTTTTTAGATTTAACAACATAGTTGCTTTTTCTGAACAACAGCTTGTGCGGGTTGCGTGTTGAGCTGTGATACTGAACTAAAAGTTGCGTGACATTGAATTGTATTATTGTATCACCATTGTCATAACTAGAAGCAGATACTTTCAGGATACGAATGGAAAACGTTGATTAATATGAGAAGCGTTTATTTTTTATGCTTTAACGATTCGTTGAATATTACTAACAGTTGTAATTGTTGACAATAAATATTCATGAATAAATTCTATAGTCGTAAAAGTTTTTTCCAGCAAAATTATAGGTATGAATTAATAAGAATAATATGACGGTTGCTGTTTTATTATTGTAGAACTGTTTTTAGGAGGAGGTTTACAATTATACACGTTTCTTGTAGTTGTTTATTATTTTTTTATGAGTTATTCTGATTAAAAAATATCTTCAAAGAATTTACATAGGTATATACAGTGCGTTCTATACGTACGGAATAAATTAATTTGGAGATTAATTATGAACTTCTCGAAAATATCCTAGGAAGTCGATTTTTGCTTAGAAATTGACATTTTTGAACTATTTATTTTGATGTAAATGACTTATAACAATTGAAATGTAAAATACTATTAAGGTATATTACTCTTGACAATAAGCAAGGTATGTTTTGATGCCATTTTCTATGATCTTAGGACTTATTTTGTGAATTTCTTCCAGTATCCAATTTTTTAAATCTTCGATATTGTCTTGTCGGTTGACATTTTAATTTTAATCAGCCCCACAAATGAGGAGAGGAGTCATAAATCGGGAGACCCAGCTGGCCATTCAATAGTTCCATGTCTTCCAATTCTGTTCCGAAAATCTTTTAATAGGTTAAAGAAAACTTTGTTTAAATCATACATGCATAATACGATGGAACTCCATCTTGTTAGTACCAAATATACCGGTCTATTTGTTTTGAATAATTAACATCAGATAAATGTCTTTGATATGAGCTAGCTAAAAAGTTCATAAGAAAATCTTAATAAATATCTTCTTTAATTGTACCTTCAAAAAAAGTGACAGCCAATAATTTCAGTACTAATTATACCTGCCAATACTTTTGAGGAAATTGTGTGAACCTCCATCAACCAATGAGGATTCTCTTTGATCTAGTGTCGACAGGTCTATACATCATCATCTCACAGAATGCTTGTCTTCGATCAAGGTCATCCTCATTTAACTCCTGAACCAACTGAACTTTAAAAGCATGATCGAAAATTAACTTACATTATTATCAGCAGCAAGTCGTCTAGTTGCTTTATGTGGATTTATTTAGGAAACAATTTTGGTAGAGATAGATGACTATTTCTTCCAGTATCTAACTGACGATGGCTGAAAATGACTATTCCATAATTCACTTGATTTACACACTTGATATACACAGTTAATGATTTTCCTTTGACTAATCTTTTGCAGTCTATTTTAAAATCACTTTTTTCTTATCCCCTATTATCTACATGATATATTCCCTGTACAACAATTTAACAAAAAACACCTCAACTGAGATTGCAAGATATTATTGATAGCACTTCACATTTTCAAAATTAATTTTCTTGGTTATACGCAAAAAGTTAAAAACCGTCTACTGATGAAGAGAAAATCAAAATTTTTGGGGGTTGCCATAATTCAGAGGGGGTGAAAGTGGGGGGAAATGTTTTAATTAATAAAAATGGCAATTTCAAAGTAAAAATTGACCTCTTTCAGGATGTTTTCGAATATAGATCGCACTGTATACAATTCTAAGAAATATAATTATCTCAAACAACCCTCTTCTCACACATAATTATGGGGTAGTAGTAGCGTCAGCTTATTATTATCGAAGGGGAACAATATTTTATACGACATGCAATGCTCATTGCGCATTTATATCGAATTCGTGCCCTATCGAGCTATTAAAAAAAGGTATCGCTTCCTAGGGTTCACATAATGACGGCGATGTGTTATTTTCCGCCGTTATCTTTCGCATTTGCGGCATGCGAGACCTATTGGGCCCGATGTTGTCGGTTTAATTAATAACGAATTTTATGGTTTGGTATGGCGCGAGGTTATTTGGCGGGTTATAACGCGCACTCGATAAACTGCTCGTATCCCGGGGAGATAATTTGGCGTCCTTCATCGTGCTGGACACAGGACAAGCCAGTAAATTGAAATTTCAGTCGCGAGAGAATAAATGGAGAGCCGCGAGCAATTGCCAGAGTAATAACACGTAATGGAAGGACCTTCAGCGGTTCTTTTTATTCTATGAGGTTATAATCCCACTTCTGAAATTCTTTAAGATGGAATCCCACTTCTAAAAGTTTTTAAGAGCAAATCCCGCTTCTATAATGTTTGTAATGCCACGTTTAATTAAGATTAAATGCATCAACATATTGAATTAATGAAGCATAATCAAAATGGAAACATCTCATGTGGTCGTTGTTCTTTTACTTATCTGATTCTTCTGTACGGATTAATATACAATTATATACTTAAAATGGATACACACTTAAATAGAAAGCGGGAAGACATCAATAAGATACCAATTCTACACTGGCGGATCCAGGGGGGGGGGGGCATGGGAGCCATGGCCCTCCCCTTGGCACCCTTAGAAATTCCAAAAAATATTCTTATGATAGTCGGTATTTTTTGTATAAATGGATTTTTCATTGAAATTCTGAGGTGCCAGGAAAACGCGTGACCTTGAAAATTATCAAAATTTTCGCCTGCGGCGCCAATATGGGCTCTCACGAGTTATATGTTGCATTATCACTAAAAATCCCCCCCCCCCTGAGAAGCCTTTTAAATCCGTCTCTGCAATTCTAACTGAATAATATCAAATACATTTTAGTACTTTTCCCGAAGATTAAATTTTACTTCGGTTCCCTTCTTTTGCGACTAAAATCTACTTCTGAAATTCTGTAAGATGAAATCTCACTGTGTGTTTTACAAAGTCTCACTTCTACAATGAGCATGTTTATTAAGATTAGATGTATCTTCCTCAAAATTTCCATACAAATGGAGAATAATTACAAGTACTCAAATATACCCGTAACAAAATTAAGACAAGTGCGCAAGGTTCTCGCGAAATCGCGACAGTAGAAACAAAATAGATATTATACCACCCCTTTTGTTGAATTAAAACCTACTCTCTTAATTTGCGATGTAGAATCCCACTTCTGAAATTCTGTAAGATTAAATCGCACTTACAAGAGAAAATCTTAGATCCGAAACTGTACATCAAGAGTAAATGTATCTTAATCAAATTTTCCAAAGCGAGATTTAATTAAACGTACTGAAACAATAGCCCAACAATAAAATTAAGGCAGTTGACTGTAACGTTCCTTGAACCGAGAAAGCAGAATGAAAACGAAAATCTCTCGAGTAGTCATCAGTCATCCAATAGGACGTATCTTATTCTCCTTTGCATACGAATTACTTAAATCGAAAAATAATTACTTAAATAGAAAAATAATTGTTCAGTGTCCTAAATTATGGTACTCTTCTTAAACTTCAGTCTCTAAATTTACAGAGTGGGATTTATTATATGTACGTACTGAAATAGGAACATAATAAAATTGACAACTGCCTATATTGTTTCCTAAGCCATGAAATTAGAATCAAACTTCTCTAACAAGTCATCAGTTATCCAATAGGACGCATGTTAATGTGCTTTGTATACGAATTACATAAACGGGCTTGAAAATGTCGTCCTGAAATTCGGAATATGGATGCATAAATAGATGTCCTTTAAAAGTTGGAACGTATAAAATATAATTTAAAGTAATTTTCTAGATTGTAATATCCTTTTTGTGAAATTAAATCTTGCTTTTGTAACTTTGTAACCAAAATCCCACGTCTGAAATTCTCTGAGATTAAATAATCTCACTTCTGAAATTTTATAAGGACAAATTCCACTTATAAAATGCAACATTTCTTAATATTTAATAAATCTTACACAGCTGCATGTACGAGACCAGAATCATATAGTATGGCCCAATGTTATTTTTTGGTAAAATTTCTGAAACAAAGACTTCATACTATGAATACAACTATTATCCTTTATTGGTGATTTGTAGGATACATAATGTAATAAATAATATGATAAATAATGGAATAAACGATAATTGTCGTATCCATAGTATGAAGCCTTTGTTTCAGAAATCTCACCAAAAATTACATTGGGCCAAACGATTTGATTCTGGGCTCGTATCGTTTCCTAAACCACAAGGAAGAATCAAACCTCTCGAGCAGTCCTCAGTCATCCAGTAGGACGTAAATTACTCCGCTTTGTATGCGATTTACTTCAAACTGGCCTTCGTTCGAATACAGTTCGTTCTTGAAAAGGTTGTCCTGATATTAGGAAAATGGATTCACGAAATATTCTAACATAGAAAATGAATTTCTAAATTGTAGTACTTCTTTTTTAAAAACTAAATCCCACTCTTGTCACTTTATAAGTAAAATCCCACTTCTGATATTCTGTGAGATTAAATCCCACTTCTGAAAATTTTATAAGGGAAATCTCATCTTGAAAATGGAGCGTTTCTTAAGATTAAATGTACCTTAATCAAAATCTCCAAAGCGATATTTAATTACACGTACTATATAGCCCCGTAATAAAATGAAGACAGTAATTCCTGTACCATTTTCTAAACCGCGAAAGCAGAATCAAAACGGAATCCTCTCGAGCAGTCATCAGTCATCCAATAGGACGTATCTTATTCTGTTTTGCATACGAATACACACAATTACTTAAATGGCCTCCGTTCGGCCGCAGTTCGTTCTTGAAAAGGGAACTTCGCTCCGGAATTCGGAGAATGGATGCGTAAACAGAAAACCGAAAGCCATAAATCAGACAGGGACCCGGGGCGCAGCGCGTGTACGCAAATATATTGGCGGTTTACGTTAGCAACATGAAAGAATTTATTCTTCGCGGACAATATGGACTTATCAAACGGTCGCGTGTTGGGATTTTAGATTAGGATTCGGTTAACATTGACCGGGTCTAACAAGAATCTCGAGGAAAGAATGATGACTGATCACAACAAAACACTTAAACAAATGTTGAATCCCTCACAGAGAAGAGGATTGTGGAGAACAATTGATAATAATAATAAAAATATATTTAATGAAATTCGAAGCATTCGTGTATTCGATAGCACGTCAAAGTATATACGAATAGTGTGGTCCATACTCTAGGAGAGACTATACAGAATGTCCATGGTAATATTAGCAGATAGGAAGACAGTGAGTAAACCAGCTGTCATGGAGTAGACGGTACGAAAGTTTTAATACAAGAGAAACAATATGGAAGGAATGGCGACTGTGGACGCGAAACGACTACTGATCTTATATACTAAGTGGATGCCAGTAGGATGTAAGTGAGGTAAAAATGAAGGTCCACCATCTTGGAAGTAGTTAGCAGACCGGTTTTCGCGCTGTGCACACCAACAGTATAGGCTTGAATCCGAAACTCGCGGATTGCCAGACGTGTACATTACTACTACTCTACGATCAATGATAAATTATTTTTCTTAGAGACCTTATATAAAGAACAAATTTAATACACTGAGTGTAGTGTGACAAAAAAAAGTTTTTTTATACAATATTATCATTGAAAAAGTAATTCACATAAAATAAAGTACATTGAACATGGTAAGAGGAGAACACACATTTTAATTTACACACAAGGACGAGACTTGTTAACTAACTTACAAGATGGCTGCTGTTCAAATTCGAAAAGGCGGAGTGGCGATTAACCAATAAAATTATCGCCAATTATAACGCCTAAGAAAGCAATATATTCTGTCTTTGTTTCTTCTCACTTCTACTCACTTCTACTCATTATGTTACAATCTGCTAATATCACAATGCGCATTCCGTATGTGTACATTACATCAATACATTATTCAGATAATTCGACGATTTCTTGTTATATTTGGTCTTAACTAATAACTAATGAAATAACTCTAATCTAAATAGGCTTTATCTTGGTTTCAACTAGACTTTAAAAATATTCACAATATGCTATCTTATAATTCTTGGACTGTATTGACTTAACACATTGACTGCCATGTCGCTCATTTTTGAGAGACACACATAGGCCATGTGTATCAAATATGAAACCGTTACCGTATATTTCTAATGGAGAATCGTGAGCGTGGCCTCTGGGGAAAGTAAAGTGTCTTGGTTTAAGCAAAATTGGAACATTGGATTTAATACGACAAAAAGTTTAAAAAACATTTATTATGAGAGACACAAAAATACTACAAAAAAAATAACTAAAAACTACAAAAAAAAAAAAAAAAAAATGTCAGAAAAACCTTTATTTTAGTTCATATATACAGATACTAAAGAATGTGGTTTGGCCCTTGTCGGTGTTTTCCTGATTACAGCGTGGCAGTCAATGTGTTAAGTTTCAAGTTCATCTTTATTTTACGTACTCAATATTAACCGGATCTTACTCTATTAAAATATTTCTTCGTTTCGCTCACAAACGACTTTATAATTCGTTCCTTTATTGTCTTCTCAAGGTCTGACAGGTTTGAATTATAAAGGAACAAGGGCTGGGGGGGGGGGCGGCGGGGGGGGGGGGGGGAAAAAAACAGGGCCCAACCCCCCGGGGGGGGGGGGGGTTTTTTTTTTCGGCAAAAAATTTTTGGGGGGGTCCCCCCCCCCAAAAAAATAAAATGTTTTATGGGTTTTTTGGGGGGGGGGGAACCCCAAAAAAAAAGGGGAAAACAAAGGAAATTGTGTTTTCTTTATTAATTGTATTATGAGACAATCATGAGTCATGATAAATATTGATACTGTAGAAATTTTCAAAAAATTTGAAATCTACAGAAACTTCTGTCGTCACGGATTAATTTTACTTTAAATTGTCAAGTATTTTTGGGGAAAAAAAAAAAAAAAAGAGGGTAATCGTGACAAAAAAAAATGCTCGTTATAGAAGGGTAGTGATCAGTGATTAATTTTCACTGGATCAGTCCTATTTCAAATTTTTTTTTTTTATTTCCTATTCTGCGTTTACCAGCAAGTGACTAAGGAATATAAATGCGTTTATTGGATAAGCTTAGTCAGAATTGTAAAACGACAAGTCGCAGCGAAGCAATTCAGAGTTGTTTGGGGGTAAATTGTATAAAAATGAAAACGTCTTTGAAAATACGCTTTTTTCTCAGGTTTTACCTCTCTGTTGATGTTAATTCTCAAAAAAATACGAAGCTTAACAACTGCCAAGTGCTCACCATGTTTTCGATTCTGTGGAAAGAATAATGTTTGGAAGTAGAAAGTGGATACGTCAGTCATTTAGTGTAGATTTAAAATTAAAAATTTAGGTTCTTTATTGTACACATGTTTTTTTTTTTAATCATAAATACTGAAATGACAATGATAGTAACACAGCATAAGGAAGACCAGCTCTCTATACATAATCACAAGTATGCGCATTGCATGCTGCTCATCGCCCTCTGTAGGTAGACTGGTTAGTCGTATTGACGGTTTAGAGACGTATGTATTTAAAAATTGAGTGCTGTGTAACACTACTGCGAATGAATAATGCGAATGTAAATTACTGTTCATCTCAAGAATATTTTAAGAAGGATTAAATTATTGTTTATTTACGTATTTAATACTATTGTGACATAGTCATCATGTAAAAACGAACGCTGAAATATATCTCTTTAAATTTCTAGTACAATCCTGATGACAAATATGCCTCGTTCCGTTGCAGAACGTTAGTATATGTGCACTGGCCAGTAGTCCGATGTTTTTGGCTTACTCACTTCAAAGCGCCAACAATCGATTGATTTTACTGGTCGTCCTAATGCTGTGATAGTAATGTCATTTTCTTATTATCAAAAATTTCAGAACTTGATAGTTTTAAGGGTAATAATTCAAGATATGATTCGATTCCACCGCATACTTCGATGCGATTTTATCTGACAAGATGTAATGTTACAATTGTCTTGGTCTATATTGTCTTGGTCTATGTACAAATGTAATTACAATTATTAATTGTCTTGATCTATCAATTGGCAACTGAAATACTGAAGAGTAGATCAGAAAAGTAGAAAGTTCTTAGGAAATCGGGTAAAATCAAATCAGATTCATTATTCGTATGCAAAATAATGGATTGAAAAACAAAGACGGTTGTCACACATGAAAACAATTGAAATAAAAATATGCACATCGACAGAATAATAAAAAAAAATCAACAAAGACTTTTGCTGGATCCCGTACTATACAATATCTCTGTGTGCGTTTTATGTCAACGTTAGGGATACATAAACATCAATATATGTATGTATCTCTCTAATATATTCCAATGGCTTGGTACAGCGCAGAATGATCGACTGGGTTTTTTCTTGCCACCGCTTTCCTCGTCGGGTTCTTGTAAATAAAACGCGACGCTTCGCCAGTTTGGGGCTCGGGATGGCGTAAACGTGGAAATCTAAGAAGGCACTCAGCCATTATCGCCTCTCCGACTGGAAACATCGCCCGCTATTCATAAAAATTCAACCGTCAACTACAGAAAAAAACAATCCGGACTCCTCTCGGCATCAGAGGCAGCAGCACCGACGGAAACAACAGCAGCGCTCGGAAGTCAAAAGTAAATACGCGGCTGAAGGGCGAATAAAAATACGGATCTTGCATATAAATTAAGCTTGTCTCCTATCTCGTTAGAGTTAATTAACTAGATGTGAGCAACGGGATGCGCCATCTTGGCTAGATCTCTGCGCTTGTTTAATGCAGTTGCCGACCTCTTAAGAAAATTGCTGCTGTTTCTCTTACATTTTCTGTACTTTTAAAAGACCCCAGGAAGATTTATTCCGTTGCTTGGTAACTAACTGAGTACAAAATTGCATGTCTAGCTCCCGCACTTGACTTCATATCGATCCTTCCTAAAAAAGTCAAGTTCAAACACTTGTGGTTGTTGGTCCTGTGTGGAGTGATCTATTGGATGAAAATCACCTTAAGCACTATTTAGGGACCTAATAAGAGACGCAGCGGGTAGAGTATTTCTTTCATATACCCCAGGAACAATCCATCTAACATTCTCAACCCCTGTAGCATCCACTTTCAGAAGTATTCCCTTCCTTATAAAATTTCGAAAGATTGTTACAAGCTAACGAATTTATGCTAATATTTCTCGGATACTTAACGTCGTTTTTAATTACGGCTCGGCCTAGATAAATAAGTCATTTTTTATTATTAACCTGAGGCAGGCACGTGCCCGTACACTTCGTAGGGGACGGGCGAGAATTTAGTAAATTAAAATTCACCCTGAACGCATTGTTCGACTAAAAGATTAAACGCTAATTTTTGCACCCCCTGCGGCACGTGCCACAAATGTTTAACGAAATGTTTAGCGGATGTCTTTTTTTTGTGAGGCGAAACCCTCATTTCGCCTTATCTGATCGGAAAGTGGCGTTAAAGATGGATTGTCGTGCGTTGAATACGTTGCTTTAATGTATTTAATGATTGTTTAATGATTCCGGTATTGTTACTTGGGGTGGAAACGAAAGACTACATACAGTTGGTCGAAAAATACTCCTATTTCAAGTTCTGTTTTTGGATTAAAAAAAAAAATAACTGGGAAAAAATAATTAACGTATCTAAAATTGGATACGTTAAAAATATGATTACAGAAAAATATTTGTCATAGAAATGAGAGACTGATGGAGCCGTATTAAGAAAACACTTCAAACTCGTCCAATTTCCACAAAAGGTCCATTCTACGACAGCCAAAAAGTTTCTTTGTTCCTGGGAAAATATTATTCCGTTGTGGAGCAGCTAGCTATTCATGTCTGGCACAAGTACTTCACCGACTGCTTTTATTTTTGGCATCATTTGGCACCAGTTTCATCATGGAACTCAAACGGAAATACTCGTGTTTCTTTTTCCTGTGTGAGGCAGTCTATTTGATGAACATTATTTGCACTATTAAGGACTGATAGGGGATGCATAAGAAAGGAACAGCAACCCCCCTTTCCTTTTTTAAGACCTTTAAGAAGTTCAAAATATAACATGATCTTTTAGAACATCTGCCATACAAATGAACGTTATTCTCTGTTTGATGAAATGCTGTAAAGAAAAAACTTAAAATTCTTCCACTTTCCATGAGGTGGACTTTCCTTTACTTTTTATGACTGGGTTTCCTTGAAGTTTCTTTGTTTGTGTGGAAAATTTATTATTTTGTAGAGTAGCTACTAGCTACAAGGTTCCATGTTTGGCACCTACACTATTCGCATTCATTGGTTTTGGGTGAAGTGATTTATTAAGTGAAACTTACTTAGGCAATATTAAGGAATTGATGGAGGATGCAGTAGAGGAAAAATAATCCTCTTTTTAACGCCTCTATTCAAAATCTTCTTTTAAGGAAACACTAGGAGCAGAAACTAGGGTACATAAAAAAAATCCCAAATTTTCAGGTGATTTTCAGAGAGACATAACTTGATGAAAAATGGTTGTAGGAAAAAAAAAGAAAATTGAAGCTCCAAGTTTCTAATATTTGGATCTGATGTTTCACTTTTTTTTAGCGTCAGAGGTTTTTAAAACCATCAAAAAAACCATCGAAAAACATTTTCGAAATTTCTTCTTGTCTTTTAAAAAGTTCATGGACCTCAATAATTTTTTTTCGATAATTTCATCGTAAATGTCTTTTAGATAATTTAATTATCTTTAATTTGACCTATTTCCGAGCCCCATAGGATGATTTTTCGCTGTTATTGCCGTTGAAAGCAAAAAAGTCATTGTTGAATTTGATAATCAATTATTCGGGAAATTATAGACGTACAGAAAATTCATGTAGGGTTTTGAAAACTGCAAAGTATCCTTTACAAGATGCAGTGATTGGTGTTTTCTAAATGATTTTTTTTATGATTTCTAAATGAATGTTCACAATGCTCCACAATCCTAAAAAAAAATTCGTTTGCTTTGTTTTTGGCCGCTGCAACTGTCTTGGTTTTAAATGTCAATTAAAAAATTAATTTAATTAATTTCATTTATCAACCAGTGGATCGCTGTATTTCATTCCATAAATCTTGAATTTTTGACTTCTCAGTTTTTTTAGAACCCAAATCGTTTACATAAGCTTTCATTACAAAAGAAAAAAACCCTTTTTTTTTCAAAATTAACCCACAGATTTATCGACAATAGAAAATTTTGCCTGCGAAAAAAATCAAACGAGTTTTTTTTTGACAATTGTGAAGCATTGTGGATATGTAAAAAAAAATAAAAAAACAAAAAAAATGTTTTTTTTTTATTTTTTTTTTAATAATTGCCGTTTTTTGATAATTCAGATATGGATTATTGCTAAAAAAAAACTTTTTTCACTTATAAAAGAACAAAAAGCGAAAAATCGATCCTCACATTGATCTTTAGCACAAACAACAATTTCAATTACTCCGAGCACTATGAAGGAAAAGAAAGAAAAATCGCAGCGCTTTGAACCTATCAGGATTTTTTTGGGGTACTTTAGGGTTGAAAAGTTGCAGTCAATATCCTTGGTCTATCCATTATTTGCAAAGTGATGCCAAAGTTTTGCAAGTATCCCTAATTATGCAGTTTTTTTACCTCTTTTTTTAAACAACAATTTCGTTTCAAAAAAAATGTTCACATTACTACCATACTACTATCAACAATCACTACGACTTGTAAAGGATACTTTGCAGTATTCAGAAATCAATTTGAATTTTCTGTACGTTTATTATTTACCAATAATGGATTATCAAAGTCAACAATGATTTTTTTGCTTTGAACGGCTATAACTCAGCGAAAAATCATTGTACAGGGCTAGAAAATTAAAGGTCAAATTAAAAAGAAATAAACTATGAAGACCTTTACGATGAAATTAAAGAAAAAAACGTATTGAGGTCCTCGGACTTTTTTTTTCGATGGTTTTCTTATGATTACTCAAAAATTGCTGAAGCTAAAAAAAATTAACTCCGAAAACTAGAAACTTGGAGCTTCAGTTTTCGTTTTTTTTCCTTTCCCTATGACCATTTTCCCTCAAGTTACAGCTCTTTTAAAATCTCCTAAATATCTGTGATTTTTTTATAACCCTTAATTTCTGCACCTAGTGTACTTCAAAATATAGTATTATACTTCAGAATATCTGTCATACAAATTAACATTCATCTTTACTTGACGGAATACTCTGAAGAAACAACTTCAGACTCGTTCACTTTCCAAAATTGGACCTCCTCTCTGCGTCTACCAAACAGTTTCTTTGTTCTCGATTAAACGTCGACTGTATAGACTCGCTAACATTGTTATTCATTAATTCCACGCCTTTCTGCAAACACGTCAGCCCTCACTAGTCGAACGTGGGAATCGATATTGTTCCCTTTCCAATAGCCGACTAACGTTTAATTTAATCTTACGTATAAGCAGCCCCAGGTCACAAGTCGACTGTTAACGTTTGATTGTCTGCTCCGGGATGGTGTAGAGATTTTCGAGGTATAAAGAGACTGTTGGACCGGAATATTCATTCAATATCGCGTTAAGGAGTCGATGGTTACGCCAGAATTAACCGAATCACTTATAATAATTCTGCCCTGCAAAGGCAAAACAATCTATTCGCAAAATCGTGAAATTGAGAAAATTGACATTTTGTAATTTATGCCTGCCAATTAAAATATATGTATAATTTGGATTTCAAAAGTAATACACTTTATTAAAGACTATTTGATTAGTCTTTTAGTAAAGTCTCTTATAAATTAATTGGATTTTAAGCTTATTTATGACTCAAAATTGTTTTGTCTTGGTTTTTTAATATATATAACAACATATAATAAAAAGGCAGAAGAGTCTAATATACATTAGACTCTTTTTGCCTTTGCATGATATTTTATTACATCTGAACAAAACAATTGGTTTACGCTCTAATGTACATTAACTCTTTAGTACAGAGGTTCTAGGAGGAAGGACGTCAATTTTTGTTTACCCAACAACTTTAAAAAAATCAAAAGTGAAAGAACTGAAAGATAGTAAGTAGGCTTTATTTCAAAATTATACACATATGACATGCATAAAAACAATTAAAATAATTATAAACAAACACAGTTTCTTCTTATCCTTAAATACCTTCATCAAGAAGATCGCCGGCGTTGTTGTTCTCTGGAAGATTATTCCAGAACGGAACATTCATTTTTGGTACCAGTTGTCTTACGATTTTATCCTTTTTCTCGGTAGAAATACCCCTGGCTGTCTGTATATGATGTGGTAGGGTTAGAGCAACATTTTTCGTCAGTATGTTGTTGTAGCAACTGTATTCGATATCATCGTAATTTGTTTTTACGTACAAAATTTCTGAACCCTTTATAAATTTCATGGCTACGATGTCTTTAAAATACGGCAACTGTTGATTATCTTCTGAACTTTTTTTTCTATTAAATTCAAATTCATATTCAACTTATTTTCTAACTTTAAAAAGTCGTTGTATTGCATTTCGACAACATTCATGCGGTATGAAGCTCTTTTACAACAATCTCTGAAATCGGAAAAATCTTCCACATTTCCGACTTTTCTCACGGCTTGTTCAATTTTTCCGTGGAGACCATCGGCGGCCATATAAGTATGACCAGCTATTAGATACTTCAATGTGATACTTTTAGTGGTACATAAAGGGGAGTGGTACATAAACACTTGCACAAGCACGAACTTCTCAGCTACACATTTAGCTACTATTTTTCCTTATTCGTAGGCGAATACGCAAGTGTGGAATCGGGATTATAATTTCTTTTAATGCTAACCTAACTTCTAAACATGGCTTTTTATTACAAAGGTACATAAAAAAGACTGAAAAATTAATTTACTTACCATATTACTTTCCTCACATGCATCTTTCCCTAATTGGGCAATTTTCTTAGCTCTAGAAAGCATATTTATGCTGTTAACTTTTTAAAATAGAAAGAACTATTTAGTCACTAACTGTCACAAACACTAACACTAATCTGGAAACGCGGTGTAACGGTTTTATATTATTTAGCGGCTGCGCATAGCACTGCATTCCTGTGGCAAAAAGAGCTAATAGCTATTAGTGCTTTGTTTAACCACACACATTTTTATATCCCTCCAAAGGCAAAATAATCTAATGTATAAATTGTTCGTCTAAACTAAGGTAAAACAGTCTAATGTACAATAGACTCTTTGTAAATGCATCACTCATTCAAAGACAAAACAATCTAATGTATATTAGCTTCTTCTGCCATGGTTTATATGAACAGTGCAAAAGCCTTATAGTTCATTAGACTGTTTTGACTTTGGATTTTGTTGTAAAATATGTTCATTAGATTGTTTTGCCTTTGTGTGGTCATCAGTGTCATGACAATAGACTCTTTTTCCAAACTCCTAACATAAAAATCCTATATCTCAGGAAGATTATTTTTATGTCATAATGTAGAGCTCCATTTGTATGTTAGGTCTATGTAAAAATATGAAAATTGCCAATTTTGCGATTAGACTATTTTGCCTTTGCAGGGCAGAATTGGAGTACCACAGTTGGAGTGTAAGCCAGGGGCGCAGATCAAGCGTTCTTAACCCATTAACGCCCAAACGGACACAGTTTTTCGTCCTTTTTGGAGCGTCAATCTCGAAGGGAAATTAATGAATTCACTCAATAAAAACCACTTATCCTAATGTTTTCGGATGTGATCTTTCGATTTCGATTAATGAAAATTTGGGGAAATTTTTTTTTGTAACTGGGGATTGTGGAGGGAGGTGGAGGCAATAGTCTCCAGTTGCTGTAGGCAATAGTTCTCATGATTTCATCATGAGAAGCTCAACACCGGAAAAAAAACCTCGTTTTGAGGTTATAATGACAAATCATTTTTTACTCAGATACATAAAATATAACTGTAATTTTTCCGTTTTCAAATTTTGAATTTTCAAGAATGATGTCCGCCATATTGAATCCGCCATCTTGGATTTCAGACTTTTTTCACCAGGAATAACTCAAGATGTTACTAAAACATGAAATTACATAGGAAAAGTATAACTACAAACTCCTATTTACTTTTTATAATGAAAAACGCGTCATTTCTTGAGGAATCCGGCCGCCATTTTGAATCCGCCATCATTGAAAATTGAAAATTTAGTCAAATATATTCTGTAGTATTGTTTTGATTGAGGAAAATTACTGTGGATCAAGAAAAACTCACAATAACATTATTTTCTCTTTAATACTAGAGAAAAATTCATATTTCATGAGATTTTATGGAATGTCCGCCATTTTGAAAAGATTAGAGTCAGTTGAGGTCGGCAAAAAAAATCCTATCATCAACTCCAACTATTGCCTCCATCTCCCTCCACAATCCGGAGTAGGTTAGAGTACTATTTGGACTAAAAAAAAATATAAAAAAAAAATTTTCCATTTTCCAAATTTTCAGTACTTTTCTCCGTAAAGTAAGCCATATTTTTTTTCTAGAGCATTTAATCACAATTCTGACGCCCCGGAAATCGAAAGATCACATTCGAAAACATTAGGATAAGTGGTTTTTATTGAGTGAATATTTTCATTAATTACCCTTCGAGATTGATGCTCCAAAAAGGACGAAAAATTGTATCCGTTTGGGCGTTAATGGGTTAAGGTCGTGTTAACACGTATTAACAGTGAGCAGATACAATATAAAAAATGTACATCACTAGATGCAGGTAATATCCAGTGTTTTGCATTTTTAAATGCCAAGCAGTCATGAGTCGTGCAAAATATTTTAATGTTACAGGCGAATATATGTAGGTAAGTTAAAGTTATTTGTAACGAGGGTTCAAATAAATTTAACCTCAAATTGATTGTGGAAAAAAAATGTATTAGCCAAAGGGTTTCCCAACACTACACATGACGAGAAGCTTCGACAAAAAATTGTCTGGTTTTTCGGAATTCCACATTCTCACATACTGTGAACTGACATAACCACTGAGAAGCCATGATTCGTCAGAGAACAAAATTGTGTCCAGGTTGTTGTCACTAATTAAAAACCACTGATAAAACTCTGCTCTATGCGACATGATGCACATAAGTCTCTGAAGCAATTTCCATAACATATCGCATATTTTATTTCAGGTCCTCGTATTCGTATTGTCACTGCAATTTGTTCCATAGCCACCGTCTTCCTAAACAGTTGAATAATGTTTTGAAGACAACACTTAAATGCATTGTGGATGATATTCACAACCACATCAAGAAACTGTTCTTGAGTCTCCAAGTAACACTTGGTTTCTGAAATAGAACTCTACCGTACATGAATTGTGTTATGTGAATGTCAATTTAATGAGTTTTTGGAAGAATATACACAAAGTTCAGAACATTCATTGACCACGACAGTTTGAAAGCTGTCAAACGCCAGATCCCAAAACAACAATTTTATGCCTGGTCCTATTCAAGACATTGTAAGTGGCAAAGGCCAAAGCTCTCAAATTTTGTACAACCTTTGTACAAATTTTACTTGCTACGTAATCATTTTATTATTGTACTTGCCCTAAAACTGAGCACTTCTGTTTGACAGTTTTAGAATGTATTCCAACTGAGTATCATATTTGACCGGCATTAAATCAATAGAAAAATTTCTGTTATCTATTGTCGCATTTCGCTTTAGTACAAAAACTCGACGCGAATAAGGTCGGCAAGAATTAAGGCCGTCAGCATATCCATGACACTGAATCGAGTTATAAAACCTGTTATAAATTTCAATTCAATATGGATCCATCAATGCAGCCACTATTCCACAACAGGTGGGAACTGCGAAAACTTTGCAAAGCTCTGGATAATTAAATCGGGTCTCAAAAATGTACAAAACACACAAAAAAGACGCCAGGGATCCCGCAGTATATTACTAGCACGAAGTGCACCTGTGCTGGCGGTACACAAAAATTTATAGTGAAAATAAATCAGAATTAATACCCAACTTTAAGGCATGCAATATTTTGGAGGATATCCCGATATTTATTGCGGGAACTGCGGCTTATACCTCTGCAGATTTATCGAATACGTGACAAGATAATAAGTGGAATGAGAAAAGTGCCCCCTTTCTAAATGGAGTGTCTGACATGGAGATACATAATGAGGGGTTTCGGGTAACGTGTGGGGTGGATGTAATGGTTATGCCGTTTTCGAGTCGATACATAAATTTGCCTTGTTATTTTGTACTACGCTTCCAAAGATTCAGACATGTTTATTAGTGTTATGGAAAATTACTAACCTATAATGTTTTTACCCTAAAAAATGTTATCTTGCAAGTGAGTCTTAGTAGTATGTGAAATTTTAAAAAAAAACGCCGCCTATAAGGAATCACTACTTCCACATCCAAATTCATCATTCGTCTCTATATTTATATATTATATAAATATGTATATTTAATTATCTTTATTGTATATGATGTCTTGATCTTATGATGTTTCTTATACAACGTTGTGATTGTCCTATAAGAAAGAAATAAATTGAAAAAAATAGCTTTTTGACATTCTATGTCTTTATTATAGGACTATGGGCGTCATGCGTAACGTCACGCACCCCCCCCCCCCCCCCCCACCCGGCCTGGGCCTGGATGAGAGCTATCCCTCATTTAAACCTTTTTCTCCTCTTACCAAGTTCAGTGCACTTTATCTTTGAAATCTGAATTGTTTTTGAAATGAAACTATTTTGTTGAACCATGAAATGAATCAGGAATGAAAACATTCTGTTGAGTCATATTTAACATGAAAAAGAGAGAAATAAATAATCGATAACTGATGAAAAATATTTTTTATAATGACAAATATCAAGTGTTTTATTCCTTATTACCATAATTTGCAACCCTTCCTATTTTTCTGTTCTCTGTTTTTTAAATAATTTCTAAAATGTTCTTTTTGCACTGATATTTCTTCACATTAAAACGTCGCTGAATACTTAATAGAAAATAAAACAATCTTAATACACTATAAAGAAATTATAATTAATTTTTACGTTCTTTGTAACAGCCATCATTTTTTATTAACATCATGAATCTACTCCATAATCAGATGTATTAATACACGTAACTTGCATTCAAATACGCGCCAATATGTTATTTGGGTCTCCTTATTATCTTACAAAATGGTGGACTTTCAAATTTTCCCCCCACTCCCTTACATCCTACTGCCCATCCAGTTAGTATACAGATTAGTGATTGTAATAAACTTAGTTGCCAATTATGTACCTTATCAGCATAATAATAACAATACAGGTCAACATTTAATTAAAAAAAAAAAAAAACACCGGACTCTACTTAGGTACCCAGGAGTTTTTGGGGCCGCTGAATCCGATGCTGATGTAGCCTAAGCTCTATAATGTCAGTTTCAAAGTCATTTGAAGGTCAAACTAAGAAAAGGTGGTTGAAAAAATCTGAAAAAATTCATACACAGGTTTTTGGTGCCGCTGAGTCCGAATATGATGTTCGCTTATCCTTAAAAGGCATCTAGAGGTCATTTGAAGGTCATTATTAGGTCATTTCTGTTTAATTAGGTAGAGAAAAAGAGAGGAGAAGCTCTCAAAAAATCTGAAAAAAATTACACAAAGGTTTTTGGGATAGCTGAGTCCGAATATCGGAATGTCGGTTGACCTCTATGACCTCATATTCAAGGTTGTTTGAAGGTTAAATGTGAAGGTTAAAGGTTTGAAGGTTAAAAAAATAGGTGGTGAAAAAAATAAATACGAATGCTCACCTGCCTACTTATTGTCTGTTTATCTGTCTACCTTTTTACCTGCACACCTGTTTGTTTGCTTGTTAGTCTGTATTTATCGTCTACCTGTATTTTCTCTCTGTCCATCTACCTGACATCTGATCATCCTGTCTACCTGTCTTTCTGTCGGTAATTTTGTCTATCTTCCTGTCTGAATAAATGACTAAATATTCTATCTGTCTGTCTTTCTATCACCCTCCGCCTAAGTCTCCACTGACAGTCTGTCTGCCTCCTTGTCAGTTTGTCTTCTTACCTTTCTGCCTACCATCCTCTCTCGGTTTTACGTGATTGTACAAAAACTATATTAAAAAAAAACCTTTGAAAGCCTTCAACAAATCAATTCGCTTCAGCATAAGTGTATTAATCGATTTTGGGCGAGAACGCGTAACGTTGTCCTGTTAGGAAGGATCGCTTTTTATGTGCTATATTTATGTCTCTCTTTAGATTCCAGCAATAGTCTGCTAACATATTCTTCCCCCAGACACCTTGATATCTTTGTTCAAACTCATTCAGGTCATAGTGCATTCTTTCTCCTTGTTGTTCACTAAAAACTCACAGATTTGACAGTCTACAGATTTTCTGGGAGCCCATCAAGATGAGAATGAAGAAAATGTTTCAGAATTCTGGACCATTTTTCAACAATATTTTTATCATCGGGGTCTTTATTCAGATAGGAAATTAGACAAAATACCGACAGAAAGAAAATACAGGCGGACGATATATATAGACCAACAAGCAAACAAACAGGCGCGCATGTAAAAAGGCAGATAGATGAACACACAATAAGTAGGCAGGTGAGCATTCGTTTAAATTTGTTCACCTCATACTCTTATCTTACCCCTTAAACGACCTTGAACATGAGGCGATAGAGGTTAATCGACATCGGATTCGGACTCAGCGACCCAAACACCTAAGGATGATTTTTTCAGATTTTTTCAACCACCTTTTTTTTAGTTTGGCCTTCAAAAGACCTTTAAACTGTCCTGATAGAGCTTAACCGACCTCGGCATCGGACTCAACGACCCCACAAACCCTGTAATTAAGTTTTTTAAGGTTTTTGACGGCTTTTCCTCTGTTTTCCTCTAATTAACCTTGAAATGACCTAAGAATTGAACTTGAATTCACTTATTTACTTCTATGTTTAACCTTTTAGAGTTTCTGGGAAGCCCTTGAATAACAAGTAAAAAACGTTAAGCCAGATCCTTTTGTAATCCGACTCCAAGTACACAACAATATTTTATATTACGCGAGAAAACTCAGCAAACGATTTCACTTCGCAACAGAACCGCGCACAACAAAAGTTAACAAGCCAACAGTGGGGTTGCCAGTACTGTGGGGAAATGTATGTGTATATATATATATATATATATATATATATATGTATACCTAATAACTTTCTTTTTTCTTCTCTGCGATAATAAAGTGGGCGGATTGGACGCGGTACACAAACGGAGGGAGGTCTTTTTAATAACATATTTATTAAGAACGCCGACGATAAAGGAGAATCAAATTAACTTTTAAATAGTTGCCCGGCGAATAACTTCATCTATAAGGGAGTTTCCGAGAAAGGCTCGATGCGTTAGCGTTTTTCCGACTTTGTGCTGCTAATAATAGAGCCCGTGGAAGGGGAACTGCCGGCGAAGATTGTATCGTTTGTTGCTAATTCATTACGCAGTAATGACTTTTTTGTGGTAAACAAGTTGCTAAGGGCCGAACGAAAGCGCTGCAAGAAATATTTTCGATATTTCAGATGTTTTAACTTGATAACCGGACATTGAAAACTCGTTTAATTAAAGTCAGTGACTTGGACAAAGACAGTGACGCACACATCAAAGACAGTGACCACATACTGGGTGAGTTCATCAGAATTCTCACCCCCTCGAATCTTTTTTTAACTTTTTTTTAACATTCCAGAATATGCTAAGAGAAAAACAGTTGAAGCAAAAATGTGGCAGCACATTTTAAACTAACATTATCATTATTTTTTAAAATTAACATTATTTTTTAAAATGGAACCCCCTGTAGTTCTTTTTGTTTGTCGAATTTCACTTGTTCTATAACAATGGAATAACATTTGTATGTCGTACTTTCCTCCACGGGCTTTTGAAACATTATGCATCGAATATACAGAGTGATTCAAAAATATGGGACCAAAACTGAATGGCAGATACATCAAAAATAAACCGACCCGTATTTTTCTGTTTGGCTCTAAGGTAGTTCTTAACAGTACTGCACCTTTTTCCTTCAAAATTAGTTTTTTATTGTCCGTCTATGATTTTTTTACTGGAGTTATGGTATTTTTAAAGATGAATGCATTTGAATACTTATATATGAGTTGATGAGCGAATATGAGAATTTAACATTTTTGGTGATCATCCGATTTTGATTAAATATGGTATGCAAGGGTGTCCTGAATCCGGTGTCATCGAATTTAGAAATTCTGATACTGGATTTATGCTTAGCTACCCTAAAACCTCAATACCTCAACCTTCCCTAAAACCTCAAAACAAAACCTCATATACCACATATAATCAAAAACGGATAAATAGAAAAATGTTAAATTTTCGTATTCATTCCTTCTATTCTTTGATCAACTGTACCTTTCACATCTGTGTAATTAAAAACCCTTAAAACATGTACATTAGGGGGCCCAAAAAATGGAATTTTTTTATTTTCGCGTCTCTTGTGAAAATATATTTATTTTAGCATATAAAAGCCCCCTTCAAAAATCAACTCAAAAAAAATTTTTAGACGTCGCTCAAGATTTTTAAAAATTTCCAAAATCGTTAAAAATAGTTTTTTTTTTATTTATTTATATTCTTTCCTCCTCATGTTATTATTTTTTTTGGTTGAAGAACATGTCGATTCTGAAAATTTGAAATAAATATTTTAATTTCTAAAGGTCACTCAAAATTTTTTTACTTTTCAAAGTAGTGTTTGTCACCTAAAATGTTTTCGAGCAATCTCTAAATATGAATATTAACGAACGTTATTTTTTTTATTGAATTCAACGTACTTAAATAAATTAAATTTATAAAAATTAAATAAATTAAATTTTTTTAAATATTTGGTACTTACAATGTGGTAGTCAATTTTGTCTCGAGAAATTTTTTTAAGTGTCGTGTTTTATTTCTATTCTTTTGTAAGTCAAATTGAATAAAAAAATAATTTCGTTAATATTTATATTTAGTGCTCGAAAACATTTTAGGTACCTACACCACTTTAAAAAGTAAAAAAATTATGAGTGACAGAAATTAAAATACTTATTGATTTCAAATTTTCAGAATCGACGTTTTTCAACCTAAAACTAATAACGAGGAAAAAAAATAAAAAATCAATTTTTGACGATTTTGGAAATTTTTAAAAATCTTGAGCGACGTCTAAAATATTTTTTAGCTGATTTTTTTAAGGGAGGTTTTATAACATGATAAATTAATATATTTTCACACGAGACACGAAAATAAAAAATATTCCATTTTTTTGGGCAACCCTAATGTACATATTTACTGTGATATCAGCAATAAAGGAACCAAGACAACAATTTTTGTATTTAATTTTGACAACAGAGTAATTATTCACAACTTTCTATAAATTACGTCATATTCCTTAGTAAGTATATATTTAATACATTCCATGCATACTCGTAATATTTCAAAAACATGTGGAAGAAAATATGATATAATGTTATCTTGTATGAGTATTTTACAAATAACAGGGGTATTTCATAAAAAAGTTAATTACACACCTTTTTATTTCAATTGTTTTTCCTCCAGCATATTCTAGAATTTTAGAAAAAATAAGTTACTGTAAAATATCTTTTTCATAGCTGAAAAAACAGCGGACAATAGATACGGCAAAGAAATTCACCCTGTACAATCTCTTTAAAAATATTCATATCAAACATATTTTAACAGAATACTTTGTCTTTTATAAATTATAAATAGGGATCTCTTACAAGAAACGATAATATAATTTTTTTGTCGATGTCTTTTTATTACAACTTTACAACATATATATTTTTTTAATTTAACTGTTTTTTGATTTGATGTTCATTTAATCCTCAGTTTGCGATAAATATAATTATCTTAAATCGCGTTAATGCTGACGGTAAATGCCTTATTCACTTACAATCATATACATATATGTATGTACAAAATGTAGGTATGTATGTAATGTAGGTAAGTACTTACATTTTCATCATTATGGAAATTAACACTTCACTGCACACTTTTGCATACAAGTATCGTCACAGTACTTGGAAAAACGTCAATAAACTGTTATTATTACCGACTAACTATAAAAATAGCACAAAAACACTCTACTCGTAGTACAGACGATGTCTTTCGTATACCGATAAAATAAGAACCACTTATTTATTAGGTTATGTCTAGGGTTCGGAATGCTTGCTCTCACGCGTGTTAAACTGCATTAGACTGTCTCGCACTCCAGCGCCGGGATGGCGTACTACTGTGCATACGCGGGTTCTGGAACGTTATCGGGAAGGGTCAATGCCGTACGTAGCACAGGCAACATATATACGGGTATGTAATGTATAAAGCGCTTAAAAAATACGTTTTATACATTAATTATCATTTATGGTGCAGAGCCCTGAGTTGCACCACACATTTCCGGACCCTGGTTATGTCTTATGTCAAAACGTAACCACTGCATTGCTTTGATTTTTGCAATCTGTTGTTTGTCTGTTGTTGGTTTTTGCAATTTCATTCATTATGCATGTTGTACATAAATTATATAGTGCTAGTCAAAAGTCCACTTAGACACGTACTTAGACTAATGAAATTTGGAGAGTGAATGTATGGATATAAGCTTTTCTACTAGTAGTAACTGGTGACAAAATCACCATAGATGACTTTATATGGGATCCTATGGCAAGTGACACCTCGTTTGAAAGTTATTTAAAATACCTATTCAGTTGATATTAATTTTGTTTGGGTTTAGGGTAGTTTTAATGGATTAAACAAATAAACATTACAATTTTAGTTTAGCATTTAATTAACCAATTAAACAAAAAAAACAATTCAAGCAAAAAAAAATATTCAAGAACCAGCTCTTCTACTAAGTGTTCACAATGTGCTCCACTTATCTCTTGACAGTAAAACACTCCACTGAAAAACTCTTGTTGTGCTAGTTTTGCTGCAAAATTCATTGTCTTAAAACATCAACACTGTCAAGTTATGTAGCGTAAATCTTAGATTTAAGATACCCCACACAAAAAAAATCTAAAGGTGTGAGGTCCGGTGACCGAACTGGCCATTCCTATTACAAGCTGGCTATTCCTACCAGAAAGCCATTACGTCACAGACCCAACATATCCAATCACTAATCATAATGACTAATAAAGTGCGTAATATACTTTGTCCTTGTTTATGTATCTTTTTATTCCTACGCACTAGTTTACAAAACTAGCTTTACGGATACAAAACAGATTTAAAACAAATTTAGTATAAAATACAAAATTCTTACATAATCCCAAAAATAGTCCCAAAAGGAAATGTTTGAAAACGATAAGTTTTAACAATATTTAAAGAACATAACACGTGTTACTTATTGTGTAGATGTGGTTGACCATATACGTCTTGTATTTTTAACACCGTTTTTATAATGACTGCAGGGTGGATATTAGTCATTAATTAATTTGTTATATCTAATACACAGGGTTTTCAAACTTAAGTCGGTACTATTGCTAAGTTCGTTATTATACTAGCCACAAAGTCGGTTAAATAGGCAAGCTAGTAGTATGTTTTCCGCTGATTACAATGGTGAAAATGGAACAAAAATCGAACATCGCGTTTACGAGTTATGCCAAAAAGTTTTCAAATGGGACAGTCAGTATACAATATTCTCAATCGATAGGAAATCTAATTCTGAACAGAATTTGTCCTATGACCTTTCATCCTAAAGTCAAAGATAATAAGGTTATTGATTATTTTTTCAAATTTGTCGAAGTGGCAGTGTTAGTTGTCGTAATTTTACCTTATCGTAAAGTATAAAGTAAGAGGAATATCCATGATGTGTAATAGTATCGTTTATTTTAAATTATTATATAAACTTAATTATATTAAATCTTAATTATTATGTATACACTAAAAAAACAACAAAATTAAATTAAATTAGATGCTCAAAAATATCACCCTCTTGCTCCAGGTATTTATGAGCCCGCTTGTAAACGCTCCTAGTAGCCTTGGCAATGATTCTACCATCAATGGTATCAATAGCATCAATTATGCGTTGCTGGAGATCCTCAAGATTATCATACCGCCTTTCATACACCGCATTCTTCAAATTTCCCCAAAAGAAAAAATCCATAGGCATTATGTCTGGTGATTGAGGAGACATACGGACAGGGCCGTTAGTTGATAAATATCTGTCATCAAAAAAGGCTTGTAATAGAATATCAATCTGGCAAACATTATTAAATTAAGGTCATCCAAAAACTCTCGAAGTGTGGCGGCCTACAATTTTTGAGCCAGTCAAACCACACCAAACATTAACACTAAAGCGTCTCTGCCGGTTACAAGTGGAAGCATTGGATTTCCTCGACTCCAACAGTGGCTGTTTTTCCTGTTAAACATACCCTTATTGGAAAAATTTGATTCGTCACTGCAAAGAATCAAGAGCCAAAAATTATCATTAAGTCTGATTTTATTAATGAACCACTGACAAAACTGGATGCGTCTTTCTTGATCTCCTGGTACTAGCGTCTCTGTAGGTTTGTATTTGTACGGCACAAACTTACGCTTTTTTAGAATGTTGTGAATAGTTCCCAAACATAATCAACTTTCTTGCATCAAATCGGTAATTGAATTATTAGGCTGAGATTCAAAGTAAGGTATGACTTCAATTTCAGTTGCTTCACTTATTACGAATTGTCTCTTAGTTCTAGTTGTCTTAAATACATTTTCATTTGATCTAAACTTACGATACTAAATCAGGAAGTACCTTCGATCAGGGAAATTACGCATAGGATACAAGGCACAATAACATTGACGAGCTCGGTGGCTATTTTTTTGACAAACTATGTAACATTACATCATATCACATTTTTCTGAATGCGTAAAAAGGCATTTTTCCTCAAAAAACACACCTGTAATGTTTTCACTAGTACAACCTCAATTTGACATTTTCGTATTGATGGCATTTATAAAACATACGAATTTTGTTTATGAAATAACATCCACCTCGACAAACTTGAAAAATCATCAAAAACCTTGTCAGCTTTGACTATAGGATAAAAGGTCATAGGACAAATTATGTTCAGAATTAAATTTTCTATCGATTGAGAGTATTGTATACTGACTATCTCATTTGAAAAAAATTGAACTTTTTTCACATCTCGTGAACGCGATGTTCGATTTTTGTTCCATTTTCACCATTGTAATCAGCGGAAAAAAATAATACTAGTTTGCCTATTTAACCGACTTTGCGGCTAGTATAATTACGAACTTTGCACTAGTGCAGACTTAAGTTTGAAAACCCTGTATATACACTATTGGTGGATTTGGAATATTGTGACTATTCCACGACTCTAATTATAGCAATAGGCCTTAAGGGAAGAATAATTTCCCTAAAATCAAATCGCAAGTATACCCGTAGCAGCGTGGTTCTTCAGCGACTCCCCTACCCCACCTCACCCCTCCCCAAAACGCCGTAATAAAAACAATTAGCTAGCGGCGGCAACGAAGTAAACATGTTTTTTTTTTGCACGCTCTCGCTTTTTAATAGCGGCCCTCTCAAGGTCACGATTGTTTTATTAACTTCCTTAGTCTTCATAAAAAGGGCGACAATATTTGAATTTAATTTCGTTTGTTTGAGGAATATTTTGCAGCGGGGCATCTCGCCAATATTAATTTAGGAGGCAAATGGGTCATATGATGCAATATACAGTACAACACAGGGGTGTATTTAGTTCGAAATGTGGGCCACATTATTTCTGCATATTTTTTTTCCAATTCAATTGAAATAATAATTATTATGATAATTTATAGACGAACAGGGTACTAAAAGAAGGTTTCTTAAAGTACAGCTCACAGTAGATAATTCTAATGTTAGTTGACGAGCACTATCGTGAAGTAAACAAAAAAAGTAAAAGAAAGAAATTTTACTTTCCACGAGCAAATGTCATGTGACAGCTTGTTTAGTACACTAACAATAAAGGTTGACTCTTAAAGAGTGGGATTGGTTGAAATTATGCTGAAAAATTATAAAAGAAAAAATAATACTAGGAAAATAGTTTATCGATGTAATAAATAACAGTTATCAGTAGAGACCCTAAGTAGCGGAGCGTGACAGGGCCGCATCAGGGGGAAGTATAAGGGGGGAACTAAGTCCGCGTCTGACATACAAGAGGCACGAAATGGGTAGTGTTGTGCTCTTGCAATAAAATCAGTTTAGAATCACGCTTCGTCGAGAATACCCGTGCTGTGGCATTTCGTCTACTGTAGGTATATACTGAGTGTTTCATTATGCGTATTAGTATCATTGTCATTTAGACTGTGGGATTTTCCGGTCCATATATGTAGGTTTCGAGAAAATCACGTAAAACAGGGTTCTTTAATTTGTCTAATGGAATGTCACTAGCTGCAAATGCTTTTGTAAGTTTATAGAAAAAGGGCGGTTTATTAGAACTTGAAGAGGCATGCCTGTTCACTTACTTTAGATTTATCTGAAGAATTTGTAGTTCTTCCACAAAAAGTACAAAATATGTTGTTTCCCCCTAATACGTAAATTTCCATAAAAGTCAGGACTTCTATCATTCCATGTTTGAAATAGATCTTGTATATTTTGCGGTCTTTTGGCATGTTCAATCCGTCTTTATGCTGTCCAAGCACTCCACATCACAATGACCCTGATAAGCGCAACGAAACAATCGGTATATGCCTACAGTAGACGAAATGCCACAACGCGGGTATCCTCGAGGAAGCGTGATTCTAAACTGGTTTTATTGCGATGTGATATTATGAATGATATGGTATTGCAAGCGCACAACACTACCCATTTCGGACCTCTCGTAGGACAGGCGCGGATAGTCTATAATTCGCTGTGTTGTACGAGCCGTTATTGAAATTGCTTATTTTAAATTATTATTTATATGGTTTGTACAGACTATTTCACATACAATGCCGTATTCCCCCTGATGCGGCCATGTTATGCTCCGCGATATATAGTCATTAGTTATCAGTTTATAATATAATTTCTTTGTGAATAAATTATTTGCAAAAACAGAGTCTGGAGTGGATACTGGAACCTTCGGCGTAGAATCAAAAAATTACGTTTTTTCACGAAACGTCGAATTGCTATACTATTCTCGACGCGCGTTTCGCCAACTAAGTTGGCATTTTCAAAAGAAGATTAAAATTGACAACCTATCTTTTCCCAACAACCAGAGTCAACAAAACAAGCCTTCTGGTATTCCATTTTATATCTTTGATCGTTTTGTTCCCATATCAAATAAAAAGGCGAATATTTCGCAAAAGGCGTGAACGTCGTACGTGACGTAGGGGCCTAAACTGTTTACGGTCTTTTTATAGGTAAATAATCTAAGGACTCTCAAGGAACCCCAGGGAGGGTGGCTAAATGCTTAATCCCGTAAGGGTCCATAAACGGCCTTGACATGGACGAGGCTTTTTAAGTCGACTCGACTTTTAAGTAGACAATGCAATCGAGCCAGTAGAAACCCTTTATTGAGCAATATAGCGGGAGATGAAGTCAGGTTTAATTACTGGTCTAGTTTATTCTTTTATGTTTGTGGCGACGTAAAATGACGATAGAATAGAATCGCTGAATCGCAGATAGCTGCAATAAAATCATAGGTTCGGACTTGAAATTTTTCACTGGAAGAAATTTCTGCAATTTTTCTTGACTGTTGGTGTACGAAAATGTTAAATAAAAAAATAAAAAAATGGTGTATAAGTAAAATAAGTAAGTAAAAAAGGTGGCATGACTTCCAATAGTAAACAATTACAGTTTTTAATAACCAACAATCTAAAAAAAGAAAACGAAAAATTAATCAAAATCGGACTAAAGGTACGTTGACATTATGTCAGTAGTCAGTCTAGTCTTGTCAATTGTTGAAAAATTAATTTTAAAAATTGAAATCTTTTTTATTTACTTTTTTCCACGGATTACTTAAATGTCTCTAACACATTTAATTTTTTCTATAATAATCATAACCATGATCCGGAAATGTGTGACACAACGCAGGGTCGGCACTATACAACTCTATGATAATTAAAGTATAAACCGTATTTTTTAGGCGTCTTGTAAATTATATACGCGTGCATTTCTTGCCCGTGCATGCGTATTCCACTAACGTACGTAGTTCGCCGATCCCGTTGCGGGAGCTCTGGACAGGTGAACGCAGGTTACCCTACATTATGGCAAATTTTCCGGACCCTAATCATCACCATTGTTACATACTTTTTATTCAGTTCACGTTACATGTATTCAAATGCACAATTTCGCTTATTCAGATTTTTGTAATTTTCATCTATAATATAACAATACTTCACACACCTAGGTACAAATTTCGTTGTCATTTTCCATCCAACTCTTAGGTGACGCCATTTTGTATCACTGCACTGGTATATACCAGTGCAGTGATACGAGATGATTTGTACGCTTTAGTAGGATGACTAATTTCTACACTTTTTGGTAGAATTTTAGCTCTTTTTCGTATTAGATTTAAATATAGTTTTTTTAAATAATATATAAATCATATATAAATCCCCATATAAATAAAAAAAAACACCCATATATAAATCATATATATGGGTGTTTCTTTAAGTTGGAGTTTTCTTTTTACCATGACATAGGACAGTAAGCGAAGGAAATAATGGTCATTTAAAATTTAAAATCAATATCAAAAATCAAATACATCCATGTGAAAAAACTATATTTAAATCTAATACGAAAAAGAGCTAAAATTCTAACAAAAAGTGTAGAAATTAGTCATCCCACTAAAGCGTACAAATCATCAAATCAAGTTTTTACGTCTCTTGGGTCTTTACCAATAACGCATGCACGACAATACGCTATTTCGGTTTTTACAGTGACCCATGTTTACAATAATAACGAATTGGTGGATGTGCTATTAGTATACGGATAGTATACCATGATGCTGCTGAAATTATCTACGGGGTTACATGAAAAGTTTGGTGGATAAGATTCAAGTGAACACAGTGGAAGAATTACGCGAAAATGCCGCGAAAAAAAAACGTTCACTTCTCACGGCATGCACATAGTCGTGGATACGCCGAGCGACAGTTTGTGTGAACGAATCCAATGGTGACAAATTCGAACAATTTCTTTAGGCAGGCCTGGACTCACAAATTAAAAGGTTAGATTTGAATTAAAATTTTGCATTTCCATTATCTTTGGGATTTCGAAAAAAAGTGCTTAACTTTCTGAGTCTTTTAAAAGGGAAACTTCAACTTAAAAAACACCCTGTATAAAAGTAAACGCATTCCAACTTTACTAGCGCTAGTAAAACAAGCACGATACTAGCGCGAGCCACAGTTTACATTATGCTTGTAACATACCAGTCCACTGGCTTTAGTTAACTGGCGCTAGCCAACTAGTGTAATGAAAATAAAAATGGAAAAAGTGATAGACGAGAGCGGATACAGTTAAAGGGGAGTTAAGGCGCATTGACATTATACCAGTTGACTAGCGCCAGTCAACTAACGCTAATTTACTAGCCCTTGTGACTCTGTTTATACACAGTGATTCCGAATTGAGTGTTCAAAATTTTAGGGCTGATAGAGCAAGTCAAAATATTGAGAAAACCTTAGTACAGTTTTTCTCCGAAGCTCCTCCTAAGGGGACCAACACCCCAAAGAAGGGTTTGTTCCGAAGACGGTTTTTATTAAATAACTTCCTAACGATTTGATATAGAAATATGAAATTTTGGCCAGCTGCTAAACTTTTTATATGTAATAATAAGCAATAGAACACGTTAAAAAAATTTCAATCAGAGGTGTAGAAGAAGGGGGGGGTTGGGGTCCTTTTAATCCTAACTTTTTTGTGTGCAGTTTTTTTTCGAGATGAAATTATGAAAATTTGAAGTTTTCTGCATAAAAAAGTTGCACTCTTGTTCAACTTCGATAGGACGCCGGAATTTCAGGTAAAATAGACTTGAAAATTTCACTACATTATGACAGTCTTATTAAAATTATTACTGTGCCATAAGAAAACACTTTCCTTTGCGCATTATTACTTTATCAATTCCTTTTAACTGCTGAAAATCCGAGGGTTTTGATCAAATTTGTCTTCAAAAAAAATTGCGAGAAACTAGTTTTATAAAACCTTTTAATAAATTTAACTTTAGCTTTGTAGAAAGTTTACCACCTTGCAATTACATTTAATAAAAATACCTACTCGAGTAAATATTCAATATCAATTTACTGTTCAGAATTACTAAGTACAGTTTAATGCAACAAAACAACAGTGACATAACAACTCAATAAATTAGATTAAAATGATAACGATAAAAAGGCAGCAGTAACGAAACAATGGTACTTAACTAATAATAAGAAAAGCAAAAACTAATATTGTGACACCACGACAGTATTTAATTTTTTAATTTAATTAACTAATAATAACTTATTAAAATAACTCATCTCATAACTCAAAATGTCCACCATTTGCCCGAATGCACTTGTGCAATATCTTTTCAAGAGAAAGGAAAACCCTGCTTAGTTTGTTTTCCACCATGAGTTCGTTAAATGCGTTTTCTATTCATTGACGTAACTGTTCCTCATTGTTAATAGCTACAGAGTAGACTTTTTCGTTCATTTGTCCCCACACAGCTCTTGCTCTCCCATGACATTCACCTAAAGTTGGTAACATATCCACATATTCAGGAAACGTATATTGCATATTTGCAATAATTATTTTCTTAACTTTTTAGTGTTAGGTACTTAAACAATACTACTTAACGACAAATAACACCATTTGATAGCTTAGGAATTACTTGACGTTTCTGTTAAATGTCATGAATTTGTTTTTTTCTCATGGAACACTACCAAAACCTCATTTTAGAATAATGTAGTGAAATTTTCATGTCGATTTTACCTGAAATTCCGGCGTCCTATCGATGTTTAAGAAGAGAGCCTTTTTATGCAGAAAACTTCAAATTTTCATAATTCATCTCAAAAAGTTAAAACAACTACACACAAAAAAGTAGTTAGTAGTGTTAAAAGTAGCCCCAACAAACTGTAGGGTTAAAAGTACCCACAACCACCCCATTCTTCTACACCTCTGATTGAAATTTTTAAACGTGTTCTATTGCGTATTTTTACATATAAAAAGTTTAGCAGCTGGCCAAAATTTCATATTTTTATATCAAATCGTTAGGAGGTTATTTAATAAAAACCGTTTTCGGAACAACCCCTTCAACGGGCTGTAGCTCCCTTAGGAGGAGCTTCGGAGAAAAACTGTACTAAGGTTTTCTCAATATTTTGACTTGCTCTATCAGCTCTGAAATCAGCTTTGAGTACTCAATTCGGAATCACGTTGTATATTAGTACTAGTCAATTTCTGAAAAATTAATTTTAGAAATTAAAATTGTTAAATCTTTTTACTTTTTTTCGTAACTTTTTTTTCCACGTGTTATTTAGGTGCCTAATACTTTTAATTGTTCTCTTTGTCACAACTATTGTCAAATCCTTCTAACTAATTTCACATTATACGTATTCAAATGCACTATTTCGCTTATTTAGATTCGTAATTTTCATGTAGAATATTCCACAATACTTCACACTCTTTATATAAACCTAGGTACAAATTTCGTTGTCATTTTCCATCCAACTGTTAGTTGGCGCCATTTTGTAATTACTGCACTGGTATATAAAAGTACAAAGCATGACAACTTTACTAGCGCTAGTAAAACAAGCACGGCACTAGCTTCACGAGTCACGGTTTACATTATGCTTGTACAACATACTAGTCTACTGACGCTAGTTGACTGGCGCTAGCCAACTGGTATAATGTCAACGCCGCTTTAGTGTGGTAGCGTGGTATTTTATCAAGCAAATATAGAGCATCCAAAAAAAACGTCATCAACTCTGGCTATGAACGAGTGAGATGGAAATAGCGGTCATGTCTAAGCTTTTTGGTTATGTCAAACTTTTGACAAGTGACTGTCACAATTTGTAAAATAGACAATGGCTCTCATATGATGCGACAGTCTGGACAAGTAAATAAGGTTATAAATTAAGGGTACAGGTCCAAAAGGGGGGCAAATCGCAATTTTACACAAATTGATCTATTAGCGCCATCTTACAGTAATTTTAACACCGAACTTGACTATGGCTCGCAAACGTCCAAAAACCGTCTAGTGCCAGTAAGATTTAAATTTTTATTTATGCATACACCGCCAATAGGGGGCAAGTCACAGTGACTCAGGTCCAAAAAGGGTAAAGTCCATATAAACAGCTGATACCTATTGTGATCTAATACGAGCAGTAAAGTTAGGTTAGTCGATGTAGCAAGTGTTTTCATGCGATATAAAATATAAAGTAAAGAACAATGAAAAATGAAAACGATAGTAGCGGAAATGAGGCTGAAGTGCTACCTACTAAGATCGAATCAAAAAAGAGAAAAAAACATGGCAGAATGAGGGATGTTATGAAAAAAATAGATATATAGATTGCTATAATACTGTAGCTAATCAGCAAAATTATTTTCAGGTTTGATACCAATCACGGCAAAAAAATTTAAATGCCTGCAAGATCTAAAACGATTCTGTGGAGACGAAGCCAAAAAAATATTTTGATAACCTTCCAAAGTGTTAGAAGTTATCAACGTTTTGTGTTCTGCGTTCAACAAAGAAGTTTTGTGTTACTAACTTTTAGTTATTTTTCAGATTTTCCTCTTTGTTATTGGGACTTGACCCCTTTAGGTCAATAATGTTTCATAGTTTGACGAAATTATTGCTCATTTTGTATTTGTTTTATGGAATAAAAGTTTAATTCATAATGCGTGTGTCTCATTAAATACCAAACTAGCTCATCTAAACAATAGAATTCATAATAACCAAATAATATTGTCACTAACTGGTTTTAAAGTTTAACATCTGTTTTTCTCGAAATAAACATTTTGTCACAAAGCTCTTTATGGACCTGTACCCTTCAAATTCGATTAAGAATAGAAATCCCTCTTTTTTTCTCGGCCAACTTTGATGACGTTTTTTTTTTGGATGGCTCTATATAAGTTTAAAAGAGACATATCTCCCCAAGAACGTTGTTAGCAAGTGACGACATATTCAGGATTGAGGGGTGGGGATTTGGGGGTGGGGTGATGGTCCGTTTAGGGTAAAATCGACTTATTATTGTTAGTAGACATTAAAAAAAATTCTGGTTTTTTAATACAAAAATAATGTGGGGCTAAAACCGCCTAAATCCGCCCTCCTCATTTGAAGACAGAGACATAAAACGTCAGTCGGTAGATTAATCCGCATCAGATGGAAACGATATGTAATATTTTATTATAAATATGATTAGATCACCGCGGCGTGGCGTGCGGGAAATGTAATCGAGCTGCCACGGCATGCGGTCATTCGTCTCTTCCGTCCGAGCGGTCGGGCGTACGTGGCGGAGGCGGCGGGGCTACTTACGTATGTCAAGTGCATCAATCACGTGGTGGACGACGGCGAGCGCCGCGACGGCACGCCGCAGGAAATGGAATTGCACGCCGCAACTGGAGAACCGCATCTCGCGCTAGGGCGGTCACATGGGCCTGAAACAAAAACGGATGGATTAGGTAAAGCTGCAGGAGCACGTAGGGCGTCTGTTGGCGACACCAGGGCCGTACTAGCTACAAGCTACAGTCGTATGGGTTTTGAAATTTCAAAACAATCCCTTTTTTTATATTATAGGTGGATCATTTATTGGTTTCTTTTTAAACTGAATGTTATTTCTATATTGCCCACACTGACGCGCTTGATATTTGACGTATATGTGGTGTCTAACCTCCGCTGTAAGAAATGGAACTTTTTTACGCTTGAACAATGTTGGGAAATATTGAAAAATTATTTCCAAAGTGAATGCTGTGTTGCAGAAACAGTGAGAAAATTGAGAACAATTTTTGGTCGAAAATGAAGCTCCATCACCGCCTGATGTAACAAAGTTCTTAAGAAAGTTCGTGAAACTGGCATTCTTATGGATAACAGAAGTCATCCACGTGCTCGTCCGGTGGGCACATCTGAAAGAATTGCTGCTGTTGTCCAAAGTGTGCGTGGAAACCCAAGAATCTCAACTCGTCACAGAGCACAACAACTTAACGTCAGTCGCACTTCTCTGAGGACAATATTGCATAAAGACCTCGGATTATTTGCTTACAAGTTGCAACTTACTCAAGAGGTAAAGGAAAATGAAAAATCATTTTTTCGCACGGAGCTCATTTTCATCTTGGAGGACATGTTAATAAATAGAACTGTAGGATTTGGGGTTCCGAGGATCCACACGTAGTCATAGAGATGCCAATGCATCCTGTAAGAGTGACTGTTTGGTGTGGGTTTTGGAGTGATGACATCATTGGTTCGTACTTCTTTCAAAATGAACATGGTAACAGCGTTACAGTAAATGGAATGCAGAGATATGTTTACTGATTTTTTGTGGCCGCGATTGGACGATGGACTTGGACTACCTTTGGTTCCAGCAGGATGGAGCAACGTGTCACACAAGCCGTGAAACAATCGATCTTTTGCACACTAAATTCGGTAACCGTGTTACCAGCCGTTTTGGAGACATTAATTGGCCATCGCGCAGCTGTGATTTAACAGCGTTGGACTATTTTTTATGGGGACATGTTAAGGACCGTTGTTACTCCAGCGATCCACAAACAATTGACGCACTGAAGGAAAACATAAATCGCATTATTCGTGCAACAGAGCCACAAATAATCGAAAATGTTCTGCAAAATTGGGTAAAAAGAATGAACTACTGCCAAGCCAGCCGCGGCGGCCATTTAACTGAAATTGTTTGTTATAAATAATGGGAAGGCATACTTTCTTGAATAAAGCAACAATCATTTAAAAATATTCAACGATGTAGTTTTAATAGCTTTAAATAATTTTAAAAAGAAACCATCTGATGACCCTATAGTACAACATGTCAAGAATATTTTATAATAATATAATAGAATAAAACTGTAGGAGGAGAGGAGAGGGAGCGTCGCAGCTATATCGAGGCAGCTGCTTAGCTATTGTTCGTCTGTCTTTCTTGCTCGATTCTCTCGCTTTCTAAGGGTTACTCTTTTCAAATATTTTCATTTTATGTTGCTTGTTGAGCCACGAGATTTCTTTGAGGTTATTCGTAAAATTTATAAAGGAGTCTCTTCGTTGTACCATCATCAGGTCTAAATCAGTTTCAGTTAATTAATCATTATTTTTCATCCTCTAACGAGAACTTATAATAGAGTTTAATTTCATAAAGTAGTGTTAAATATACGTACATTAATTGTTTAAATGAGCTAGTGCCATTTCCGGTACCAGTTGTCCAATGGACTACTGGTCCATTTGGGTCAGCCCGGTCCTAAACGAGGCATCGCTAGGGACCACAGCGCTGCATCCGTGCATCCTATGTGGTGCATCCAGACTGCCGGGCTGGCCTGACACTATTATTTATTTTATATAATCTTAAGGCGACGCTTAAAAGTGTCCGGCATGACCTAAATCTCAAGTATCTAATTCTGCTGCACGTGCAAAATTTCGCAAGCGTGAAATGGCCTCTGGAAAGAGAGGCAAGTGTGGAGAAGAAGTTCCACGTATGCATCATATAAACAGTATATGTTAATATCAATATTACAGCGTATTTTTTTATAATAAGGCCAGCGAAACTGTAATAACAGAAATTGATTCTTGATCAATTTGTCACACCCATATTTGACTGCGCATGATTTGACTGAGACCTGAGCAATAAAATTATACAAAAGAATATGTGTCAAAATAAATATTTCACATACATACCAGGTGTTTCTCACTCTCTAAAAGGTATGTATGTAGGTACACGTGTTCCATTTTTTTACACAAATACAAAAAAATTCAATTCCACCAGCCGCTACCGCTACCCCGTTTTCCCTTATATAAGATAAATATGCATCCGGGGCAGTGCACGCGACTGTGCTAAAATCTGCGTAGGTTTAAATACAGCAGTGTCTGTGTCACTTGTTGTTCATGTACTTCTCTTTCAGAAGGTATGTTGTAGGAATAGAGCTAATCATTTATGAAAATGTTTAATTAGAACATATTTATATTTTTGTGTTACGGCTCATTGGCAAAGATCTTTCAATCTGAAGAATTGAAGCATCAACGTATCGATTATTTGTATTAGTTCTTTTTGTTGAGAAGGTATTTAATTAAGTGCTTAAAATATATTTTTTTCTGTGACGGGAAAATCGTTTGACATTTTATCTCTGTTGGCAAGCAACAAAATATCAATTTTTTATGAAATTACTTTTTTCCCGGGAAAAAAGTGAGTAATTTTTTGCGGAATTTACAATATTGGTAAATTTTCCGCGATTTAGCTGGTAATAATTTTTGTGACGCTACTTTCGCTGCTTCTACTCCGCTCCGGTGGAGTCAGAGAAAACTCGGAATCGGACATTTTTTTAACTTTATATTATTCAAAATAACTACTAAACAACCACTAAGTTCGCAATTTTTAAATCAAATCAGAATTCAATTGACAGATATTTGATTATTTTAAAGGTTTCCTTAGCAACGCAGGTCTAATTGTCGCTATAAGTACAACAGCTTACCAGTTTAATACTTCAAAGGACAATGTTAAAAATAGGCGTTTTTCTGCCCCACCTGGGGACGACCGAAACCCACCGAAAACTATCATTTGTAGTTAGAAGAAGTTAAATATACTCATTGGCAACCCGGAATGTGCGGGGAATACTAGTACGTCATCCCTAATCTACACGTTGAGAATAGTAGAGAGGTGCGGGAAAGTTCAGGTGAAGTATGTATTTCACGTATATTCAACCCATGTAATTGGGGTAGTTCTTGTATGCCGGATACTTTCTGTACTCATTGACTTTAGTTATTATTAATTACCCTAGAATTATTGTTTATTGGTTTTTGAACTATCATCGTTACTGTGCTGATTAATTAAAAATCTTATTAACTGAAGTAAGGTAATACATATACTCTAGGGATGACGTACTAGTTTTCCCCGCACATTCCGGGTTGCCAATGAGTATATTTGACTTCTTCTAACTACAAATGATAGTTTTCGGTGGGTTTCGGTCGTTCCCAGGTGGGGGCAGAAAAACGCCTATTTTTAACATTGTCCTTTCATATCGATAATTTTCTGATTTTAATATATTGTCATAATATGTTCTTTCAATATTAAATCGTCGTTTTTCCCGTCACAGAAGAAAATAGTGTATTATACACTGGAAAAATATTACATTTTAGCTCTCGGTTTTTTGTCTCGACAACACAACCTCGAGCTAAAATCTAATATTTTTTCCCTTGTACTTATAATAAATAACTATTCCAATCATTTTTTATTCACATCGAATTTCAAATTGTTGATACTCTACTGCATTTATTTTACATGGTTCCTTTTGACTCCCTTCATCTTCTTTTTCAGGATTAATGTTGATGACTCCCCTCTGATGACGATGACCCTGCGTGATGCCCTTGGTGATTATGACCTTGTAAATAACAAGAAGTTTTCCTCTTGTTAACTCAACGTCTATTCATCTCACTGCACGCCAACACACGAATAAATTAATTTTCGAACTCCATTGCCCTTTAAGCAGCTCAGACTAACCGGTCTGCGGACCTCTTCCGTTTAAACCCCGAAATGGCCCCTGGCCATCCGCTCCCGAACTACCTTTCGGACAATCCACGAAACTGTTGAATAATTATTGGGGCAGAGCACGTCCCTTATAAGCGCTTCGTGTTTGTTCTGGTAATGTTAGAAAAACAAGTACTGTTTGGGAATCCAGCTGGCCGTTGCGGGGGGCGTGGCTTTGTGGAGATTTTCATTTTAATTGGAAGGTCAGTGCAAATATCGCAATCACCTTCCTGGTGGGGTGGAGTGGAAATATTGTAGAACTTCTATTGTAGAAGTACCAGAATTTCAGGCGTTTCAGGTATACATAATGGCTCTTTCTAGAGTCTTAGTTTTTGATTTTTATTTGAGCAGGAGGAAATCTAATTTAAAAATACCATTGATGTGGTTATATAGTTAGTTAGTTAGTTGCTTTATTTGTTCAGAAAAGGCTTTACGGCGCCAATGTCTTCATTTAATAATTATAAAAAGCGTTCGGCGTAACAAGCCAAAAATTTAAGTACCAGACTATATTAATCGGACACTGATTTAGTAATTACATATTGCAAATTAAAAACATTTGAACAACAACTTATAATAGAGGCTAGCTAAGGTAAGTATTTTATTTGCAGCAATTGTCTTTACATGACTCATCCTGATTCATGTTCAAGATATTTCTAATTTTTTGTAAAACAAAGACTCTAATCGCATCCGAGGTGTTTCTCCAGAAGAAAATGCCATATCTAATTTTCGATTGAATATAGGCGTGATATGCCATAAAAGCTGCATCTTTATTAATGTTTTGTGTAATGGTTTTTAAGGCAAAACAATAAGAAGACATATTGTGTACCAAAAAGTCAATATGTGCTTTCCAGTCTAGCCGAGTGTCTATTTTTATTCCAAGAAATGTCAGTTGGTGCACAGAAATTATTTCATCGTATGTATTGGTAAGTATCATATCATCGCACTTTTTATTCGAAAATTTTATTAGCTGGGCTTTTTCTTTGTTTACCTTAAGATTTATCGATAAAGAGAAGTTGCCTAATGTATCTAATGTATGTAAAATTTTGTTTTTTAGATGTTGTTCGTCGGAGTCGCTAAAAACTATTGTGCTATCGTCGGCATATTGGACTATAAAGTCATCTAACATCTGAGGTAAGCTGTTCGTATAAGGTATGTACAACAGGGGGTCCCAGTATAGACCCCTGTGGTACTCCTCTTTGAATTAACAATTTTGAAGACCTAATCAGTTTTCCTGTTTCATCTATTTCGGTCACATATTGCATTCGGTTTTTTAAATAGGATTTGATCAAACTGTGTGCAGAACTTCTTATGCCATGTTGTAATTTTATTGAGGAGAATATCGTGGTCTACACTATCAAAGGCCTTTGACAGATCCAGAGATATTACAACTGTTATTTTTTTGCTGTTCATTGAGTCTATTAATTTGCACAAAGTTTGATAGTGATGGGTAAGAGTGTAGAACTAAGTAAATATATTATACTTTTGTAAATTGTAAAATTTAAATTTTAAATATAAATCAGTATTTAAAAGGCATAATTTGAACTCGGCTTGAAATATACAGTTTAATACGAAAGATAATGACGTACCAAAGTTTTTTTTTTAATTCCACATTCTCTGATTCTCCTTGAGCTGATTTTAACAAACTACCATACTTGGTATTGAAAGTGTTTACTTTTGGGAGCTATAGACAAGTGAAAATCGTGATTTTAAAAGTTGGCATACGGCGAGGCAACACATAGGCTCCTCGCGTAGCATGTGGTGGAGGGTCACCTCAATTCGTGTTAATTGCAGTAGTACCGTGATAGCTGGTGGTGTTCTACTATCTTCGTCTTATTATGTAATTATATTGAATACCGTATATCCCCAAATTTTCAATTGCAAACTTAGTATTAATATGGTAAACGTGTAAAATAATCTATTTATGTATATATTTAAATCTACAGTTTGACAATGTTTTTATGGTATCTTGAAAAACAGAAACCCCTAAAATGAAAACAAACAAGGCTCAACGGATTTTAACAATTAATTTAACTCATTATGTAAGTATTTGTCGTTAGGTATTAGAATAGGAAACTAATCTAAATGTAAATTGTCATACCTGCTACTTCAGGTGTTTTTAACTTCCCATTATTGCTGTACCCTACTCTTTATAAAATTTTCTATTTTTTTGACAACATTTTTTTTGTATTTTTTTTTATTTGGCATAAAAATACCAATAACCCCAAATTTTCAACATGGCAGATCAACGTTTGCCGGGTCAGCTAGTATTATATATAAAAATATAAATACATTCATAATAAAATATAGTTTTCTCATAAAACTTTTTTGAAGACGAATTGTATTAAGCCAAAAAACAGTTTATATTTTTTTTATGATAATCTTGAAAAACAGAAACCAATAAAATGAAAATAAAATAAACAAGACTAAAAGGAACCGATTAACAATTACACTTAATTTATTATTAGTAAGATTTGTCGTAAGAATGACAGTAAACTAATCTAAATGTAAATTATCTCATAACTTTCGCTACTTCCGTTGTAATTTTTTGTTGTAATTTCCTCAGTTATTATTTGCTGACGGTTTTGAACGCATCCGGTTATGCTCACCACTAATCTTTCGCATGTCGCTCCGTTTTCTCGTAAACGTAGGAGTATTTTCCATACTAAAATTGTTTTATAAGGAAATACTATTAAATTTATATTAAGTGCGTAGTTCTGCCCCATTTCACTTTATCAATCACGCGGTTCTAATGGTGTTTCGTCCCGCATCAAATCAATTACTCATTTACAATTCATAAAACGTTTAATCTGAGCAGCGTCTCTTGTTGATAATAGATCTTTCGCGAAGAATCATCCCCCGGTTCGCAGCCCGTATCGGTTATCATAAATTAGAATGAGCGGGAGATGAGAAGGGAGCGCGGGGTGGTACCCGGAATTGCCGGAGTATGCGAGGGGGTTCACGAACAAATGACCTAATTACGATAACGAATGTTTCGGATCGCCTCCAACCGGCATTTGCGTGAGCTCCAGCGGCCGAGACCTTTTCATGTTAGACGCAATTTTTCGATTTCTGATCGGCCTGACGTTGGGCCTTTTGGTAGTAAAACCAGCGTCGCCAAAGGAAGAGTGCTCGTATTACTAGCCATCACCAGAATATTGCTGAATGAGAATTTCTCAGCAGAACGCATAAGCGGATGTTGGATATTAATTCTTTAGATCTTTTTCCCCTGCATCTAATTGGGGAGGAAGATGGGAGCGGGAGCGGAGTCAGAGCGAGACTTTGCAGACTGCAGAAAAAACTGAGCAACATAACTGTTAGGTGAGGACATACGTCCATTAGGAGTATGGTTGATGATGTCACTTTAGACATAAAAACTGACCACATGTCAACCAAAACTGTTCCCAGTCCCAACCGTGAGGGAGTGATACCTCAAAGGAAGGACCACGGACGGATCAAAAAGTGAGGACGGGACTGGAGTAGGAATATATAGCGATTTAGAGAATATATGCTTTCTCTTTGGACAACTCTACTTGGTCTTTCAGACGGAGGTACGTACGTACTATCCCACAATGTGGAAGGATAAACAACCAAAGAACTTCACTTCAAATCACAAGTTAATTCGTAAACGCATAAATTAAATAACGAGGCACTTGAATGGTGGTAAAACTCTCCAAAAGAACGATCTTTGTAAAAGAATGATCACCCAAATTCAGAATGATTTCGCTAATCACGATCCCGATGTCAGTATTTCAAAATTCAGGATGGTAGATATGACATGGCGACCATTTTAAAGCAAATTTCGAAATCCTGAATTTTGAAATTCTGACATCGGGATCGGGATTAGTGACTCCGAAAACCCCCTAGTTTACAAAGTTTGAGGCAAAATAATCGAAAATTTTGAAATTTGATTCGGGATGGTGGCCGTATTGGATCCGCCATCTTGAATTTTGAAATTCTGACATCAGGATCGTGATCGGCTACCCCAAAAACCCCTAAAGGATTAAAAATTTTTCAAAATTCTTCTTTTGCGTCAATGATCCCGCAACTGTTAAAAAACTAAAAATATCACCCTTTGAATTTTGCCATATCTAGTTATTCTAACCTCAAAAATGAAAAAAATTAAATTATTCTCGTAATTATTGCGTTTCCTTCAAGTACACGTCTCGAGTGCACGTTTCTATTTGTTTTTGAGTGGTATAAAGGACGATAATATAGCTGAAATTGCGATTTAAAAAAAAAAATCTTGAAAAAAATCACATTTTTTAATAGTTTTTGTTAAAAATTGAAGGTTACATCAACTTTTTGCAAATTTTAACGATTCCATTCGAAAGAGCGACCTCGAAAACATAGGAATACATGGTTTCAGTTATTTTTTCTTAATTTTTTCTATCAGTAATATGAGCCTCTAGGTTCATGTCTCTTGACAGTGCACTTGGGCGTTAAAGGATTAAATAGACATATGAATTGGTCTGGCACAGGAGACTACGTGCAAATTCTGCCTGGAAGAACAGGAAACCTCTTCACAATGAAGAAGAGGAGTCTTCCACAATGGCATAGTACGTGATCAGGCTACCTACTATCCACACACAGTGAAGACGATGGTTTATTATGTAGGATGATCCTCGTTTCCACGTGGTCACAAATCTATATCACAAATCAAAGGGAACTTGAACGTTGCAGCTATTCTGGGATGGCCACCTTTAAGCCCCGAAGTAAATCGCATAGAACATCTATGGAATGATTTCTAAAGAAATTCTAAATCTAATTTCATAGAGAAAAGAAAGTCTTACAATCATACCTTGGAACCACAATCAATTCGTGGATTTTTCATTAAGAATTAACGAGAACATTAACATCGACTAAAAAAAAAAACATTCAAATCGACCATACGTTCAAAAAAAAGTACCATGATATGATGTTGTAAATGGCTGTGCGTATCTTATCCAGGCGATTATTTTTAATCCTGTTTGCGTACGCCTCTGGATTTCTCAGCGAACGGCCAATCTTACTGCGATAACGAAACACCAGGAAAATTAGGCCCTCCGCTAGAATCCAATCGATTTAAAAATGGAATAGATTTTCGCATCGGCCGCAGACCCAGAGATGAATCTCGAATTAATGAACTAGTTTGGAGTCAGACAGATACAAGATCTAGGTAGAGTTTTAAATTCAGTCGATTTATTTCCATCTACGAAATGTGCCATAAAATGCAGAAGTTATGTCCTAATTCGTTTTAAATTTTCAGAACTTCTCATTTAAAATTGAAACGGAAGTGGTCGTAGTTCATTTAACCATTATTATGAAAAAGTAACATAATATAATGGGTATATAGCAGAGCAAAAGAAAATGTTTGGAAAGTTATAGAAATGAGTTCATTAATAACGTAGGATGTAAAATAAAAACAAAGGACGGTAACATGCATGTAAGAAAACGAGTCACATAAATACATGTTAAAAATAAGTTGACATTTGTTAAATTCGCATATTTTCTTCAAGAATGTGATAACTAGTGTCCGGACATACGTGGTTTTAACCTTGAATGGATGAATGGATTGATTCATTCATGATTTCCAGGAGGTGCATGCGTGGTTGCTCCTGGGACTGAAACATTTCTGTTCATTGGATGTTTTCAGTGATATGATAGACATAAATATTATTGGCGAAATATAATATGCCTTTTTTGTCACATAATTATTATTTAAATGAAAATTGCACTGTCATCAAATATATTAAGGTTTTTGGAACATTACGAGTTATTTTTAACCACGTAGACCCAAATATACTAAAGAATGTCATTAATTAAAACATAAGGTTTACATCCAATGAACATATTGTGACATTTGTGAATTGTCATTAGTGACAGCTGAAGTTATTAAGTTTTATAGTTTACATATTGAGTCTATTTAGTTTATACACTACCTGTTGGTAAAGAATTGTATGGAATGACAGATTAACATTCTAGAAGTCTAGATTATTATTAAGATGAAAATGTAAAAACTATAAATAGTGGCGTTGTTGCTAAGATATTGTTAGTTGTGATTCAAATGTGACAGAAGAAGGTCGAAGAGTTAGTAAAGTATTAATAAATGTCATTGTAGTCAAGAACTGAATTATTTGAGGCGAAATATAGAACAAAATTCATATTTACTAGAAAAGCCATTCAAGGTTAAAAACACGTAAGTCTGTAATAACAACGAATCGAGTGTAGGTTTCCTCAGATTACAGACTCCTAATAAATAAAACAGTTCAAAAAGGCATATTTAGCAATTACTTGACTTTAAAATTCCTTAAGTTATGTGTTCAATCGAATTTTATAAACATAAATTCATGTTTACTTGAAGAGTCGTTCAAGGCTAAAACCACGTATGTCTGAAGTCTGGTAATAACGAATCGAGTGTAGGTATATATAATCTAATAAATAAAACAGTTCAAAAAGGTAGATATATTTAGTAACTAGCTGACATTTACAATTCCTTAAGTTATATTTTCAATCGAATTTAATAAAGCAAGGCATAGTTTTATGTTGACACAAAACGAGTGGACAGGCTTTAAGTAAATCAAACATAGAATACAATACACCATGAAATTGTAGTTATAAATAGGTCTTATATAAATGTTATTAATATATTATGTGGGAACCCTTTCAGTATGTAGTTTGAAAGAATATAACGGAAATTATTCCGTTAGTAGACTGTCATAAAGTCACCCACAATGATAAAACTTCATATTCAAAAGGTGTCACTCTAGTATTTTCCTCTTCCAGTTGTATTATCATTATTATGAATGAAACACTTCCTTTTATTAGAAAACTCTGTTTATTACGTCTCTTCAATAATTTAGTAGTTTACGCGTTGTCAAGATTGAAATATGTATGTACATGTAGAACTGCGTAGGGCACCATTAATCATGCGGGTTCTCCAAAATCGATATTGTTCTTGGGCTGAAATATTGGTTAAAGCAGGAAATGACGATACTATTGAATTTGTTTTGGCAGTACAATTAAGAAATTAAGAATTTGAGGTAAAAGCATCAATACGTGGCAGTTGTTTCTAATTTTATTCAGCGGCAATTGCTGTATCAGCGTTGAAACATTTTTAGTGTTGTAAATATTCGTACTTCTGGGAGCATATACATATGTACATATACACCCTAGGAAATTGCACCTTTACATATTGGCGATACATGTGTAGAAGAGAATAAGTTAAAAGACACCAGTAAGGACAGACAAAGACAGTTAGATGCACCAGTGTTTCACGCTTGTGTACGTATTAGAAACGTATGATGTAAAACGTTACCTGCGCGTAACAGAAACTGGAAAGTGGAGTGGAGAGACACCGCCCATAACCTGCCGAATTTGAGTGTGTGGGACTCAGTACGTTTTCGCAGCTATGAGGGTGTACATCGACTTAGCTATATGAAACGAAATTCTCACGTAATTCTGACTTACAATTATCCCATACACTTAAAAGAAGTGTACGATCATAATTGTATTTATTTTCAAATGTTTGTATTCCTTAACTAACCGGTCTGAAAGAAAATAAAATTGAAGTTCTATAAAAAAATAAAAAAATAAAAATATAAATTAACCCGGTTATAAGACGAAAGAAAAGAAAAAATGCCTATTGAATAAGTGGTTCAAAAATGTGACCCCTTTGTGCTTCGCAAAAACCTAGTCTATCATAAAACTCAGTTCTTACGCGTTCTAACACTTCAGGGGAAATATTAATTAGGATTTGTACAATTCTGGCCCGTAAATCATTTAAATTTCGTGGTGTTTCATGTTCATGTCCGTAAACACTTTGATTATTTGTTAAATATTTATTGGCATTTAAGGAACCATTTATAAAAAATGGCCCAACAATGGAATCGCCTAAAATACCAACCCAAACATTTAACTTCTGGGGATTCTGCGTACGCACAGGAATACTCAAGTGCTTATTTTCCGTAGACCAATAACGATATAATAATTCAATTCACACGTGTGCATTATAATTTATGGTTGGGGCGTCCCGTCTACATATTTTATTGCTACCCTATCACGAAAGACAGAGAATACCGCTCATAAAAGTTTTAAAATGACATGTCAGTCTGGCAACTATGGATATAATATTTATCTGTCAGTTCCTCTATCTGTCAGAGTTTATTCTTTTCTTATATTCTAATGCTCGGCTTTGAAATCTTGGACGTTCCAACTCTGTATAGGGACATATGCGAAAACGGACGGACGGATGCGATGGATCCGTCGGCTTGGCCTTGAAACATCACAGGCGTCAGTTATCTGACCCGCAAAGGATTGTAAATAAGTATACAGTAATAAATAAACAGTAGTAAATAAGTATAGAGTAATAAATAAACATTAAGCTTTGTGAAAAAAAAATAGGTGAATATTTTATATGAGTCAAATTAAAATTTATTAAAGTCAACTTATTTATTAAATACAAAAAAAAGAACAATAAGAAACAGAAAAAAAGCAATACTTATTATAATCAATAATAAATAAATTTAAGAAATAATGTAGATAAAATAATTTGATGTTATAGAAACATTATATGGTGGAAAATACAAAACATTATTATATAGACCAATATTAATGAATTTGTTTTTTTCTCATATCCCACCATATTGTCACATTTAAATCCCATTGCTGAATTTTAATTTTTACTTCGTTTACCTTTTATACAAATACAAAGTTTGTAATTTCTCAGGTTGCCAGAGATTGGTAGGCCGGGTAGGCCCAATAATAAATGTTCCTGTTATCCAGTTAGTATTATATAAAAAAAAAAAAAAAAAAAAACCGCGCGGGGCGGGGGGGGCCCCCCCCCTATTTGTGTTTATTAAAAAAAAAAAAAACGGGGGGGGGTTTGGGGGTTTTTTTTAAAAAAGGAGGGGGAAAAAAAAGAGGGGTTTTTTTTAAAAAAAAAAAAAAAAAAAAGGAAAAAAAAAAATAAAAATTTTGGGGGTTTTTAATGGGGTTGTCTAAACCCGCGAAGCCGGGGCCGGTCGCTAGTACTCATATAATATGATCTTTGCCAAGATATCTTGATTATGGTGTGGCAGTATTGTTAATTGGATTGATGAAAAGTTGTGTCAGGTTGTGACTGGTCCCAATTTGACGTCTCACTGCCGATGTTTTGGGTAATTTTTGAGCTAGAAAGAAAATTGAAGTTATGTAGAATTTTTCAAGGAATATACATTTATCCTTGAGATAATAATCCCGAGATCAACGTATAATAATACAGAACGTTGTTAAAAGAATATTCCCGAAAAAAACTGACTTTTGGAAAATAAGTCGAATATCAGCACAGGATATTATAACGAGGAATTATTATAAAAGTGTCTATCATCACATTCGACTTCTGTTCGACCAGTGTTGATGAAAGTAACTATCCCCCCCCCCCCCCCGGGCAGGGGGCGTGGGGTGTTTTTTTTTTTTTTTTTATATATTTTTTTTTTTTTTTTTTTTATTTTTTTTTTTTTTAAAAAAAAACCCAAAAAAAATTTTAAAAAAAACCCCGGGGGGGAAAAAAAAATTTTTGGGGAAACCCCCCAAAAAAAAAAAAATTTTTTTTTGGAAAATTTTGCCCCCACCCCCCAAATTAACTATATAGTGAAAGTAACTATAATTCGGTGATTTTTTTAGATACATTGTATATCATGCATTTGATCGATTCCTCTCGTCTTCCTGAGTCAAAGTTTTGTATATTTATATCTAAAATTCTCAATTTTTGTTTTATCATATTTGAAAACAATTATCGTTAAATAGTTAAAACAAATACATATGTCTCTCCTATTTATTAAAATAACTATACAAAGTTATATGCAGATTCAGGAAGACGAGAGCGACAAGCGAGACAAAAATACAAAATATATAGGGTTACTTAAATAAGGGTTAAAAAAAAATGACGAACTAATAGTTACTGTAATAACAGAGATACAGTGAACCACAAGAGAAAGATTAAGTTACACTTTAAATTTAGATGTGATATGTTGTGGTTGCTAGTTCACCCTACAGTGTCACATGATTTATTTTGTTAAAAGTCAGCGCCTTTAATACACCCAGTATAAAATAAAAATACTTTAAAATAATTTATTTTAATTTAAATAATTAATTTAATTTAAATAGTTAATAAATACTTTTATGAAACATTTAACGATAATTATATTATTGTTAAAGAAATGACTTCAAATCGGACTATAGATCAGCACCATTTGCGTACTATTGAAGATACCTGGGGTTTTTTAATTTCGGTAGCCATAGGGTTGGTCTTGATGCCCCAAAAGTCGCTTCGCTTGTGACTTAAAAGGTTCACCGTCCACACCCCAAAAACCAACCCCATGTGGAAATATAGAACATCCAAAAACGTCATAACTCTGCTAACCGAGAGAGAAAATAGCGGTCATGTTAGCTTTTCGGTTATGTCAAACTTTTGACAAGTGACTGTACAATTTGTAAAATAAACAATGGCTGTCATATATTACAGTCTTGACAAGTAAATAAGGTTATAAATCGTTAGTGGAAATACGTTTTTTTTTCTGGACAATTTGATACTTTTTTTGATCTTATATCAATTCACAAGAAGAATGGACTGAGAAGGACACTGAGGGGTAAAAATCTTATCCTGACACACATAAAGACCTTCCCAACAAGTTTTGAGCCTTTGGTCCCTGTTCCATACGTTCAATCCGTATGCCGAATATTGACACAAAAATTCGAAAGAATTTTTAGAAAGAAGAAGAAGAAGAAATAAGTTAGATTTTGGGTATATATTTTTAATGATACCCTGTATAATAATTCCGAGGTCAATTCAGATTCCTTGGAAAATTATGCATGACTTCAAACATAGTCCAAAATGTGATCACTGGAACCTAAATTGGGACACCCTGTACATGTACGTTTCCAATGTTGTCTCATTTCCTATAAATAATAATCTCGATAAGTCCTTCCTTGACTTCCAGAAATATAAATCAGACAATCGATATTCATCTCTCGAATAAATTATAAAGAGAAAATCTACCCTCGTCATTATCTAACACCATCCGAGTGACAATCGAGTTTCCACATAAAAATTACATCCCCTCGAATGCGGAAAAATATTTTCAATCTGTTCTCGGTCGACGGCGCGGCGCGGCGGAAAAAGTGGAAAATTCCAGCGAGAGAGAAAGAGCTGCTCGCCCGAGGGCTGACCGAACGCTGCAACTTTAAAAGGGTTCCCGTATCGTTCCAGATACGCCCCGGTCTGGCCGTCCATTAGGGGCGCTGCAAAGGCATATCCCACCCTTAATTATTTATACGCCGTCGCCTTTCGTGAGAAAAGTAAGCGTGAGGGGGTGGACGGGGGTGTGCCGTAGGGAAAATCGAAACATTTTCTGGGATGACATGCGGGCAAGTGAATGCAGCGGAAGTGGTGTACCTACCCTCCTGAGTGTATTTTATATACATAAATATTCTACAGGGTTATTCAGGATGAATTGTATATAATAATGTAATGGGGGGGGAAAAAAAAAAGAAAAACCCCCCCACAAACAAAAAAAAAAATTTTTTTTTTTTTTTTAAAAAGAAGGGGGGGGTTTTTTTAAAATAAAAAAAAAAAAAAAAAACCCCCCCCGGGGAAAAAAAAAATTTTTTTTTTTAAAAAAAAAAAACCCCCCCCCCCCCCCCATAATTATAAAAATTTTGGATTTTTTCTAAAAAATTTGCTAACACGATATATTTATATTCGAGTGGAACGGCTAAAACTACCAGCGGACACAACAGGCAAAAACCCTCGCCTGTGATTCGATCTGAGTAGGCCATGACAAGCGAACTGGTCTACGCCCTTGGAAGTGAAATGAACACCTACTACCCTAGTTGCCTGTAGTGAGCCAGTTTTCTAGTAGAATTGGACTTCTGAAAATGTGGTGGATAATTATTGTTGAAAGGGGTAACGGCAAGGAACTACGAGGTGTGACTGTAAGGTGTGTTGGAAGGACAGGTGTGATATTAAGTAATGACACTGGCAACATAGCGCTCGATCTAGCAGTACTGCGGAGACGGGACTTGGAAGGGCTGCAGGTTATTATGTAAAGCGTCTTCAGTTCAAGTTTGAACTTGTTAGAGTCATTTGTTTGTTCTTTGTGATTATATTCGTAAGCCGTTTTTTCTAGTGCGTTTTAAAAATGAGTGACATTAATTTTGAGCAAGGGTGTGCTATCAGGTTTTGCTTCAGGCTTGGACACAGCGCAACGGATACTTTTGCAAAACTTCAACACGCCTACGGAGGCAGTGTTTTTTCAAGAGCCCAGGTTTTTCGGTGGTTTAAGGCATTTTCAGAAGGAAGAGAGTCGAATGAAGATGAACCACGCAGGGGAAGGCCTTCATCGTCAAGAACCGATGGAAATGTCGATAGACTACGGGATCTTGTATATTCAGATCGTCGGTTGCGACAAGAATGATCGGGGAAGAGTTAAATTTGAATCACAACACTGTTCATCAGATTTTGACCAACGAATTGGGGATGAGAGAAATCTACACAAAAATAGCTCCAAAAAACCTTTCGCAGGAACAAAAGGACATCAGGAGAGAAAGGTCTCTTGACTTTTTGGAATTGATGAGCAAGTCGAAGATCAAATGCATGCTGATTTGCTTTATTGATAACCAGGGAATTGTCCACAAAGAGTTTGTGTCTCCAGGCCAAACAGTAAATCATACACTTTTACAAAGATGTTCTTGAAAAATTTCGAAAAAGAGTCATGCGTATGAGACCAAAAGATCAAAAACAACTGCATCATTTTGCATCACAACAATGCGCTTTGTTACACAGCTATTTCAGTAAATGAGTTTTTAGCCGGTAAAAACAATCATGTGGCTCCTTAACTACTTATTCGCCTGACTTGAGTCCTTGTGACTTTTTCTCTTCCCGAGATTGAAAAATCACCTCAAGGGACGTCATTTTGGGACCATAGAAAATATTCAAACGGCTGTAACCGACCAGCTGAAGGCTATTCCTGTATATGAGTTCCAGCGCTGTTATGAGGGATGGAAGAACCGTCTCCAGTGCTGTGTGCCTTCTCAAGGAAGTTATTTTTAAGGAGACAATACTGAATTGTAAATCGAATAAAAAAAAGTTTCTTTACTTAATTTACACACCTCGTATTGACATAAAAAACATAATATCTAACGTCAGACAGTCACCAATTATTTTTGTAATTCCACGCTACATCATTAAAAACCTTACAAAACGAGGCGGCGGCACAAAGGCTAAGAAATAACTCACTCCTGTTATTGTGTAACTGAGTCTAGGTACGCGCTGTAAAAAAGTAATAAGACCATCCGCTAACTTCATATACTTTCCGAGCGGAGAGAATTCGGTTAAAGTTACCGCTCACTCGCCATCTCTTCACCGCAACGCTGCGACGAAATGAAAACGGGATTTTCTCGTCTGGTTTTACGCAGGTGTCTGCTAACATGGATTAGGCACGCTGCGGAATTGCTGCGCTTGTACTTCATTGTGTAGAGTGTGTTTTATGAGAGCGGCAGTGTGAGAGGCAAAACTGCGGCGTATTCGCAAACGACAGTTGTTGCACGTGTAATTTTTTGCTAGAGATAAAGCGAGCTGTTTTCTTATACAGATCTCGCAAAAAGTCTCGATATAATCAGATAATTTAAAAATGTTTAGTTTTCAATAAAAAAAGTTATAACGTTATAACATATGAGGTGCGTAAATTAAGTAATGAGACTGGCAACATAGTGCCCGATCAAGCAACACTGCGGATACGGGACTTGGAAGGGCGCTAGGTTAACATGTAAACTTCAGTACAAGTTTAAACTTGTTAAAGTCATATGTTTGTTCTTTGTGACTGTTCTCGTAAACCGGATTTTCCTAGTGCGTTTTAAAAAAGAGTGACATTAATTTTGAGCAACGGTGTCCTGGTTTTACTTCAGACCTGGACACCGCGCAGCGGATACTTTGCAAAACTTCGACATGCCTATGGAGATAATGTTTTTTTAAGAGCCCAGTTTTTTCGGTGGTTTAAGGTTTTCTCAGAATGAAGAGGGTCGATTGAAGACCTTCATCTTCAAGAACCGATGAAAATGTCGATAGAATGCGGGATCTTGTGCGTTCAGATCGTCGGTTGACGACAAGAATGATTGGGGAAGAGTTAAATTTTAATCACACCACTGTTCAATGTCATACATGTGAGACCAAACATCAAGAACAACTGGATGTTGCATCACGACAATGCGCCTTGTCACACATCCATTTCAGTAAACGAGTTTTTACCCAGTATATGAGTTCCAGCACTACTATGAGGAATGGAAGAACCGTCTTCAGCACTGGAAGAACATTCTCCCAAGGAAATTATTTTGAAGAAGACAATACTCACTTGTAATGCTATTGGATAAAAAAAATGTTGAAAACCAGTCTTATTACTTAATATACACTCGTATAACGTTATATAATAAATTAAGTTGTATATAACGATAGAACATACCTCATAAAATCTGGCTATGCACGAGTGAGGTGGAAATATGTTGAAGCTCGAAGGGAAACTTTGTTGTCAAACTTTTGAAGTGGCTGTCACAATTGTAAAATAAATAGGTAATTCATTTTTGATGAAGAACAGAGAAGTGTTTCATTTGTATTTATTTTAGAAATAACAGTACAATCAATGGAATTGATTGTAAATGAAAACTGCAAACGAAAACTTCAGGGAAGTTTTTCCAGACGCAGCTATTAATTTTGACCACTTTAGCTGGTCAGTTAAAGGTTTCATAAAGTACCGGCAAACTGGAAGCGTCAATCGGAAGTGGCAGACCCACAGTAAGGACAGAAGAAAACATAGAAATGGTTAGGCAAGTGATAACGGACAATCCAAGAACTTCAATTAGCCAACTGAGACAACAAGTGAATCTGCCTGATACAATCTGTCAACGTATTTTAAAAAATGTTTTGGAGCTTCATAACGATGTTGTCTTCGAAACGGTGTTTTTATTACTGATATACAAGGTTTGGTTCCATTTTTCGGGCTAGTTAACTCACAGAATATAAAATTTAGGAGTGCAGACAATCGTCACTTTTATAACAAAAGATTTTTATTGTTTGTACAAATGTTGTATGATGACGAATTGTAAGATGGAATATTCAACAATCCATCCCACAAAAAAATCCATTCAACAACATGGAGCTCTTCCGCATACTACTAGGGAAACAATGAATTATATAGGAGAAATTTTCAAAGATCGTACAATTAGTTTGAACACGCAGACCATATTTCTCTCTAATTCGAAAAAGGTGTCAGAAATGTTTTTAAATATTGAAATGTTTTTTTCAAATAAAATGCCTCTTTTCATATCATTTAGTTTTTCAATTAATACATATTAAAGGAAAAAAAAGTTGTTGGGATTAGAATACGTAGGTCATCAGATTCAAAAGCAAAAATGTAACTATCACACCAAATTTCATACAGATCTGGAATTTTTATTTGGAAGCGCAGGAAATTCTATTTCATGCATTTCAAATGCATGGAATATTGGTAGGGGTCGTAGTATAGATGGGCGGAGCAGACATGACGTCAGCTTAAACATCGTAGGGGAATACATTACGTATGAACGTAATGTATTCCCTTACGATGTTTAAGCTGACAAACTGACGAAGTCGGTACTCGGTGGCAGTGATGGGAAAGGGAGACGAGGATCGAAGTACAGCGTTGCCAGATACTGCGATGTTTACGTTTTGCGATGGACCACTCATTTGGGCAATTTATTTCATAAGTTGCGTTTTTTTTTTGGTGATTTCTGATCTACAGTAAAAAATATATCATCATAACTAGTTATTTATTATTTTTAAGTACTATGCCGCTGGTTTGTTGGCTTGGTAACACGTAATTTATGGTAAAACGTGAGGCAAATACGTGATGCATAAACACATAATTGTAACATGTGCCCCTTTTTTTTGTGTCATCTAGACTATAAAATTGCGTTGGGCGACTTTTGCGAATTTTTTTACACCAATTCGCGATAATTGTTGAAATTTGGCAACCATGTCGTCCGGTAGCACAGCTGCTTTGCTACAGCATTAGATACGCAAACCTGCCAATTATTTCTTCCGGTGAATTGCCAGCGTAATACCATTTAACAATTTGTCTTTTTTCTTCGATTGTATAAGCGGACATTTTTAAGGAGTATTAAACGAGAAACCAGTTTTATTATACTTACGCACAGACGGCTCGAAGCTAAATGGCCGCGAAACGCCAAACGTTGCCGAACCTTGCTGAAGACTCGAGACGCCGAAGGCGGAGCTAGACGGTAGGGCAATACGGTCGTGTTTGTTCTGATAGGTGAGGCTTTGGCAATATTTTGTGGAAGGTATTATTTTAGGTATTATCTTAGCATTTTATATGCTTCCAAATTGAAGTTCCACACGTGTATAGCTCCATCTGACAAAAGATTGTTTACATGTCAGATATATTGTAAAAAAAATAACTAGGACTTTTTTCTTCACAGAACACTTCAGGTAAAATTTATTTTAATGCTCGTTACAACGTATATCAACCACAGCTTATAAAAGTCAATCGAGGGCTGGTGATCACCTACAGCTCAACTCGATGAACTCGACGGTCCTATGGAATCGAACTTTTTCCCCAATCCATCTATAGTACTGACTTGTACTATATCTTCCGATCCACTGTTCATTCCTTGACCGGAAACAATTTCGCTGCATGAACCATGAACATCATCACGGCAGACACACCTGCGCTGAACCTTCCAGATGTCTGCGTGTCGTGTTCGACTTGATTCGCGTCCGCTGTTTGCTCGGAACAACCCTCAGGAACCGCCTGAATAAATGTAGAAGCCGGTGTTAGCTGTTCGCGGTACAGCCGCCGGATATTGCCTGGTTAATAATGGATGCGTGACCCCCGAGTCGAATCGAACCCGATTTAAAAAAGTTCATATACGCGAAAAGCCGACATCTGGGCATATAATCGCGAGAGGTAAATGAAAGGTAAATCTTTCATAACGGTAGCGCAGCGGAATGATTTTTTTGGCGACGAGAGAGACGATTTATTTATACAACGGATACATATTTTATGTCGTGCGGATTCATTTTGGGATGAAATATGAAATGTCAACCATTTTGGGAAAACCGCGAGTTTGATGTGTTATAAGTAGAGTTTGATGTAACATATTATAGAGATAGTATCTTATACTGTCTTATCTATACTATGATACCTTATACTATGATACTTAATCATAGTACATATCCTGCCCTTGACTCGTGGGCCTTCACAACTCACAACTGACTTGCATTACGAAAACTGCGCTAGCAATTTTAGTTATTTATGGTACGCTGTAACAGACAGTCGCCAGTATTGCATCGCGTTGATACGTTTCGATACGCATCGATTGTATTCGCCGTGTGTTTAAATAACTTCTGTGTATAAATATTAATAATCATTAGTTGAGGGGAGAAGTGAGTAAAGTGAGGTACCATGCCAAAGGTGAAAAGAAATAGATTCGAAGTATTTCAAACGTGGTTTGACAGTCCTCCCGAGGGTTTTAGGAACATACGTATTCAAGGAAATTACCTTTTTTGTACTGTGTGTGAACGCATTATAAAATCTTCAGATAAAACTAAAGTAACAAGACATCTGAAAAGCCATGTCTCGTCTAGCGCCGACGACTCCTTATTTTTCTATGAACTTACAGAAGCCTTTGTTGCAAGCAATATTTCATTAAACAAACTAGAGAACCCCAAGTTACGTACCTTTTTAGAAAAATGTATGGACCGAAAAAATTCCTCATGAACATATGTCGAGCGGGTTTGCAACAATTTAGTGACATCAATACGCGAAGACATTGCGGACAATTTCGTGTATTTTATTATAGACGAAGCTACCGAAGCTTCGTCTATATACCGATGCTTCGTTCAGTAGCTAATTTTTTAATTGGTGCGTTAAAAAGTGACACTGCTAGTGACAGCCACCCCAACCTGCCACGGGAACCTTGTCTCAACACTGACGTTTGTCGGGTAAGTGTTGCCATTGTTACGTGATATCTTAATTTATATAGGTATTTTATCCTTGACTTAATCGTACTATTTGGTAAAAATAGTACTATGTTGCTACATAATTTATGTAAACATATTAATATGTTCATTCGTTAACTGACTACGCTCCTGTTACACTCCGCGCTCGCACGAACTCTAGTTATAAGTAAAGCCGGCAGATCCGGGCGGCGGGCCATAATCGTACGCGTCATACTACTTACTACTTGTATGTGCAAAAACAAAATTCATGAAAACAATAAACTGTTGCAATTTAGAAAGAGATGGGTTAAACTTACCCTGTTATTTACGTTGAGATGTGTGAAAACTTTGTGGGCAGCCGCGCAGTTTAGCTGGCTTTAGTTATAAGTTGGGGTTCCGTTATTGCGGTGGTTGTATTGCAATTTTACAAAAGGTTACCATACGAGTTTACGAATCATGAATATCATCATAAAGTCGTTATGTTATCGTCAAGTTATCATAAATGAACATACTTTTTAAGTTTTAGGAAATTGATTTGGTCGTCAGGTACGGCCAAGTTTTCTTCTAAGCCAAGCAAATATTGGCTTAGATTGAAATTGAACCCGAATGGTTATCTCATATTTTATGGACAGATGAGGCCCAAGTTTCTCTTAATGGTGAAGTCAGTACACAAAATTGTCGAATATGGTCAACAGATAATCCGCATTAAATCATTCAAAAAGGTCTTCATGATACGAACGTCATTGTTTGGTACGGTTTCATAGCTATTTTATAATTGGTCTATTTGTTTTCGAGGAAATACAGAAACACGACGCAACCTGCGATGTTGCTACCTACTGGTCACGATGTTTGCGACCTGCAAATGTTAAGAGATTATGCAATTCCACAGTTGCAAAACAGGACGTAATTGAAAACATAATTTTTATATAGGACGGAATACCCCCTCACTTCTGTTAACTCCTGTTTTTCAAGGTCGTGTTATAAGCAGACTTTTTGAAAATTCATTGTCATTAAGATCGCCTGATCTTACTTGTGGATTGACCCTGACAGCTTTTTGGCTTTCAGCATCCTGGACGTAAATAACTTAACGTCCTTCTAACGTTAGTTAACATCTGCGGGGTAATCGACCTATTTGCAACTGTTATTCTTCTTCTTAAGTAAGCTAAATCGTCGGGTTTGGTTTTGTAGGCCATACTTTTTACATATCCCCATAGGAAGAAGTCTAACGACTTGATATCAGGTGATCGTGCAGGCCATTCTACAGAACTACGTCTCCCTATCCAGCGATTTTGGAAAGTTTGTATGGAGATATTGCCGGACATTGACTTCGTAATATGCTGGTGCACCATCCTGTTGCAGTGAGGATTTTCTCTCGACCAGTAACGACAGTTTTGACAGTTTAACAATTTAGAACCTAAAACTGACAAATAGTGTTACTTATAAAAGTTTTATTTTAATATAACGAATTTCCTACACTGGAGAAACTTATATTTTTTTCTTGTTAATTTCTGCAATAAAATTAAAAACCATAACAGTTTTGAATAGAGAATGAAAAGACCTTTCAAATGAAGTATCACAAGCCCCTAATTCCAATTTGAAAATTTAGGGGTTGTGACTGTGACCTGAAGGGGGTTGAATTCAGGGATGACATTTTTACGTCGCAAGATGTCATTTTAGAATTAGAAATTGACATGTCTAAGGATTTTCTAAAAAATGCATAATAATGGAGCTACTGAATTTATTCCATTTGGCTGTTCCACACTGTATATTCTTTATAGATTCTTGTTATTACATAGCAAAACTTTTCATATAGATTTTTTCTCTATATGGAATGGATTGGATCATTTGAAGCGTGCCTTTGATATTTTCTTCTGCGATGAATTTGCCCCGAACACTTCGTGCCAAACAAGGTTATCAACTCCAAAAAAAGTGACTGTAATTCAATTTAAACGTAGTCACTATGCGGTCGTATTAGCTACACCCTTGCTAATTCTCCACGTAATTTAAGCAAACTTCAAAGAGCCGGGTCTCTGGAAGTTGCGCCTTTGGAAGACGGAGTTTCGTGGGCTGATATTTGGGGCGCGCGACGTCGGCCTCTGCTCGAGGGAATATTTCGAATTTTCGGTTAATCTTTCGCGAAGTGATTTTAAATACGACGCTTTGACGGGCGAAATTCTTGAAGACGAGCTTTTAACATATTTCCCCGGTGTTGGCGGCTAGTGAAAGGACAAGGTTAAAAATAGGAGTTTTTCTGCCCCACCTGGGAACGACCGAAACCCACCGAAAACTATCATTTGTAGTTAGAAGAAGTCAAATATACTCATTGGCAACCCGGAATGTGCGGGGAAAACTAGGACGTCATCCCTAGAGTATATGTATTACCTTACTTCAGGTAACAAGGTTTTTATTTAATCAGCACAGTAACGATGATAGTTCAAAAACGAATAATCAATAATTCTAGGATAATTATTATTAACTAAAGTCAATGAGTACAGAAAGTATCCGGCATACAAGAACTACCCCAATTACATGGGTTGAATGTACGTGAAATAGATACTTCACCTGAACCTTTCCGCACCTCTCTACTATTCTCAACGTAAAGATCTCACAGGCCTATTCCGACGTTTTTATAATTATTTCTAACGATGATTACATATCATTCAAGGATCATTCAGCATACATTATGTGTTCCCGAAATCTACACATGAAGTGAAATCTACACGTTGAGAATAATAGAGAGGTGCGGGAATGTTCAGGTGAAGTATGTATTTCACGTACATTCAACCCCTGTATTTGGGGTAGTTCTTCTATGCCGGATACTTTCTGTACTCATTGACTTTAGTTATTATTAATTATCCTAGAATTATTGATTATTCGTTTTTGAACTATCATCGTTACTGTGCTGATTAATTAAAAACCTTATTACCTGAAGGTTTGATATATTAGAGTATATGTAAGGTAATACATATACTCTAGGGATGACGTACTAGTTTTCCCCGCACATTCCGGGTTGCTAATAAGTATATTTGACTTCTTCTAACCACAAATGATAGTATTCGGTGAGTTTCGGTCGTTCCCAGGTGGGGCAGAAAAACGCCTATTTTTAACATTGTCATTCCAGTCCAGTAGGCAGAGATTTTTATGTGTTCTTGAAAGATATAGGGCTAGTTTTGACGGTTTCCTATGTATTTTTTTTGCGTAGAACACAATGTGCGGGGTCCGTAGAGCTGAAACTGTCCGCTAATTTTTTAAATTAACAATTTGTGAAAAAAACGTCTTTTTTTCACATTTACGCTTATATCTCCGTGCCTTGGCATATTTTAGATAGCATATGCATATAAGAAGTTGTAGCCTATTGAATGTCCTAAATTTTAAGCCCAACCCAAGTCTCCAAGTACTATTGTTAACTTGCAAATAACTGCTGAAGTTGAAAAAGCGCTTTTTTCACTATTTTTTTACTTCGTGGGGCGCCACTCGAAAGTGATCATGAAATTTCTTGGAGGGACTGCTATTTGTAGTATGAAGTTACAAGATCGAATTAAATTAACGATCGATTCTGAAAAATATTAATTTGTGCCAGTTTTATGTTTTCTATGCGACAACCTTTTTTGACGCTCTGAAACAGTCAAATTAAATAAATTCAGTATCTCCATTACTACGCATTTTTTTAGAAAACCCTGAGACACGTAAATTTTTTATTCTAAAATGACATCTTGCGACGTAAAAATGTCATCCCTAAATTCAACCCCCCTTCAGGTGACAGCTATAACCCCTAAATTTTCAAATTGGAAGTAAGTGCTTGTGATACTTCATTTGAAAGGTATTTTCATTCTCTATTCAAAACTGCTACAATTTTAGCAAGAAAAAAAGATAAGTTTCTCCGGCGTAGGAAATTTCCCAGCATTTTCTCCATCATGGCTTCAAGACGCGTATTTGAACAAAAAATGGGAGTCAAAATATTATAGTCACAATGCCGACAATTTCGACGCGGCAACGCTAAAATAATATACATATGTATACGTCGCGTCAAAAAAGGTAGTCGCGTAGAAAACGTTATAAAACTGGCCCAATTTAATATTTTTCAAAATATCAAAAAGTCTCGCAAACTTGAAGGGATTTATGATTTTTCTAGCCCAACCTAGTCAATATCGTACAATAAGCAAGGAAATGGCGTAATTGTCAATTAATGCAAAACAAATGCGATCGTTAATTACTCGAAAAGTTATTAACGGATCGAGCTGAAATTTTTTTTGTAACTTCATACTACAAACAGCAGGCCCTCCATGATCATATCCAATTTCATGATCATATTCGCCATAATGTCGAAGTAAAAAATTGGTGAAAAAAAGCACTTTTTCAACTTCAGCAGTCATTTGCAAGTTAACAATAGCACTTGGAGACTTTGGGTTGGGCTTAAAATTTAGGAAATTCAATAGGCTACAACTTAAAGTTTCAGCTCTACGGAAACCCCCGCGGTGATACGACCGCTGCCTACTGGACTTTTCCCGTAATTTCGTAAAAAAGCATGATATTCACATCACATTTTAACAGGGATTATTGAACGTAAAAGACTGACAATACCAAAATTACTTCAAAAGAAACTTTTTTAACTTTTTACTCAACCGATTTTAATTCCGAAGTCAGGAATACGTAGGTTGTGAAAGCAAAAGACAAAACCCCGTAGTGTCCGTGACAGATATGTCAAGCTAATTTGCAGCTTGTTTGGAATATTTTGATTGTGATTACTTTTTCAGAAAGTGGAAAAGGGCATCACCTTCAGGGGGGCTCTAGCTTTTTTTCTTCCTTGGACCTAAGGAAGTACTTCCACCCTCTGGATCTTTAAGGCATTTTTACTGACACCCTCTATATTTTAGTCTGTGTTATAAAAGGTCCACGGACCTCAAAATTTTTTCAATTTTGATATGTTCATCATACAGATCTTAGATATCATTGTTGACTTTGATAATATAATCAATTACTCGGGAAATAATGCACGTACAGAAAATTCAAGTAGGGTTTTGAAAACTACAAAGTATCCTTTACAAGTAGTAGTAATTGGTCTTTTAAAAAAAATGTTTTCGAAACGAAATTCTTTACTGAAGAAGAGGTAAAAAATTGTATAATTGGGGATATTTGCATAAATTCGAATAACTTTGCAAATAATTGATAGACTAAGGATATTGACTGCAACTTTTCAACCTTAAAATACCCCAAAGAAACCCTGATAGTTTTAAAGCGCTGTGATTTTTCTTTCATAATGCTCGGAATGATTGAAATTGTCGTTTGTGCTAAAGATCAATGTGAGGAACGATTTTTCACATTTATATGGCGATAACTCAGTGAAAAATCATCGTACAGGACTCGAGAGTAGGCCAAATTAAAGAGGATTAAATTATCTAAGAGATACTTATATGAACATATCGAAAAAAAATTATTGAGGCCCGTAGACCTTTCAAAATACAAGCAAAAATTTCGCATTTTTTTTCGATGGTTTTCCTATGATTACTCAAAAACTGCTGATGCTAAATAAAATTAAACTCAAGATCTAGAAAAAGAAAACCTAGGAACTTGAAGCTTCAATTCATTTTTTTTATTCTTTTTCCTACCACCATTTTTTCCCAAGTTGCAGCTTTTTGAAAATCAACAAAAAATTTGGAATTTTTTTATATCCCAATATATATATATTTGTGTATTATTGTATAAGCAAAGTTGATAGATGTACTGGAGGCGATTAATGTCAACATTTTTTTCCCGATTATATATTTTATGGCTAGAAATTGAAAATCAATCCCGATCGCTTCCGCCATTGACATTCCATAAATAATTTATTTCTGCTAGGTAATTATTATTAATTTTCCTCTACGATCCGGACAGAATGGAAAATAAAAACGTACCGCGGGGGCAAATCGATGCCACTAATTGCCACTGACGAGCCACGTCTATTGTGGCAACCCTCTTCCCAGGGCCAGACGCCTAATATAAATAAATGATCATGTGATGATTCGGTGTCTGTTGAATCAAGCGAGAAGGCTGTTTTGACTGAAAATGAACGCGTAATGATGCGCCGGCCGGGTCATTTATATTTGTTTGGGGATTTTAAGTAAACCACCAAACTTGGAGGGCGCTAATAAAAGGAGGTTTTATGGATTCTTTTAATGCGGGGATTATTAAAAAAAATTGAGCTCCCACGTTTCGAGGCAGCATTAAAATAACCTTGACTATAAGGCGTTCCATGTTATAATTTGTCAGGAAGAGAGAGAGACTAATACATTAATCTGTCACCAAACCTATTACCCAAAATTTGCTTCAACATCTTCACATTTCTAGAAGTTTTCGGAATATTTTAAATCAATTTAGGCTATAAGTGTTAAAATTTTGGAATTAATTACTGGACTATTAGCTAGGGTTCCGAACGTGTGCTGTAAAGCAGAGCCGGCTTCGTAATCCATATTGTTATTGATGAAAGATGACATACGAGAGATCAATAAGACAGGAGTAAAAACGTGTTAATACATACATAGTACATCCTACCTATTGCTTGTGTCAGAAACACCGACTGTCGTTATTGCTTGAGCGTACGTTGCCACGACCAATAGTCTTTCTGCACTTATTCTCGTTAAACGTGAGCGATTTGGCCTGTATATACGGTTGTCGAGGGAAAATCATCGTTCCCCATCTACTGAATTAAAGGTAAAAATTTCAAAATAGTCCACATGGACAGAGGACGACACAATACGCGAATTATTTTCGCGAATTTCGCACAGATGTTTGTATTACTAACAGTTTTTTTTTTTGTTGTCGCTAACACCAGTACATTATTATTTTTTACATCTACAGAGGACAACAATATTAGCAGCTGTTTGCAAAACCCGTTTATCAGCTATCCGTATCGGGAGCCGAGTTGTTTCGTCCACTGTCAGCCACAGAAATTTATTACGCATTTCTTCTTTGATATTTCCCATGACACGTTGATATGTTTTCTGTAAATATGTTTCACGCAATGTATGGCTACTAGGCAATGGAGAATTGAATGTTTGGCAAAAAAAAACGTCTAAAGTAAATATTGTCGACCACGTTCCACGCAAGGCTATATGTACAAAATATTATCCACAAATCAAACCAACATTCCTCTTTTCTAACTGCACCAGGTATATTTTTTTGATGGATATTCAAATCTAAATTTCTTTTACAGTTTCGGACCTCGCGAAATATATATCGACGACTGCAAGGAATAATATGTAAAATATGTGATCCGTCTATTGTAAAATGCTTGTAATTTTCAATCATCTTTTAAAGTCTATTCACAAATAACTAACTATAGTGCAATTATTGCAGAAATTCACACAAAATCAGGTAATATGTAAATACAGTACACGAGTGACTAACTCGCGACAAAATTGTTTTCAATAACTCCCTGTCATTTTCAGGTAGATACAATTTTAAACGCGCTTTTCTCGAATCAACATTTTCAAAATTGGTGGAAGCGATAACTCAAAAAACAAATCGTCTCATTTGGCTGAAATTTTGAGGACTTCTTGAGGACTCTGAGGAAAAAAACGGAAAATTCACATTTTTTTCGGAAAAACGTCTGTCAATCGTCGAATTTTTTTTTACTTTTTTTTTGTTTACTGACAGATTGTAACTATTTTTTACATAAATTTATTTTCTAGGTTGTTACAGATCAAAATTACGACGTCCAGAACTTCCACCGTTTTTTTATGAGTCTACTTTGCGCCATACAGCCGCCATTTTGTAAAAAATAATAATTTTTTTTCGTATACTTTCAATTTTCATCAATAAATGTACAAACTTTCATTACGATCAAATAATAACTTCTTGATAAACAAATTAAATGTGCAATTTTGACCTTTCCAATTGTATTTCCCCCTAGAGGGATTTAATCGTAAATTGTAAGAAATGGCCGTTGGACTGAAAAAAAGCTTTATCACTACATAAAATAAACAAAATAAACTGCAGGTTAATTAAAATTTAAGTGCCGAGAAAACAGCATAAAGCTTTAAACTACCGAAGTACATCCATTCACGCATTATAAAATTTCTCCATTCACTAGCGTGACAAAAAACAATGGACGCCTTCCACAGACGCCTAACTAATGCTCTAGTTGGAGTCGATCCGCCTCTATTCAGACCTTCTTCTGGCGCGCAAAACTATTGTTCCTCCATAAAGAGCTCGCAAAACTAAAAGTTTATTACCGACTAAGGAGGGGTATTTTTCGGTAATTCGACCTTTGTAAATCGCGTTTTCCGGAGTAGAAGCGCAAAGAAAGCAATTCCATTAATTCTGCTCCTATCCCCTCCCCCCACCCCCTCAATTTTCTCTTCGAAAACTCCCTAGAATATCCCTTTCACGTCCGATGAGAACGCGGCCAGCTGCAGGCTAGCCCAGCGTAATCTCGCGCAGAGGGGGATTACGCGAATTTGCGAACGAAATTTAAATACATACTTACAGAATTACGTAAAAAAATACACTACTGGAGCATTTTTTGTCAAATCAGCCACCCCCTATCCAAAATTTGGTGCAACCAAAAAAATGCGGTTCGAATTATTTTGTAGCTATTCGTGTCTAGTTTCTTTCTGAGCTGTGGTCTTTTTAAAAAAATCCAAGATGGAGGGGGTCTTCAAGAGGCCATCATATGCTGAAGTAATGACACACAAGAAGAGAAAAAGCTAGGATGAGTGTATCGGGTCAAACTGTAGGTGTAGGAGTGTATCGGGTCAAACATATTAAAGGAAAAAATACCCAGGAAAAAAAGGAAAAGCAACGAACCGACTGGGGACAATGTTGTTTCGGGGTATTGCCACTCATAAATGGCATTATAATAGCTTAAATAATATGAAAAAAAAACATGAGGAAATGAAGGATGAAACAAGTACCACAAGGTAGACACTAGATCAAAGTGGCCATTGTATGCTAAAATAATGATATACAGGAAACGAAAAAACACAGGAAAATGGTAGAGCTCCTCTAGTATCAACGAACATAGTGTATTTTTATGTATTTTAATGTACTGAAACCAAACATGGTATTGAACTTTTTATTAATGAGTATAATTTATGAGTTTTTTGAAGTTAATTTTGACATTTTTATGAACCAGTTTAAGGGAAACTTCTTTCCCTTAAAAATGACCGCTGGAGGGCGCTGTAAACGTGTTGCAATCTCCTCGCTCTCGATTGGTTTACCCCTCTTTTCATATTTGGCTCGCGTCGATTTGAGAGAGTTGATCAACCCCCGTGACTCTATAATGTCTTGTGTACCCTAATAGTACTCTGTTAAGCTGCTCGTCAAAATTAGCATATTACTTTTTAGATTAGCGGCAATTGCGTTCTCTTCGGGATAAAGACTTGCGGTTTTAACATTTAGGTGGCCTATTGTATTGCGTTTAATGCCCCGAAGTTGCTGAGGCGCCACAACTGGCTTTCACCCTTTAACAACTGAAGCAACCCTCAAGACCACCGCTACGCCAACTCCCCATCCACCCCTCTGGTTCCGCCTACGTTGGAGGCTGCGTGGAATGTAGTTTTGTCTCGAATTCATGTCATGACATTACCTAAAGGTAAAGGAAGTCGAAGGAACCAACTGCGGACGACTGATTGAGCGCCACAGGTGAATTTACACCCCCAACCCACTCCCCGAAAATTTGTCACGCTGAGGGGTTGTAAGTAGGTCTTAATGCATGGGATCAGAAAGTCTTCCTGAGGATGCTCGAACCATTTCAACGTGTGTCAGGATAGGGTTTTTACCTCACACAGTTCTCAGTCTATCCTGTAGGTCTCTGAAATTGCCGTCAACATCTTGTGAATTCAAATTTCAACATGGGGTTGTATTTTGGGGTGTGGACGGCGAACCATTTAAACCACAGCGTAGCGACTTCAGATAATTAAAAGCAACACAATAGGACTCCTAAATTTAAAAACTCAAGTCTCTAACTCGAATAGAACGCAAATGGAGGTAATCTAAAAAATGTTCAGCTGATTTTGACGAGCAGAGTATTTCAACAAAAATTTTTCGATCTATGCAACCTCTAAATGGGGGACGTTCTGGAAGCTTATACCAACTCCTTTGTTCTTTTTCTGTTTGTTGAACTTACTCATTTCAAGTAGTCACCCACACGCCTGTCAATATCGTATAATTACATCCACCACGAATTTGCCGCTGCATCGATAAACGGTTGCGCTAAACGAGCTCGGCCAGCCGAACTCACCTGAGATTCAAAATTAATTACCCTCCCCTGTTCAGGCCCGTCCGTGTGTGTCGATGTTGATCAGGTGCATATCTATCGAAACACTGCATCTAATTGCTCCTATATATTTACATGTGCAACATTGACGTGTAGCGCAGGCTGCGCCCCTCGACTCCCCCTCACCCCGCGCGTTATCCGACACGCGGGGCCTCAGTGGCGTACTCACTGGGAACCGAAGGGTTGTCGTATTTTTTCCTGACAGAAAGTGTAAATGTTCTTCATGTAGTTTTGGTCTATGATTTTATTGCAACAAAAAAAATTTAAAAGAGGTGATTGCATTAAAATAATACACCTTATTGTTATTAATTATAGTAGATATACTTTATAGTAGATATATACTTTACTTACTTACTTGTACTTACTTGTATTTTGTTATAAATCGCACAAAAAACAAACCAGAGCATCCTATAAAAACAATGTGGCAATTAAGGCATTACGACAGGAATTTACGATGAGTTGTGTAATTCAGGCTGCTCGTCTTTTGGACGTAGCGTTTTGGCTTCTTCAAACGTTCCATACGCCATGAAAGTAGGGAAAACAAGTGCGTTGCCTAAATACAAGTGTATGCGGAAACAACTGTGTATAAGATATTCTAGTTATTTTGTGTTTGACGCTTATAATTTATATAGTTTTGTGTTTTTTGTATAGTTTTGTTACATTTATAAGTAAAATCATTGTGATCATTGTGTTCTGTCAGTTGGAATTACATATGTATAACTCTTCTGGTCTTCTTTCATTCATTTAATTCTTCTTCTCTTGTCTCTCACTTAGTTAGGCTATGGAAAATAATGGGTTTGCTGTGACGGTTTTCTTGTCTACCACAAGTTTCCCACAACTTCAACAATACACAGGCCAACAAAAGAAAGTTGCCTGTGCTGGGGTTGTGAATACATTATGGCTTCGTATTTTGACCTCCTGAACGCGCGTCTGAAGTAAAAATAGGGATCGATGCTCATATATCCAAGAAAAATCAGAGAAACCCGATTACATTACGAGATTAACATGAGGCAGGAGTGAACCCGTTATTTGTTGTCAGAATGTAAAAATCAGTAAAATAGCTTATTTTAATATAGTATTAAATTATTAATAAAAAAATAATAATCATATTTTCCACTTTATCAGTGGCGTAAAGTCAAAGTGAGTATTGATGCCACCGAAACGGTTTTTTTGGAAGAGCAATAATTTTGAAGACCTTTTAAACAGTAACAAAAGGTCAACAGTATGAGTTCTTGTAGTTATTTCTTTGTCAGCACGGCAACAACCAGTCTGAACCTGTTTCTGATGTAACATATAAGAACTTTCTTGTTTTTAGTGAAATACAAATATATGATTTTTACTTGCACCTGTTCGTTACCAAATCACTGTGTTCAGTGTTACGACTAGAGTTTTCTGTCTTCTGAACTATTCACTAAAAAGGTTACTTTCCCTTAGATACAAAATTCGAGCACACCCCTGACTTGGCTGGCCAGTGCGTATGCGGGATCGACTATGGTATACCAGCTGCCAATAGCAGAGCCCATATGGACTCTTTCTGACTTGTGTTTGACTGTAGACATGTATGTAATTACACTCGAATTGGTTTCGTTTGTAGCTGATTCCAGTGGATTTTGTTTTAATTAGGCAGATGAAAGGGGTCTGTGGGCAGAGCGAATCGAAAAGTGCGTTGCGTTTGTAGGCAGGATTGAATAGTGAACGTTACTGGATATAGCATGTTTCAGAGTACAGCCATAAATAGCCTGAAACAAGCAAGGATTATATCGCGGACAGAAAATGTCAGGCGACAAGAGAAACCAAGCACCAAAATTAAAAAAAAATGTCGCATAAAATATTTTGATATATCAATGACATTTTCTTTTGTAAATTCTGTGGTGGTCACTGTTTACGAAAATACCTTTCTTGTTTTCAAGTTTACCATAAAAGGCCGATCGGGCTTGGAGCATATTATAAAATTGTTGTTTTAGCTAACTTGATTGTCCTATTTTTTTTTCTTGGATTTCGCAAGTTTGTAACATGGATTTCACCTACAATAATAAAAACTTACACATGTTAAAACTTACGCATATACTGGGAAATTTATAAGACCTGGGGAAACATTTGAGAGCCGATTATGTAATAATTTAATTGATTATGCCATCCCACAAATTGTTATTTTAGCACCAATATCAATTTTTTTAAAGATTTTTTTGAAAAATCGTTTTTTAAGATCTAGCAAAAAAAATTTCTAGAAAATGCTATGCAAAAAAAAAGCCTTGTTACCTTCTAGGATTAAATTTTACCTTGTTGTCTTTCTAGGATTAAATATGTTTACTATTCGAAATATATCTCATAACTTTGTCTACAATTCCCCTAAATTCCCGATGGAAATGGAACACCTTTAATCAACCGAGCATAATCATTTTAGACGCTTTGTGATTGGTCAGGGACTTTTCCACGTTATCCACCAAGTCATAGTTCCGTGTATATGTCATTTGTGTTAGTAGTTTATTCTCATCTAGAAGTACTTGATAAAATCTGAACAAACTGGCTTTGTCAATAAATAACAAACCATCAGAGTTTTTTCACAAGAGGTTTTTTCACGATAATGAGCATGTAATGGACTCCTCATTTCACCAAACACTCACTAGCCTCGCAACAAGTTCGTTAATAACACAAACTACTTCCTTTTCACAAGCCTGTTATTTGTTTTACATTCCACTTTATTATGCTCGAAACACTGTAAATACTTTGAACTACATAGCGTAGTATTAAATATCCATTCTAAGCGGATTAAAACTGATAAACTGGGCGTTTGGAGTGGAAGACCACCCCCCTCGCTTACAGCTGCTGTACGACTATCCGGCCTCTCATCCCTCCCCCCTGCTAAAGTGAAAGCTAAGTTGTTAAGCTGATAAAACAATCCGTTCACTAAAACGAATCCCGCTCCATAAACTGGAAAGTAGTTAGACGTGACTGTCGGTGCGGGAGGGGTGGAGATTGTAGAGAAGATAAGAGTGTTTTTATGTAAACATGCTCAAAAGTTTTGCTGGACGATATATGTATGTCTTGAGTCGATGTACGTCTTGACTTATTCTCTATACATAAATTATATAGATGGGAAACTATTTTGAAAAAAAATAACAGGCGCTATAGAGGCTGTTAAAAAAAGTCATAAACCCTGAGGGTGGATATTATGTCTTAAAATGTACAAAACAGTATTGATGAATATGATACGAGATCTTTTGCTTTTACAGCACTATTACTCTCATTCAATAAACAAGCAACAAAGGTAACAAGTCAAAGAGATGTTGCGTGAATGTGGCCACATCAGCAAATAAAATGTTGCAAGATTAAGATCATCTGCATGATTGCATAGGAGTCAATCGCAAAATAATAGATGTGCTTGATGATCAGGTGGATGTAGAGTACCATTATCAGGTAACTTGTGTTAATTATTGTTGTCAATAGACGTCAGTTTGTTTTTTACAATTAAAAGGACAATAAACAAGTTTTTCTCTATTCTGTTGTTTCTTGCCAATAAATTTCTTTCAGTTCCATTTAATATTTTAAAGTTGGGATTGCTAGGGATTATACCAAAAATGTTTCCTTGAATTCTAAAATTGTTGGGGTCCTCAAATTATAGGGGATGGTAAGTTTTGAAATGAACACATAAATCCCTTATGTAGCATCTCTAAAATATACGTGTGGAACAGCCAAATGGAATAAATTCAGTAGCTCCATTATTATACATTTTTTAGAAAATTCTGAGACACGTCAATTTCTAATTCTAAAATGACATCTTGAGACGTAAAAATGCCATCCCTAAATTCAACCCCAAAAGCGAACAACTTCGGCCTGCGTTCGTGTTCTGTCTCCGTAACCAATCATCTGCAGAATCGTTATCTTATGCATTTCTGTTAGGTAAACCATATCTCTGAATTGCAACACGAAAACTAAAGCAAAAAGTTTAACACTGATAACTCTTAACTACTGTTACAATGACAAGCACGTTTCTAGGTAATTTCACTAAAACTGATAATGGTCAAGTTCTTAAATTTCAGGTCTGTTTTTTTGCTGCTTGCTCGTTTTTGTCGTTCGATTGTCAAGCAAAAAATTGTACGTATTTATTAGTAAGTTTTTATTATAGTATTAGTGGTATAAGTTATTTTCTTATAGTAGGGAATGTCGGCAATTACAGACATTTGTTTTTTTGTTATCATTAAAATTTTAGAACCTAAAATTGACAAATAGTGTTACTTATAAAAGTTTTATTTTAATGTAACGAATTTTCTACGCTGGAGAAACTTTTTCTTTTAAATCTTTTTTCTTTATTTCTGCAATAAAATTTAAAACCATAGCAGTTTTGAATAGAGAATGAAAGACCTTTCAAATGAAGTATCACAAGCCCTTACTTCCAAATTTAGGAGTTGTAGCTGTCACCTGAAGGGGGTTAAATTTAGGGATGACATTTTTACGTCGAAAGATGTCATTTTAGAATTAGAAATTGACGTGTCTAAGGATTTTCTAAAAAAGTGCATAATAATGGAGCTACTGAATTTATTCCATTTGGCTGTTCCACACTGTATACATACATATGCTTATAACTTCCAAATACACATGTTGGACTTCTATTTTGGTGAGAGCTTATCGCTAAACCTAAAAACACACATACTTCACCTGATGGAAACCACGCAGTCTGGAAATCCAGAATAAAATAGGGACGCCTTATAAAAAATGCATTTTTAATATATAATGTATCCGAAATCGGACCGGGGATATGCAGCCTTTATGGTCTCGGGGAATTAACTTTCGCTTAGCGAGACCGCAATTTCGGTTTGATTGCGGCAATTCTGCTTTCTTCTTCGCTCCGCTCGCGAAGTAATGGCCTCGCAGTCATCTGGAGAGAGATAATAGTAGTTTAGGGTCATTATGTCAGGGTCGTATTACATAATGCCACCTTCGTTTGTAACGTTAGCGGAATATATGGATTCGCCTCTTAACGATATTAGACAATTACATTTAGCAAACCCAATTGTGATAAAATTGTGTAGTCATCTATTTTTCCCTCAATTATGTGAAAGTATCATTTACAACGCGTGGAATGGCGAACCAGAACACTTATATAGTTTTTTACTTATTATCTCATCTGAACAATTTTGGCATTCAAATATAAGACTAAAAAAAGTCGTAATAAAAAGTGTTTTTGAACATTTTTGAAATCCAGTAATTATAAAATTTCGCAGAAACGTTGAAACAGATGATGAAATAGATGGACGGCGGTGGTTTCTTGACGTATGAATGGTACATTTTTGTGTCATTTTTGGATGGGCCTCTTCAAAGGCCTCCTCAAGAAATCCACTTCTAAATAAAATGTGCCGCTGTCTCTTCTTCCAATACGCAACCTCGACATATGTATGTGTAATTTATATAATCCATCTTATGAAGGTGTTTATTCAGTCTGCAGTTATTCGTAAGGATTCCAGACAGGATTCTCAAGTTTTTCCGGGACAGTCCAGTTTCGTTCATACCCCTTTAACCAATAAAGAAAACCAGTGTTGTTTTATCCAAGCGTATTGAGAACTTCTTTATATTCCAGAACAACCTAGAAATTGTCCCGATGTCCAAGACAATTGACGTTGTTCTGCTGTCCGTGAATATGCCTACTGTTTTATGGTTAATCACTTGGTCTGCAATTTCTTTGGCCGCTTAGTACGTAGTACACCTATGACCTCAGCTTGGAACACTGTGGCACGGGGAGATAGAGGCAACTGAAGCATAGATCCAGGTCTTCAGAGAAGACTCCGAACCCAGATACAGTTTACATTTTAGAGCCACCAGTGTAGATTAAGACGTCAGGTCTCAAGGAGCTGTCTGCCGTCAGCCCGACGTGATCTTATACTCTTTTTCAACATATAAATCGAGAGACATCAGTCCCAGAATTGCCTTCATGGCCACTGTGACTGTGTGGCCATCGGTGTGTTGGTTATTGTAAGACTTGCTAACCTTTGAACATGGTCAAGCCTCTGCGCAGTTGTTATTTGACTGACTGGGCAAATCGAAGCAATGACGTCAACTGCCTCTAGTCTCGCTCAGGGTATGATTTGTAGCCTTGCTAAATTCGACATATTTATTTTGCAGTTATTTAATAAAACAATTATAGGCATCGAATTTCGTTATAATTAGAAATTAGTGAACATGTCTTATTTAAACCCTACCTATTTCAGCTGCTCCTTGGACAGAGCCACTACGGTCCTGCGTTTGACTTCTCTAGCAGCCGCCGCCATCAGGAGTGCGAATTACATTTCGAGAAGTTAATAAACTTCCCGCGCCCCCCCTAATGAAATCATGAATTATTTTTGGAAAATTTCGCCCGCCTAATTTCATTAAGTGGATTCACAATTGCGCGTAAATATTTCATCTTTTAATGTACTCCGGGCGAATTAACTTTCGAAAAGGCATAAATATAGGCCCACCTGCCCGACCCGCCGGCTCCGCGCCGGGTGTTGCCCCTGAAGTTCCGGGAGAGAGGGCCTCATAAATCTCATGAATATTTTGACGTATGCAGGACGGGATTCTCTCACGCCGGGCGTTTGTTGGAATATTTATGTTTTGCGAAATGCGCGAAAGGTATGCCTTTTCGTTAGTTAGCACGAAAGGCAGCCAGCCTGATAAATAATTGAGAAACGAAGAGGTCAGAGAGTGGTAAGCGCGACAAAAACTAAATGACATTTCGCAGATTCTTATTTCGTAGGGTGTAATCGAAAGTCGTGTAGGAGGAAGCGTGTTGGGTTATAGAAATTTAGAGAAAAAATATAAATAAGAAATAGAAACCGACTAAATACCTACATTAGTGGCGGCTGTCAGTCGGAAAAAACTCTGAAAATGATCTCGATTAACCAGGATCGAGAGTACCTCCCCCTCCCGTTTTCGAGGGTGTTGAACACGATGCCGGTGTCAGAATGTCTCTTTGGGATTGCGCAACCCCTCAAAACGGCCAAAAACCACCCCCCTACATCATTTCCTTGTAAAAAATATATTTTCCCCCATTTTCGAAGATGCTGAGCACGGTGGTGGTGTTCAATATCCCTTGTGGCCCCCCACCAACCCCTCCACCAGCCAAAACTCACCCCCGGAAGGGGTGATTTATTTAATGATTTGGGGATTGAAAGGATTTGAAAAAAAAATCGTCCATCACATCGTGTTCAGCATCCTCGAAAGCGGGGGGGCTGACAAAAATTTCAAATATTACCGAATTTCATTGAAAATTGATACACAGTGAATTTAGAGCTCGCTGATTACCAACCTGAAATTAGATTTTAAAAATTCCAAATGGCGGATCCAATATGATGACTAAATATTTGAAATATTACTGAATTTCATCAAAAATTGCATATAGGAAGTTTTTCAAAAACGGTAGCCTAAAATTGAAATTTACTACTAGATTCTTTCCAAAGTTAACATATGGAGATGTCGGAGTTAGTAATCTCCGAATTGGTTATGGTGCCCATTAATATGAAATTACCGATTGTATTCCTACAAAAGGATTGCGGTTAACTTGAAGGTATCAGAAATATCTTTTTGGGTGGCTAATCTAGTTTTCTGGGTTTTGAGTAGCTAATACAGTGTCCACTGACCCTCGATAATTCGTGGTTAAAAAATTCGTTCATTCAATTCGATTGAGGTCGGATCAGTAACCAGCAACTCTGTAAACTCCTATATAGTAATTTTCAATGAAATCTAATTGTATATCAAATTTTCGTCCGCCATCTTGGACCCGCCATTTTGAATTTTCAAAATTTGAAGTTTTGTAATTTTGAAGATTCGTAATCAGCGACCCCGAAAACCATTATATGATAATTTTTAATGAAATCCGGTGATGTTTGAACATTTTTCCGCCCTCTTGGATACGCCATTTTGAATTTCTAAATTCTGTCATCAGATTCGTAATCAGCCACTCCAAAAACCATTGTATAATAGTTTTTTTATGAAATCCAGTGATATTTGGAAATTTTCTCCGCCATCTTGGATCCGCCATTTTGACTTTTACAAATCTGAAGTCAGATTCGTAATCAGACACCCCAAAACCATTGAATAATAATTTTTATGAAATCCGGTATATTTGAAATTTTTGCGCCATCTTGATCCGCCATTTTGAATTTCTAATTCTGACGACAGATTAATCAGCGACCCCGAAAACCTCTGTATAACTTTTTCCGCCAGATGATGCTAAACAATTTCTCCAATAATGATTTTTTGTTAAAAAGGGTTGTTTTTTTAAATTTGTTGATTAATATAAATAAATTAACAAAAAAATTCATACCTTTGTGCATGAATTTTAATTCTGTAACATCCCACGATCATAAAAATACAAAAACCATCGGTTAAATCGAATTTAAACTTCTTCAAAATCGCGAAAAACTGTTTTAAAAAAAGGTGGCACCCTACGGTGCCACCGTGCCGCAAAGGGTTAAGAAGTCTATAAGTCAAAAACTGAAAACTTAATAACTGAGTTTTTTTTTTCATAGATCGTATTTATTTTTCAAACTTAACCTGCAGCTAGAATTGCGGATATTTCGTTAACTGAAAACGGTTTTTACAATCTTAAAACGGGATTTTCTTTTTCATACAGAGACGATTTTATGTCTTTAGAATTTTAGAGTTATTTTCCTGGAGAGAGTTATGTACGTCTTGGAAAGGAAACTCAATTTCCTTAGCACGCGTGTTTAAAGTGTTATTATTTATCTTTTTGAACAGCACCTTAACTTTCATATCTTAAGAGTTCTCATATATCAGAATATATGCGAAGCACCTATTTTGAATGAGGATATTAATCTTGTCGTGGTTATACTCACAAACTGGTTGATTTAAAAGGTACGCAACTGATGTTTTTGTTTATCAAATGTTTTTCCACCATATTCAAAATTCGCATATTGGCATTTTGCCAAAATGATTCCGTTCGTTGAGATTATTTTGTTATTTACTTTGACGTATATGAGTTGTATTTACCCTTTCTCGTCACAAAAATTTATTGCTAAAAGTGTTGAAAATTGCATACATAGAATATTTTTGTATAACTGCCTTTTCTTGAAGTTAAAATGATTTCGATTACAGACATACTTGTAAATGATATTTGGTATTTCTAAGAAAGTTGTTACTTTTTAAACTGTTTCCTTGCTCATTTTTTATTATCTAACATTGTTTTGTACTTTTTTACATGTTGATCGTCTTGAATTAGTTTGCTCTAAACTGATTTTGCAACCAATTTTAGAATAAGTGATTGGGTGTTTCTTAAATTTTCAGACTATGATTCACCCAGGATCATCTTAATCATAGCCCTCGTCAGTTGAAGTCATAATCTTGGGATATACGAGATGTTGCAAAAACGAATGTAAGCGTACACCATTATAAACATATTCGTCTGAATGGACGACAAAACTCATTACTATCCGGTGTGAGTAATTGCAACCGCGTTGTGTTGCGGATTTCTACAAAGGGAGCTGTACAAACGTTATACCAGTCCAAATAGGCAAGGAATGTGACAGAATTAAAAGAAGAATGTTTCACAGGAAATGTTTGAAAGAAAGAAATATAATATACCGGCTGTCTGATAAAAAACGGCGCGAGCCATAACTCCGTTATTTGTAGCCTGATGTTAAAGTACAAAAAAAAAAAACAGATGAAATGGCTCTAAATGAACTATAAGGGAGACTATTGCAGTATTTTTCAACTTTTTTTTTCTGAAACGCGGCAATTTTTTTTTTAAATGGCAAAATAGGATTTTTTTTTTGTAAATTACCATGCAAATTTGTTTTCTGAATCCAACGATGTATAACAAATTGACATTTGTGAAACTTTTTTTCTGCTAAGCTTATTTCACAAAAAAATAACCTAATGCAGAAATGACATAAAGTAGAATGCGAAAAAAAGACTGGGACGCGGACGCTGAAATGACATTTATTTGCTTTGTTGCATTATTATTTGTTTTCCACGGCGTACGTGATTAGATTAGTCAAACTACGTTTGGTATCAGTTAGCCGGCAGGACACCGATTGCGATAATGACAAACATTTTGGCACTTTTTCTGCAATAAATGTTTCACAAAAGTCAATTTGTTATACATCGTTGGATTCAGAAAACAAATTTGCATGATAATTTACAAAAAAAAATTATATTGCCATTTGAAAAAAAAAAGTTGACAATCGCGTTTCAGAAAAAAAAAGGTGAAAAACACTGCAGTAGTCTCACTTATAGTTCCTTTAGAGCCATTTCATCTGTTTTTTTTTGTTTTTTAACATTAGGCTACAAATAACGAAGTTATGGCTCGCGGCGTTTTTATCAGACAGCCTGTATAAAGTCTTTTATATGGAGTTGAATAAACTGATGTGACTCAAGTGAAGAAGTACCAAAAATGTGTATTTATATGGATAAAAATATGTTTATTTATATTTTGGAAACTATTAATATTAACAAAATCTGTGGATTTTTTCATATTTATTTTACACATTTTATAATCTCTAATAATCTTATGGCTTGATAGTCTCAAATTGCAAAACATATTATATAAATAGCCCTTAAGAATGTGAGGGTTGGATCATTTTTTTTAAATGGGTACCCCATTTTTTTATTGTAGATTAGGTTTCAGGGTCTCAAAACATGTAGGTTGTGCCCGAAACATTTTTCATTGCGTGAAAAATGACTTCACTATTCGAACGTACTTTAGAAAAATATATTGACGTCTTGTTAGATTAATGTTCAACTTAATTGAATTTATACAATACCTACCCATGAACCTACCCGGAGACACAATAGAATGGCCAGCAAGATCACCTGATTTGGCATTTCTCGATATATATAACACTGAATTTATGTTTAAAACTATTACTCCATATCTATTTCGATTGGACTATATGCACGTGCAGATCGGTCTATGCATGTGGCTTTGTTCCAGCATGTCGTATTGCGCACTCATAGCGAAAACAGTTCAGTCGGGCAAACCTCACAATTAAAAGTTTGTATAGACGAGGTTGTCCGAATACTCCATCGAACCGAGGGTTTTGATTTAAGCCGAACCTAGAGACGATCAGATGCAACTTCAGTCCGCGGTTAACGACTTTGCGATAGAACATAAAAACTATTCCTGCCCTAAGTTTGTCGTCATAAATGTACTTGCATCACTTTAACGTGAGGTTGCTACGATGTACATTGTTGCAAAAACTATTTTCTATATCATATTCGAAAATCAATAGCTTGTATAGTGTAATTAGTTGAACTAAAGCCGGATTTTTTTTGTAGTGAAACAAGAATTTTTCACGATTTTTTTGGTACTTTCACTGAAAAAAGGTGTAGGTGGGAAACTGTAACATATTTTTTAACTAGGTTGATGATATAGAACTACAATAAGTGTATTTTCAACAAGATGGCGCTAGAGTTCAAACTGGAACAGAAACTGTACACTTCTTGAGGGATTTTTTTCAAGATAGATTAATTATATTAAATGTCAACCATGAATTTCCATCAAGACCATGCAATATTACTCCAAGCGGAGTGGCTCATCTTAAAAACACATGTTTTTACAAACCACCGATTGACCATTTTTTGTTTTAGGAAAATAAATTTTAATTTTCCCCTTTATACGCAACAGTGTTAGAGAAACAATCCTATAGTAATAACCTACGTTCTACCAGCTGTTCTACGTAATGAAAATGGTTTAAAAGGATATAAAAGTTCCCCGTACTGCAAGGAAACTAGTAATTTTATGTTGCTACATCAGTAATATGTATTAGCGTACCGAACGCATTTGCGAGTAGAAAACTAAAGGAAACTGAATTGTTTACTGATTTTATTGATCATAAGTTTATAACTTTATTGTAAATAAAACTCCGTTCTAAAGTCATTCTGGTAAGGCAGTAAATGTACGATTCAATAAAATACATACAACGTTGTTAACATTAAATTTCCAGATTGAAACGTTTTGTGTTGAGAAGGTTGCGAGCGCTGAAATTTTATTATAGTGTAGTGTTTGTCTAAAAGATTTCATTTCCGAGCTTAATTTCTGATCATGACCTATTATTTTCATCAAAAGCATGACCTATTATTTTCAATTAAAGGTTACATTATATTAAGGAAATTTCATTCATTTAATACATTCAAGTGCGATGTTAAAAACATACTTACGTATGTCTGTTTTTTTCCAGGGTCGAAATCCAAAATAAAGGACAAAAAGTCAGAAGTAGCAGATGAAACTGCAGTTTTGAATAAATGAAGATTGACAGGAATGATCGCTATATTACTCCGAAGATGTGTTTAGAAGGATAATGTAACTTACATCAGCAGAACTCCAAGAAGTTTTGTTTATTAAAATTTTAGTGCTACTGATTTAGAAGCTAAAGTGTTTTGGGATTAGATTTGGAAATGTAATATCAGCTGAGCAAGCGGATGGCTAAATTGGTAGGCAGTTACTGATATTTCAAGGTTATTATGGATTTGTACTACTTTCAAATACCATTCAGCATTGATATATTATAGACCTATTTTCAGTAAAATAAAACAAGTAGTCTTTTTAGAGTTAACAACACACTTTAATACTGTCTTAACAGAGTTTAATTAATACACTGTAACAGTTTCCGATTACTTTGATTTCCTAAATTGTTGATTCGATGGATAGTGAAAATTTGTACTTAGAACATAAACCAAGCCTTCTGCAGTTCAGTGTTGTCTATATATTTGTAATTCCAAACCTAATTCCTTCTATATACCAGGGGGTAGCAGCAAACAACATGAGCAATGCACCAAAGTTTTAAAACTTTCAAAAATACACGTAAAATACTCATCGCTTCAGAATTCAGAGTGATCCAGATTACTCTTCACTAGAATGAAGAAAATTTGAATAGTTCCGACTGACATATAACCATAACGAAATTAATTTATTTTACTTTCATCACATTTCGAGAGCAATCACAGAATAGAATTTACGATTCTGAAAAAGGCATATTGTTTATTGAAGACGTTGGAGCCACAAGATCGAATATTTCATGATGGAGTTTAGATACTTAATACTTTCCTGTTCATGACTTGGGATCGTTTTTCAAGTGATTTTTCAAATTGCAAATTTCAAATTTCAAATTTCGATCCTTAATGAAATTTATATTTAGGATGCTTCAATCTTTTGCAGGTCAGCTTCATCTATCGTTAATTCCCGCATTAAGGGGTAACACCACTCTAGCGACCGAAAAAAAGGCCTAACTTTAAGAATTTATTTTGGGATAATGGGAAAAGGAAGAGTATTGGGGGGGGGTTTTTAAATATTAAGAAAAAAAAAAAAAAAAAAAAATTTGATAAAAAAAAAAAAAAAGAAGAAAAAAAAAACCCCCCCCCCCCCGCCTCTAAAAAAAGCCCCCCCCCCCAAAAAAAAAAAAAAAAAAAAAAAGAGGAAAGAAAAAAAAAAAAAGGGGGGGGAAAAAACACACAAAAAAAGGGGGGGGGGGGGGGGGGGGGGGGGGGTTTAAATTGGGGTTGGGGGGGAGGGGGGAAGGGGGGAAAAAAAAAGGGGGGGAGGGGAAAAAAAAGGGGGGGGAAATGGGAAAAAAAAAAAAAACCCAAAAAAAAAAGGGGGGGGCCCCCCCCAAAAAGGGAAAAGGGGGGGGGGAAGGGAAAAAATTTTTCCCGCCCCCCCGGGGGGGCCCCCCAAAAAATTTTTCCCCCCGGTGAGAAAAAAGAGGGTTCAAGAAAAACGCGTTTAAAGTTTTATGAGCACTTAAATTCTCAAAGTCTCTTTTTACTTTTAATCTGCGATACCTGCTCCATACATTTGACCATCTATATTGATGTTAGCCTCCTCCTCTTCCTTTCTGGATGACTTTAAAGACAATCAGGCCATTTTTGCTGCATCAGTAAGAGAGCGCTCAGAAAAAAATCCGAGAGCGCGAAATTTCGAAAATGACGCGCTCAGAGGTAGTGTGGCAAAATTGAAAATAAAACCTGTTAATTTTTTTTTTCACTATGGGACCAATTGTATATCATTTTTATGACCCTAAAGTACAATTTAAGTCAAAGAAAAAATTAAATCGATTTTTTTCAAAATCCTAGAGTGGTGTTACCCCTTGGACCGCCTACATTAAAGGGTCAAAAAAATTGATGTTTTTTTTTGCTTAAATTGAAATTATATTATCTGTAGAATATGCTCCCAAAGTTTCAAGTCCGAATTCGAACTGTGAACAGTCGAAATATAATATATAGTGCGCGTGCTCCGAAGCGTCGGTAGAACGAAGCCGAATCAAGACGAATCAAGCCGAAACAATTGCAAAGGAATTAACTGTTTGAAGAAGAGGAGGGACTTTCTTATGGAGCAGGGATAGCAGATTGGCCAAAAAGTTAAGGTAAATAAAAGAAAACAAATTTTTATCGAGACTATTTTTCATGTACGAAAACTTTAAACGCGTTTTTCTCGAAACGATGTTTTTCAAATTGGCGTGCACGATTACTCAAAAACTACTGGACGGATCGACTTTGTTTTTTTTTTTAATTAAAGCTTATTTAATTACCTTCTATTTGAACTAAACAAATCATTAAAAACTATTGCCAAAAAAAAAGTTATTAACAAAAACACACGAAAATTTTCCACAAAAAATCATTTTTTTTGAACATTTTTTTTTATTTATTTTAATAAATTCATGATTTTTTTAAGTTCAAATAGAAGCTATAGTCATAAACTACAATTTTTTTTTATTTTTATGATTCAGATGATTCTATGGGACGCTATCCTCCACGCCGCCGTGGAGATGGAATTTTCAAAGGCTTCGGCATTCAATAATTAATAACTTTTATTTAAACACATGAAATGTAATAAAAAAAATTGTTTGTAAACCTTTTGATATACATAATAAACAGTAAATAAAATTTCAAAACAATCCATTGTGTAGTTTCTTTGTAAAAAATTCACGAAAAAGTGCTTGATTTTGACCTCCTAATGTAGGCGGTCCTTAAGGGGCACACCTAGTGTGACCGCCTAAAAAAAGAGGTGATTTTTGGGAATTAAAAAAAAAGAGTACTGCATCATATGTTTTCAAATTTTGAGGACATATTTGTACATAAATAATGAATACATAGTAAAACTTTTAAACAAAAAAAAATTGATTTTCAGCGAGTTATTCGCTATCTCCCAAGTCTCGAAAAAAAGTTCCTCCACTGCTGCAGTTATTGCGACCTTCACAGTGGCTGGAATAAAAAAGAAATAAAAAAACTATTGAACTAGAAGGTATTGGCTATACAATGACCCACGATTGTGAAAAAAAAGGGAATTTAACAAAATGACAAGAGTTTTGAATAAAAGTTTAAAATTTCACTCAAAAATCTGATGATTTTTGGCGTGCCAAAATTACATTTTTCAGACAATCGAAAAACTGGAGGGTCATTGTATAGAAAAACATATACAAAATAAGCAAAAAAAAAAAATCAAATCGATCGGATGCTTTGTAATCGAGTTATAACTGCAGCAAATTAGAAAAATGCAGTTTGGAGAAAAACGCGTTCAAAGATAAAATGATTGATTTCATTGTTATAAATAGATAAATATCATACCTAGAGCTAATCTGCTATTTCAGGTCTTCTTCAAAAACCACCTGTTGAAATCCTATTATAATGACTTGACTATGACTACGATGACCAGTGGCGGATTTACATAAGGGCACTTTAGGCACGTGCCCGGGGGACCCCCACAAGCCATGGGCCCCCACAAATTGAATAACCTATTTTTTGTCTCATACATTTTCGAAAAATCACAGAACGTGGAACATACACATACACATTGATCATTCAAATAATAAAACTTCTTCGAGAGAATATAATATTTAATAATCGATATATAATTAGATAATAAAAAAATAGATTTTCTTACAAGGGGGCCCCCACAGAATTTGATTTTCTTACAAGGCGGCCCCCAGAGCCTTCGTGCCCAAGTGCCCGTTAAGTATAAATCCGGCGCTGACGATGACGACAGAGCCCAAACAATAACTCAGGTAGGTCCCATAGCAAACGTAACTTTCTAACCGATGAGCGGCTACTCTTTAGAAGGCTGTAGTTCAAAAACTATTTGAGATACGCACGTGAAATTTATGTTATTTTTAAAGGTATAGACTATGCAAAAACAAAAAATCGATTTTTTTCAAAATTTCACACTAGGTGTGCCCCTTAAATATCCGCATTAAATCCGCAATCAGCATTAAATAATCCCCGTTAGATAAAATTCCGCCCATGTATGGACGTAACATTAATTGAAAACGAGATATGCGACAGAAAACGTAGGAAACCGAGCTCTTCTCCGTATGTGTGGCGCATACAACGGGAAAAAGTAATTTAAGTGGCTTCCCCCCGAGGCGGTTGATGAACGGTACGTGCCACCGTTCCACCTGGATCTTTCAGTGCCTGCTCGATATTATTTAATAAAGAGTCAGTCACCTGAATTGTTCGGGATCGATACAATTACGCGATGACGTTATTAAATGGCGCACAATGCAGCGGTTGGATTATCGTTTGCATCTCATCAGCGTCAAGAACGCTCGCCATTGTCGTGAAGGAAAGTAGCACGAGTGCATCAAAGAGGTGCAACTAATTGGAGACAAAGCATTCGTTTATACATAAAGTTTATTCTAAAGTACGTCTATGGCCTAAGGGTTGTTGTAGACACGTTTCAGTTAGGGTCGGAACTGACGGTGGTGTCAGTTTTGTTATCGAGTTGAACGTGTTTGGTTCACGAGGAGGTACTCGTGATTGTGTAGTGTCTCTAGTATTACCGTCGTTTTTCTGTTCGAAATCTGAAATAGTTTTCCTACACTCCACAAATTGACTAAATATAGATATATGTCTTTATAAATAATAATCTTTGAATGCTTCTGTATGACTTTTCACATATGTTGATTTTGGCAAAATTCTTGCATATTACCAGTGGCGGCTGGTGATAAAGGGCACAGGGACACGTGCCCAGCCCAAATTTCAATAGAAAATATCTCTTTTGTGTTAATTTACTATCAATTACAATGATATCAATTAATTGTATACGACAAACTATTCATATTCTAATTCAATCGATCAAGCACCGAGCCACCGTAGTCTGAATTCGCATCGAGCCACCGTAGTCGCATTTCGCGCGCGTGCCGAGGGCACACAGTATCCCAGCCCTCGTTTTTAATCGGGTTTTTTTGGTGACTGGTATATTTGGAGACAATTGGCAGCAGACAGACGTCGTTAAATCGTTCGAAAATCAGCTGAACGGGTCACACTTGTTGAGTGACCTTTTTTAGTGATTGTGTATTTTCTTCGCTGAGAAGTGTGTTATTACTGTTTTTGATTGTGAAACGTTTCAAAATGAATTCGGTGGACTTTTTATTGACTAATGAAGATATTACATACGAGATCCGAACGGAAATTAAACGGTTAGGAAGGCCGATACCCGATTTGATTATTTCCAAAACAGACGTAGGAAAATCGCGAAATTATTCACAAAATTTTAGTAGTGTAGTAGTGTCTACGACAGATTTAAGTGTGTATGTGTCATAAAACAAACAAACTGTTTGGTTCTATTTGTTTAGTGATGGGTGGCAACCGAAGTGCATGGACTCAAGAAGGGGTTAGTGATTTAAAACATTTAAATGAACGAGCTAAGAAACATGCTAGCTACAATAAAAAAATTTTACATAACATGAAGGTAGACATAAGGCAACAGCTGGATAGTGCTTATCGTGAAAATATAAGACGTCACAATGAAAATGTGGATAAAAACAGACATATTTTAAACCAAATAATTAATTGTATTAAATTTTGTGAAACAAATCCGGGACTTTAATGAAAAGGCGATTAATATTTTTGTGAACAATAAGGACAGGCGAGCTGATTTCCTATACAAATAACGGTAAGATACCTATATTTAATTTTTTTCACATGTTGCCACCCATTATCTTAATATATTTAACCCCTCAATATTCGTGCATAATAATTATTTAAAAAAGCTACCAAATCCCAAAAATTATTCTTGTGAAAGTCTATATTTTTGTATAAAAAGAATTTTTCATTGAAATTCTGAAGTGTCAGTAAAACGCATGACCTTAAAAATATTAAAAAATTTCGCCTGCGGCGCCATTGGTAGCTAATAAGTAATCCTACTACACACCCTGTGCCCACCCATGTAACACACCCACGAGCCGCCACTGCATATTACCTAATATTTAGCGCTCGTATTCAGAATGGACAATATTTCATCGTTTTCAAGCATTTTTTCCAAGTGATTAATGAACTTGCTTTTATCAGGTTGCAATTAGATATCCGGTTTTTTTGTACACCTTTGGTTTCGAATCTTTTGGTTTGAATCAGATTTTAGAATGTATATCTTCCTCCAATCGATTGTTTGACAAACTTAATTGTTTTAGTACTGATGGCAATGCATTTTTTATTTTCTCAAAAATATGGAAACTGCTGCCATTGTCTTATTGCTCACCTAACGATAGCAGCTAGGGGATTGATACCCTAAAACACCGCTAAGCAATAATATAAGAGAGCTTGGAAAAATACCAACCGCGAGTGGAAATTCTAAGCAGCATTGAAAATCCCAATTCTATTGAACCGACAAAAGATCTATTCGGCTGCCACATTTAAAAACACAGTATCCAACATTTGTCTCAAAAATTCATTTTTTACTCCAAGCAGATACTGTGTTTATTCCGCGTCTATTGCACTACCTAGAAAACGAATATCTTTCATAGTTACGCACATATATTTCGGCAAAACACAGTATCTACAATGCAATTTTTGGTTTTCTACGCCAAAACCCAGCAAATGCTATTTTTCAATAATGAAATATAGGCGAAATCTAGTACGTGGTACTTACTGTGTATTGGAAGCAACATCCGGAAGAGAATGTTTTACAAAAAATTTACCCGTAACAGTATGTGGCAATTACTGTGAATTGGAAAATATATTTTAGTTAGATGGTTTTACTCTTAACACAGTAAGTGGTCAAAGCAAGTGGTAATTAAGTGGTAATTATTGGTCACAAAGTTAATTGGTAATTATTGGTCACAGCAAGTGGTAATTATCAAAATTAAAATATGTGCAGATACAATGTTTTTTACTATATACTCTGCTCACGTTTTGTTAAACATCTATGCCAAAACACAGCAACTGCATTTTTTTTTGAAAAAAAAAACACAAGAATCTTTGAATTATTGTTTACGTATACAATAACTTGCAGTTACAGTATCCTAAACTGTTAAAATTGTATTTAAAGATCTTTAATAGTTCGAGGGCCATATCTTTAAAGTTTTATTTAATTAACTCAAAACTTTGAAAATACCAGTTACTGTGTTTTGAAATATGGCAGCCGTATTGGTGCCTTGATGATCCAACAAAAGTATAGATTTTGTTTATAATTTACATTAAAAAAATTATGAAAAAATATATTTACGCGTTAACAGAGCCTTTTAGGGGATGTTTAATTTCAAAAACTGCTATGATTCCTTGAATTTTAGTCACAAAATAATCACAGCTCACTTTGGTTTTTATAAAACGCATGAGTCAAACGTATGATACAGCTGTTGATACCAATATTTTAGAATACTCTCAGAAAAGTGACATTTAAATTAGCTACAATGTATGTAACACAGTGTTTTTGTACTTTTATGTACTCGTATAATGTGTAGGGTTGGCCGTTCGTGCCCTAGTGCAGTGTTGTATGATCAGAGTCAACGAGCGGCCGAGAACCTGAGACGCCTGTCTTCAGTCGTTGCTCCCAATTTTCCGACAGATTCTAGCATTATTATTAGTGTGTTAGAAGTGTTCATATCATCGGCGTCGGTATTACGTTAATAATAAAATATCACACATGCAAACGCCTAAAAAACTACCAATTGCTGATAAAGTGAATAGATTAATCGCTGATTTCGAAAATTTATTTTATGGTGACGCGACATGTGTACTGTGTAGTCTGTAAGGTCTTTTGTGTAGGTACAAACACGATTGTAGCCGTCACATAAATAGTATGAAGCATATAAATAAAAAAATGGTTATGGTTATGAACTCGACTAATTTTTAATGGTATGTGCTTGTAATATACCCCTGAATGGACTCGATAAACAACTATTTCGTGAGTTCTGGAACAAATTCGTTCCAGAAATGTCATTAAGATGGCGTACAACGTTACATAACTATCTACCAACTGTACGCAGTGTCTTAAAGTGGGTTAAAAGTGCATGACAAAATACACGGGGTATGTGGTTATGTATTGATGAGACGACTATACAAACAAAACTCTGAGACAGCTCTAGAAACTTATCTGATGCTACAAAAGTTTTAACGAATCTTCTTCAGCTCGTGATAGTGCTGTTAACCAAGCTACGTCGTTAAGCTAATTAAAGGAATACGTTTTACATACATACATTACCGTTCAAAAGTTTGGAAGCACATAGAAATTGTTCAATAAAATGGCAATTAGGAATGTTTTAAATGTTTTATTGTAATCGCAAATTAGCCTCATCAAAATGACCACCTTTATTTTTAATAATTTTCGAACAAATAGTGGGAATCCTCTTGATTAATTTTTTAAAATATTCTTCATTTAGCGTTTTCCACTCCGCCTGAACATTTTGCCGTAGTTGTGTAGTACTAGTTGGTAGACGATTTTTTAATCCCCTGTCTAATTCATCCGACACTATTCAATCGGAGAGATATCTGGCGAATGCGAGGGCCATTGCAAACAAAACCATTGTTGAACACCTGCATAATAGTGGTACATGCCATTAAGGATTTCTGAGAAATGCAAGTAGATAACAAAGTATTTCTAATATTTTGTGTTGACATAGAAAACAAATTTTTATTACAGGCGGTATCGTCGACTATACTAAGGATACATATTTTGTTAAACTCAAGTGTACAATCTTCCAAACTTTTGAAAGAGAGTGTACATACGTAAAATATATGGTTATAAAGTGTGAATTTATTGCCGTTGTTACTATATTTAATACTATTTACTTTCTTGTATTACATATATTATATACTGATGCGTACGGCTACGTCCAGCGGCACATAGGCCAACTCTGTGTATATCTGAAGGTTGCAAGAAATTCGTATTTTCTTAGTATTAAGTATGTACGCTAATAAATATCATTTTGGAGAGCTACTAATGAAGGCTCTTACTTAAAGAAGGGGCATTAATTATCCGAACCCGCGAGTCTGAACCGCCTGAAGTTAGACCTGTCAACCACTTTATATATTCGTACGTTATCAGCTCCATTCGTATTTGCTAATGAAATATATTACCAAGAAGTGGCGTAATACAAAATAGGAATGATAACGTCGCGGCGTGTTATAAATTATCTCAGGCATTAGTCAGCGTGATGATATATGCTCGCGTTATGGTAAATTCAGCGTCTAGATGCGATCTTCTGAGCAGATACTATTGACTATTATCGAAACCGCACTTCATCAGTGGCTGGAAATACCTAGCGCAATTAGGCGGCTGTATACAGTAAGCAGCATCCTAATGCGTACATAGTCGAATGAAGGGCAATTGATAATTTAACTTCTTTGTTGAGTAGATGTAAACATGAGGTGAGAACCAATCGCGATCCAATCGCTCGCGCAGGCATATGAAAGGCATCCGGTTTGTCGGTAGGGCTGTTTGAGTTAAAATTTGAAATACCATTTTATATTTTATTCTGGTCTAGTGCCTGATCAGAAAAGTGCGTTATTACGAGCGTATTGTGGAAGCACTACATACATTCATAAAAATAAAAATGGATATTTATCACATTGACGAAAAAGTTCAAATAATTAAATGGTATTTTGGTGGTCGGTCTATAAGGGTTATTAAAGCCATTTTTAACGAAAAATTTATAGCCTCTCGGGCGCTCACCAATAGGCCCTCACCGACGATATCAACGATTAATAGGATCGTTAAAAATTTCGAAAAACATGGTTGTGTTTCACCTAGATCCCACAGAAAAAATGCAGTTCCGGTAAGTGACGAGGTCGAACAGAGGGACATAAATATTTTGGTTACTGTCAGTGATAATCTAACATTGTCTGCCAAGGCAATGGCTGAAATTGTAGACTGTATCTATGTAAGCGAAAACACATACGCCAGTACATCTCCTTCGAACAACTATTCGCATACTAATATAAAATATAAATTAACCAAACGACAACAAACGTCTAGTCCCCGAGCGCTGGCGCAGTTTGAATTTGACATGCGCAGATGCAGTTCTGTCTGCGATTCGCCGAAATGTTGTACGCCGAAGCCGTTCGTTCTGCCTTGTTTCGCTGTTGTCATATCAATATAATATTCATATTAGATATTTTAAAATTATATCATAGCTGTATTTCACAGTAGCTGGGTTGAAAAAAGATAACAGTACACTTTATTATACGATACGTAACGCAGTCTGAAAATTAAATTGGCTTATATTAATTGATCGTACATCAATGCATTTAGTAAATATAGGGTTTTTATGAAGACTTATTATGCAGAGTTAAGAGTTACAGTTAAAGTGCTGGCCACTCGAACTTACACATAGAGACTTTTAGGCAAAATTTAAAGTTCAATATTTTTAACAGGAATGCAAATTTTTGAACGCGGCTTGCAAATTTTTAGAGCTAGTTTTTTTCGGATTAAGCTGCATGAGTATATTTATCGTAGGACCATAGGTTTATTATATACGGGGTGAAGTCATGCAAAAAATCAAAAAGTTTGTATGAGTGAAATTACCGCAAAAATTTGTTTTGGTCGTTAGCAATATGGTTCGTTACTAAGGTAACATCAATATCTCTAGACGTTTTTGTCAGTTTTTGGATTAAGGCCCTTAGGGTTTGTACACACTATTCAACATAAAATTTGGGTAGCAAAATTTTTAAAATGCTATAACTTGACATTGGATTGACGGTTCTTGATGATTTTTGCGGATTTGGAACCTTTATTTCACGTAGATTTTCTCTGGTCTAAGCATTTTATTTGAGGGTTGAAATTTACACATTATACTGGGTCGATAATAAACAAAAACGTAGAAAAAATTTAATTTGTTTCACTCCGATGGCCGAATGTTAGTTTGGAGAAGGCCAAATGAGCGATATTTGCAGGAAAATATGGCCCCTCAAGAGGCATTTGGTGGCGGAGGTGTTACAGTGTGGGGGAGGTATCATAAGAAATGGTAAAACCGAGATATTCATTACCAACCAAACCGTTAATGCTACTGTTTATCAGGAGGGAATTTTGTAACCTATTGTTGTTCCTTTTGCTCGAAATTACGGCCCAGAATTTCTATTGGTGGATGACAACGCTCGACCTCACAGAGCGCGAAGGATCACAGAGTTTTTGCAGGAACAGAACATCAATAGGATGGACTGGCCTTCAAAGTCTCCGGATCTTAATGTCATCGAACACGTTTGGTCTTATTTAAAACTTAAAGTAAGATCTCGTGATGTACCCCTGAAACCTTAGAAACGCTTAGTGACGCCATTCGTGAAGAATGGGAGAATATTCCACAAGATTTTATAAATAATCTTGTGTATACTCTACCAAATCGATGTCGGGAAGTAATACGTCGAGCAGGAGGACCAACAAAATATTAGTTTCTTTTTTTATTTAATGTACCTAATTTCGGGTAAATTATTACCAAAGATTAGGTATTTAAAGATAGGACACTTGGCATTTTTCCATTGATATTTGCCGGTTGATTTCAATGATCTCGTCCTTTTAACACGCTGTTGCCAACAATAACCCAATTTCATTGTAAACTCCGAAAATCCTCGTCTTTGACGCAGTGGGTTGAAAACAAAAATTAATGGACAGACAATTTATGTTTTTCAGGTAATTTTTTTTTTATTAAAAATTACCAATTCCAATTACCACTAGGTATCCCTATCCATACATACTTAATCTTTGTTATTACAGTACACTGTGTTTTTTTAGGGATTGCAGGAACTTTTAAATTAGGTTTAGAATTATAAATTTTTTTAAGAATGGACTTTTGGCCGTTGTTAACCAATCTTGTATGTTGTAGAATATAATGTAATAAACGTGTTCTTGTCGCCACGTTTTTGTTTATTATCGACCCGGTATAATGTGTAAATTTCAACCCTCAAATAAAATGCTTAGACCAGAGAAAATCTACATGAAATAAAGATTTCAAAAAAACCGCCAAACGCAAAAATCATCAAGAACCGCCAATCCAATGTCAAGTTATAGCATTTTAAAAATTTTGCTACCCAAATTTTATGTTGAGTAGTGTGTACAAAGCCTAAGGGCCTTAATCCAAAAACTGACAAAAACGTCTAGAGATATTGATGTTACCTTAGTAACGAACCATATTGCAACGACCAAAAAAAATTTTTTTTGAGGAAATTTCACTCCTACAAACTTTTTGATTTTTTGCATGACTTCATTGATCACCCCGTATATAATAAATCTATGGTCCTACGATAAATATACGTCATGCAGCTTAATCCGAAAAAAACTAGCTCTTAAAATTTGCAAGCCGCGTTCAAAAATTTGCATTCCTGTTAAAAATATTGAACTTTAAATTTTGCCTAAAAGTCTCCATGTGTAAGTTCGAGTGGCCAGCAGTTTAGTTCTGGTAACGTTGTTCTTTAGATTTCCGCTAAGACCCCCTCTTAGCTTTATGTACAACCAAGCCCTCCCGGACCAAGTAAATTCGCCTAACTATGACATAAAAATGTATCATTTAATATGCATTTAATATTCACCTATGTACGCATTAGGGTGCCGCTTATTGTAGAGTGCTCGAGTTTTCGGAACCAACACTTTATCCACCAACAGAACTAATAAAATAAGTAATCACACACCCATTCCATAAAAACACACGGGTCCCACAAAGCCGTAATGAATAAAACACTTTATTTCGTGAAAACCAGCAGTCAACCGGTTTCAAGCAATTGTTCCTTTGGATATTAAAACCACACGAAAGTATACATACTCTACAAATAGATCTGATTAATAATGTAATCCCCTTTGTTTATTGAATTTTGTCGGCAGCTTTGTGAATAAATGAGTAGAAATATTCATTATTATTTCACGTCCGGTATATTGAAATATTAAATTTCTAATTGCTTCTACACTCACGTCCAAAATTAAGTGTGAAAACTCTATCGATTTGGCTTGCCTACCTACATTTCAGCGAATCTTGAAACGACATCAAAGAACTTTTATCTTACAAAGAGCGATATGGAAGGAATTAAATAAGAATAACATTAACTCCAAGAAAAAGTACGAAAAGAAGCGGAACACTCAAGTGGGTCAGAGGACACCAAGACCAAGAAGGGACCTAAAGAGCGGACTTTCTCGCAAAGAAAGGAGCTGAGGTTCCAATGAGGGTCGAAACCCACGTGTGGTTTGGCCTACTGGACAACCAGGAGGTCCATAAATGACTTATTAAGACAAAAACATATATCTCACGGGGCGGAAGTCCCTGGGTTGAGAAATCGCGAATGATTATTACTGTTGTGATTCTCAGAGAGTCCTCCAAATGATTTCTCTTATGCGGTAGTGGCAATTAGTTCAAAGTACACTCGAACCCCTCGTATTTCACCTTCGCTTAATTCACATCCTCTGTTATTTCACCACGTTTCCCCCTATTAGGTCGCGAAACCGTCCCGGTTAAGTCGCCGCCTGTAAAAGTTTTAGAACTACGTTTGGAAATTGGATTCTCGCATGAATTTGTACAATTGTTATTGAAAAAAAAATGATTTATTGATTTAAAATAGGTTAGGTGTCTTTTAAATATTTAATCTTTAAAATATTCATTCAAGTGGAAAATTGAACTTTGTCACGCACGACTGGGTATACTTACATTGATTTTTTCGTTCAGTTGGCTCATTTTTCGTTATAACAAGTGCTGTGGTATATCTCTAAATATTTCTTTTTGCAGTTAAAACGCAAAAAAGTTGCGGTTATGATCGCGACTTAAGAGAGGCAAAATTTCGCGACTTAAGCGAGGTAATGATGCACGGATTTGGCGACTTAAGAGGGGTTCGAGTGTTTAGTTTTATAATTTAAGTATTTTAGTTTTTTTTAAATAGTCACCATTGCTGTAATTTATTTTTTCACGAACTTTGTAAACACCCTGTAGATAACAGAACATCCAATTTTAACAATTTCATTATAATTATCTTCCCTTCAAATTAGAGCAGCAATGTGGTAGGTTATTACAAAGCAATGAACGTAGACTGGAGAAAATAATAATCTCGCATTCGTTCACCATTGAGGGCGCCCCCTACGTAGACCTCTATGAACACTTAACTCCCTTAGCGGGCGAAATTGCGTTTTAACGATTCCACTAATCACGCTTGTTATCACACCGGCCGTACCCTTGAATTATCTATTATATCGAATTAATTTCCTCTGGAATTTTATCTCCCGCAAGGGCGCAGGGTAGCGGCAGGGGTTGCGGCGGTTGCAGATTTTTCTTGTATCAGTTTTACGGCCCCTCATTACCGGGAACATTCAGGTGCATCAAATCACAGAGGGGAAATGAGAAGGGGGTTTTTGTGCGTTAGATGATGCAATGAATAAGTGTAAAGATGATGGAAACGGGGGGAGTGACTGGGGAAAAAATTAAATTACAGACCGCGGTCGTAAAGGGCTACCACCATCATATTTATACACACTTGAGCTCTTATTTTTACTGACGGGGCGATTGGAATTTACTTCAACATAAAGATGTTGCGCTTCTCTGGAATTTTCATGAAGACGGCCGTAAGTAAAATGCGTTTGGGCTAACTCAATACTAGAGTAAACTGACGTAAAATTCGTAAAACCCTGCACTATCTACTGAATATCAAACACAAATTGTGCCATCAGCCAGATACAACCTATGCCGAGTGCGAAATTTTTTTTGCCGAAATGCCGAAAGAAAACACTCTGTGCAAGAAACAAAAGATAGGCAAAGTCTCAGAAACCGTTGATTTACGGACCCATGGTCATTATGACTTCTCTGCATATTTTGGACCATACCATGTAGTCAATAACGTGCCGCAGTATCCACGGTGTTCCATTAATTTCTTCAATTTTATTGTTAATGCTTTGTTGAAGGTCTTCCATAATGCTAACGGGAGCTTCAAAAATTGAATTTTTTTGGATAAGGGCAGAGAAAAAATTACGTGGTCAACTTACAAGATCTAGGGAGGAATATGGTCTACGTGTTCAAACTAATTATACGATCTTCGAAAAATTCACTTATATAATTAATTGGTAAAGATTTCTAAGCGGTACTTCTCTTCATTCAGTATTCTGTAAACTAGGTTCAACAATCCTCCTTTCTTCTCACAGCTGCTCACACTCCATTTTTTTTGTGGGTGTCGTGGAGTTTCAATATAAGAGTGAAGATTGTCTGCACTCCAAATTCCATATTCTGAGAGTTACCATAGCCCGAAAGGTGAAAAGCCTCATCACTAAAAATTTTTTTTTCGAAGACAGCATCGTTATTGTTAAAATGGTTAATAAACCATTTACAGAACTTAGTCAAGTTCTTCGTTCGTTAATTATTACAGTAACTACTAGTCTTTCACACGTTTGCGATATTTTATTATGAAATTGTATCACACTATTCAACGTATTTCATACAGCGAAGGTTGTACAACAGCACAGTGAGATGTCGCGAGATTTGGCACAACCCCCTCCACCATCCCTCAATCTCACGTGAGATTTTTCAAAACGTGTGTTTCTAGTGTAAATGCGTTGGATTTTTTTTTTAATAAAAAAAAAAACAATAATTCGCTTAATACCTATTTTTATTTGACTAATTAAGACTAGTATTTACGATTGCTTAGAAAGTAGGCTAGAATCCTACTACTGGGGCACGGGTAGCCGAGTGGGTTAAAGCACCGTCTTTCCAGTCGCGATACCTCTGTGCGCGTTGTTCGAGTCCCAGCCGGAGTAGCGATTTTTAATTGTCTCGCTTTCTCCGCCAGGGCTTGATATGCAACCACTAATACACTAGTGTATAGGTGTGGATGCATAGATGCCAATCCAACCGCACATGCCCTAGATTTGATAATGTTCTGAGTTTTCTGGGTTTCCTCAGAACTGTAAAGCAAATGCGTTACCGAAATAATCTTAAGTCGCTCCCAGTGCGCCATGGCAAATAATAATAATAGCCACTCCTTCCCGCACAGGTCCCTGAGAGGACCTAAGGGGTTACTCTTCGGAGTAATTATAGGGTGAGTATTAATATTATTATTATTATTATTATTATTAGTATTATTATTATTATTATTATTATTATTATTATTATTATTATTATTATTATTATCCTTAATTTAACCCAGTTTTTTTTGCAATTTTACTGTTTTTTTTTGCGGAAAAAAAAATACGCGATATTCGGCGAGATCCCCTCTCTCCCCAAAGTAAGATTAGATGAGATTCGTCTCGACTCCCCCCCCCTGAACACCTCACGTAATTAATGGACGCTCCCTTATACGGATGGTTTATGTGCCGCGTCACCGTAAGCCAACATTAATTATTATTATTATTACAATATAGAGTGGATTAAACAGCGAATAATTTTTTTGCAAAAAAAAATAAAGGTTCACCGTAATTATTTGAGTCAAAAAAGGAAGTGTCAGAAATTTGTATGTACACTGTTTTGTCTGGTTTATATGCTGCTAGCGTAATGTTGAATTAAAATCTCGCCACAATGGACCAGAGCTTAATAAGGGCACAGCTTCTAACAGGCGTGTGTTTGAAATTAATTCCGGTTAACTCAATATAAAACAATTACACTGCGTCAACTTGTAAGATTATTAAATTTAGAAGGTCCCTAGGACTCACTACGTAATATCCTTTGGGATAAATTAAGAAACTAGGCAACCTAAGATGATCGGGGTGGTCGTCATAAAATTGCAAGTACGTCATTTCACGTAAGTTTAACTCCTGAAAGTTATAAAGCCTTGGGAAATATAGAAAAGAGACATTTTTTATCGCATGACATGTCGAGTAAAACGTACCAATAAACTCTATTTTTCAATTACCTTTTTATAATATTACGGAAATATAGCACAGTTAATAACAAAGTTTATAAAAAGCATATAAATTGTCTTCGAAGAAAAAATAATATATAACATGCAGATTGTTCAAACGAGGTAAAAGAACGTCAAGCTGCCTACATATATTTTCGTACAAAATCCTGGGGGAATTCAGTACGTTATTTCGTATTATCATTCGCTAAGGGTTAAGCCAATTAGACACATCAAAAGTCTATGAGAAATATAACTTGAACAGTTTACATAATCAAAAAGTCCCCCAAGTATGCATTATACTAGTTGGAAATGGATTTCAGTGCCCGTTATGGGTTTGTTGATATTAACGTAAAAACATCTGTTTACAAGTATATGTACATTATTCTATTTAACTGTATAAAATTATATTTTAACGTACGTTTTTTGCTACTTTATTTCCATCAATTTTTTGCTTGAAATATAGAACTTACCTAAGTAAGAACAACAATACAACTAGGGCAGCAATTTATATTTCGATATTATCCACGTTATAATTTCTAGAATTGATGTAGTGGCAGTTTCCTCTGTCTGAGAGCAATTATGAACAAATTAAGTTTCTATACAAACAAATTAAGTAAATTTCCATTCCAATATTTCAGCGATGAAGAAACACTGCTGCGAACTTTTTCAATACTTTTTAGTTTAGTTCTTTTAATAAGCAGCGAACTGTACGTCATTGAATTACCAAATGATGTTTGTGTTTGAAATTATCCGTAAAATAAAATTGTAGACGTAGCTTTGTATAATTGATTTTTTTTAAGATTGTATTAAGTCAAGGATTAATTAAAATCTTCCAGGTTTCGGATTCTTTTCTTTCTCAGAATAGGCATTTATAAGAAAATTGTAGTATAAGGAATACATATACTATATATATAGCCTTTTTAAATATGTTTTTCTTCTTCTATATAAAATATAGTTCAGGTATAAAATTCGCCTTAAATTATGAACCAATTATTTATTTCTATTGTTCAAACTTATTTTCTGATTAAGCAGCATGGTTGTGAAATACCTTCAAATGCTGACACATGGTTATATACATTCCTTATTACAATTTTTAATTACGCTTGTGACGTTAATAATTTGTATGGTTAATACATGCACCTACAACTGCATGTGTCCACGTATCTCTTCCATCATTCGTCTTGCATGTATCTATCAGTGGTGTCAAACACATTACTATAAATATTTTGTGAATGACAACAACGCAAGAAGACATTTCTTTTATTACCGATGTGTAGGTGCAAGCTTATTGCTGAGAATTGTGATTTCTATGTCAAGAATATGAAAAGAAAAATGTACTTAGTCAAGGAGGAATTTTGTTATAAAATAATATATTTTGTTTCACATACTGTTTAAGAGGGAGTGATTTGGTTGTCGATGCATATGAGCGGTATAACTTACCGCTAGAACCTTAGGTAGAACCCACGCAGGAGAAAAATTGTCTATAAATACATTCGTTTATTTTTCGAGTCTCCAAGGTGAAATACGTCGCAGACTGTTCCTTACACAACAAAGTATTTGCTTGTAAACAATGGAGGACGTCAAGTCGTAACGAGCTGACAGTAGGAGAAAAAGAAGAAGTCGTTCGCCAATCAATGCGGAGCCACTTCCGAAACAAACAATGCGAATTCGACAAATTTACACTTATCTATTCCGGTTTGCTTGTCTCGTTAGGACCAGATTACCGTTAGTTTATTTGTTCCCATAATGTTTACTCACAGTATAAGCGACGTACACTGTGATAAGATTAAAATTAAATTGTCGATAGTATAAGTTTAAGTGAGGTTAAATCTTAACCAAAATATGTATGTAAAGTGGGTTCTATTCACCACCAGTAAGGTGCTATTTTCAGTGTCGTTTTGTCGAGAGCCAGATAATTTTACGTAAACTTTTTTCATAGCCTACTGTTGGGCCAACGAATGTTAGGCCTAATAATTCTGCAGCCAGATTGATCTTCTAAAGCGCACCACAGAATAAACTAACACAGTTGTATAAGGTTTCAGAGTGCTTCCAGGGTTTACGTTCGTACTACATGATATATTTTGATGATAATGTGACTAATTTAGAAATACAGTTGTTATAAAAAAATATATGCCCATGAAATTGTTACACATGCAAATATAGAGATTAAAACTATCCATAAAAAAAATGTATTGTATGCATTGAATCTAAACAATATAATGTTGGAGAAAATAGTACCAATGAACATAATTAAATGCGATGATACAAGCTTTCCAAATTTTGTAGGAAAAGTTTCTTTTTTTTCTTACAGTAGTTTATACTTGTATGTGACCAGTGCCTAACATATATTTCAAGTTTTTTTTTTAAATCAATCAAATTTCATTTTTCGCTAAGGTAAGTTGGTGTTTTAAAGAAACAATCTTGTAAGTGCAAGCAAATGCTTGTCTGCTTTTCACTCCTTCAAGTGTAATATTTTGTGTTTTTTAAATGTATTAGACAAGTGTTATAGGGTTGAATGTCATCGTTGATAGCAATATTAGATGTATGGAGTGCGATATTTAAAGTGTCGAAGGAAATAATAAATGTAAATAGAATACAAAAGGGGTCCAAGAACAGATCCTTGTGGAACTCCTAATTTCAGAGAAATAGGATCTGAGGTTTCAGTATTCACCATTACACACCGAAATGGGGTACCCAAATAACTTTTTATTAAATCAACATGCTGTTTACTGAAATAGATAATGTTTCAGACGCCAGAGCTGAAAATGCTTTTACAATCTTGTGAATCAAGGCATATTATTTGATTTTGATTTTCTGAAGTGGATTAAACCATTGAACTGAAATATTGAGACACATTAAACATAACTATTATGTTGATGTATATACTTGTGATGTTGATTCATACTATATGATCTCCACGAAATAGAAACAGTGTATTAAGGAACACCTACACCTTACTCTGCTGTGCTTCCGCAGCCGTTAGCTCGCACAGGACAACGGTAAAAACCTCGTTAATATAAAACAGAAATCAGCATCGAGAACAGCTATACTTACACAATTCCGTTGTTGTGCCGTTCTCTGCAAAATTTCAGATTTTAAGAGCGTTAAGTAGTAAGCTCAAAAGACGCACGTCCACGGTAACAATAAGACGATGTTTAATTAAAGGAGAGTATCTTTTTATTCGAATTTAATGAGTAATACTGCCAAAACGATACCGGAGTTGAATGGCATTACGAGAATGACGAATTATAAAGCAAGCTAAAGCTCGTCTTCAAGTTTAGACAAGCGCGCTTTCAGTTTAATATTGGATTTAAGAAAAAACAACAACGTTCCCCTTGTTTATTTTAATTAGGGGATTAATAAATCGAGAAAGGGCCGTTTCTTATAAACAAATCCCTTTTATAAATACTCGATTCTATAGCAAGATGCTATCGCCGCGTCGATGCCGTTACATAATGAATATTCGGTTACATTTGCCTGTGTTTATTACCCGAAACAGTGGACTCTTAGATATCGGATATCACCTTTATTTTTACTCTCATTGCGTGTAACAATGTGTATATACTGCAAATAGTGGACAAGTAGATACGCTGCTATGTATTATACACGACAAAATGATCGCATTTTAAGAAAGTTCGAGTGTGTTAAAGAACCATTCCGATTTTATCACATTAGAATAACGTTGTGGTGGTGCATCAATCAGTCATTAACTGAGTTCAAACAATGTATTTAAGCAATTTTGCATGGCAATTCTAAAAACGTCAATAAATGGTAATACATACATACAAATAGAATTGTGGATAAACGTACTTTAAATGAAAAAACAGAAGCTATATCCATTTGGCCTGAAGCCGGCCGGAATTACCATGAAGCCGAAAGGATTTTCAATGAACGATTTCCGGGCAGACCCATTTCTAGAAAATACATTCGACAGCTAGTTTTCAAATTTAGCACCACTGGGAGCGTAGGCGATAAACCGCGTAATGGCCGTACAACTATCGGTGAGGACACCCAACTCCAAATTGTAGCTGAAATGGTTGTCACACCCCAACAGACAACAGAAAGCGTAGCTAGGACCTGTGGTGTTTCAGCTACTACGGTAAAAAGAGTACTGCGTAAACAGAAATTCCGCCCTTACAAAATGCAGTACCTGCAATGTTTGACTGAGGATGATCCCGATAGACGCATAGAGTTTTGTGAACTTATGACCAACATAATTGATAATAACCCATCTTATTTAACCCATGTGTGTTTTTCGGACGAAAGCACATTTTACCTAAATGGGGAAGTCAATGGGCAAAATATGAGATACTGGTCAGATATGAATCCTCATGTATTTCGGGAAGGGCACTCACAGTACCCAGAGAAGCTTAACGTGTGGGCTGGCATTATGGGTAACCATATCGAAGGCAATCTCAACGGCCAACAGTACCTAGATATGCTAGAGGACTTAATACACCCTCTTATAGTAGAGATCGCAGAGCCCATCCTGATGAGTTCACAGAAGACATTGTGTTTCAACAAGATGGTGCACCACCACATTACACATGGTAGGTGAGAGCGTTTCTGGACCATCATTATCGGAATAGATGGATAGGACGAAGAGGCCCAACAGAGTGGCCGCACGGTCTCCGGACCTCACCCCCTTAGATTTTTTTTATGGGGGTACCTAAAATCTTAGGTGTACAGTACGCCACCGCAAAATTTAGCCGATCTCGGCCAAAAAATAATAGATGGCTGTTTATAGATTTCGTATAGCTGTAATAGATTTCGGTGGAAACATTTGGTAGGGTAAGGGAGGTGATTAAACATCGACTCTACATTTGTCAGGAGTACAAGGCGAACATTTCGAATAACGGCTGCATTAATAATAAAGTAAAAGTGGGAATTTCGCTACAAAAGGTGAGTAATCTTTAATTTTAACTTTCTTGTAAACGGTGAGTGTTGTTAGGGAATATAAAACTTCGAAGTACATTATTTCACAAATCATTAGCCTAATAATAAAAAATCATACACCGTGACACTCCCATAAAAATGCCTTTCAAATGAGGTGCCGCATGCCACCCCTTCCGATTTAAGATTTTTCCCCCTTTGCACCCCCATCCCTGTTTTAAGTGTAAATTGTCTAAGAGTTACTCCATGAGATAGTATTTTATGCCTTATGTAACCACACCAAATTTCAAGTAAATCCAACAATTCGTTCAAAAAATAATTGGGGGGGGGGGACGGACTTTTGGCCCGCACTGTATATGTGTATTATCGACGTAACAGTGAGAATAATAAAACCTTATGCTGTCTTTCAAGAAGATTTATATGGAAAAAAATAAGAGGACCTAAAGCTATTCCTTGCTGGACACCACAGTGTATATTCATACATATCATTACCGATTTAGCTATTTGTTGCCGACTTCGGATATAGTTCGATATAGACTCAAAAAATTTTAATTAATAGTGTTAAAAGCCTTTGCGTAATCTAGTAACACTAGTATGGTGGATTTGCTCACAGTCATTATTAGGATTCCGACGTGTGCTGTAACACAGGGCCGGACTCGTAATCCGTCATGAGCGATTTGGCCTGTATATCTACTGAAATTAAAGGTGCAAATTCAAAATAGTTCATATGGACAGACACACACATTATTTTCACGAATTTCGCACAGCTGTTTGTATCATTAACAGTTTTTTGTTTTCACTAACATCAGTACATTATTATTTTTTCATCTACAGAGGACAATACACGTGTTACTACTATTTCTATAGTTTTAGCCGCTGTTTGAAAAACCCGTTTATTAACTATCAATATTGGTTCCACTAACGACCTTATTACCGCAAAATCTGTTGTTTCGTCTTCTTTGATAGTTCCCATGACACGTTGATATGTCTTCTGTAAATATGTTTTACGCAAAGTATGGCTACTAGACAATGGGAAATGGGATACATATTTGGCCAAAAAAAACGTCTAAGGGGCCATTCATTAATTACGTAAGGACAATTTTGGCGACTATTGTAAAATCCTTGTAATTTTCAATCATCGTTTTAAGTCTATTCACAAATGGTAACGGCTGTGCCATTATTGCAGAAATCCACACAAAATCAGGTAACATGTAAATACAGTACATGAATTTACGAGTGACTAACTCGCGACAAAAAATTATTTTCAATGCGGCGGTCGACCCGTTTACAACGCCGGTGCCGCGCCGGCAGGTAGAACACTAATGGAATAGATCGCCGTCTTAAGGAGAAAGTGTATTACTACGTCTCGGTTCTCGCTAAGACTTCGTTCGGGATAACATTATACGCACAGACAGTGGCGTGGGTATCCAGGGGAATATTCACTAACTTGTGAAAGAACAGTAGTTAATCCAACATTTTGGATTCACTTTGAGGAATTTTACTAAAAGGATTGAAATTATTTTCTAGTTTTATCAAAAAAAAAAAAAAAAAAAATTAAAGTACACTTATTACACTTATGGGACGATCTTTTTGTTCTTCAGGTGTCACTTTCTTAGGTGTGGGAGTCAGCCATATACCGTCGGTTTAAAGGTAATGCTAACTAACATTAAGACAATTCTTAAAAAAACTGCGATTTTCTAAAAAGAAGGGACGAAGTTATTTCGAGAAGTTCCAAAGATGTTACATAATGAGTTTTACCTTTATACCGACGTTTATGTTCTTTAAATGTGGATACAAATTATATTTTTGTTTGCCCTATAAAATTTCCATCCATCCACCAAACGCCCCCTATAAATCCGTGCACCTACGCTCTCTCGTACCCGTTACAGTCATAATAAATATTATACAAGTCGCATTAAATATGAATGTCCGTATCCATACGGCGGGATCTTAAATTAAAATCGGAGCACTCCCGTTTCTCTCCTATTTTCGTTCGTTTTCCTATTCCGGCTGAAATATTAATCGAGCCGCGCGTACCTGACGGCGAATATTTCGCAACGGCGAATCGCGTAAAGTATGTTTAACCGTTGAATTTAAATTAAACGAAAAACTTTGCAGAGTTTGCGGAGGCTTATTTGCATACGAGATTAAAAAGACGTTTCGAGTTTCTTCCCCAGGTGAGGAAATTTCCCTCGCCTCGCTGGAAATCGTTTAATTTTCCTCTAAGTAACCGATTCTGTATCGAAGCTTGGCGCGTCTTCTCTCCTGGAAAAATGCTAGGGAGCCGCTTGGAGGGAGACCATAACCTCTAAGGACCTCATCAAATACCTTGAAATTTTTTTTTTTTGGGTAAACTCGGGAGAAATCACGCATATTTTAAAAAAAATCCTAATTAACAAACGAAACTAAAAAAAAACTGGACGTTTTCCACGAAACACCGAACTACTACACTTTTCTCGACGCCCGTTTCGCCAACCAAGTTGGCATCTTCAGGAGAAGAAAAAAAGTTGGTTGGCGTCGAAAAAAACGCGTGTCGAGAAAAGTGTAGTAGTTCGGTGTTTCGTGGAAAACGTCCAGTTTTTTGTTTCTACGCCGAAGGTTCCAGTACCCACTCCAGAAACGAAACTAAATTACAGGAATGCATACATACTTTATTTTCTAGTGTTATTACAAAAACATTTAGATAAGTTTGTATCAGAAAAAGTACTAAAAAAAATACAGAAAAAAAGGAAATCTTCCAACAATATGGGGGAAATGACGCAGGTCGCTGGGAGATACGGCTGTAGAAAGTAACAAATATATGTTGTTTTAATAGGTAAGTATCACAAGGTTGATTGGTGTTTAGTGGACTGTATGGTTTTCTTTTTTTATTTTAATGAAAATAAATGGCACACAATACACTTTACGCCGGTTTATTGTTGTGAATATACAAGATAAAAAAGGTGTATGAAATAAATGAGTAACTGAATCTCGTTCGGCAACTTGGTAGACAGTTATCGAGTTATCCTTTGCTCCTGGATGGATGCTAAGGAAATGATAAAAGGTTATAGGTTGAAGGGAATATGGTACTCACGACTTACAACAGTTGGTTTGTTGCGGTGTTGGTCCGTGAGTCCGCGACTTGTGGCTCGCACCAGTGAATGCCTGCTTACTGTAGTAGACTCCTGGGCCCCTCTAGAGGTCCAGACTACTATGGTGATGTTGTGTGCTGAGTAGGTCGGAACCAGAGTGATTTTCAATAGGTGAAAACGCTGCGTATGTGCAAGTAGCTGAGCTGGCCATGCAATTTGAGAACCCTTTGAGTTCTCAGGTACAACTACCAACTGCCGGTCGGTGGTGTCGCAGTACCGCGCGAAGGAAGGATAAACAAAAGGAGAAGTGGGGTGATAATTTGCGGGAATAATTCAAAGTTGAAATATGGGTAATAATGGGTAAGATTTTTTTCTGATAATCTAGTACGTAATGTTTTTTTCTGGAATATTATCATTCCCTGCAGCCTACCGGATCGATGTATTTTGCACCTACACACTACAGCTTTGTCTAAACCTTCTTTGGTCCTATTACTTTTCAGTGTTGGGCAGTAGCTAACTACATGAGTAGCTAACTACAATGACAGCTACTCAATGACAGCTACATCTTGAGTAGTTACAAACAACAACTACAACTACTAGCTGGAGCTGCTTGCTGCAACTACTTCAATGGAAGCTACAGTAGCTGTAGTTTGAAATAACAGCTACAGCTAGTAGTTGTGAAAAATGTAGTTGCGGCGAACAACTACAGCTACTCATGATTTACTTACTCGAATCACCGAAAAATGGGGAAACCATATGTATTAACAAACAAACTATATACATAGTTCTGTTAAGAGAGTTATCGAACTAGTTATGAGCATTTCGAGAGTTATCGAATTAATGATTATTAGTGAATTACTTATGTAGTTTCAAATGTTTTGCAACATTTGAAAATATAATTTTGAGCCTTCAAAAATTTGTTCGCGCAGATATCTCGATGTATTACGTTTTGCGGAAGTTATACGCGCTCGCGTTTTCAACTTTATAATTTTGCAATAGGCCGCCATTTTGAAACTGGGCGTCCGGATTGCGAGCGTTTGTCGAGCACCCCAACAGCTATCTTTTCCTGTAGTCTCATCCGTTTGAAGTGAAATCTATTTGGTTTATTTAATATTGAAGATTTTGCACTTTTTTTTAACCTAATTTTCAAAAAAAAAAATACATACCAGCGAAAAGCCTATCCCGATGGCAAATTTCCTCAGGAACAAAATCGACAAGTATACCTCAAGTCGATTAGACGCATTTTTCGGAGATACAAGCAAAAAAAACGAAAAAAAAGTGCGTTTTTTTTCTTAAATTGTTAATAACAAAACAGGTTCGACCTCTGCGAATACACAAATTTAGGGTTTTGTTCTACGTATTTTTTACGTAATTTTAAGCCAATAATATTCGACACAGGCCCGATTCTGGAAATGGGCATGTTTTTAAGCTAATTCTCCCGGAGTATATTCACACTGAAATTGCTTTGTGAAATTGGTGCTGTAACTACCGATCAACCGACAACTACAGCTACTTTTGTCCCTTATTGACATTTTTCCAGTACGAAAGAAGAGTAGCCAGCTGTAGTTCTCTGCTTATAGCTACAGCTACAGCTACTAGCTGTAGCTGTTCGCCGCATCTACATTTTTCACAACTACTAGCTGTAGCTGTTATTACAAGCTACAGCTACTGTAGCTTCCACAGAAGTAGCTGCGGCGAACAACTTCAAGCTACTTAGTGTAGCTGTAGTTGCAACTACATCCCAACTACAGTAGCTGTAGTTTTGTAGCTGTAGTTGAAGCTACATTTTGCCCAACACTGTTACTTTTGCGCGGACCATAAAACGTTGTCATTTTTAGTCCACACAAAAAAAAAGTACAACCTATGATAACTGTATAGCATGCGTCGTCTGTCCCATCGTAAAGGAACATACGACAAAGTCGTTATTTCTGTGAGTTATATCAAGAACGGCACAAAATACGCTCATATGCTGTTGTTTCGTGAATAACGGTTACCGATTTGTTTTTTTATTGAATAGCCTGCTTATGGTTAAACTTAATTTTCAAAGTAAAGGATGTTTCAAATATTTTATTTTAAATTACAACAAATAGTCAAGATAGTCTTACCGGAAATCTGAAATTTTAAATGACACATGCATAATCCAAAGGTCTTCTACTATTTCTGGTTTTCAAATGGTCACTCATTTATTTAATTAAAACAAAAAATAACGCTGAAATATTAATGTTAACGAACTAAATTCATTGACTTTATTCATGTTCAAATTTCAATCAATTTGCTAATTGGAAATATTATGATAATATAGTTGACACTCACTCAACACATGATGGCTCATGAGTGGATTAATAATTCGATATGCTATTATTGTTCTCTTTCGAAAATCTTCTAAGGCTCTCGGTTTTATTTGATAACATTTCATTACACTCAACCCCAAAGAAAGAAGTCGAGAGAACCTAAGTCCGGAAATCGAGAGGGCCAACGCACTACGTCAACCAATTCAAATTCATCTTTCAGGTTTTGTCATATCTATACGGAAGAACGCACTATCCCAGCAAAGGATAATTAAAACAACTATATTTCTTAAAGAATATTTTCAACTGCCAGTGGATATTACCAGTATCTAATCGATATCTAATGACAGGCGAAAGAATTTTTTAACAATACATTTTTTTTATATAACTATTGTCAAAAAATAATGTGTGTAAATAGTATATACTATATTAAATTGAATATCGATTTATCACTGTCAAGAAACAAATGGATGACAATTTGAATATGAAAGGCTTCAATGATTTTAATTTAATGTGAATCCTTAACTGTTGAAGTTATATGATTTGTTATCTAATTGTATCTAATTTAATAAGTGAAAATTATAGTTCAGTTTCATTTCTATATTTTTACGAAAGAAAATTGCAAATAGATTTAAAAAAATTAGAATCGAATTTCAATCACAAATTGAACTTAAGAAATAATAAAAAAAGTGATACCACAAGGTTCAATCGTTGGGCTACTTTTAATTTTCACATGATTCTTATGATCACAATGTAAATACATCTTGATGATTATGTATCATGGTATTTGTTATTTTATATGGGAAATAGGGCGTACACAAAATAGAAATGAAACATTTAGAGATTTGCTTCGAGTTCAATTTCATGCGGCGCAGTTTCCACACCTGTAGCTGAAAGGTCGTTTCCCTGAAAACTATTTTTCAGTCCTTGCCCGAATCGGCATATTTTTATCCGACTATCTGCGCTTCACGAAATTAACCGCCATTGTGCCATACCCCGACAATTATCCCGTTTGTTGTGAATAATTGCCGTTTGATAGCGGTACTCACTGAAATATTTAGTTTTCTTCTTTAACGTTCATTTTTTGTAGAGCAAAACGATTAGCACCGCCATGGTGGGTAATTTGTGCGTGAATATTTTGAATCTAAAAGTTATTTATAACGCTCAAGTGACGTACAGCTTTTTATTCCGATTTTCGACTTTAGTAACAGGCAATTATTCCGGAAGAGACGACGTACGTTGATAAACATGATGAAATGAAATAACCATGATGAATTTTTTAGAATTTTGAGTCATGTTTAGTTACTTATCGACATTATATAGCAAGCAGCAGCTTTTTTACAGGCATAAAAAGAGAACTTCAACTGCTTATTTACAGAAACATTCCACTTGGTTTCTTTATTAGCAGAGATTATCGTTTGATTGAGAGTTTGATGACTGTTTAAGTATTGTATAATCTGAATGTTTTGGTTTCTTTCAACTTTCTGGAGTTGAGTTGACTATGAGATATCTAATTTTTACTAAACTATCCGGTTGATTCAAAAGTATTGAGCTTTGTTGATATGTTCAAATATGATTATTTTTTTTTATAAACAGTAGGAATTTAATTTAGAGTATAAGCGCCATCCGACTCTGTAATTAGTCGCCAACGAGTAGCCAAACTGTAGATATTACGTTCCCAGAACTTACGCGATTGTGAAGCGAAAAAGTTGAATATGATTATTTGTTGATGATAGTCAAATTATTTATCAAATGCATGTTGATGGCACAGACCTAATTAGTCAGTGGGGGAAAGGTCTGGTGAATACGGTGGATGGGGGAAAACCTAACTGGAAGAGTTCAAAACGTGTGTGTGTTGCTACATGGGGACGTGCATTATCGTGCAGTCGTATAACTTTGTCCAGCCGCGGCCGCAGAAGATCGAGCTGGGCGGCCAATTTGCGGAGTTGAGGACAATAGATAGCGGCGGTGACGGTGGTATTGTCCTCCAATAGTTCCTAGTGATACACGCCGCGAAGGCCCCACCAAACTGACAACATTACCTTTCTCCGGTAGAGGTTTAGGAACCGATTCTGCATCTGCGTCTACCCATTGTCGTTTACGGATGTAATTTACATGAAGCACCAACTTTTTATCCAGGTAAACCAGACAAAACGACGAGTGCGGGAGAGAAGTTGTGTGCAAATCTTACTTGGATGCTGGCGATCGGCTTCGTTTAATAACCATAATACCCACTTGCCCAAAAACTTGTCAAGCGTTTAGAGTCTTTAGCCTTGTGAAGACTTGTCAACAAGCCTTTGTCAAGCGTTTAGAGTTTGTAGCCAGGCCATGGTAGGCCGGTTTTCGACCCAAATTGGATTTGGGTGAGAAAATTTGAAAAAAAAATCCTATAGTGTCTACTGATAAACTAAGTCGATTCCACCCTAAACGGACCACTCCCACCCCCTCCTAGCTTCCCCCAACCACCCCCCGAAATAATGAAAATACCATCACTTGGTAAGAGCATTTTCAAGATGTATGTGTATTCCTATGTTTTTGGGGTCGCTGAAACCGAATGTGACCATCTAAAATCATTTTAATTGTCCATTTTCCCGCTAGCACCCCCTTACCACCCCCTGGAAGGGGGTCAAAATTTCAATTTTCGTATAAAATCAAGATGTATGTAGTTCTATGTTTTTGGGGTCACTGAAACCGAATGTGACCATCAAAAATCATTTCAATTGCCCATTTTGGTCGAATTGACAAAAAAGCCCGTAAAAAATAAAATCATAATTACGTCGACCTACATTGACGTTTATAACATAAGATACTATAAACCACGAATCGACTTTGGATGGTTGGAATGTTGAGATTTGTGCCCATGGGAACTTTGGTTCTCCTCTTTTTTCCAAGAGCGTCAGCGCAATTTACAGTGAGATAACTTCCATATGAATCTTGCTGGGTTCTTTCTAATGATTGTGAGGGCATTCAATATTAGGGAGTAATTGAGAAGGTGGACATTATTTTGTGTAGTTATATTCGGTTTCAGCAATTCAATACACATACATCTTGATTTTATACGAAAATTGAAACTTCGACCCCTTCCAGGGGGTGATAAGAGAGTGCTAGCGGGAAAATGGGCAATTAAAATGATTTTTGATGGTCACATTCGGTTCCAGCGACCCCAAAAACATAGAAATACACATACATCTTGAAAATGCTCGCACCATGTGATGGTATTTTCATTATTGGTATATTTGAGGGGTGGTTGGGGGAATCCAGGAGGGGTGGGGGTGGTCCGTTTAGGGTGGAATTGACTTAGTTCATCAGTGGATACTACAGGAATTTTTTCAAATTTTTTCACCCAAATCCAATTTGGGTCGAAAACCGGCCTTGGAGTCCTTCGATAAGAGCGTTTTATACGAGGTACGATAACCGTTTAAGAGATCTTTGGATCATTTCTCAAAACTTCTTCACTCTGTTGAGGCAACTGACAATGAGATACGTGGTGCATTGGAGAACTAAATTCGAACAGAATAATACCATTCATAATAAAAATTTACGAGTGATCAGACTTGAGTTGGCCTAGGGTGGAAAATGTTTAAAATGCCAACAGAAGAAACTTATGTGTTGTAGTAAAAACAAAAGGGTATGCACCTAGATAAGTGAAGAGTGCAAAATATTTTTTCGAGTACCAAAAAATTAAATTTCTGTTTGACCATATCATGAAAGAAAATGTAAAAATTCATTTGAGTTCATCCAACGTGAGATTCTCCAGTAACAATACTTGTCCTTGATTAACTTATAAAACATGGGTATTTGAAATTGAACTGTTCTAGAGAAAATATTTTCCAGATCAACCTATCTGTTCTCCTTCATTTTCTTTCTAAATTTGGAAAAAAGTGAACAGAACAGACATTATGATAAAAATTAAGAGTGATTAATACAATAAATAATGCATACATAAATTTCACATTTTAAAAATTTTTTCAACTTCCAAATAGTGACTGATTTCCAAATTAAAAATAGAATGTTGATAGAAATAGAATCTCGGTTCAAAATTCTATACCAACATTTTGTAATCGATGATGGAGTGTGTTTTGAAGAGGTAACCAAAAGTAGTTCTCTCCTCAAAATGTGGGGTTCCCAGGTACACTTCTCTGGTGCCCTTGATTAACTGGTGCATTTTGGAACTGGAATTACTTTAACTTTAAGACACTTTAAAATAAATTTTGATGCAACCTATCTTAGTTTTTCTTTTCGTTTCTTTTTTTCTAAATTTTGGAAATACATTATTTTAACAGAATATACATTATTTTTGCGATATAATTAAGTATAATAGTATTAAAAATGCGATGATTATCGCAGCACTTTTTTGTTTTTGTAGATACCCAAAATTTGGAATTCTAAATTTTCAAAATTTCGCGACTTTTAATTATTATAAAAAAATTCATTGATTGCCAAGGTTCTTACCTCAAAACTGATGGAAAAGTCTTCAGCTGCGAACCAGGCCGAAAATGTTCGAAACACCGAAAAAAATTTCACAGCGACTGCGAGACGTCGTGTATCATGTCAGTGCGTCGGGACGTCTTCCGCGAAAACCGTACGGATCGGGCAGACGTCGATCACTGAGCGTCGCCTCCGGTGCACATTGATTTTAAGCGAGCGCGCCAGCCGGCAAGACGGACGTCGAGCGTCGCGACGCCGCGCGCCACACGCTGTTGCGCTCTCGGGGCACTCCGGGCGACTGCCGCCAACTTTATAGATAATTTAGGGAAATATAAAACCTCTAATTCGCGCGGTTAAAACGTGTGCACAATGTTGGAGGTTTATTGGGTCGAAACGTAGGGTTAAGATTTACAATAAGACTTACGATTTGTACACTTAGAAAGCAGTTTCCTTAAATTAAACTTATCAGTTACTTGGAGGAATTATACCAACAAATTATTTCATTGGATGGGATTATTCCATCGAATCGCATGCCCAATCCGCTCTCAGACGGTCGGCATTCACCATTTGCGTGACCCAATCCACACCGCATCTTTTGGATCTTAAGGGGTTACCTGCAGTCATAAAATTTGAAAAAACCTAGTTTTGGAAAATGTCACAGTGCGAAAGTATGGTCTTTTGACTATTCAATTCCAAAGTTTAAAGTCGGTACAGAGCAGTGGCGGTGCGTGATATTTCAGTTAGCCATATCTTGAAAACGACGCATGGGACCCACTTCACTTTTTAGGTGATGACTATACATCTCTTACAGAAAGGATTTATAATGAATAAATCGTCAGCAAAGTTTGCGAAAAAATTTTCAAAAACACTGGAGCACTCCTGGGTTCTCAGTAACGCTCTGTGGAATATTTGCAGTATATTTTTTTTTCATAATCTAGAAACAAATATAAGGAGACGTTTTTCGATTTGTTGCAAAATATTTTTTTTTTCAAAATGTTATGGCAATTATAATTTTAATTTTATAGGAACATTTTGTTTCCCAAAATTAAAATGGCCATAACTTTTTTGAAACAAAAATATTTTGTAACAAATCGAAAAACGTCTCCTTATATTTGTTTCTAGATTATGAAAAAAAAATATACTGCAAATATTCCACAGAGCCTTACTGAGAACCCAGGGAGTGCTCCAGTGTTTTTTGAAAATTTTTTCGCAAACTTTGCTGACGGTTTTTTCACTATAAATCCTTTCTGTAAGAGGTGTATAGTCATCACCTTAAAAGTGAAGTGGGTCCCATGCGTCGTTTTCAAGATATGGCTAACTGAAATATCACGCACCGCCACTGGTACAGAGATAGGAACCTATTTTTCTCGACCGCCAAAGCGAACGCTGTACCCAGGCACGCGGCGCTCGCTGCCAGCCCACCAGGTGCTCTGTCTCTTATTATCCGTGCTCGCCTGCTGGCCTGTTTAAAAGGTCAAAAACGTATTATGTATCATCGTGGCGCCATCTGAAATCGTTTTAAAAATATTTAAAGAAGAAGAACTTTAAAGAATTTTTAAAGAAGGACTTTAAACGCGTTTTTCTCGAAACGACATTTTCCAAATCGGTGGCCAGGATTACAGACAAACTTCTCAACGGAATTTAATGATTTTTTTTCGGAATTGTTGGAGATAACTTTGGCTCGTGATTGAACGTAGTATTTTAATTTCTGATCAAAATTAATATTTTTTTAAGGTTAAAAGGGTCGAATTTTAGGCCAAAAAGCAGTTCTTTTCTTCAAACGGTCGCCATTTTGCGTAGAATCATCGTAAATTAATTTTCAACGTTCGATCACTAGCCGATTCGATGTAGAATAAAGCGCTACTTTGCTTGTTTGTTTCTGATTACCGGTTGCCGAGGAATCGTGTCCATCGCGCATCCCTACCGCGAAAACGTGCTCCCGACGACAGGCCATAACTCCGCCATTCTTGACTATATATGTTCATAAAAATTCGCGAATAAAGTTTAAGAATAAAGTATTTAAACGTACTAATTGTTGTTTTAATCTACGGTATACTTTCAGAGAACAAAAATGTCAAAAATGAGGTCCAGAGTAAACTCGTGACTGCAGGTAACCCTTTAATATATTACTAATATTTGCTATCCTTTAATCAAAGTACACCATACTTGTATATTAATAAACCATGGCTGACTACATTCAAAGAAATCATCTCCTATTGTAGGAAATATTTGAATAGACAGCGCATTGGCCATGCTACTTTCATGTTTCAGCCAATGAGAGGGTACTGCCTCCTTCAGAGATTTGGTCTTTGCTGGTGTATCCTTTCTTGTTATTCATAGACTATTGCGTTTGCGCTGGCATTAGTCGCATTTTACATATGCGTCGTTTTTGCAATTTATTTTGTTTAATAAATTGAATATAGCATCACATGCGATGGAATGGATAACACTGGAAACAAACATACGAAATAACGAGTATTCAACAAAATTTTACTTCGAAGAAGGCTTTGCCAATTCAAACGTATGTCGTTGATAGGTTCAGGCTATAAATTTTTGTTTTCAATTGTTTGTTGTTGACAGTTTCAAACTGTCAAAGGTATAGTTCGAAAAGAAAACAGTTTGAGCAAAATGGTGCTTATCCATCAACCAAAAACATTTAAAGTAAACTCCTACTTCAATGCCGGACGGAAAGATGAATGACAATGGACGTATTCTCTCGAGTTCCTCCGCGAAACAGTTTCTCCACGAACCTGGACAAAATTTTCTTTATCTACGACACATGGTTTCATCTCAGGGAGACTCAACATATGAGAATGTGGAGTTCCGAGAAACAACTGCCCACGATTGCCCAACTTTCTTTAATGCATGTCTGACTACTGAACAATAGAGGAAAGAAATTATTACATTATACACAGTAAGTTGGTTGGACAGTGATGAAATTGCTACAATTTGCTCCCAGCAAGATAGCGCTACACGACGTACTAAGGGGAAAACAGTTACAGAATATTTTCCATAATCGCGGAGTGAGCCTTAATTCCGAATATGAATTTCCTTCAAGATTCTGTGACACAATACCATGTGATTTTGGAAAAGGATAAATGAGATTAACACTAATAACTCATAGAATGGATTCGGTTTAATTAAATTCGGAATAATTTTTGTAAAACAATATATATTTTTACATGTTTTCTCAAGTTAAATGTCAATTTTTATCTTATTTCAGCCATATACAACCAAGAGCTCAAATTTTTTTCAACGCTCGTTTGAAAGACCAACAACCATTAACCATTAAAACATTTTTACAAAGACCAACGAGTGGATCAAACACTATCAAAGTGAAAAAAACGATTGAAAAAGCGTCAAAATTAATATGAGATCTACGTTAGCAAACTAGGAAGAAGCGATAACAATGGAAGGCGCAAAATAATCACACTATTTGTACATCATAATTTTCAATGCTGTGATGATTATATTTAATTAAAATTAGGATTAAACTGGGCTTGTCAAGTTGGAACCCTTAAAAATATAGTGGGGAAAAACATAGAAAAGTAGAAAGAAAAAAAGAGAAAAGAGTCAAGTAACTTTCGCTCAGTCTTGACCTATCTATCTACGAGGGCGAGTCAAATATGAACCGTTATCATATTTGATTTACCCTCGTATCTCCTAAGCACATACAAGTATATACACTATAATATAGAAATATGTATAATATCGAAATATTAGCTTCGATATGCTGATGAGTATTATCTGAGAGCTTTCGAAGGTTGTATGGCAATATTTTATATCAAGGCCTACTAAATTATTTCGTGAACCACTAAACAATATTATCCATTATTTACTTAGCGCTTTGAGCCACTTAACGATCGCACAATACAGAAATATTTTAGGAAGGGTAATTACCCGATCGTTAATGAAGAAGGAAAGTTGTGCCCTGGCAAATTAACTAGCTGTTTTAACCTAGCGGTTTTAAAATTAGATTCTCTTTTACGGTACGGTGAAGCAGAAAATTTATAGCTATTGTCAGGCAAGTGGATGAGTGAAAATAGGCGTAGCAACTTTAGTTCTGAGAAGCAGACGTCATCAGAGGGGGGAAAATAAAACGTCCTTTTGTTTTTCCCATTTATAATTGGTTATAGTTCCACAGATGGTATTATAAGCGAAAAATTGATTTTAAGCGTAGCCAAAATGTAATTTCATTAAAAAACTCATGTCAAGCAACGATGGTGATGCTTCATGTTGATGTTGATTTCAACAATTGACGACTATTATAGACGCCAACCTAAGAAATGCCTTTCGCATTATTTTTATACTGAGCGTTCAAATAAATTTGATGTTAGGTGGAAACGTGATGTAGCTTGGAAATTTTGCTCTTTAAGCATGGCTACAAAAGGAATCACATGGTGTTACGTCACAGGATCTTGGATGAAATGCATTTTCGGAATTCAGGCTCACAACCGATTGTGAAAAACATTGCCATCGTTTCACTCGCAGTGTGAACCCTAGTGCCTTCTTTCTTTTTGGAAATAAATTGTGGCAATTTCGTCATTATCCATCTGATTTAAGTATTAATCTTTAGAGTACCGAAAAGCCAGTAAACTGGCTCCCAAAATCGAGCTCAATTTAACTCTCTGTCAGATGTCTTAAAGGGCTGAAATTTTGCTCAGAGCCTTATAACCGATGACAGTACATGGTTTACATTTACAATTATTTTAACACCTGGACATCCAAGTCGCCGATGACGGGTATACTTGGGGGTCGTATCCAAGAAGTTTAACCTAATTTTATGACAATATTTTTTTATACAATAGCAGGACTAACGCAAAAAGATGGCTTTTGCGTTAGTTTTCGAGACTTAGGAATATGATTTTGACCTGGACATGCAGCTCGACAAATACTTGGGAATCATCAAGCAGTTTTTTTGAGGTTAGGAAAAATCCTTATGAAATGGAGTTAAATAGACATCGAATTCGGATTCAGCATCCCCAAAAACATATAGTACACCTACTCAGACCCCGGAAGTGTTTTTTTTATTATTATTTTTTTGTGGAGCTGTGTTATAGATGGGTTTCCTTCAAAAAGTTAGGGAATCAAATGCGATAATGTAAAAACCGCTTAGGGGTCTGGAAAGGTGTGTAAACAGAAGTAGCAGTTTCCACGTTGTTTCTGCTTCATGCGGATTCGAGAGCCGAACCAGACGAAAGTTATTTAATTTCCATTACGACACAAAAACATTTTGTTTACGGTCCTTGGCGGTAATTCATCTAAGCAATTGCCAACTTTTCCGACCCCTCAGCGTTGCGATTTTCCCTAATATCGAAATAATATTCGCGCATTAAAGTTAACGCTCTCCCTCCGACTCGGATCCATTCAGACGTCACCGCGCTATTATTTTCAATTATTCAGAAACACATTTCGAAACGGTATTAACAATGATCGGCCCTTAATATCAATTATTCCATTAGGGCGGCGCGGCGTCCGCTCGCCATTTCCCGAAAACGCGTTACATTAAAAAGCCATTAGGGCGAAAACTTTCATCTGCCGAGTAATAGAGTTTCATTAATTTTTCCTAGGTAATTAGTCGCTCGCAGTTCTCCCACGTATCTCCTTAAACTATAAGCCGAACGAGAAACAAATGGCGTCCCGAGTTGCCACAATAATTCATCTGTAATGGCTGCTGAAATATTCAGCAAGCCGGCTTATCCGGACGCTCGTGGCGGCACGCGGAGTCCAGATTTAGGCAACCCGCATCACGTGAAATCATTATTCGCAGCCTAGCCATCTCAGTTGATTGTTTTTATTTCTTGCCTGAACTTTGACCGTCCGCTAATGAATGAGTTTGGTTCAGGTATGTGGACGACATCTTCGCGGTATTTAATACAAAAGCAATTAGTTTAGATAATTTTGTTGCCAAATTAAATAACCGTTTCCCTACCATAAAATTTACATATGAAGTGGAACACAATGAACAGCTACCATTTTTAGATGTATTAGTTATTAGAAATAGTGAAAATAAGTTAGTTTGATGTATATAAGAAAGAAACCGCGACTCTTAGATATATTCCCAACGATTCACATCACCCTTTTCAACATAAAATGGCAAGTTTTAATTTTCTAATTCACCGTTTGTTAAATTTCCCCCTCAGTAAAGAGAGGTTTGAACATGAGAAATAATTAATTAAGAATATAGCTAACGGTTACTCAGTCCATTTAATAGATAAGTTAATAAGGAAGCATAAATTTAAGAGAACCCTGTACAATTCCATGACTTTTCGTAGAGATACTGACAATTCGAAATTTGCTTCGTTACCATATGAACCTAAATTTACCCGCGAACTAGATACAATTTTTAAAAATATTAATATCAATTTGGTTTATAATTCTAAAAATAAACTACAGACGCTTTTGGGTAACCCCAAAGACAAAATCGGCAATAACGAAAAGTCAGGAATATACGAAATAAGTTGTAAATATTGTGATCAAAAGTATATTGGGCAAACAAAAAGATCTATTTTGACTAGATTTAAAGAACACATGGCCCATTTGAAATATGGCAGAACAGAAAAGTCTTGTGTTGCCCAACACGCTTTTGACAACAACCATAGGATAGATATAAATAATTTAAAATTAATTAGAAATGTAACAAACAGTAGACAGTTGGATGCTTTTGAAAGTTTAGAAATCATTAAGTGTAACAATAATATGAATAAGGACAATGGTCCGATACCCACGACTCCACTGTTTGCTCTGATAAACACAGACAGTTACGGTATTTTATTACTGTTACGGTAATAAATTTGGTATAAATAGTGCAAATGTGTATGCTAGAATTTAGTTTTAATCTTCTCCTGAAGATACCAACTTGGTTGGCGAAACGCGCGTCGAGAAAAGTGTAGTAGTTCGGTGTTTCGTGGAAAACGTCCAGTGTTGCGCTAATGAATGGTTTATTTGTTGAACGTAAAAAGACGGTAAGGTGAGTGAAGGGGTAGTTGACAGTGTTAAGGAAAATTAGTCTAAAAACAGATGTTTTTATTTCGAGATTTGGATGGCGGTTCAGTTATTTTAGGGTTCTCCAGACTTTACTGAAATTTTTGACGGAATTAGTTGACACAAGTTGACACTCAAAAAAAACTGTAAAAAATACACGATTAATACACAAATTAAGTGAGTGTTAAGTATGTGAAAATAAGTGTAAGTATGTGAAAACGACAAACTTTATTAGCCAAACTTTATTAGCCGAGCTTCCTGAAACAGGTAGAAGAAAGTTTATAAACCAATAAAAAACAAGTATGAACTTTATATATCAACATTAACAACTATAAAACAAACTTATAAAGAAACTCACAGTATAAAACAATCTGTATAAATTAACCAAATGAAATAAACTTTAATAACCAAAAAAAAAGTGGAACAGTAAGTAAAGAAATGATGTACAACTCATTCTTGCTATAAAAACTTGATCGCTAGAGTTTCAGTCTTTCTTTTCTTTCAAATTATTAAATCCATTTGTCAGACATAACTGCATTCAACATCCTTTCCCAAATCCTTTTTTCTTCTTCTCCATACCTCCCTTTATTCTATACCGCGATTCTCAATTCATCTTTATAAATAACAAAATTGATGATAACCATTTTTTGAGGATAGGAACGAACTATGTTGTGAGTTTAAACTCGGTGAGTTTAGACTGCCTATTCGGATTCAGATACCAAAAAAACTTAAATTGGTGATGTGTTTTACCGTAATCTGTTATTATTATTATCTTGCATCCCATCGTATGATCTGAATCAAATAGGTGCGTTTTGATTCCGGTTCAGATTAAATAGCGGGAATAGCACGGAGAGCAAAGAGTAATAACGCCCGCTATTACGGAATCGTTTCAAATTGCCGCAGCGCGATCAAAGCTCGGAGCGGCCAACTAGAATACTCAATATTGTCCTTTACAACAGATCTATCAATCTAGTCGCTGAACAGCCAATTCGATAAATGCCGTTTGCCAAGAATAATAATTTCGTGGCTTTGTAGACAGATGGTCGGTTGGTTCGATGTGTTTCATTTGGCGGGGCTCTTCGCCCTGTGGCTTTGTAGCCTACCGTAACATGTCGTGGTTTGTGTAACGTGCACGTGGACTCTAAAAATTGATGCTTTGCAGTTCTGTTAGTTTTGAAATGGTACAAAGTATGTGTAAAGAGAAGTGGAACGGAAATAGTCACTTAACATAGAATAACTACGAAACAAGAATGATTCCCCATGCACTGTCATTCACCACCAGAAGTCACAGATCCGGTTTTTGATCTTATTAGGTCTCATGGGTGTGATATATCTGACTCTGAACGAGCATGTCGATTTGTACTCTGACCAGATGGGGTTATATAGGAGATATCGTACATTAGTCTGAGTAAACTAGGTGTATTCCAGTGTGTCCAATAAAGTTAGCTCCTTCAGTTACCGGAGTCTTTCCCGAGCATAAGCTGATGATAAATCCGTTAAAGGCTCATGAAGAACGAGTATAGAAGTACTGACAGATCCGGATATCATCAGTGTGTATATCTGACGCCGAATGACTGACTGTATTAAACAAAATCTCCATTAGATGTAGACTATTTTGCGAACACTGTACATAAATGATTACTTGGACGTAATAAAGGGTTTGAAGAGTCGACCACATTAGCAATTTTTTTCTTGAAAATTCAGACAGTTTTTTTAAGTACACGATGTAGAACCGCTTTATTTAACATTAGTATCTGAAGCTTTCAAAGTTTGTCTGGTATGATTTTTTCCTTTAGATATATTAAAGATTTCACTCAAGTAATCTCGCACAGGTTGAGCAAAGTGCGGTAGAGTACAGCGTAATTCTAAAATAATTTTGCCGATGAAATGAACACGATTTACCAAATACTGCTGTCTGGTTTAAGGAAGACGGCGCACCACTATGTTTTGTTCAACCCGTTCGAGATTACTTGTGTTAGTTTTTTCTGGGCGCTGGATTGGTGTTAGAAGGCTAATAGAATGGCCTCCGTGATGTCCAGATCCTACGCACTTGGACTATTTTATATTTAGAGAATTTAAAGAACAGAATATGGTGCGAAATTAGACAAATTACGGAAGAAGGCATTCAGAACCTGATGTTGCTAAAACCTCAGTAGATGTGAAACCATAGCAGTGTACATTGAATATTCTCATTGATAAGTATGAACTAAAAAACTTTTTACTGAGTTTGGGCAGTACTTTTGCCTCCCTCTGTATTTATGGAAAATCCATCATCTTCATCTGCATCCTTGCCGAAAACAGGACACGTCTTCGACGACACGTCATTAAGACACCTCCTAACATCGCCTCCATTCTGTAAACTTAACCTTTAGCGTTTCCTACTCCCCGTGAAATCCGACAGAAATACCGGCGGCTTATTTCCCAGTGGCTAATAAATCATCCCTAAATAAACAAATAATAAATTCCGGCTCGCAACAAAACAGATATTGTTTCGCTCACTTCATTAAAAACGTAATTTGAAAGTATAATGGCGCCGTAGTTTTTTTTCGCGTTCGTTTTTTTCCTCCGTATTTATGCAAAATTAAATTCTGGAAAGCAATTTCGTTCGGATACTCCCTGGTCGTCATAACGAGCAGAAGGATAACAAGTGCTTGTTCAAAGAAATACATAACTTCTGTAAGCAGAAGTGTCTTGTAACTCTTAAAGTAATATTATTTCGATCCATGGCAACGCAGAAATCGGCAAAGGACGATAAGAGACGCTTCTATCGGTTCCCCCACATATTCGAGTGACATACGTATGTACGTTTGAGCTTAGAAAATTGCTTGTTAACTGATCTTTAAAAAATCGCGTACACGAGGAGATTACCTCCTCGTCAGCAGTGGCGTTCCGTCCATTGTTTCAAAGATGTAGTGAACATTCAGGCACCCAATATTAGTTAAGCAATTTATTTAAAATTTTCACATAAGATGTACTTCGATATAACAAAGAAATTATTTAGTTTCCATTTAAAAATAAACAACAGTTAAAACAATTCAATAATGTGTTGCACCACCGTGATTGATTGACTGTGCACTTATTTACTCGGTGAAGGACTCTGTGAATGATCAAATGATCAATGTCGCCTTGGGGTATGTCATTTCAAGCATCTGATGCGTAAAGCCGAGTATTGTTGAGTTTGTTTGAAGGATGAAGTAAATGACCCCCATGATTTCATGGGGATCATATTTTAGACATGTTTGGGGGAATCAGAGATTGGTGGAATGTGCAGACCATGGACCCACATCTACATGACCTAGTGCATTCGTTCATTACACCATTCTAATCTGCCACACGATGAATATGATAGGGGTAGGCATATAAAAACTTAGTAAGAACGAAGTCCATCTAATTTCCCTCTAAAAATTTCCCAGAGCTTTTGCTGCGGAAAATCTGTCTCTTACCGCCAATACTTCCAGATGACGTTCTTCACACCTGTAGTTCCCATAAGATATCCTGATCACCTGACCCGGCATCTTAAAACAGTTGTCACGTTACGGTTTACCCGACTGGCAATTTCTCTTACAATTAGAAAAAATCCTACTGCCTAGTTCGACATAACAATAATACGGCCACGTTCGAAATCACCTAATGGACGATCATTTTGAATTTGTCGAATTCTAGAAATCTGAGACTCACAAGATCAGACTGACAAGAATGTATTTATATTTAGCAAAAACTAATTAAAAACATTCACCAAGGTAACGGCAACAAATAACACCAGGTTTCAAGATAACGATGATTTTTTTTATTGAAACCAATATTTTTTTGTTTTATTGAACTACATCTTATGACATGTATGTACATGAAAATATGATATAAATTGCTTAAATAGTACTGTCTGTTATGGCTTATTCAAATCAGTATAGGAATATATTAAAATTCAATATTTCTAGAACAGATAAGTTCTATTCCTCCAATGCGCACATTTTTTATTGTTACTGTTAAGCACTAGCCGGTGGTAGATTGAAACTGAATGCGAGCGGTGTCTCTAAAGTGGTATGTCAGAAAGAGAGGTATCCGAGCTCGTGAGGCAGACAACGCTGTGTTTAAAAGTACGCAAATTCTAGCACAGTCGCGTGCACTGCCCTGGTCGCATACCTACAATACGTAAGGTATACCGGTATTGCAATAGTATATTATGTATGTATGTACCTACAATGTCCTATATCTTTATACATATATACCCATGTAGAAAGAAGCTCATTCAGGGGAAAAATCTTTAAAACTTTTATATTTATTTTAGGAGAATTAAATTTTAAGTGGTGTATTACTTGCATTACTTACTGTATCATTGTCATTTCTGATGTAATGTTACCAGAATTCGAAGAACATCTCGACATTTTATTACTTGAATAAAGAATTTTGTACTTTAATCCTAGAGGACCTTATTATACAAAAAAATGTAGCATTTAGCTCAGTTTGACATGTTTATGGCATATATTTTCGACAATATACTTGTGTCATCTTGTTAAATTTCAAAATTAAACAGAATTTTTGAATTGAAATTTGAAAATTGATAGAAAAGAAAAACTTTCAATAAAGCTTTGGATGTAAACCTGAATTTTTTCTTTTCAACAGTTTATACACATTATTTATATGTAATACTAGTTGTCCCGGCAAACGTTGTCCCTTTTAATATCAAATTTAATGAATTTTATGACTATGGCGCTACTTAACGAATCTTAGCATATCTATGAACCATTGTCTCGACAGTTCAAGTAAATACCACCTCAATCGGTCAAGTCGTTCAAAAGTTACACGATTACCAATCACCCGTATGTTATTGATTTGCAGTGGACATTAATTAAAAAATTAATTTTCTGTATAATTTATTTCCGTGAATTTTTCCGATATTTTAATAGTTATTCTGCTATTCGGGACAGCGACGAATCCAACAGATTAAAGATCATAGAAATCGGTCAGCCGTTCTTGAGTTATAAATGGTGTAACTAACACGACTTTTTTATATACTAAGTTTTATAAAAATGTATTATAATTTATAAAAATGAGTGGGTGTTGCTATTAAAATAATTGGTACAATTTTTTAATGGTGAATAAAATTTTTGACAAGCTTCAATAAACTATGAAAAAAAAGATAAAAATGATAATGCACTGGATGGATATGAACTGTGAAATTATTGAAATGAAAGTTGTGAATTTTTGGTCCGAAACCGGTGTCCATTAATTTTTTTATTATTTTTGCAATTCAGGTTTAAGCTCTTCTCTCATAGTAGATAATATACGTATAAATATGTATTTTTTTTGCACTTGAATATCAAATTGAACACCCAGTTTAAAATTGAAAGAGCCGTCACTGCCTGCCCGTCTGTAAGTAGCGATAAGCGAAGTTTGATTACACGGAGAAGAAATAAAAACTTTATCAAGCAGAATTTTTAAATATAGCCGGCAATTGACGTAGGTGCTTTTTCTTAATAAGTTTCGCTGGTATCATCATATTACTTATCTGGTGGGTAGAGACAAGAGATATTTATTAATTTGGAAAAACGGAGGTCGAACAACAGAGTTCTCGAAATATAATAATTTATTATTGAATCCCCTCACAATGTTTTTTATGTCGAAACACCAAACGTCCTGACTTTGTGTGTGTTTGATATTTGCACGATTAGTTAGAGTAAAATCAAGTTATCAACCATTAAACTATAATTCCAATTGCACTCTATTCTAAACGTTTAAATAATGTGTTATGTAACTTTTATGTCAACTCAGGGAAAAGCGAAACTTTAGTAGACGTGCTAAAATATATACATAGTATAGCATAAGCATAATTTAAAGAAGGGCGAGAAGATTTCGGAGATGGTGGAAGATCTGGGCAACTAAATTAATGTGTCAAAATATGGAAAGGGTGCGATAAACCTTGACAATTGATACACGACTTGGAACTCGAGTTATTGCAGAATATTTGAGCTTAAACAGGAAAACAGTACCAAGTGGCATGAGGAATGTTTCTACGAAAATGGTTTCAGGAATTTTGAACTAATTACTGGATATGAAACTTGCTATTTCCATTATGATCTGGAAATAAAAAAAAAACTTTGGAGTATGCAATGGAAAATTAAAGACTCACCTAGACCAAAAAAAAAGCGCAAGTGTCACGATCACAGTGCAGCAAGTAAAAAGTATAGAGTGAAAACACAGGGGTGTTGAAAAAATATGGTTGATCAGAGGTTAATCGGGACGACTTAAAGGCCGTAAGTTTCATTATGTGAAGCAAGCTATGGCAGCAATTTGTAAATTGGCTTGGGATCAATTTGTGCGCATTCAATAAAGCTTATGTAACTTTCGACTGGGTAAACGGTATAGAATCACACTTTACCGATCGGATTGCAGATCCCGCAAGCTGTGTCTCAGGATGTAAGTCACATTTCATATATTGTTTAGTTTGTAACCATCCTCCCTGTTGAAGTTAGTTATTCGTTGTTCTTGTTATTTCTATCGATTGTCTTTTATTCATTACGTTTTTATCACTATTGTTGTCATCTACTACGTCATAAAGTGGAAATATACACAAAGAATCTGGGATAATATTAAACATGGACTTATTAGCATATTACATGATATACAAAAAAGGTGAACATTTTTTAATGAAAATAGAGTTATTAACTCGGTAAGCAAAAGTGTACCATATGTGGACACAGCTTTATTTGCTTACAGAACAGTATATTCAATAGTATTTCATGGCCGAACTATGGTTATTTTTTTCACCGTTTTTCTTGTAACAACTGTAACGCTCTGGAGTCATCCTCTTCACCCTTTCCCGTTTACGATTTCCTCGAGTTTCGCCTGTTTCAATGCTTTATGAGGGATTACAAGAGTGAACAGGATCCCCTGCAATGTCTAAACATAAACTGATTTGGCGTCATACTTACCACTTCAACATGTGTTTCAGATGTATAGGACATAATCTATAAATTGCCTTGCCAAATTTTATATACAAACCGGATTAATTTATGGCCCATTTCAACAAACGTTATAATACCTCCTTTAATTGTGACCAGATATGATACACGCAGTTTAACTAGAAATATAGGTGTGTACCATTTACGGTACACACAGTAGTGAAAGTGTTAAGCAACTATTTTTGATTAAATACTCGTCACATTTACTTTGCGTTACAAGCAGGTCAACGACAGTTTTCAGGCTACACGGTCAGAATAAGCAAAGAAAAACCATCGCGGTGAGGACTTTTTTTAATCCCTATACGGACGGAAAATTTCACGGGCACGAAATCCGGTCGTGGAAAGGCACTTAGCGGGCAAGGACGAATATGAATAAGGCATAGGCCCTTTGGAATTCCCGGCATCGCTCGCTCCAATTGAATTATTTTTGCAGGATTTTTCAGGAGCAACGTTAAGAGCACCCCCGCCAATTCATAAGATCGTAATTGAACGAAACGTACCGAGGAACTCGAATTAAATACAAATAAAACCGGATTTTACCTACTGAATTTAGATTGTTTTCTTTTTATGCGAGTTTATTTGAGCAGTTTTTAATAAACCGAATCGACTTATTAAAATTACTGAAACGTCTGCAGCCTGGCGTCTAGAGTGCATCGCAATTAATTTGCCAAAAAAACATCCTGTACAGTATAAAATGAAAAACATTGTAAATGGCAAATCCTCTAAGTATAAACAGATCCGTCAAAAACATTTCCTGTGAAATAACCCCCCTATAGGTTATATGACTTCCATATTTACGTTGTAAAGTGAAAAAAATCTGGAGTTGATTATGTTTTAAGATTAATTTAATAAAAAGTTGGAAGGTAAATGGGAAAATACTATTCTTGTTTGTAGGTAATTCGCAAGCTTTCAAATGATTACTTCAAATTTACTACACTGTATATCACAGCAAATTGTTCAATATTTTCAGCTTAATATGTGGCTTTTGAAGAAGTAGGTTTTCAAAATAGATGTTGATAGAATAACGCAAACCTTCTGAGATCTTCGTCCATAAAGGATATGGATGAAAACTAAAACAAAACAATAAACAAAATATTAAAATTCAGTTAAAATATGTCTATGGGTTTTGAATTATTAATTTATTTCCTGCTGCTTCAAGGGACTATTTCTTGCACCACTGGGGGGAGAGAATGGGAAGCAACACATCCTATCCTTTGCTATGTATTTTAGGTCATCTTTCGGTATCTATATTTCTTGTTCCAAGAGGAGTAGGAACCAAACTCCATGTGGAATGTGTTGAAAATACACTTTGTCATATAACCCATGTCATCTAACTTTGGCGTGGAACTTATATTTTTGAAAACTAATCTCTGAACATATTTCATACAAATAAAACACTGTCTTTCATCAATGCTTTTGCCTCTGTAACCAGTTTGTCAGTTATGTCGTAACAGTAACAGTTCTACTCTACAGCTAAATATTTTATAAAATTACTTTATTAGGACCTATTAAAAATTATATATTTTTTTTGGCGATTTACGTGAGGAGAAAATGTTACCCAGGCACAAAAAAAGTTTCATTAAGCAAAGGGGGATTTTTATTTTGTTATATTTCAGATAACAAAATTTTAATGTTATACTAGAACAGACCCGGAAATAACCAGGATGTATTACACTGATGTAAGCAGCAAAGGAACCACAACATCAAGTGTAACTGCCTACAGTTACTAGGTACTACTATAATCTGAAAAATTAAAAAGTTACCTTATTATTAATTTCGAAAATAGCATTTATGCAGTCTTACCTTGTACATTACAGAAAAGGTTGTACATTTACATTCTAAATACAAGAACATAAGAAAGACATAAATACAAGAAACATAAGAAAATACTGCTAATAAATGATTCACAAAAAAAGCGATTAATAAATATTAAGTATGTTTTTCTACAGTGTTTTGAATTTACCTTTTCTTATATTGAAGACAGGACCGGATAAATGCATTTTTCGAAATTAACAAGGTAATTTTTTTATTTTTGAGTTTATTGAGAAATGGTATTTGGAAAAGAAATATTTGTTTTGAACAATGTTATTAAAAATATGAGTCAACTTAAGTATCACTCCTATTATTTTATTCAGTTATATACAAAGGTTTAGATACCGAGTATTTTTAAATACTTATTCACTTTAGATACCAAGCGTGTAGTTCATTAAAATTAGTTCATCAAGAGTATCGGAAAATGTGAAACTACACAGGGCATTCCATAAAAAGGTAACTTTGAGATGTCACCGTTTTTTTAGAACACTCTGTATATTTCAAGCTATGTTCAAGTTACGGCTTTTACACAATAATTTTTACTTTTAAAATTTCATATCTATATATCTTAAGTTCAGAGATACTTACGTGGTTCCACACTTTTGCCCAACACTGTGTATTCAACAAATAAAAGAAGTACATGGCGTACAATTAAAAACAATTGTTAACTAAACAACTACTACATTTGTGTTTGTTTTCTGCCAGAGTATTTTGAAATTCTCTATATCTCTCTAAAATAGCTCTAAAAGTAAGGGAGAAAAAGGGGTCGGAATTCTCAGACCTCACCCTGTACATTGCAGAAATAATTTTTTTTACATCGCTGCACCAGCACGAACATGTGCTTAGTGCACATGTTCGTGCCTGAATTTGTTGCCTGTGACTCAGTTACATACTGCCTATAACCACACATGGTACTTTGTATGCTATGGCATTTCTTTTAAAGTAACAAAGCTAATAAACCATTTTAAATTTGCATATTATATTTATTCGGGTCCGCCTTTACGGTTATTGTAAAGTTTCACGTGCTGCGCAGTCGACCAAGGAGGAAAAAAATGTATAAATGATCAATACATTATATGGCTTATCTGCGGCAGACATTGCACGAAATTCATCATAAAAACGGCGTGAATGACCACTAACAGGTCGAAAATCAAATGTAATATTGTTTACCGGCGGTAATTTTTGTTTTATAAATGATAATCGCGGATCGTGACGGTGATTTATGGCTCTTCCAGTGACGGCTCGTGAACATTAGGTTTCGAACTTAAATTGTCAAAAATGTGAAATCGAAAGTGAGGCTTCAATTTATTAAGGAATGTCTTATATGTCTTATAAGTCTGCATATGAATTCTTATTACTCTTTGTACAATTGACAAAAAAAGTATGCAGCCTTATCAGTTCAATTTACAACAGTCATATTAAAAGTACATTTTGAAACCAAATAAAGTCAATGTCAAGCGTCAAGAATGAAATAAAACTTAATGAAACTTGTAGTAATGAAGATGTATTGATATAACAGGCATGAATAAGAAAAGACAGTTTAAAGTAACTATAAATAATTTGATTTAGAAACTTACTTTTAAAATGGCTGTTCTAAATTGAATTCAAATTTCTTAATAATTCTTAGAGAATTACAAAACAGAAATAATAGAAACATAAAATATATACTTCTATATTTGTAATTAGAATGAAATGGAGAAGCTGAAAATAGGAAAATATACAATATGTTCTATTTTAAATAAACTTACTTTTTTATATCTCCTGTATATACAAGGCGCTTCCTAAGTAACAGTCATATACATTTTTTTCTTAATTGGCTTAGTTTTTGAGATACAGAGCGTCGTTTTTTTTTTGTTTTTTTTTCGAATCTAAGGTAAGTGGCAGAAATTTAAAAAGAAAAATTAGCTAGCGTCCACCACAGATTTAAAACCTAAACAAAAAAAAGAAACTTTAATGCTATGTACCCCAAAAACTAAGCCACTTAGGAAAAATCACATGAGGAAGAATTTCCTTCAGTTTTTCAGACTACATAGGAAACATCCTGTATAAGGAGTTTTAGTGAAACTTGTTATTCGATCTGGATTATACGTAGAAAACTGACTCACACGAGGTTCTACTTATTTAAAACCAGTCAGAATTTAAAAAAAACTGTATAAACACTAATTAGGCCCTGAAGAAATTTGAGCATATTAGAAGAAACGTCTACCAAAGTTTAGTGCATTTTCTATTTAAAATTTCAAAAATTTCCTTCGTGAAAATAAAAAATATATATATTTGTATATTAAAATAAAAAGTTTTTATTAATATTTTACAGCATTCTTTAAGTGATGAAGCCTTGAACCACTAACGTTTAATTATAACGCAAGAGAAACTGTCAGTGCTACAAAGACAGTGAACCGAATTATTAATGATAAGGTGATGGCAAACTAAAATGTGATATTTTTTATTTACTAATGTTCAGATTTTTGTACTTAATGATAAAAAATTTATAAGCAAAGATTGTGTAAAAATGTTGAGCAAAAGTATATTGGGCAAACAAAAATATCGATTTTACCAAGTGTTAAAGTACATTCTCGAATTTTTATCACTTACCGACGGTTTCCTAAATTAACAAACGCCCTGTACGCCCACGTATCGACCATTAATCGTTTATTCTAGCGCGGGCTAATGGCACCCAATAACTCTCGACGCCCGACGGCCTTTCTAACCTAACAAAACACTTTCGAAACCCCGAACATTCCGAAAACTCCACAGCTCCGCATTTCACCCTTTGCGGTAATGGTAACTTATCTCCCTCTAAGTTTACTTTAACTGCACAGGTACGAAAGAAAGTCGCAGTTAACAAGATCGGGGGGGGGGGCAGCGAAATGCACGTCGCTACCGGAGGACAGGACAGGCCTCGGCCACTGTTCGTGCCAGGAAACGGGTTTTTAAATATTTTCGACGATTACACAGCTCCACCAAAAAAAAATTGAAAAAACGCTGCCAGAAACCAAACCTACCCTACCTTATGTTTTTTTGGGGTCGCTGAATCCGAATCCGGAGTCAGTTTGACCCCATCACGTCAGACTTTTCCACAACCTCATATATTAATCCCAAAAACCCCATAACACGGAAACTATTTAATGCCCAAGCACCTTAACCCACGTGACCCCATAACCTCATAATCCGATCATTCCCAAACCTTATAAACCCCAAAACCTCATAACCCAATAACTCCATAATTTCGGATCGGATTTAGCGACCCCAAAAACAGAAGGTAGGGTAGGTTTGGTTTCTGGCAGCATTTTTTTCAATTTTGTTTTCGACAATTGTTCGTGAGTGTTGCTGTTAGATTCTGTGTGTAACCAATGTTTAAAAAATTAATGTCCAAAAACGTAACTTGTGCAACCGTAAAATTATTTTGGTCCCGTTTTTGTTAGATAGATACGTTAGGTAAATACGTGCTAAAAAATCAGTTGTGTTACATTAAAGTTCTGCTTTCTTGCCATAGGCCACACGTTTGTGATTACGTCAAGGGAATATATGTATGATCTGATGATGTGTATACTGATGATGTGTATGTAAACTAACATTTGGTTAACACTTTAGTTAAAATACTGTAGACGATAAACAAATCATAAAACAAGATTAAATAAATGTCTCATTTGTTTTTGAGTTCTAGACAGCTTTGGGGTGGTATTTAATAATAGTTTGTCTACTACGGAGGGTCAACTCAATATATGTACTCACTGTTTAAGCTCTTTTGAACTATTTTCTTATTATCCGAATTTAATGTTACCCCTTACTGGTGATCTGACGATGTATTGTAAGTATACTGATGGTGTGTACGTAAACCAACATTTGGTTAACACTTTAATTAAAACACCATTCCGATAATTATTAAGTGGAAGAATATTATCAAGGACTGTGGACGATAAACAAACCATAAAACAAGATTAAATAAATGTTTCATTTGTTTTTGAGTTATAGACAGATTTGGGGTGGTATTTAATAATAGTTTGTCTACTGTGGAGGGTCAACTCAATATATGTATTTTATATATGTATTTTATGTATGTACTCACTGTTAAAGATCTTTTGAACTTCTTATTATCCGAATTTAATATTAGCCCTTACTGGTGATCCAAAATGTTTTCACTGATCCATTGATTTTGATGGAAAACCAAGTACCATGTGGCATCACTGCATGTCATAATCCCTAGGTACTACCTCTTCAAGCGTTACCCAATCCTGCTTTTCAGTGGCCTTCTGTGATCTGAATAATCTTGAATCCCATTGGCAACATTGAGTGAACCAAGATGACCGAGATTTCCAGATGTTTCATCTACTAAATATATCTGGTACAGTACCGCGTAAAAGGATAAACAAATTACTTCATCCACCATAGAATCTGGGAGTTCTTAGCAGAGTGGAATAAGATTATTCAAGATGATTCAACTTATTCATCAGGCATATTATTTCAAATAGGTTCAATGAATGTCTGCAACATGTAGGTGTTTTAACACATTGTTAATTAAAACTAATTAACCACAACGTATAGGTATACTTTGACTGTCTTGATTTATTGTCTATATTAATTGTCTGTTTTTTAAATTCCTCTAAACCTCCCCAAAATGTTTTTATTTAGTTGTCCATATTGTATCATTGGCCAGAACAATAATTACACCCGTCACATTCAGCTGAACGAACGGCTTATTCCCATATACACCTAATCTTTTAGCTGTTAGTCTGTTATCCCAAATTCAACGTCTTCCATGCGTGTGTACATTGTAATGTTTGTCTTTTTTTGCAATCCGTTCACGTGATTTGCTGCTACCTGGGTCCGGTCCTGTTCAGGGGTTCGCTTTCAGGGACTCTTCAAACGCGCTATTTGAATTCCTCCTGACTGCGGAATGTCGAAGTGACTAGGGCTAAGCAGTTACGACCGGTGGGGGTGAACCTGGAGTATTGCACGGGCGAATTTTTATGGATGTGTCGGAGAGGGGGTCAAGCCGAACTGAATTGGAATGTTTTTCAATTTGTCTGATGTACAGGTGAGCTGCTGCATGGACCGTTACGGAGTTTTCGTACATTATGAGACGGTAATAAAATCGAGCGATCAATGAAAGTCTCGACGAAACACGAAATATCTTTCAGTTATTTTATTGTCATTGGTGCATAGGGGTTGAGTACTACACTCGGCAGTAAGTCTTCTTAGATCCTTCGACGAAATTTCTTATAATTCGATATATGATCTGTGTCTGTTCCGATAATTCGGTAGAAATAAGGGATGTAAAAATAATATTGAAAATAAAGCAGTGGGTTTAGAGGAAGCAATATACTCGTTAGTGGCCTGCACGATCACCAGATTTATTGCCTAAGGAACATGTCTGGAGTATGATACTTAATAGGTAGAGGGTTTGGTACTTCTAGTGACATCAGTATGCAATTGCACTGGGAATGTTATAGGAATGTTCCAAATAGAAGATTTATCATATTAGGAATAGTTTCAAGGAATATTAACACTAATCACTCAACTGTGACTAACTAAAGATTGACCACTCAATTGTTCTTTCTACATTTTAGGCTTTCTATTTTCTCGACCTTTTGGTTTTCTCAGATCTCAAGAAAATCTTTGTAAAGAAAGCAAAAACAAAACAGTGACTTCAGAGAGCTTAATACGAGGTGTGGCTATTAAATAACCGAACTGCTGTCATGTCATAACACTTTTTATTCGTTACCAATTACAGTAGCAACTTTTTCGTCTTCAATGTACTCCCATTGGCGATCTCTACACCGCTCCATACGACTTTTAATTGTTGAAAGCAGTGCTGGAAGTTCTCTTCTGTCAGCTGATTCAAAACCTCCGTCGCTTTTGCTTTAACCGCTTCCACACTTTCGAATCTCGTCCCCTTCAACGCCGATTTAACCTTGGGAAATAAAAAAGCCTGGATCAGTTTTAATGATGTTTAGAATGTTAGCGCAAATGTTCATTCTTGAATCCTTTTGTTCGGGAGTGAGGAGTTTTGGCACCATTATTGCGCAAACTTTACGCATGTTGAACGATTCATGTAAAATCTGGCGATCACATTGTTTGTCGATTCCAGTTATTTCAGAAAGCTCTCGGATGCTTAGACGAAAATCTTCGCGAATTAATTTACCAATGTTTTCAATGTTTTCGTCCGTTTTTGACGTTGATGTCCGTCCGGGGCGTGGATCGTCTTCGATCTTTTCACGTATCTTTTTAAACCGCTTAAACCATTCAAAAACTTGTATGCGGGATAAACATTCATTCCCGTAACCTTGTTTTAACATTGCATAAGCTTCTGTTAGTTTTCCCCAGTTTAACAAGAAACTTGAGATTAACTCGTTGCTCCATCTGAACACTTAACATTTTTTCGACGCGTCACTGGTGCGTAAACTAATTCAAATGACTGCTACAGCCAAACTGAGCGACCCACTGGCTTGTCCAGCGAGCTCAGGGTGGGGAACGTATTACCAGACACAGTTCTGTTCAAACTTGTCGCGACACGCTCGCAGCGCGCTGGTAACAACATCAATTCGGTTATTTAATAGCCACACCTCGTATGTTCAAATTTTTGGTGGCCTATATGATCACCAGATATATTGTCCATATAACGTGTCTGGGATATAACACGCTGATGATAGGTTGACAGGTTGTTATTACGAATATTTTATCTACTAGACGTATTTTAATATTCCTTTTTAATATTCCAATTGGAATATTGTCTCAGGAATATTTCAAGGAGTATTACATCATAAAATCCAATGAAAAATATCATTCGTAATATTTAAAACAATTACATTAAATTATTCAGAGTTTAAAATAATTCGAATATTACTAGAATATATTAATGGTATAAGAGCTCTGAAATTGAAATAGAAAAAAGCGACACGCAACAATTTTAATAACCATGCAGCAGTTTTCCATTGCCGGCAGCGTCATAAATCGAAATTGATGCAACTCGGGTACTGACGAAACTTATTAAAAGAGTTATTTAATATGTTTACGGGAAAATCCCATTTCGAAGTTGCTGGAAAAAGTTCTAATTTGATTAATAACGTATTTTTTATGTAACGCGGTGCAACTTGTACACAAAAATAATCATGCAAATTCGGTTTTTCGTTATAACGGAACAGGAGAACTTTTCGCATATTTAAGCGGATCCATTCGCACATCCTCATACAGTATTCATGCGTAGTCGATTACTTTTCCAAGGTTTTTTTCCCCCGATGTTGCGCTCTGGTACATTATAAAGTTCTACAGAAGAGATACTTTACTTACTCTACAATAAAGTAACACATTTTTTGCAATAAAATTGTCGCAATGTCTTTTTTTATTTGGAGAGTGGTTAATATTGGGTTTTACTTATAAATGGATTTTAAAAAATGCATTTGTGGTATTTTGGTTTTGAAAAAGAATTTCATAACATGGACGAACTTGCTGCGCTTGCGTAAATAAAATTATGTTACAAAATTTTACAATGGATAACACTACTCTGCAAACTTTTGAAAATGTTGTGCCCTTGGACAATGAATAGTTGTTTCCGAAGTAATTTTTCCCGTTGAAAACAAATCCGGGCTGAGAATTGCCCTATAGTGTCAGATTTTTTAAGATATTCTAACCTGAATGTTCAAAAAACACTGTTTTTTGACATATTTGAGATTATGTAGCACCGCGCATTTAAAAACCATGTATGGGATCTTATAGTACCTATAAGTCTTCTTCTTTCCAATCCCGCTTACTTCCTGACCGCTCAAATATCTTCTTTTTTTTTCGCCAATATCGCATTTTGAAATTTTCATGTTTGTGATTATTCCTATACCTGAAAACTCATTAGGGACACGTGTAATTTTTTTAATTTTTTTAATTAAGAAACGTAAAAAAAATTAAAAAACAGTTACAAGTCAATATTTTCTTGTCAAAACATCTGCTCGTTCAGAATCTAAGGTCAGATTTTCAAAAATTTTTGAAGAAAATCCAATATGGCCGACCTGAGTTGACTAAAGTTACAATAGTGTATACGGCACTTTTTTTAATGAAAAAATGACGTCTTTACTTAGATTCTGGATTTGTATTCTGGAAATTTATAGTAATATACAAATAAAAATAAAGGATATTAACAATTATGAATTTTCAGGGAAAATTTCAAAAATTGGATATCTCGGCAAAAAAAGAAAATTGGAGAAAACTCGACAGAATTTGAAAGAGGAAGAATAGTACTATAAGATCCCACACATGGTTTTTGAGAAAAAAAATCACGATGCTACGTAGCCTCAAATATATCAAGAAACAGTGTTTTTGCACTTTTATATTAGAATATCTCAAAAAAGACGTGGTAGAGCTATTATAAGCCCCCTTTTTTCTCCGGATAAATTACTTCGGAAACAATATTATTGTTCAGGGGCAAAATTTAGGAGTGTAATTCCTAATGTAGTTAGCGTAGTCGTTACTTTTCCAAGGTTTTTTTTCTAGATGTGCTCTGGTACATTTTAATGTTCTACAGAAGAGATACTATAAAACAACACATTTTTTGCAATAAAATTATCAGTTTCGCAATATCTTTCTTGTATTTGCAGAGTGGTTAATATTGACTTTTGTTGCTGCTAAATGGATTGAAAAAAAATGCATGTGTGGTATTTTGGTGTTTATATAATCTCAGAATGAGACAGCAGAAAAATGTATTTCTTGAGAGGGACGGACTTGTGCTTGCGTAAATAAAGTCGTAAAACTTTGCAATGGATGATCCATCTAAGGTTATATTATCTACCTGTATATTTTGAAATGTGATAATTTAATTAAATGTTTTAAAATAATCCCCGGATTTTTTTGAAGAAGTTGGTGGACCAATTTTTAAACGAGCCAATACGGTACTTTGTTTTATATGATATTCCTAGAGTCATCATTTAACAGCTTAGTTACATTATTATAAACTCATTCAGAACAAATTATTTTTGCACTTTTTTACCAAGATTCGGCCTTTTAACCTTCTGAAGCAATTAAAGCGTCCGTACAAAACGACGGAAATCAATCGGTAGCTCAGTGTTCTTCCTCCTACACACAGCCACGTGAATAATTCATCACAGGCCGAGATATGCGGAGCACTTCCCGGCCAATCAAGAAAACAGACTGCCCGGCGCGACCTCTACCTCAGATTGAGATATCAATAAGGCGCTGAAACAATTGCGTGCGATGCTTCGACCTATCGTCCTCCTCGTTGGTTCTGCGATGGCACGCGAGGCGCTGCTCGTCCCTTTTTCGATGATAATAATATATCGATATGTGGTAAATATCAGTACATAAATACGAGGTGTGTAAATTAAGTAATGAGAGAAATGAATCAGGTTTTGCTTCAGACTTGGACACAGCGCAACCGATACTTCTGCAAAACTTCAACACGTCTATGGTGACAGTGTTTTTTCAAGAGCCCAGGTTTTTCGGTAGTTAAGGCATTTTCAGAAGGAAGAGAGCTATTGAGGATGAACCATGCAGCGAAAGGCCTTCATCTCCAAGAATCGATGAACATTCTTGTGCGTTTAGATTGTCGGGTAACGACAAGAATGATCGGGGAAGAGTTAAATTTGGATCACGCCACTGTTTATCACATTTTGACTAACGAAATGGGGATGAGAAAAATCTGCGCAAAAATGGTTCCAAAAACCTTTCGCCGGAACAAAAGGACATCAGGAGAGAAAGGTGTCTTGACTCTTTGGAATCGATTAAAAATAATCCCCATTTTGTGGAACGTCTCATTACTGGTGCTGAGACTTGGGTGTTTGAGTACGACCAGGAAGCGCTAAAGCATGGAATGGCACACGTCAAGCTCTCCAAGACCTAAAAAAGTGAGAATGAGCAAGTCGAAGATCAAATGCATTGATTTGCTTTTTTTGATAACAAGGAAATTGTCCACAAAGAGTTTGTCCCTCCAGGCCAATTAGTAGTTCAACACTTTTACGGAGAGGTTCTTGAAAAACTTCGAAAATGGGTCATGCGTGTGAGACCAAACATCAAGAACAACTGGATGTTGCATCACGACAATGCGCCTTGTCACACAACCATTTCACTAAACAAGTTTTTAGCCAGCAAAACATTCCTGTGGCTCCTCGACCTCCTTATTCGCCTGACTTGAGTCCTTGTGACTTTTTTCTCTTCCCGAGATTGATAAATCACCTCAAGGGACGTGATTTTGGGACCATAGAAAACATTCAAACGGCTGTAACCGACCAGCTGAAGACTCTTACAGTATATGAGTTCCAGCACTGATATGGGGAATGAAAGAACCATCACCAGCGCTGTGTACATTTTTTATCATACTGTACACTGAGATATACATTCTACTGACTTACTAAAGTTTATATTGGATTAGTTTGGCAAAGATAAAATTTGGCATAGATAAAATATAAAACATTTTTTCTTTCTCCTATAAAATTAAAAACAATGACTTAAAAATTTTAAATGACTTACGAGGTTATGCACTTTAACCATCGACTTGTGACTCAGGTAAAGCTGACTAATAGTAAAGATGAACGTTGCGAAATTTGCCGAATCAACCCTCCCCCATTTAGGCATTCAATTTTGAAACTCGTGGCGTTTGGCCCCTCCTCTATCCGAATTTAGAGCACAAAGAACGCATCGGGCTTCAAACAGAAATTAGCATATCAAAATGCATCTCTGAGGAGGCAGTTGGATCTCGACATTAACACACCCGGAGCTGCGACGACGAACACCCGGAACAATCCGGAGGAGGGACTTGTTTATGATGCTATTACATTATTTGATATTCACCCATAAAATGCATAAAAAAGTCGGAAAATGAAATCGTATTATGAACCTTATTCTAAATGCGTTTTGTCAGTTAATTATTAATACTAGTTTTACTTTAACATGTACCGGTTCACTTTTCTCTAAAGAACATTATTAATGTGCTTTAATGGTATTTAAATCGGGTGAGTTAATGTGCTCCATTCATCACGAACAGGCAACGTAACGGCACTATCAAAATCCACATGATTATTTTACATAATAACGTTTAAAAATGATCACACGGTATGGTTTATGTGGAAGTACAATATAGCTCGATTGACATGTCACGCACCACGCACTACTCGATGGGTTGTTAAGTTTATGATAGTCTACAAATAATTTTGTTTTGGGGGAATTATGGAATTAGTATCTTTGTATTTCATGCTTTCAGAAATATAAATTGTTATTAGGTAATTTGTAACTGTACATAGTACATGAATTATACACATTATTATCGATAATGTTAATAGCATTACAAGCCCGAATTCCTTCTAAGCTAATTTGTACTTGACTTATACATCGTGGATAATGGTACATAGTGTTACCATAACTTGTATAAAGAAATCACTTCAAAATACATAATTACTTTTTACAAAATAAATATAAACAAAAATAGAGAAAGTATCACAGTGAGACGACAATGAAATATATATGCGAACTACCAACTTCTGGATTGACCGGCAGGAAATGAATAAACCTGCAGTAGCGGCAGAACAGGAGTCTTTAAAATAAATACATGCGGTTCGCGTTTTGTAAAACGTACTATTTGTACGTTTTGTACTACGGATACCTATACAAATTCGAATATAAATTATTCTATATCAGTTAGTAGTAGTGTAGTTTATTTAGTCATTGTGTTTCCGTTAAATACATTATGTTTAAAAAGGGCGTTTATAATTTTCCACGCCAAAGTTAACCCGAGTTTGGACAAAAACGTTACAGTATCATTTTGAAAATCATCAAATATGTCGACATCTTTAAAGTCTTTAAAAGGTTATTTCACAAATGGACACTGCAAATCAAGAAATGAAAAAACGTATTTTACTGAGAGACCATCGTTTTTTTAAGCTTCACCAACTATAATTCATTATTAGTCACGGTATTATCTCGATTAAAATATTTAGTGATTTTGTGTCAAAATTGTGTCAAAACTACTAAGTTAATTTCACCATGAACTGACTCATCAAGTGCCTATTCTTCTTCAAGAGTATGGAATTATTTTATAACCAGATCTCTCTGCTACCTCTAATCATGCTTAAAACTTAGAAGGTAAGATAGTTTTCTTCATAACACATGCACACTTTTTTTTGAATGAGTTTTATATAATTTCACTAACTACAATTCACAATCCACAGTATCGCTAAAATTGCACTTTTTAAAGTAAATAGTTAGTAGTTTTTAAACATTACTGCGACATCCAACCCTTTCCATGATTACTTAAAACAAGATAAGGTAAAACAATCTTGTTCATACATGTAAAATTTCATAATTATTGTAAAAGAGCAGCAAGTCTGCCCCTGTCATGAAATCCATTTTTCCGATGTCGAATTACGAGGCTATAAAAAGAGGAAAATACTAAATACCACGGCCACCTGCAATATTCCACCTTTCGTATATTACAAGGCGTTGTGATTTATGTGACAGGCGGCTTTCCAGCCAGATCATGCGGCTAGACGATGACGAAGGTTCGGCACGGCATCGGCACCGGTGCGTGCGTGCATCTTGTCCGTATGCAGATCGGACTTTTCATTTCGCGTCTGCCCCTGTCCCCTCCTGCCCCCTTGCTCACGTGTCGATCGTGAGACCTTTCCATGGAGGTTTTTTCTCGTCGTGAGCTGAAATAGCAATTCGACCAAACGTACTGACGGACGAGGAGCCAGTGACGGCTCATAGTCCAAATTCTCGCGAAAAAAAAATTATTTAAAAATATTTTTAGTTTGGAATTTGGTGCAGTGTACAAAATTCCTGATTTTTGCCATAGTATGATATGATTCAGTGAACTGAAAGACATATGATTCAATGTTTGCAGCAAATTATATTTTAAAAAATGAAATATTATATGTAGTATAATGGAAAAACCAAAAAATTTTGTCGTTTTTCGGGACTGTAAGATTTTGAGCAGCAATTTAAGAAACGAGACCATCACATCTCTACGTTTTTGGTATCGTTGAATCTGAATTCGGGGTCCGTTTGACCCAATCAGGTCTCGGTCAAGGTCATTTCAAGGTCAAACGTGTGAAGAACAGTTCCTAACAGTAAACCACCAGATCTATGGGTCTTTGGGGTCGCTGATTACGAATCCGCCATTAGATTTTTTGTTCTATATGTTTCCACTGCCCCATATTTTTCCATTTGTCAGATTTTCAGGAAATTCAAAAGAAGAGAAAGTGTGAAAAAAACAAAAATATGAGAAAAATGAAAAAAAGGAAAACAATAATTGTGAAAAAAAAAACAAAAATGTGAGAAAAATGAAAAAAAAAATAAAACAAAAATTTTACCTAGAACTCGTTCTCGTCGTTAGCTGTTGTGCCAAGAAATCCGCATTAGATTTTTTTGTTCTATATTTTTCCATTTAATATCAGATTTAAGAAATTCAAAATAAAAGTGTGAAAAAACAAACAAAAATGCGAGAAAAATGAAAAAAGGAAAACAAAAAATTGGACCTAGAACTCGTTCTCGTCGTTAGCTGTTGTGCCAAGAAAGAGTGAATTTTCAAAATCTCATCATTATCTTCGAATATTCACCATCTTGAATTACGTAAATCTGACCTCGGATTCGTATCAGCGACCCTGAAACCGTACAGATGTGGTGGTTTATTATGTTGGGAACTCTTTTTCACATATTTTACCTTGAAATTACCTTTACCGAGACCTGATTAGGTCAAACAAATCCCGAATTCAGATTCAACGATCCCAAAAACGTTTCGAAAACTGACAAAATTTTTTTGGTTGTACCTGCATGGTTGAACACCCCAAGTATTTGATTACTAGGTTATAAACAAAATGGGCAGCTAAAAATAGTTTTAAGTGACTTCTACATATGTAATGAAAGTTTTTGAAAAGTAGGAAAATCGGCGATTACCACTTGGGTTGTGTTACTTGTAAGTCACCTCCTAAAATATTCCACCCGCCACAGCAATCGTCTTACAAACCCCCCGAAATTGCCATGCCGCGACACCCCAGCTATTTATTTCTCCATAAGTATTTATTATCCCGAGCATTCGCACTGTGTTTACATGACTATCTGCATTTTAGATGGCATTTTTAGGTAAATTTTACAGTCTGGGCTTTTCCAACACTGATGTTTATGAAGATACAATGAAAAGGACCTCTCGGTTTCGATCGGATTTTTTTCGGATTTTTGATCTGTATTGTTAGGTCAGAAAGCCGACCCTTGCTGATGTCTACACACAGTTTTTTAAAATATATACGTTAATAATAAAAAATGAAACACATCTTAATTGAACATTTAAACGAATTTAATATTCGTATTTCAATATAAAGTGTGCCGCGAGGGTCAGTTTTAGAGCCTCTCCGTTTCATCATCCTCGTAAACGAAAACGGTCATGTAAATAGCCAATCAGTTATTGTGCGTCTAAATCTAAAATGTCTAGCTAGCATATATAAAGACCTGAACTAGTCCCACAGAACTGGTTTTAAGATGATAATGCTTTACATCACAAACATACTTTATTTTACATAATAAATCTGTATTTATTATGCCAGAAGATGAGTCAACGCCTATCGTTGACTCATCTTCTGGCTTTTATATATGGGACATTCCACGCCAACTTCGCCACAAAAAAAAAGATTTCTCTGAAACTTTGTATATAAGTAGTATGTAATAAGAAAAGCTGATACCTAAAAGTCACATTACGCTCTCGTCACGAACGGTAAAACACCGCATTCACCCTTAATTAATTTTGAATTAATTAAGGGTAGTTTTCACCCCTTTTCAGAGTGTTAAAACTTTTCGAAATTTAGAAAAGTGTCACTTCTTAAAATTTGTTTTTCCTTAAAATAAAAGCTTGACAACTTTACTTTCGGATGGCTTTTGTCTCAGGAAAATGTATGAAAACCATATTATAAGGTTTTTAGGGTCACTGACTACGAATCTGGTGTCTGATTTAGAATATTCGTTTTTTATAGGGCCCCATGGGGCTTTTACAGTTCAAATAGTAGCCATCTAGTCTCTTTTGGGGAATACCTTATTTTTTTGCAATGTAAAGTATTTAGTGTGAAGATATAACAAATAATTGTTCACTGATATTCCATTTTACATTAAATTTCATGTTCACGCAATGACACAGAGCTCCCGAGGGATTTTGTCCTCGTTGAGGTTCTGTATCCGTATCAATAAATTTGATTATATTATTGATTGCACGTCCATTCTAAACGATTGAATAAAATATCTGGCTCCTGGCGCCAGTTTACTGAATTATCATATTTGCTGAATTTTATATACAAAATATATGGCATATCGAACCAAGTTTAATTAATTTTAATATAACTCGCTGTTTGCCGATGCAGATTGTAACATATTTATGAATTCATCGTGAATTTATTTCCGAAAAGTAAATGGAAATGCCATTCTCATAACTAATAACATACCTATACCGAACGTCATTTTATTGGTGGCCAGGCAAAACCAAACAACATTCATTGGAACACTACATAAACATAGCACAAAAATTAAAGGGACACCTAAAATTCTCAAAAAAAACGCCATTTTCAAATGCGCGTATCTCTGAGCTAGTTGAGCCTTTTCGGACCCCTGACCCATCAAAATGTTCGTCTTGATGTCTAGTTTAAGAGACTTTTTTTTAGATTTTGGTTTCAACGTTCGAGTGATCAATGGGGTCCCGTTGAAAGAAAAAAAAGAGTTTTTTTTTAGAAAAAAGTGTTTCTTTATCCGGTTGTACGGAGTTTGGAAAATTTTTTAGGAAAAATCGAAATCTGGGAAAAGTTAGCAAATTTTGTCAGCTTCAAAATGCTTTGTTTAGATTTTTCCAACGATTTTTTCGAAGCGAGTTATGGCCATTAGAACGAAAACACAACACAAAAATGTTGGATTGACGTCATGGGCTTCCCGTATGTCCGATTGAAACGAGGTAAAGCGCAAATTAAAGAAAAAACTTCCCTCTTCCATTGGAAAATTTTACAATCCCCCGATCGTGACCTTGTGCCTGCTGAATCTTGAGCTTTCTCACCATCAGAAATTAGGGATGATCAGTCATTAGACAATTGACCGTGGAAATGGCTCAAAGACAGGTCCCCGTAATGGCCAATTTTGGGGTTTTTGAGTTCTTTGAACCCTCATTCAAACGCAGTTTTTTGGTTGGAGTTTGCACAAATGGAATCGTTGTGACAGCATCTTGAAACTCATTTTTCCTGCTCTTAGCCTAACCCAGGCCCAACGACGTGGACGTGGCAGGAACTGGGCCCTCGTCCAGAAACATTTTTTTTTTTTTTTTGTTTTTTTCTCATTTTTTTGGATTTTTTTAATTTTTTTTTTAAACATTCATTGACTTGTGTTTTCACCAACAATCTCAATATCGCGTGTTTCCTCCACTATTCTGCATCACTGATCGCAAGCGAGCAGGCATATTGATGACGCGCCTTATCTGTTCCTGTGGGATGTCATCCCAAATCTCCACCAAACGTTCTGCCAGTTCTTGCAGATTCTGAGGTGGTTGAGCCACCCGGCGCAATCTCCGTCCCATCATATCCCAGACATGCTCAATAGGGTTGAGGTCTGGGCTCTGTGGAGGGTGAGGGGAGAATGTCGATGTCGTGGTCACGGAGAAAGTTCATCGTGACAGCAGCAGTGTGGGGTCGGGCATTATCCTGCATGAGGATGAAACGTCTTCCCACCTGACGCCGTTGGTCGAGCACTTCGGGAAGGATTTCATCGATATAACGGCGAGCGTTCAAAGGCGGTGGGGGTACAACAACCAATTCTGTCCGACCATCAAGCCATTGATGACATTTTCGAAATGGCCCAAGTCTTTGGGCCATTTCCACGGTCAATTGTCTAATGACTGATCATCCCTAATTTCTGATGGTGAGAAAGCTCAAGATTCAGCAGGCACAAGGTCACGATCGGGGGATTGTAAAATTTTCCAATGGAAGAGGGAAGTTTTTTCTTTAATTTGCGCTTTACCTCGTTTCAATCGGACATACGGGAAGCCCATGACGTCAATCCAAAATTTTTGTGTTGTGTTTTCGTTCTAATGGCCATAACTCGCTTCGAAAAAATCGTTGGAAAAATCTAAACAAAGCATTTTGAAGCTGACAAAATTTGCTAACTTTTCCCAGATTTCGATTTTTTCCTAAAAAATTTTCCAAACTCCGTACAACCGGATAAAGAAACACTTTTTTCTAAAAAAAAATTTTTTTTTCTTTCAACGGGACCCCATTGATCACTCGAACGTTGAAACCAAAATCTAAAAAAAGTCTCTTAAACTAGACATCAAGACGAACATTTTGATGGGTCAGGGGTCCGAAAAGGCTCAACTAGCTCAGAGATACGCGCATTTGAAAATGGCGTTTTTTTGAGAATTTTAGGTGTCCCTTTAATTTTTGTGCTATGTGTATATGATGTAGGTACGGATACAGTTTGACGGATTGGTATCTTACATTTAAATAAAAATAATATGGTTATTGTATTTAAAATGAACATTACCAACAGCTGCCTGATGTCACACATGTTTTTTCTTTTAACGAATTCTTTCAATAGGCGTAGATCACTAACTGTATCGTTTATGCATTTTTTGCTACAGACATAAATAATGGTTTTTTTGAAAATATTATATAAAAAACTATAGTTACCACTAATTAGAATACAGATATGTACACTGTCTGCAATTGAAATTGCAGTATCATTAAAATGTAGTTGTCTACCATAAAAATATGGTAGTCACTAACAATTCTTTCAGTTATTTCTAGGAAGTGATTAAAAAGTGTAATATGGTGGGGTATGCTGTACCAGATGTTCTAGAGTTCACAGGCGATCTCAATCCACTTCTGAGACGTCTTGGACAATCACCCCCGAGAATAGGAATCGTGGAAATATAGATCGACAAACATCCCTAAGGACGGTAGCTCCTGTCGCATGTTTGTTAACCTACAGCAGCCCACCTCTTAAGTAAGAACGATTGACCTTGATGCCATTTTTGGAAGATGCTCTTTTCAGCGAGTGGTTGTCCAAGACAGAGCCTGTGAACCCCAGAACACCCGGTACAGCATACCCCACCTACTACACATTTTAATCGCTTCCTAGAAATAACTGAAAAATTTTCCAGTGATTTTACCATATTTATACTGTTGGTGCGATATCAATCATAGGCAGCGTATTTCTGCCGATTCTCCACAATATCAACCAAAATTTCTCTAAAACCTTTTAGAATACTTTTTCATAATAATATCTTTTTTTTCTCCACTGTGTAAGCACACAACGTACGCGTAATTTATTGTTGCCACTCCTGGGCTATTTTGTAGCTTGAAATATCGGAGTAATTAACGGGAATTGTCAGTTTTCATCAAAACAAATTTCGCCACTAGAGTGAAAAAGTGAGCGGGGTTTTCGTTCCAATTACTAAAACAAAATGCATTACCGCGAAAACTACAAAACATTAACATGACGTATTTTTAAATGGGAACGTAACATTTCATATCCAACATTTACTTTTCACGAATTTTGCAGTATATTACATATACTCGCATGCTGATGGTGATGTCTAGATTGGGTACAATCATATAGATTTTTTTTAATTTCAAACTTCATAGAAATTTTACTTTCAGAAAAATATTCAATTGATAATGATTATTTGCCAAAACCAGTTACTATGTATATAAAACGTACCGTATCATTTGCAAAGTCATTGCCACTCTATTTCGTATGAGCTGACAACATAATATTAATACTACTAACATAGTTCCTTGTGGCACTCCACATTTCATCAACTTGAACCTAAGTACTAATGGCCAGATTAACTTTAATTAATTGTTTCTGTTTGTCAGATAATCCTGGGTCAATTCAACTGGTGTCGTTAATCGAGTTTTTAATTTAACTGTTGTTCCACTTTTTCCTAAATTATATAAGGTATCTATTATATCTGAATCTATACATGACTAACAACATCAGAAGTTTTTTGTGAGAACTATAGCGATACACAAGTCTAACTGATAACATCACAAGTCTAATTGATAAATTTACAGCACTGCCATCTTTGGGTGTGTTGTATGTGTTGTAAGAATTTTTATAAAGTTTATAATAAAGTTATGAGCAATTCTGAATTTTGCACTTTTTTTGTTTTTCCTGTACCCTCCTGTTTTCAAGTATCAAATATCCCGTAACTTGGTAAATTTTTGATCGATTTTGAAATTTGAAAAAGAAAAATAAAGCAAGGAATCTGGACTTTTACACACTTGCCCCAACACATCTGTAATTCAAACTACTACTAATAAAAATTAACAGCTCAGAGTCAACCAAAGTTGAACTTCGCAAAATTTACTCCGCATATCCTACGATGACCTTATACCGGGTGTCTAGGGAGATGTACACTCAATAACATTTGAACGGAAAGAGAAAGCGAAATAGGCCAAAAAACTCCAAATTTCGAACTATTTGCAGCAGTGAAAAGTCGAAACGTATATTTCTTTCTGTTAAGTTATTCATTATATCCTATATTCGTAGAGACTCCGTATGCAGAGTGTTTTATGTTCCAATTATTGCACTAATGAACGTAAGCGGTAAAACACATTGCAGAAAATAGGTAATACCTTTTATTACCAGCACCATTCGTCCATAAAAAAGTATTCGGCAGTTCGAGCGTTGAGGTATGCAAGGACCGTGGATTCTCTCCAAACAACCTCAACACATCCCGTCGTGTTTGATGAATTCCAGAAAAGTTATTTACGCGAATTTCCTCCTATAAAATTTCGTCGGCCCATTAACAGAACACACATCCGAACCTTCAGGGGCTTCTCCTTGACAAATTACCCCTTTTAACCCGCTTTTCATTTATTCGTCCAGAACATGTTTAAAGCGGATGGCGTGGGGCCACAAAGGAGCAACTTGTCAGACTCAGGCCCGTTCTACCTGCCTTAAAATTTGCCAGTTACAGTTTCGCCGATTTGGACAAAAAATTGATGGTATATTTATGTATTTGCGATCGTATATCTTCATCACACGGCTAAACGGAAAGGTGGGTTTTGATTGATTGTACGGGGGTCACGGGGTGCAACGGGCGAGGTACGTTTTAATAATTGAAAATGTGTAGTTTGGGGAAGTTTTAGGGCAATTAACAGATTGATATCGGAAACAGATGGCTTCCAGATAAAGCAGTCTTTACATGAAAAACAGGTTTGGTTCCAGTTTTTCAAAATTTGCATGCATTTTACTTCTCCATGTTATTCTTCCTTTGCTAAAGAGTGGATACTATGGTTGTTGAATATCCTGTCACATCGACTGCATACCTCGAAACTCAAAAATTGAAGCGATTACATGGAGTTGCAAATCAATGTAGGTTCACTTCTTAGGATGTTATGAGACTGAGAGTCTCAATTCTGCGATATTATTTTGGCGAATCTGATTGCCATAATTCCATCTGACTTGTGATCTGACTCTCGTTCATTATTCTGAATGTTGTGGATAAGTGGCACTGCGGTATCTATAATGATTCCTGTTTGATGTTCCTTGTTTATTAGCACAATATCTCAATCAATTTAAGTCCATTGTTCGATCGGTAATTAGCCTATTCAGTATATCACTGCAGTTTCCGATTCCAGCTCTGCTTCAGAAGAATACTTGTAGTTTGGTGGATCCGTCGTTCGAGGAACATGGTTGATTACCAGTTATTGATGGACCTTTTTTTAGTTTATAGGTCCTGCTAATTAATGCTGACTTTGCTAGCAAAGAACCCTCTCATGTTTGGTGTTCTATAGCTTATCCTGCAGACACATATTCTATGTGTCTTCAACGTCGTCAATAAGCCATTTCAGTGAAGTTTCTTTGTCGATGTGGTCTTAATGTTTCTTTTTTTGAAAATGATGGTGTAGAAAATGTTCCATCCATTGCCTTTGAAGCTCCTGTTCTGTTGGTATGTTGATCTGCAGAAGTTCACATCCTAGACTCAAAGGTGTCCACATCCCGTTACTGTTATTAGCGGGCCCTGTTGGTGAGTAATTTTCTTCTCTTCTCAAAACAGTATCTTGTTTAAGCAAATATTTTTTATGTTTAATATACCCTTTCCATCTCACCTACCATATGTATATTATTATTTTTAACATATATTGTTATTGAAGTAATCATTGTTTTCATTTATATGACGTATGAGGTGTGTAAATGAAGTAATGAGACTGGCAATGTAGCGCCCGATCTAGCAACACTATGGAGACGGAACGGCGGTAGGTTAACATGTAATGCCCCTTCAATACAAGTTTGAACTTGTTAGAGTCATTGGTTTGTTCTTTGTGACTGTTTTCGTAAACCTTTTTTTTTCTAGTGCGGTTTAAAAATGAGTGACATTAATTTTGAGCAAGGGTGTGCTGGTTTTGCTTCAGACTTGGACACAGCGCAACAGATACTTTTGCAAAAGTGTTGCAGTGTTTTTTTCAAAAGTCCAGGGTTTTCAGTGGTTTAAGGCATTCTCAGGAGGAAGAGAGTCGATTGAAGATGAACCATGCAGCGGAATATCTTCATCTTCAAGAACCGATGAAAATGTCGCTAGAATACTTCGAATGAATAGAATGAATGATAAAACGAATCTTGCGCATTCAGATCGTCGGTTGACGACAAAACTGATAGTTAAATTTGAATCACATCACTGTTCATCAGGTTTTGACTAACGAATTGGGAATGAGAAAAATGGTTCCAAAAAACCTTTCGCAGAAACAAAAGGACTTCAGGAGAGAAAGATGTTTTGACTTTTTGGAATCGATTGAAAATGATCCTCATTTTATGGAATGTGTCATTACAAATTTAAAACTAAATATCTTGGATTAATTATTGATTGTTACATGAGATGGAATGGGCATGTTAAGTATATTACAGAAAAATTAAGAGGACATATACCACATTTGAAACTTTTGAAGAAAATAATAGATATTTAACATCTAAATATAATATACACGGCACTAGTTGAACCTCATATGAGTTACGGAATTGTGGGTTGGGGAGGAGTAACGAATATACATATAAATAAATTTAAATTAACTCAAAAAAAGAATAATTAAAATTATATATGAAAAAGAATTTAATTATCCCACAAATTTACTTTATGATGAAACGCCTTTCTTGGATCCTCGTCAACTATTTTTCTTAAAACTAGAGATTATGCAGTACACTGAAACAAATATAAATATAAATCATAAATATGACACTAGAAATAAAAGAAATCGCAAATATGTAAAAATGTCTAAAATAATCGGCCGAAGATCTCATATTTATTTAGCACCAAATACAAATAACACTTCATACTTGAAAGAATAAGGAATGCAAAAAACATAAATATATTTAAACGAAAAATTAAATTATTTTTAAAACAAAACACTACAAAAGAACTTAAAAAATAATTAAAATAATTAATAATAATAATTTAAATTTAAATCGTTAAAAAACGCACTTACATATATATGTTGACATAAACCTAAAATCGAGTCACAATTAACAATGATAATTGAAATTCGTTTATCTCTTGTTTCTATAATTAAGTATGTATATTATTCATATGCATCAAGATATATATCTTAGATTTTATATATTTTTTTTTATACAATTTTAACCTACTTTTAAGCAGAATGATTGTTATTATGTAAAGCAAAAACAAATATTTATTTGTAATATTGTTTATGTTTAATGTTATTTAGTAATATGTATATTTGTACTATAACTTTTTAATTTTGTCACGACACGTTTTTGTAAAAACTATATGATTGTTCTCTGTTTATTTGTAGATATACTATATACACACTGTAAATATATATTGTACCACTGTATATCATAATAGCAAATAAAAAAAATACTACTACTAATACTACTACTGATGATGAGACTTGGGTGTTTGAGTACGACCCGGAAACCAAGCACCAAAGCATGGAATTGCACACTTCAAGCTCCCCAAGACCTAAAAAAAGCAAGAATAAGCTAGTCGAAGATCAAATGCATGCTGATTTGCTTTTTTTGATAGCCAGGGAATTGTCCACAAAGAGTTTGTGCCCCCGGGCCAAACAGTAAATAAACACTTTTACAGAGAGTTTCTTGAAAAACTTCGAAAAAGAGTCACGCGTGTGGGATCAAACATCAAGAACAACTGGATGTTGCATCACGACAATGCGCCTTTTCAAACAGTCATTTCAGTAAACGAGATTTTGGGCAGTAAAAACATTGTGGCTCCTTAGCCTCCTTATTCGCCTGACTTGAGTCCTTGTGACTTTTTTCTATTTCCGAGATCGAAAAATCACCACAAGGGACGTCATTTTGGGACCATAGAAAACACTCAAACGGCTGTAACCGAAAAGCTGAAGGCTATTCCAGTATATGAGTTCCAGCACGGCTATAAGGAATGGAAGACCCGTCTCCAGCGCAGTGTGGCTTCCCAAGGAAGTTATTTTGAAGGGGACAATACTGAATTGTAATTCTATTCGAACAAAAAAATTCAAAAAAATCAGTGTCATCACTTAATCTCACCTCGTATGTTGCTGGGAACTATTTACTAATCAATAGTGATGATTCGTGAAATGTCTGTATCCTGCTGGCAGGTACGAGATGCGTAAATAATTCACGTGTGTGCTCAGTGAGCAGAACTTGGAAAGCGCTGCATTGAGACATCCCCAACACCTGAAATGAAGATATCAAAAGTGGACCAATTGTTTAATCCCGGAAACGTTATGCTGTTAATTAAGCCACATTAAAAAAAGTCGTTTAAAACGCTGTTGGCTAATTTTCCGATTCAAACGGAGATAATAAATTTTAATTAAATCCCGGATGCCGAACAATTTCAAACATTTTCCACTGTATCGGTATTAAAGGGCTTAGAATGGGATAAATTATTAATATTTTAATTATGAAATACCGTCGCCGTTTCGGGGCAGGTACGTCGATATATTGGCGTTTCGTTGCTGCAGTTTTCGCGAGTTTAGTCTCGAAAAGTTGGCGCAATTACGTTTTCAAACTCCGTGACGCCGCCACATTGTCAACAATTTATTAAAAAAGTGAACGATTCCGGGTGGACGCGGATTAAGGGGCTTTTATTAAAAAAGTAATACCAGAGTTGACGGAGGAGAGTTAAACATGTGGATTATTATAAAGTAAATATACATACACAGTTGTAGCAGATGACGAAAGGAGCGGTGAACTTTCACAAGAACATGGGAAATTTATTTTTAAGTAGAACAACATATAAAGAATATATGAAGAAGAAACCTATAAGAAGTAAGAGAGATGAATGAAAGCACCACAAAAAAGAGTATTGTATGTATTTCTGAATATTAATTGTTGTAGGTTAAGGGACCATCAAAAACTAAGGTCATGTTGATGTCTACTACCATACCCTATCATGTGGATCATACCCTATGCGGATCATACCCTATGGAGCTCTTGTTCGGTAGCCCAAATGCCTAAAAACCAATGCAAACTTAAGGTTTAATGACCTGTGAAATGAAACAGGTAGCTGACAACTTGCTAAATAGATTTTAAGGTACCCCAGAAAAGACGTGGTACTGAACATTGTCAGCTAAGAACACCTCCACAACCTGAAACATGCCTTTGTAAAGATTAGCAAGAAGAGGAGACAACAACAAAGGTGGTCACCATTTTTTAAACATTGAAATGGCTGATGACTTAGATGGGTTGAATTCCCAAGGGAGGAAGCATAAAAGGAAGCACTTAGGCACCCCAATTGGTCAGCATCTAATTGGGCCTAACTTTTTTTTAATAACAAATTACTGAAAAAAAATGGAGTTTTTTCAGTTTTTTGCTTATAGATGAAAAGCTATTGGTGCACTCACATCGCATCGAGTTGTAGAGAATTCAAAAACCTTTAAAATGAAAAAAAAAATCAAGTCAATCGGTACATTTTTCGCTGAGAAAATGCGGAAAAAACGCAAAAAATTTCCTTTTCTTAATAAATTCGTAATTCGAGTATTTTTGTATTAGAAGAGTCAATCTTGTGGGAAAATGTAGGTAATATCACGAAGAATGAGTGTGCAAAAACTGGATTATGTCCGATGAATAGTTTTTGCACAATAGTCGAATAAAGTTTTTTTACATCGTATTTTGTAGCACGAATTGTAGTTTACACTCTGTAGTTTCCGAATCCGTCGAGAAAATGTTATTTAATCTATCGCTCGACGTGTTATGGAATATTCAAAATACGATGTAAAAAACTTTATTCGACTATTGTGCAAAAACTATTAATTCGACATAATCCAGTTTTTGCACATTCATTCTTCGTGATATTACTACATTTTCCCACAATATTGACTCTTCTAATGCAAAAATACTCGAATTACGAATTTATTAAGAAAAGGTAATTTTTTTGCGTTTTTTCCGGATTTTCTCAGCGAAAAATGTACCGATTGACTTGATTTTTTTTTCATTTTAAAGGTTTTTGAATTCTCTACAACTCGATTGCACACACATGCAAAAATACTCGAATTACGAATTTATTAAGAAAAGGTATTTTTTTGCGTTTTTTTCCGCGTTTTCTCAGCGAAAAATGTACTGATTGACGTGATTTTTTTTTCATTTTAAAGGTTTTTGAATTCTCTACAACTTTCCTATTGGGTGCGATTTGATTGCACCAATAGCCTTTCTTCTATAAGCAAAAAACTGAAAACACTCCATTTTTTTTTTCACTAATTTGTTATTAAAAAAAAATGTGCAACTATTTCCTAGTCCAATCCATGTACGTTTTCATCCAAGGACTGAACTTAAAAGTATCCCGTAGTCGGATTTCAGGTATCAATCGTGTCATAAACTCACCCCTTTTCGAGCTCTATTGACTGGCGTATTTTCACAGCTGCCGTTTTCTATCAAATGACGTAATTAGCTACGGTATAAACACATTCAAATTTGAACCTCTCTAGCATTTTCTGCCTCATACCTCTCCTCCCCTACCCACTACCTCTTCTGCCGATCGGGCAGCAAGGAGAGCAACACTAAATTTCTCAAAAAAAGCGCCGTAATGGATCCGAAGTGATGCTGGCTTATCTGAGCAAAACAGCCGGCATATAATAAACAGGCGACGGCGGCGCGGCGCGCCGCCTAGCTACCGCCTCCATTAATATCAATATGTCTTATGAGCTCACCGCGATGCTTATCTTGAAAAATACCCGGACCGACTAACGAACGATGCGCCGCTGTCACGTCCTCGAGGAATCGTTTGTTTCGACGGGATTTTCATTAGAAGAACTTTAATTGAAAAAAAAATGAACTGTAGGGCGTGAAGCGCGGGCCCTCTAGATTTGGCAGTTAGTACCAACTGTTGGTTAAAGACTGCCACATATCTCGTCCATCTTTAGTGGATTGCCCGTCCATGTAAAATTGTGCGGGCAAATAAGAACAACATACATCAGTCTTGGCTCGTTGACACGTTTAATTGACGGATACTAAGCGGAGAATTCGCCATTTTTTTTTATTAAAAAAAAAATAGTATCCAAAGGTACTTACCCAAGCCCATCTATTTGTTAAATATAAGATACATTCCTCTATAGTTTAAAGCTGCACACTAATTGATGTAATCATAAAATGGTTCGGCCCTTGTAAGTTGATTAGAAAATTCCTTTGCAATTAAATGTTTTGTTAAATTTGTAAGTCTGTCTTACCAAGTCACAGAGGAGGGCCGAACTCAGAGAAAGAGACTAGTGACATCTCGTGGCCGGAAGCCTAGATCGGACCATCTTCAAATCACGTCCGGGTCACCAATGAAGCGAAGTTTGCTTTCTAGCCTACGTAGACGTTTCGTCCTGCTCCTTGGACTCGTCAGTAAGGCTGCAGCAGATCCTGCCTTAGATGTTTAGTGTTTATGTATTTAATTTGATACTTGTAGTTATCATAATATTCAAAATTATGTCGGCGATATATATGAATTTGTGGCACAGAAGAGATGAAACGTCTTTGGAAACTAGAGAAGGTAGAGAGAAAGAGGAAGAGAGTGAGAGAGAGACGAGGAGCAGATCCAAAAATATCGTGGCATTGTCACTACATTATAATGTCACTAAAAGTGCCCAGAAAGTAGTTTTATTACAAGCTTTTCACACTGTTAGAAATATTTTGGGACATGATGAATTTTATACCATCTCCTGAGCCTAATTACTGTTGGAGGCAGGGATACGTTCTCCATCACTGTCTGTAGGAAAAGGCGATTGATTCCCAGCACGGACGCTGAGACTATGCCGGGTGTTCGGCTATTCATGTTACAAACGTTGAGATCGTACAGGAAATTTGACGCTGAACATAAAAAGCACTTTTCAACATGGTCTGATTCCTTGAGATAATTCGATTTTTCAAATTCTTTAAAATTTTACGACGTATGGACGAAAAACGATTAGAACATCGTTATATCGAACGCTACAATAAATTTGGCGATACCGTTCTATCCTACGTTAAATTTGCTACGAGAAACAACCATGCTCGATCCCAGAAAAAATTAAACTCAATGCAGTATCATTGAATCAGTGAATTTCCAAAAATTTTAAAATTCACAAAATTTTGTAAAAGTATAATGTTGTATTTGAAACACAAGTTTCATACCTAAATGGCCATTTTGACACTCCGTTTTGCTACAGAGTTGCCACATTTGTAAATTTCGAAATTTTTGGAAATTCAGATGATACTGCCTTGAGTTGAATTTTTTTTCTGGGAAAAAATTCCTCGTAGAAAATTTAACGTAGAATCCAACGATACTCTCAAAATTATTGTAGCGTTCGATATAACGATGTTCTAAACGTTTTTCGTCAATACGTCGTAAAATTTTGAAAAATTTCAAAAATCGAGACATCTCAAAAACGATCAGGAATCAAACCATGTTAAAGAGAACCTTTTTTGTTCAGCGTCAAATTTCCTGTGCAATTCAAAGTTTGTAACACGAGTAGCCAAACACCCTGTATATTCAGCGAGATAATAATAATAGTATTTTTTTAAATATTTTCAATAATAGTATTTTTTAGTTATAGTGCTTTTATTTTGTTAATGGAGATGTTCAACTTGCTACGTTCGTTTCGCAAACTTGTCTGCTCACAAAGTAAAATGTCTAAAAAAAAACTACTAATGTGTAATGCCACTTCCGTCAAATTTATAGCACGGGGTTCTTTCTTATCTTAGGCTCATAACAAAAACATAAAATTTAACTCGAATCAGAAATAAACACGCCAGATTTGTAGTTTGACGATTTGGAACCCAGTTTTGGGGACGGAAACGACTTTAGTGGTATGTTTTGTCGTAAATATACTACTTCATGAAATGACTGTGTATATAAAGCTTACGTTCCAAAACTTAAAATTACTCCGGTTTCGATTTCGTACTTCTTGACACACTGTCGATATCGATTTTGAGCGTGTAACCTTGTTCTGAAAAAATTTAAATAAATTTGCATATCTGATTTACTGCACGGTAACTAGCGACTATATGGCAGCCTGGATAACTTATTGCCCTAAGTATCAAGTATTTTATTGATTAGCGTTTATTTTAATAGTGGGTTTATGAATATTCGGTTTTAAATAGATGATATCGACATAAGAGCTGCAATTAGTTCGATTTTACAGAAACATGATATTTACGGCTTTTTTTGCGCTCTGGTTGATTTATTATTTTCTGTAAGAAAAGTGTGAGAAGTTAATTCTTGATAAAAGTATTTGAAATGCAAATACGTTACATTTTTAATAGTATGTCATTGATATTCAAGTTTCTTACGTCAATTTCTAATGTACGAAAAACCTATTTCAAACTTTTCTTGGATGATGGGGATCTCACTTCTTTTCGCTCTGGAGCATGTAATATAGTGAACTTTTCTACTTAGTTAAGTGGGTGATATGCCAGGCTGGAGTGTAACAGGCCCGTAGTCAGTTTACGAATGAAAATGTTAATATGCTCACATAAACTATGTTGCATCATAGTACATTATTAAATATTATTACTTATTACCAAGCGCGAATGTCACAGGGCTGACACTGTGCATGTCCTGCCCTTCACTTGTTGGCCTTCACAGCTGACTTGCATTACGAAAACTGCGCTAGCAATGTTAGTTATTTATGGCACGCTGTAACAGACAGTCGCCGCTATTGCATCGCGTTGATACGTTTCGTTTTTACGTATTCGCCGTGTGTTTAAATAACTTTATAAATATTAATAATTATTATTAGTGAGGGGAGAAGTGAATAAAGTGAGGTACCATGCCAATGTGAAAAAAAATAGACGGGAAGTATTTTAAACGTGGTTTCACAGTGATCCCGGGGGTTTTAGGGACATATGTATTCAAGGAAATGAACTTTTTTGTACTGTGTGTGAACGCCTTATAAATTCTTCAGATAAAACTAAAGTAACAAGACATCTGAAAAGCCGTGCTTCGTCCAGCGCCGACGACTCCGTATTTTTCTAGGAACTTACAGAAACATTTGTTGCAAGCAATATTCCAGTAAACAAACTAGAGAACCCCAAGTTACGTACGTTTTTAGAAAAATATATGGACCAAAAAATTCCTCATGAAAGTACGTTAAGACTTGCATATGTCGATCGGGTTTACAACAATGTGGTGACATCAATACGCGAAGACATTGCGGACAATTTCATGTATTTTATTATAGACGAAGCTACCGACGCTTGCGGGCGTTCAGTAGCTAATTTTTTAATTGGTGCGTTAAAAAGTGACACTGCTAGTGACAACCACCTACTAGCTTCTAAGGTTCTGGATAAAACTAATCTCGAAATGATCGTAAATCTTGTTAATGACTGTTTTAGTTATATATGGTCCGATCAAGATGCTACAGATAAAGTTCTTGTGATGCTAGATGATGCAGCTGCGTACATGTTAAAAGCAGGAAACATTTTATCTACAAAATAAACAAAAATGATGACGTAGCATATTACGATACATATTTCGATGGCATAAAAGATGTTATTTATAGATTAAATCATAGTGACAGCAGCGCCATACATACACTGCAGGACTTACTGAAGGACCAAAACATTCGCGATGATATACATTATATTAATAGACACTATGGTTCCCTAGTTCGTGCAATAACGATGTTGGAGTCAGTTGGACTCTCCCTACAGGAACAATTTGAAATAATGAGTGATGGACAAAAAAATATATACGACGCCAATAATATACGCCCAGTCAGTAATACAATAAAAGAAAAAATGCAAAGCGTGTTAAAAAAATCCAGGATATTTCATTTTGGAAAACATTTGTAGTTTTAGTTGGTACGTATCAGGAGTTACCAGAAAATATATTATTATATAGTTCATGCCTCAACAATTTATCATACTGTCCATTGTCAACAGTAGACGTTGAACGGTGCTTTTCCATACACAAGTTAATATTAAGTGATAAACGTCGCCGTTTCACTCCAGAATACTTAGAAAAGCACATACCTAATAATATGTTTTAACCACCGCCAACCTGCCATGGGAACCTTGTCTCAACACTGACGTTTATCGGGTAAGTGTTGCCATTGTTACACGTTATCTTAATTTATGGGTCATTCTACGATAAGAGGTAATGTGTACGGCATCCATTATAAAATATAATTTTTATGCTATTTTTTGTCATTTCATGCAATAAATCACAGCATCTTAGTGTATTTTATAAATAGCATTATGATTAAATGCCCAATTCAAGTACATTTTCCTGAAATTAAATATTTATGTCTGAAAAAGTACCTCTACCCTGGCCTGTCCACTTGACGTTTTTAGTTAAATGTGCAGACAGTACATACCTTCTTTGTCGCAGTTGCTAAATTAAAGTATATTTAGCACGAATTTAAACAAGTATACTTAAGTATTATAAAGGGAAAATACAACAATATTTGTTTATTTTCAATAATTTTCGAACTTCATTTTTGTCCCGTTTTTTTTGCGTATCTACCCTGGCGAACTTTGGTCCGTTAATGCAAATAGAAGTATTAGACGCCCATATTAAATGTGACGCTCACAGACGCGTATCAATGTGAAGTTTGTAACACTAAACACACGAGCCGTTAGATAGCTGTTATTTGTTAGTTGGCGCGACGCGAAAGTGCGGTGCAGTCGTTTCGCAAGGTGATTGTGTCTCTCCACTGGTAAGTCGTAAAATTTATAAAATTCACTTAATTTATTTGCGTTTACTGCCTAAATTCAACAATACTGTAATAGTTGAGGTGTGATATATTATTAATCCAACATTAACTTATGTCAGTTAACATTTTTTAAATTTGTCACGAAAACGTCTCTCCCCTGCCGTATTTCCCCTGGCAAAATAACTGCCAGGGGAGATACTCACTGACCAGGGGAGATAATGTGAATCATAAGATGTTTGTGCAAACTAATTCAGATATAGCTAACTTTTATCAACATTCTCAAGAAACACTTTAAATTATTATAGTAAAAAAAAAGGAGTATGGTAAAAAATTAAAGGAAGTTCTCAGTTCATCCGTCATGTTTTTTTTTGTGTGTTCGCGGATAATTTCTTTGTTTATGATCCAATTTTAATGATTTTCTTTTTATTTAATAGGTTTTTTCCTCGAGATTGGTCCCATAATATTGTTATAAATCATGGCACCACGCAAAAAGTTAACACGTGAAGAACGATTAGAGAAGAAGCGTCAAGCAGAGAGATTACGCTATCAAAGGATTAAAAATGATCCAGAAAAGTATGAATTGCAAAAACAAAAAGATAAGGAAAAATATTTAAAAAAGAAGGAGAAAGGAATAATAAAAACTGTCGACCAAATGACTCCTAGAGAGCAACGTAAGGCACGAAAGATATGGAAAAAGAAAGCAAGAGAGCGTAGGCAACGACGATAACGAGCATTGTCTGTCACGAGAATGCGCAACTTGCAAAAATAAAGGGCTTATATACAATGAATTTGATAATAGTATTTTGATTTTTGATAATAGTATGTATGGGTTTGGAAGAAGATGACGAGATCCAGGTAGTTTTCTGTAAAATACTGACAAAACTGGAAAATTATTTAAAGTTGATGAACAAGATATTTCATTTGTCTCAAAGGACCAGATTGTCGAGACACTCCCTACACCAAATCTGATTTTGAAAGGGCAGAGGATGTTCTACTCCTTCAAAGAGTCGGTGGATGTGCTTGAGAAAGCTTAAGCATATTTTTTTGTTCATGTTAACAAGAGAATGCCTTTTAATTTGTTATGTTATTTTTTTTTAGTTTATATCCTGAGTAAAACTTGTTGATGTAATGAAAGGTATAGTATAAGTATAGGTAATATGAAAATTATTCTGATTATGACAAGTCTGAGTACCACTTAAAAGGCGCTAGTCTACTTAATTAGTATTGATAAAAAGAATACTTTATTATTTGTTGAAGGTACTATCATGTTAATTTACTTATATTTTTTTGTCAGACACTAAAGCTCTTGTTTTAGATTTAAAGAAAGGCTGTAACACAAAAATGATACTCTGATTATAAGTTAAGTACAATGTTTAATAAATGTTTATCTTATTCATTGTTTTATTACGTCAAGGTCTTTCCCTGGTCAAAAAAGTATCTACCCTGATCTTGATGTCTCTACCCTGTCCGATGTATTTACCCTGGCCTTCTAAAAAGTAACTAAATATGTATAAAGTGACTTGCCCTTAAGTGAACGTGTACACAAAAGGGACTAAAATCGTAATATATGTGTTTAATCAAAAAATTCTAACTTTTCCCCTTGGCCGCATCCTCTATGGACTCAAAACCTCTTATCGTAGAATGCCCCTTATATAGGTATTTTGTCCTTGACTTAACCGTACTATTTGGTAAAAATAGTACTATGTTGCCACATAATTTATGTAAACGTATTAATATTTTCATTCGTTAACTGATTACGGCCCTGTTACACTCCGCGCTCGACGATCTCTAATCATAAATATCTATTTATTTTTGGTATGTATGCTCGATCAGACTGACAACTTCGCCTAGAGTCTCGGATTCACGGCCTCCTAGTCCTACCACCTAAGCAGATAAAAGGCCACAATGTAGAGCTCCGCGTTTAATTGCCGGAAAGGCAATTACACGCCCAAAAACGACGCCGTTACCAGGAGAACCGATGCGAACTCTCGAATTAAACGAGTCGCGAACGAACCCCGACCGAAACAAATAATCGCAGTCGCTGCGGCCGCCGGGCACAGACGGGCGCGATATACGGATCCTTTAAGGCGAACATGATTTAGAACGCGAAAGAAAGGGAAATAAGGAGAGAATGGAATCGCCCCCAAAACAGGAGGCTGTCGGTCGGCGCGATACTTATGCAAGACTCAAGACGTTCCTCATTCGGGCTGCAGATATCTGCAGCGGGAGCAAATTGCCTTCGTTTGTCCGAATTCTTTTCGTATATTGCTCGGCGCGTCGAATGCCCGAGGACTGAATCGTATTTAAGCGCGAATGGCTGGCTTTCTTCCGTTAACTGTACAGGGAGAGGGAAAAGTGTGGAATTTCGTAATGTCTGATGTTTGAGAACAAAAAAAAAAACACCGCGATACGTGGATATTTTTTTCCCATTTTCGTTTTACAAAATTCGAACCGCACGTATTTATACTAAAGGGTGACCCTTCGCTGTACATTTTGTCTTAAAAGGCTTCCTTTTCGAGATACGTATTGTTGAACTTAAAAAAAAAAACCGTTTTTCATTATATTTACTGAATGAACTAACAACAAGTTCTTCAATTTGACCCAATTCTGGTACATATCATACTGAAAGGGGTTTGTTTTTGGTTCAACTTTAGAAATTTTTTTGTGTCTACGAAATTTTTTTCAAAAATGGCTCAGTTAGTCTGGTTAGATAGATGCTCTGAATATTATTACTGTTTAATATGAGTCCAGGGAAATGTATTCAATATTTTCAGAATTATTGACGGTTTTTTGAAAAAATCGTAACTTAACCTTTTAAGCGATATCTCTTCATATAATCGACATATCACCCTGAACTTGGGCTTATTAGGTGCACAATTTTACAAGTCGTAATCGTATTAGAATCAAAATCAATATATTTTAGTATTATTAAACTTTCAAAATGTGTACGGTGACTTTGCTGATTATATCACGGTTTATAGACTTCACCTCTATATGAGACTATAGACGTATTCAAAATATTGGTTTAAATTAGAATAAACCACTGACCATGAAGACGACTGAGACAAGAGCATCAGGAAACCAGCCTAATTTGTACAATGCTTTGTGACCCCCACTGTGTATCTGCAAGCGTCATTACACGCCTCGCTGTCTCTCAACAGACGCTTTGCAAACAGGGCAAAGTCCATAGACGAGGGCCGTATCCTGCCTATCCAAATAGGACCTACGCTACAATGTTAACGTAAAAAATGACGCGTCCTTATATGCAGAGCGTGTAAAAGGGCATTACCATTAGGCTATTTACATTGTCGGCGCTCTGTCGTGCCGGCTATCAGTCACGTCCGGTTGGGGTACGTACTGCGCCGTGTTCGGGCATAGAGATGAGATGCGGGGGGAGCGATGCAGATCGCGTGGTGGAGGCGCCGGTTCCGAATGCATCTCGGTAGCGGCTCGAATCTAGAAAAAAAATAACTGGGAAATGATAAACATGAACACTGAATACTGAATTTTTCATCGCATGTTTTATTTTTCAACAAAAACCTTGATAAATAAATATACCTAAATAAATAAAATTAATAATGGTAAACACTGAATACGAAAATAACATTTAAAATCAGCATAAACAGAGTGAACATTTCGTTCTTTTAAAGAAGCTCTTACGATAATATCTTGCACTAGGCGTCAAAGTTAAATAATTATAAAGAAATCACCTATTTACTTTGACACATGTTCAGCTTCTGAATAATATGCGTTATACATTTTTCATCGAATGTTTTCTTTTTGAACCTTGAGAAATATAGATACCTACATAAATAAAAATAAAAACGAAAAATACTGAATGCTGAACTAAATCAGGATAATTAAATGAATTGAAATCAGGATAAACAGAACGAACATTTTGTTGTTTCAAAGAAGTTTTATGATACATTTCACGAAGTCTGAAATTTTCACACGGTGGTTAATAGTAACTTTTGCAATTGGATTCAAATTTATATATCTCATGTTGCCTTATCGAATAAAAGTCTTGTTATTAACTATTATTAAAAAAAACTTTATCGATGGCAGTTGTGGTTAGTAAAATCAGATTTTCGTATTGTCATAGAAAATTATGGGACCCACACCAAATTTAAAGAGGTTATTACTAGGCCCAAATGGAAGGATATAATAGAAAAACTCAAAGCGATTTTTTTTTTTTTGAAATCTGGTGCACTCCCTGATTTTTTTTCTAAATCATCAAGTAAATACAAGGAAGGGGGTTTTCTCTCTTTTTATATTAATCTCATGGATTCACATGATTCTATTAACATCCTCTTTCCAATCGGAATAACTATCAAATGAAACCAAAATTCCTCTTTTCTAACAATACCAGTAATATTTTTTTGATGGATATTCGAATCTAAATGTCTTTCACATTCTCGGCGTCTACGAAATATATATCGACAACTGCAAGGAATACAATGTAAATCATAAAGTAATTGACATTTAAATCACCGTTTCACAGTCTATTCACAAATGGTAACGAGTGTGCCATCGTTACAAAAAGTGCCATCATTTTATTTTTATACTTTACTGTTTGTTTGTTTTTTTTTTTTTTTTGGAAATTTTGAGATCTGTAAAATGGGATATAAACAGAAACAAAAAGTCTAAAAAGGAATAACACGAAAAACATCTTTTATGTAACAACAAACATCATTATTTACAGGCAAGGTAATTCGAAAAGTTTCTGGACATAATTTTCAAGATATCGCTTGTAATGATTATCAATTACTTCGATAATTTTCCCTTAATTCACTTGTATTAGCAAACCTTTCATTATAAATTATTTTCTCTTGGGTCCATAAAAAAGTCAAGTGGTGTGAGGTGACGACTTCTATATGGAAACATCTTGTAGATTTTTCCAATTTTTAACATGTATAAGTGTCAATCTCAAAATACTGTCTTTTTTCAATGCCTATTTAAGTATTTAACCTTTTGCGCTTAGTTTGAAAACTGGATATTTTTAGCAATATCAGCAAAATTATACTGGGAGGTCCAATGAAAAGTTTCCACCCGAATTATTTTTGGAAACCAGTGATTTACCATGGAAACGCGGAACAGGTTGCTAGGGGGATATTTTTTACGATAGTAGAGGGGAAATGATAGTTCTGTGATACATAAGGTCATTTTTAGAAATTTGCATAAATTATTCGGTCATTGACTCCGGATAATTTATGTAGGTATGCAAATATATTAAGATGAAGATGTTATGATTATGTATAACAGAACTGTCATTTCACCCTTACTTACAATTTCAACTTATTCGCGCAAGCACCATTAAAGTAGTTAATTGTACTATATTATATTGTAGTTACTGTACATTAGTTAGTTATTATTACAGTAGCTAATTGTATTGTATTCCCTCTCAGTATATCAATACAGTACAATTAACTACTGTTAGTTGTACTGCATCTGTCTTCTTCCTGTAGTACCTATCTGCATTTAAAATTCCTGTAACATAAAATGGTATGTGGTTTATGGACTCGTTAGTATGCGATCATTTTTTCTTCACTTTATCTATATCGAACCAATATATGTATCAGCGACCTTGGAGAAATTTCCTTTAGTGCATGTAAACTTGTAAACTTCAATTTTCTTCTGATCAGTTTTACCCTCACACTGCGGCATCAGTCGCCTCGTATGTTCAGCATACCAACCACTTTAACAGTGACCAGCTTCTTAACGCGCACTTGTCGATACCTAATGGCATCTAGCCTTTCCCATATCGATTCCTAAATATTATTAGTGGACTCTCTAAGAGCTGGCTAACCGCAGCAGGGAGGCGATTTAATGATGTGAGAAATCGTAGTTGGTATATATAAAGGAACGTGTAAACTTCATTATGTTACGGCGGATATCTGAAATACCTGACAGATTCAGCGATTTTTAATATATTTCTGAAACAGAAAATCGATAGAATGCTTTGACGTTTTTTTTACTTCATTCACAGCCCTTTAGATTTAAAAGTAATAACTGGAATTGTGTAAAAAAAAATCTAATAAAAATTAATTATTTTGATGTATTGTTACTAGAGCCCGGATCCTCTACCTTAGACTCCAGGTACGGACTAACAATTTAACATAAATTGTTAAAATTTTTAATGTAACCTGATAATGATATTAGTTATTGTGCAGTTTTATGTGACCACACAAATAGTGTATTTACAGTATTTAGATGTTTAAGGTAAGATATGTACCTACACTGCCAATTTCCCTTTATACAGGGTGTCCCATTTAACCTGACAAATTTTAATACCTCGAAAACTACATATAAGACCAAAAAACGTTGGCAATGAAAATTCGACACATCGAAACACATCGAATCGAAGAGATAAAAAGCACGTGTTTAATATTTTCAAAAAAGCTATCCAAAGATGCTTGCGCCGTAATTACACCACACATACTTATGAAATGCGTACAGGCATTTGAAGTACTACTCATCAATTACATTGAAGTTCAAGGTCATCATTTTGGGCACTGAATTTCTCATGGCTCTCCTAAAACAAGCATCCCGATGGTGAGAGGCGAGAGGACTCACATAAAACAAGCACCCCGAATTGAACAGAAAACTATTACGTGCTCGTCGTTGTTTCTGAGTAAAGCTAAAAGAAGTTTATTGGAAAAATTCAACGCAATCTATCACAAATGACAATAAAAAATTCAATAAAAACTTACATAACACGTAAAATATAATTCTGCAATGAAAAATGTCGGTTCCCATTTGAAATTTGAATGTTACCACTTTCCCTACCCTGGCGGGTTGGGGGTGTGGGGTCAATTTTGGGATCATTTGACAGATTTTTTGAAAATATTAAACACGTGCTTTTTTATTTTCGATTAGATATGTTTTTGCAAGACTTTCGAAAAAAAAAATGTTTCTTGCGATTACAGCGGCCCCTATCACGACAAAAATTCGGGCAAAATCCATGTATTCTGTGGCGTAGAATTCGAATGTGTAATAAGAAATGTTGCCCCTCGTCTGACCTCACGGGGTGTGGGTTAGGGGTGGAGTTTGATATTATTGGAGGTCCCCCTTCGAAATGAACAAATTTCAATACCCACTTTTTTGATCCGATGTGTAGTTTTCGAAATATTACGATTTGTCACGTTAAATGGGACACCCTGTATATTATATTTCCGGTTGTACTATGATCATATATTTATAGGATTGAAATTCGGGCTTTATTTATTACTCACAACGTGTGCGTTTCGCCAACCACCTTTGTACCATCAGAAAATGACAAAAACTACCCTGCATCCCAAGCAAAAAAAATCTGTGTAGCAAGCATAATGAATACTTTAATCATCTAATTTTTTCCACACCTAAGGTGATTTATTTCGAGGAAAAGAGGCATCTCAGCTGCAGCCCTACCACGGGTTTAATAGCCTGATTTCACGAGTGGGTGCAAGTTTTGCGGGCGGTTGACTACTCGCTCTACCGATAATCCTTCGTTTACATGCACATTTCTTGATCCGACGGAGGTGCATATTTCACTCTTAAAGTCAGCCTAGGTTTCTAATTGGTTTCTCGAGACGTGGTGGTGATAAAGGCCGGGGAGTAGGCTAACGTGTATTGAGATGTATGGATTCGACGGGCCAAAGAATGTAGAGTAAGTTCGGGGTTAATATGCTCGAACTAGGTCTTAGCAGTCGTTAAGACCGGCTGGTTTCATTAAAGTTGCGGACGTACCGAATGTACTTCTACTGCTTTCTGGGTATTTAATAACTCCTCAGCATTGTTTGATTAACGTGCCGCCATCTGTAATAGAGAGTTAGAGCAATTACTAGAATATGAATCTAAACGTATAAGATGACACATGAATTTAGTGATGATTTACTTAACGGTTCGATGTACCTTATTTCCATACATTTTGCACTCTTACAAGGAAGGTACTCGGACCCGAGCTCTCCGATTTCAATGATTTTTATGTATGTTGTAGAACATGAGAAAAATAAGACTCGTATTTTTTATGTGCCGAAAAACATTCTAAGGGGGTGAAAATAACCATTAAAGTTTAGTCTAAAAACACATTTTTTTAAATATCTCGAATTAAATTCAATTTTTTTCGATGAAACAAAATGGAAATTGTTTCTTATAAAAAGTACTATTAATCTGTTTTGATTTGATTATTAAATGTTGCAACCCCTATTTTTAGGGTGTGAAATATCAATATTATCAAAATGAGAAAAAACAATTTGAATAGCCACCTTACACTATACAATCCTTATATCAAACATAAAAAAGTTTCAATGTAGTACATTCATTTTTAATCCTTGATATTTGATATAAGTACCACATTGTAATTATTGATACTATAAGTTTTTATCAAATCAAAACCTCAAAAATCCTTCGTTTTTTTTTATCAATTGAGTGGTTAATTCTTAACAAGAAACCTTGGAAATTGATACGTAAAAGAAATTAAGAAAATTCCAGGTTTTTGAAAATAATTGGTCGGCCATATTGGATCCGCCATTTTGAATTCACAGAATCCGACTACAGATTTGTGATCAGCATCCTCGAAAACCCCGTTTACCAATTTTCACGAAAATTTTATGCCTGGAATTATTTAATTGTGTTAGGGGTGGTTCACCCCTTTTGGGGGAATTTTGAAGGAAAATGCCGAAACACGTAAACTTTATTTTGACGTCAAGTATACAAAAATATTATTTTTCAAGCAATTTGCGAATTTTTATTATCGAAAATTACAAAAAAAAATACATTTCACCCCTAAAAAAATAGGGGTTGCAACATTTAATTATCAAATCACGGATTAATAGTACTCTTTATAAGAAACAATGTCCATTTTGTGTCATCGAAAAAAATTGAATTTAATTCGAGATATTTAAAAAAAATGTGTTTTAGAGGCTAAACTTTAGGGGTTATTTTCACCTCCTTAGAATATTTTTCAGCACATAAAAAATACGTGTAAATATAAAAATCATTGAAATCGGAGAGTTCGGGTCCGAGTACCTTCCTTGTTAGTAAGTAAAATCTGTGGTTATACTGCAAAACAGGAAGTATATAGCAAACATTAAAATAGTAAAATAACATATTAAAACGTTCTGTGGGGCTTGGGTGATCACTAGAGCTCGGAGGTTAATAATACAGATACTTTACCAGGGACGGCTCCAGGAAAACACTGTCAGTAACAGGTCTTATCTTATACATGTGATGGTGATTGTTCTAGCCCAATTAATCGACAAAGGGATCATAGTCACAAGACACAGAACTTGAATACATGCGGTAACCGATGGTATAACGTGTCCGTACTGTCCACTCAAGTTTCCATAAATTAACAATAAAATGAGTTAAATTAGTTTATGTCCTTTTTTAGGCACTGATAGCCGCCTTCTTGTAGTATTCGTCGCATCCAACAGTAGCATCAATACATGGTGTTTATTTACTTCAAAGTTGTCCTCTCCTCATAGTGACTGTAGACTGCTAGTCACACAGTATCACTAATTGTTTCCGCATTTATGCTTTCTAACAACCTTGAAGCGATAAAATGCCCTTTTACAGCTTCTACCTCATCCAGTCCCCCAACCACTACGTTAGCTATATTCTGTCCCTTAACTTATGTCGTTTAATATTACACGACCGGTCCTGGAATCTGCTGTTAACCTACGGGCTCTAGTAATTAAGTTCGTCACAAACACACGTTCGTGACCTATACATACGTCCGGTAATGGTATGTTTGATAGTTTGGCATTAGGGGGGGCAACTTAAACCCAAATAACGGGGCCACTGTTGGTGGGTTCTAGTCCCGGAGAGAACTGACACCTCTTTCGAGGCATAGGTACATTATTTATTCGTATATCATTTATAGATAAGGAATGCACTGACTTTGAGAGAGTAGATTAACAGCTGAAAGATTCGGTGTGGAAGAAAAGGGACCACGCGTTGGGCCACCAGTGATGGATGCAGTTAATGTTGCACAATTTGAACTGGCCTGCCACACTACACGGATAGCATGAGGGGGGGAGCGTATGCGCAGAAAAGTTTATCGTTTAAATATGTAAAAAATCAAGTCATGTACCTATGTGTGTACTCTCGCTCTACTCAGCTACGGCTTTTAGAGTGTGTAACATTAAAAAAAAAAACTGCTTTATTTAAATTTATTAACACACTAACTAAACAGTATAGTAAGATTAAAATTTCCTCTTATCTGGGTAGTAATACAACAATTTTTCAAACATGAATTGTGCATAAGAAAGCTGATACAGAATAAAACAATAAAAACTTCGGTGTGTTTTGTTATTTGACTAAGCACCCCTAAAAAAATCTTGCTTGGCTTCTGATATACAACCTCTTAGCAACCGCAACCTCCGACCCTAGTAATCAATTACAACCTACTGTTTACCATTAATTTCCGTCAACAATGTTTAATATGCCATCCTGTGACGTTAATCACATCAAATTCACAAAAATATTTCCTTATTTTATAAAATAATATTGGAGTAAGAGTGTACTTGACTTCATTATATTTTACAATAAGCATTAATGAAATGTTATATTTTACATAACATTAAATTTTTTGGTTACGTACCTAGTGGTTTCATACTTTCAACCTTGCTAGGCTTTTGTAATTGACAAAAATTTACTACTGTTTCCAGTGACACATGCAAATTGGTGGTAGGATAGGCAGGATTTAGAGCTGTCAGTGTTAAAGCAGTGACCTTCAAACGGTTTTTTTAAAGTTAACAAATTTGAAAAATACTTTTTTCAAAATCGGTACCTCCATAACAGTGATACCCGTTTTTCTAAGACAATTTGTATTCATGCTGTGAAATTTATCGCAGTCTACCTCCATGTAATTATTTCTATGAAGTCTCTAAACACCCTGTGACCACTAAATTTTGTGAAACCAGATTTTGCTGTCTGTAATCCTTTTTTATGTACACAATAAATCGAGAATGCTTTGAAATATGAACTTGAGTTTGAAACAGCCATCTGCCATGTCGATATCTGAATCTGCTTAGGTTGTAAGCTTAATCGGTTATGGGGTTGCGGAATAAATGGTGGTAATACATTTTTATTTTGCCTGTAGATAATTCGCAAACGTTTTTATATATTAATTTTATATTTGATACACGTATGGACTATAACAAAGTTCGCAAGGTATACTAGGCCTTACCTTTATGATAATTCCCTCTAATCAAATAATAAAATCAAATGCACTGTTTCTCAAATGTAATTCCCAAAGCACTCTAACGGTAAAATTAATAAGCTCAGATGAAGTGATAGAGGTTCCTTGTTCGTTGTTAGATTTTAATATTTTATTGGTTTTTGGTACGAAGCTGAATTTATGTTTTAGTTCAATTAATAAGTTGTCTTTAAGGTAAGTAATGAGTTAAAATTAAGTATGTATTGTGAAATTTTCAAATATACCTATGTAAAAAAAAAACTGTATGTGGAAGCAATGATTATAGAGGCAACGTTATGTAGATATTAGTGACTAGAAGAAATATTGTACGTGATCGCCCTTACATCCATTAAAAGTATCGGGTGCCTCTTAGCCTTACTAGAAAAACAAAGAAGGAAGAAAACATTCGAAAGTACGCCACTCGGAGCAACTCCGCGTATGGGGAAAGGAATTTACGCTTTCGGGAATTTGCATAATTTCGACTTAAGAGACCCACCCCGAAAACAAGCGTCTAGATCTGAAAGTATCATTAGAGGTAGTTTACATAGTAATATTGGCGTTGTGAGGGTAGGAATGTGTTTCTTTTTGCGAGAAGAAACGCGCGAGAACGGTTTCGCATACATTTTTTTCGGGGGAGGAGTTTTATCGTATGGTACGGAGCAACATGATCTTAATGAGGTAGCTTCTTTATGGTCGTATTGGCGTTTTTATCAGGATTTTAATCCGCGTTAGAATTTATGATAAGATGTTCATAAGGTAGGGTCTTTTGACTATCGCTTAATGGAACAAGCGACAGTTTTTCTATCCTTTTCTTTTCCCAATATCAGTTCATATTAAATATATGTTATCTGCTTACTCATTGACATTTGATATGCATCTGACACAGAAGGTCTTAAAAAAGATACTATGTTTTATGTATCTGTTAAAAAGACTAATGTGAGTTTTCCTATTTTGTTGGAACTCTTTCACTTATTTGAATATATTAAAGCTATATATTTTCGAAGAAACTGTCGTTCAACCGTAAATAAATTATTTTTCTAGGAGGGTTGGTTCATATTTTCTTTCTTTTTCTTTTACAACATTTGGTGTGCTTTTGTTTACAGCACTGCATTTCTCCATTGTCATTCACAGTCTTCTTTTCCTTTCCTTACATTTATTTTCATTGCTCTTAGATCTCATTCGACTGGTTTTCACTTTTCTCTTGGTCTTACTTTTGGTCTTATTTTTAGTTTACGAAAGACCTCCATTGAGTTTCGTTTAACTTTATAGGTCCCATTATTATTATCATGGTCTTGTTTCGTTTGTACGAGGTATGTAAATTAATTAATTAGACTGGCAACGTAGCGCCCGATCTAGCAATATTGCGGTGACGGGACTTGGAAGGGCGGTAGGTTAACATATAATGCACCTTCAGTACAAGTTTGAACATAAAATCATTTGTTTGGTCTTCGTGACTGTTTCCTTAAACAGGTTTTTCTAGAGCGTTTTAAAAATAAGTGACATGAATTTTAAGCAATGGTGTGCTATCAGGTTTTGCTTCAGACTTGGACACAGCGCAACGGATACTTTTGTAAAACTTCAACACGTTTACGGAGACAATGTTTTTCAAGAGACCAGGTTTTTTGGTGGTTTAAGGCATTCTCAGAAGGAATAGAGTCAATTGAAGATGAACCACGCAGCGGAAGGCCTTCTTCATCTTCAAGAACCGATGAAAATGTCGATAGAATAAGGGATCTTGTGCATTTCGATCGTCGGTTGACGACAAGACTGATCGGGGAAGAGTTACTGGAACAGTTGGATGTTGCATTATGACATGACAATGCGCCTTATCACACAGCCATTTCAGTAAACGAGTTTCTAGCCAGTAAAAAACATTGTTGTGGCTCCTTAGCCTCCTTATTCGCCTGACTTGACTCCTTGCGACTTTTTTCTCTTCCCCACCTTGAAAAATCACCTCAAGGGACGTCATTTTGGAACCATAGAAAACATTCAAAGGGCTGTCACTGGCCAGCTAAAGGCTATTCCAGTATATGAGTTCCAGCACTGCTATGAGGAATGAAAGAACCGTCTCTAGTGCTATGTAGCTTTCCAAGGAAGTTATTTTTTTTATTCGAACAAAAAAACAGTCTCATTACTTAATTTACATACATCGTATATGTAACTATGGGCATACTTTTATTTTGTCAGTTTTCTCAAATTTTTACTCAGTTTCTTGTTTTTAAGTAGAGTTTAATCAGTGTAGAAGGGTTTATACTCCAATTGATGTAACGGATTTAATAAATTCTTTGTTACATTAAAAAAAAAAGAAATTTTTAAATATGTCTTATATTCAATGCTGCGAAAGTTAATCTTTAACACCAGACAATCGAAAGTTGTACATATATTTACGGATTGTGACATTTACAAGCGTCATTGATCTAATGAAAGAACACTTATATTTATAACTAATGAATATAATGATTAACCATTCAGTACATCATCATTCCACATTTCAATGGCTGACATGAATCCTCTGAAAAATAATATAAATCATCGCCTTGCTTCGCGAGTCGCCTTTTTGATTTACAAACGGCCAAGTGTAACCATTTATAACGCGGAGTAATATTAAAAAGAGTATTATCGTCGTGCGCCATCATCGTCTGCGGCAAAGGGCGTTCCGTCTTTCCGAAGCATTTGCCAAGTACAGACAGCGACCTCATTTAATGCAGATCCGCGTCAGAGGTTACTAGAATAGACCGCCATGCGCCATCCCAATAATTAGTCACGCAGATAAGTCGATATACAATGTAGAGCACCTCACAATATAACGCAAGTGCAAGCTGAACATCAGATTAATATACGCAGACTATTGCCAAAGAGCAATATTGCTTTGAGTGGCTCCAAAACCTTCAATAGTTCTTCCATACTTGTGATCCACAGTTTGTTTCGAGTTGATGAAATTGCAAAGGTGTTATTCACTTGTGTGTTGTTCACTTCAGGTGTTATTCACACTGGATCACTACCGCTCCCTAGCTTTTATACTCACGGATTGGAACAATGTGTGATCCCTTGAAACGACGGCACCATTCTCTGGTTAACGCACCTCTCTGGAAAATGACGCAGATGGATAACATTAAACCACAGTGCAAAGAAATACATGAAACGCCCTGAAGAAATTGGAGGAAATCGCACCCCGTCCATCATTCTGATTTTAGGGCGATCAAATTACCACCTATTGCGATCAATGGCTCGTTTCTTCGAAATCCACTTTGAGAATTACCATTGTTTGAATCCACAATATTGGTACATTTTTTAGTCATGGAAATCTTAAACGGGTTAATAATATATACAATATTCTGATTTTTCATTTTGAATCTTCCTTAAATTATTAATGAAGTGGACGTTTTTCTTCGATTGCTTTGCTCACATTCATCAGTTGTTGTTGATACACTTTAGCATTCACTGTTTGTCGAGGTGGGAGAAGCTCATAATAAAGTGTTCCTTTGCTGTCCTACCAAACAGAGAGCACTACCTTTTTTCGATGGACATCCGGCCTTGGAGTCGATGTTGAACGCTGCCCGGGGTCTAACTATTGTTTTTTCGCGTGTAGGATTGTCGTAGTAGATCCATTGGTCGATCTCATAGATCTCCGGTGACAATTTTGTACAGAAAATTATTTTTTGTTGATGCACGAGCAAGGAAGTGGTGATGGTGAGGCGCTGGTTGAGTTTGGATTCTCCCAAAAGGTGCGGAACTAATTTTCCGACTTTCTGAACCTTTCCCATCTCGTGAAGTCGTACAAGAATAGTCGGATGGCTTACTTCAAGCTTTTTGGCAAGTTCACGCGATGATTGACGCAGATCTTCGTCGAGGAGAGCCCGAAGTTGATTGATATCCGATCGGGCCTGCCGGAGCGTTCTTTTTAGCTGTGGTCAAAATCACTTCTTTTAAAACGCCGTTTTAAAACAAATCGGATAGCATTCTCGCCATATGCTTTGAAAATGTTTTCAGCAGCTTTCTCGACATTTCTTCCGCGTCGAAATTTGTGCAACATGCAATGCTTCACATGGAATATTTCATCAGATATTTTTGAGAAGCTAAAAATAATTATTTTGCAATGAATATAATCAATACGATACACCAATATGAAGAGAATGAATAGCTGTTTCTAACACACAAAGAAAATATGATCTTATAATACTATAAATATTGTTTTACATAAATATTTTATTTAATACGTTTTATAAAAGTACAAATTAGAACAATACGAACTTTCTTACCCACTATATAAAGCCCCAAAAGGAAATGATTACCCGAGCAACAAGAGCAACAGCGTACTCATCGTTTAAGAGAAAATATCACCTAGAATTCTGGTCGATTTATAGGAGGCCAGATAATTATTCCATTAGCCGGCATTATCTGAATCCGGAACAGAACGAAAGCCCTTTTATTGATGATAGATTTGTGATATTCGCTTTATGAATCTTTAAAAAGGTTCAGGACGAACGGTAATCGAATAAATCATTAGCTATATTTATCCCGAAAGGAGATTTCGTCGCAATAGACGTGCAATGGCGCAGTCGATTTCAGGCTAATAGAAATTAAAGCAAATATTTTATCCATATTCAAATAAAAATCGTATAAAATATGTATATCTTTAAAACATTGTAATTTTACTGTTACTGCTTCTACAAAGAAACATTAGATAATTGTCTCGATCTAATATATGACAACGTATTTCATTCAGATACGTACAATGTAGAGGGTGTGAAAATCAACGCGTAATTTATACATAAGATTTATTTAAGATACAAAATATATTTTTCAATATTTATTTATATACAAATATGTACACTCCGTCTAGTAAGGTCGTGTAAGGTATATTTTTTGAGAAAACGTATTTACTCAACTTTTGTACGTTAACCAATAGTGTTTTCTTGAATGAAAACTTGTTAATTAGATCCTCTTCACCGACGTCGATTGCAGCTTGACACCTTTGACAAATGCTATCCACGAGATTTTCTGCGGATTGCTTGAAAGCGATTTCCATCCTCCACGAATCTGTCGAGAGAGCTCCAAAGTGTATGTTTTTTCTTTCGAAGATGGAAACTTGGAAGCACGCACGTTTTCAATATGGTTCGCATCGAGCGGCTGGGACTTCTAATCCAACAGTCCAATGCAATTTTATCGAACTAGGTCAAAAGGTTTCAGGGAAAATGACCAAGCTCATTGTCAATCGTGGCGCCCTCTATGAACCAAATGTATTTGTTAGAATGTGGGCGTTCACGTCCGTTGTCTAATACTGAAGTAGTTTCTTCCTGAAGTTGAGTTAACCTAATCCGTCAAAAACTTGTACCGAGAACTTGTAAGGGTTAAGGGATGACATACCTGACTTAGTCCGATTGTGCCTGACGACTATACACTGTGGAATGGAGATTTCTACGAACAAAAGAATGGAGCTCTTATGGGATCACCGCTTTCAATTGTAATATTTCAATTGTAATTTATTAACGGAATCATTTAAAGAGTCAATAGTCATAAGAAACCAAAATTCTGTCCACGATACATGGATGATAATCCATTATTTGTTTTGTTCTTTAATCATTTGAACATTCTGCATTCAAATATCTGGTTCACAAGAGAGACTGAGCAAGATGGAGCTTCCATTCCTGGATGTATTAGTGAAGCGAACAAACAACAACAAACTGGTCTATGGAATATTCACAAAGAAAACCAATACGGATCGTTACCTAAATGCAGCATTACATCACCGTCCACAACAATAGAGGTCATTAATCCAAACGCTAGTACACGTGGCTGAAAGCTGACAGCATGATCAGTGAAACGGCAGGACAAGTTAGGCGAAGGAGACAGAACCCAGAAGAAACTTCATTAAATGTGTTTGTTTTCACATTTAACTACTCACTGCCGGTATGAAATTATACTCATTTATTAATAAAAAAATATGTTTGATTATATGAGATTTGTATTTGGTTTGAGTGTTATAAGTAAATAAAAAAATTCTTAAAACGGATAGAATTTATTTCCACGCTCGATATATAAAAAAAAGAATCAGACAGGAAAATTCTAATTCGCACAATTTAATTTTCCTCGTTCTCGCTTTCTTCTTCGCCGCAGAAACGCCAAGGACTAATTTAATAATAATTTCGTCAAATGGATCTCGCCGTTCGTCGACGGGGTCTGACGAAAACCGGCGCAGGGCCTCTCCACGTATCGTCGCCGTTGCTCTCGCGTGATATCGAGCCATAAAGGCACTTCCCATGATTGATGGTTATCTAGCGACTTGTACAAATAGCTTTACATCTGCTCGAATAACCTAAAACAAAGAAGACGCTCTCGTCTGAGATCTCTTTACGAAACGTACTGTTTATACCAACGTACAGTGAGGCAAGAAGCCAGCTAACCTGGCATTAATTACATTTACGAGGCGTTCATAAACTAAGGGCCGTTTGCTTATATATAAATATTGGCGCTTCGAAGCACAGTTTTACTACTGCAGCGCCATCTACTGACTCATTGCGAAGCTACAGCGTCATTTGTTTTGATTCTGAAGTAGTATTGTTGTCCGTGAATGCAAAGAACAATGGCCGCGAAAATCGTTGATCCCGCCAACTGTGAAGTGCGTTCTGTGATTCGTTTCTTATGTGCAAAAGGATCGTCGGCTGCTGAAATTCATCGGGAGTTATGCCTGGTTTACGGACCTACAGTTATGAGTGAAGGAAAGGTTAGACAATGGTGCCGTGATTTTAAAAATGGCCGAACAAATGTCCATGACGGAGAGCGGAGTGGCAGGCCCAGTATCCAGACCGATGAAATCGTTTCACAAGTGGACCAAACACTGCGATCTGATCGTCGATTGACGATTAGTGGCCTGGCTAACAAATTTCCTCAACTTGGACGCACTACTGTTTACAATATTGTCACAGAAAACCTCGCATACCGCAAATCGTGTGCAAGGTGGGTACCAAAAATGCTCACCGACCACCACAAAGAGCAAAGAATGTCTAGTGGACGAATGTTTTTGGCCCGTTATCAACAAGATGGAGATGATTTGTTTTCTCACATTGTTACTGGGGACGAGACGTAGGTATCCTACGCCAACCCAGAAACAAAACTGCAATCGATGCAGTGGCGACACTCGAAAACCGAAAAAGTTTAAGCAAACTCAGTACACAAGTCGAAAATTGATGGCTACCGTTTTTTGGGACAAAGACGGTGTTCTTTTGGTTGATTTCATGGAACGTGGGACAACAATTACAGCTGACGTGTACTGCGAAACGCTCAAAAAATTGAGACGTGCGATCCAAAACAAACGCCGCGGGAAACTGTCATCTGGCATAATCCTCCTCCACGATAACGCGCGTCCTCACACTGCTGCCAAAACCAATGAGAAAATTCAAGATTTTCGTTGGGAACTTTTTGACCACCCATCGTACAGTCCCGACTTTGCACCTAGCGACTACTTCATCTTCTTGCATTTTAAACAGTGGCTCGGTGGACAACGTTTTGAAACCGAAGAGGGACTCAAAAACGCCGTTGTCAACTGGTTCAACTCTCAGGCGGCAAGCTTCTATGCAGAGGGGTTAAAGAAGCTGGTGCAGCGGTACGAAAAAATGCTTAGAAGTGAACGGCGATTATGTAGAGAAGTAAAGTAAGATTGTACCTAACTAAATATGACAATAAAATTTGTTTCTTATGAGTACATTTTTTTCTGTGACCAAACGGCCCTTACTTTATGAACGCGCCTCGTATATTCATACGAAAAGAACTTGGTAAATGTTCATATACGGGATGTGTCTATTAAATAACCAAACTGCTGTCATAACACATTTTATTCGTTACCAATTACAGTGGCAACTTTTTCGCCTTCAATGTACTCCCCTTGCCGATCTCTACATCGCTCCATACCAGAACATCTGTCGCTTTTGTATTAACCGCTTCCACACTTTCGGATCTTGCCCCCTTCAGTGTCCCCGTGTCTAACAAGCCTGGATCAGTGTCAATGTTGTTCAGAATGTCAGCGCAAATGTTCATTCTTGATTCCTTTTGCTCAGGAGTTTGTAGTTTTGGCAATGTGAGCAACCCACTGGCTTGTCCAGCGAGCTCAGGATGGGGAAAGTATCATCAGACACAGTTCTGTTCAAAATAGTCGCGACACGCTCGCAGTGCGCTGGTAGCAGCATAAGTTCGGTTATTTAATAGCCACACCTCGTATACTCTTTATTTTGCGCAAATTAAATCATCTCAATAGACTATATGCTACACAATCGCACAGAACATTTTTATTACTGATATTGTTTAAAAACTCGACTGGGGGTTCGTTTCTGCATGTCAGACAATCAAAAAATCTATTTTGACACAAGTGATCAACGATTTGGCGGGGATTTAAAAAAAATTGACGGTGATACCAAAAAATGGGTCAAATTGGCAAGATATCGAAAAATATTATTTGAAAAATTATTCAGAATGCACGGAGAATTCCACATACCATGTTTGAGAAAATTTTTAAAACTAAGAATTATATTATTACCCGTACCATTACTCCGAAAACTCGTAATACCTTATATATTGATGTAATTTGGGAAAATACTATATACTTATAAATATCATATAAGTTTGAATAACAATTACACAGGTCTACAAAAAAAAAGTTCTGTCTTTGCGGTCAGACCCATCATTTCCTATGTATTTTGATGCACTGAAACCAAATTTGGCAAAAAAAAAATTCTACAGCATCAATTTTCTCTCCACTCCCATATAACCCCTATAAACTCTTATAGAGGAAATTTTGTAACAAAATTTTTTATTTTGTTTTTTTGGGTCGCTGATCATGAATCTGAAGTCAAGAATAAATTTCGACTTAATGAAAGCTGTCTACAAGCTGTCAAATTTCACTAAAAAAGTAAAAAGTTGATATTAAATGCATATTATTAAATTGTTTGGGTTCCTGATTACGATTCTGAAACCAAAAATAAATTATGTCAAAAATCATTTTTCACTACAGAATCGTAATCAGCAACCCAAAAAACTTAATAATATGCATTTAATATCAACTTTTCACTTTTTAGTAAAATTTGACAGCTTGTTGACAACTGTCATTAAGTCGAAATTTATTCTTGACTTCAGATTCGTGATCAGTGACCCAAAAAAAAACCAAAATAAATTTTATTTTTTAAATTTCCTCTATAAGAGTTTATGGGGGTTATATGGGGGTGGAGAGAAAAAATTGATGCGGTAGAAAAAATTTTTTTTGCGAAATTTGGTTTCAGTGCATCAAAATATGTACATAGGAAATGATGGCTCTGATCGCAGACAGAACTCTTTTTTTTTTGTAGTCCTGTGTTATTAGTCCATTTAAATATTTCTGGCTGTACTAAATTATTGGATAAGCTCATATACAAACTCCTGTTAGAATATACATGGTAAAATCGCTGTGGTAAAAATCTATGTTTTTTTCACCATGTGAGTATGAAATATTGAACTTTCATACGCACACTTTTACGCACACTATTGTTATAAGAAATACTCTTCTCCTAATAAATAGTGTATTTAACTCGTTTCTAGAATAAAACAAAATATAATCTGATAACGCCGTGATGGATACATGTACGATACGAGTACAGTATCCTTCAGCACGAGATCAGTAGGTAAATTTTTATTACTCAGTCACAGAATATGTATTTTAATTAATAATAACGATTAAAAATCAAGAAAAGACGAAAACATTAATAGCTATCAGCAGTAATAATAACATTAGTAGTATCATTTTCATGACATGCTACTGAAAGATCAAAGGATTTATTACAAGCAATTTTTTAAAATTATGCTAAATAACTGAAAAAATTATTAAATATATACATAGGGATGCTAATAACGATCGAAGTAGAAATTAATTGTACAGAAAAGTTTAAAGTAAAATATGGGGCATTCTATTTAATAAAAAAAAGAGCTTGGATGGTTTCCAGTTGCGTCCAATGGTAGCTCTGTTTTATGCATCCTGTACATACCTGAGAAATAATAAGACCATCGTCGGGTTCTACTAACCACCGTACCAATACTGATATTTTGTTTTGAAAATGATTATTATAGATAGTTTCAAATGTTTTGATGCTAATGAACAAAATTTCAAAAAACTCGAAATAACTCAAAAACGGGAAAATATATCGGGAAAGAAAAAAAGACAAATCTAATGAAATTGTACCTAAAAAAATGTATAGAATCGAAATATGCAATAAAAAGTTGATGCTGTAGCCATATTGAAAATGTGTTCATCAAATTCGATATAGGCCTATTAGCCATAGTCCAAATTTTCAAAAATCAGTCATCGGGATGGATGACTGATAAATGTACGATCACTACAATCCATCAGAACAAGATCAGTAGGTACATTTTTATTTACTGAGTCATGGAATATGTGTTTTAATTAATAATAACGATTAAAAATCAAGAAAATACGAAAACATTAATAACTATCAGCACTAATAGTAACATTAACATCGCTAGTAGTATCATTTTCATGACATGCTACTGAAAGATCAAAGAATTTATTACAAGCTATAAGCACATTTTTAAATAATGCTAAATACGGATAAATAATGATAAATAAATTCTACGGCAAAATTTAAAGTAACATATCGATGGTCTTATGCAATACTGGCACAACTCAAAAATCCATATTTTTCAGGAACGTGGTTTGAAATTTACATTATTCGCTGTGTTTCATAACGGAATTTAGATATTGTTTGTTTTTTTACTGAATTATATAACAAGATTGCATATTAAAGCAGCAGTGCCATTCTTGCATATTAAAGCAGAATAAATCTCATACAGGATGCACAAGAAATCCCAAAAAGGCAATTTTTTGAATTGTGCCATTATTGCATAAGACCATCGATATGGGGCATTGTATTTAAAAAAAAGAGCTTGGATAGTATGAAGTTGCGTAAAATGGTAGCTCTGTTTTTCTCTAACTGAGAAATAATAAAACCATCGCAGCAGAGCTTTAGAGTTCTACTAACCACCCTATCAATATCGATACTTTATTTTGTAAAATGATCGTTATAGATAGGTTCAAATGTTTTTGTGTACTAAAAACTACAAAAAATTCAAAATAACTCTAAAACGGGAAAAGATTTCCGGAAAGAAAAAAGGGAAGTCTAATGAAATTCTACCTAAAAAATGTATAGAATCGAAATATGCAATAAAAAGGCCCCATTCGGTTTAAAATAAGGAAGTTGATGCTGACTTCCTGTATAACCAGAAGTGCAGCCATACTGAAAATATGTTCATCAAATTCGTTATAGGCCTATTAGCCAAAGTCCAAATTTTCAAAAATCAGTAATTCCTAGGAGCCCTAATACTTTAAAAAATGGTCTCGATCAATCACCCTTCACTCACCCTACTCATATACAACATCAGGTCAAAAACAATAAGACAATTCTCATGTTACGTTCTCTTTCCTAGGGTGTTTCAATACGTATGAAAATACACACGAATTATTTAGACTGTCGATAGACTTCGACCTGTCGTAGAAACAACTTTTCCTAAACCCTATTCAGAAACGTACATGCTTCAGTAGCTCCACTCGAAGTGTGCTATTAAATTTACGCCACGTCAATAAAGTTTAGCTTAAAGTAGTTTACACTATGGAATATTATAAACTTCACCGACTTCACACTTCCATCTAGGATGTAATACGTAAGATACGATGTAATCCCCGGAAAAATCTAAAATACATAAAATATCGAGGTCCCCTAATCTAAGTTAGGAACAATGGTTGCCTAACGAAAACACGAAGCAGGAATTGCATCGGAAGTTTTTGTTTACATCCCGAAGGTGTTTGTTTTATCAATTGGAGTCTCCGTCGTCTTCGCGTTATCAATTTTCGCCGCGAACTTCCACATATCAGAAAACTTTTCATGGTAGAAGCAGTAGGTATACGGGGGATGAGCATCTCCAAATTTATATCACTTATCATCTTTATGGCGTACATAGACTTTTAACCCTCTGCTCACTTTACAAAGGCCCGAGGGGTGGTTTGGTTGAGCTGACGCCGTATTTTAGCCGGGTGTACGTACCGCGACTTTGATTTACTTGCGCTCCAGTGGCGGGATATTAGGGTAAGATGGTAGAAGAGATCGACAATTATATATTTTGCTACTTATTCCTTGCGTCAATCGTACAGGGTGTCCCCGGATTGAGTTACCTATCGGTGAAATGAACAAAAAATTTATTTTTTCGAAAAAAAGTCATTCTTCATAAAAAGTTTTGATTGTTTTGAAACGTCCAAAGAGTTTGTTGTTTGTTGAATTGAAGACGCAGGGTGTGCAAAAATAGCATAAATTAAATAACAATTAAGAAAAATTGTTTGCAATTAAATTTAATACTCAAATATGAAAGCGTGGCATACTAGTCAATATTAAGTATTTTGAAGAGATTCCGCAATTTTCATTGTTATACGTTTGGGGTATAGACATTGTCCTTTAAAAAACTTATGTTAACTAAAGGCGCAGACATAATAAGAAATCATAAACCCCAAAAATAATATTTAAACATTTATTTTGAAGAAATTATGATTTAATAAATAAATTCAACAATTATTTTGAATAAACAACAAAATAGTTATTCACGCACCGTTACTATTCTACATGCAGGCCTCCAAGTTCAACACACCTCTCCAGTCTCGTTCTAAAAGATACGCATGTTGAGTGGATCATTTCTTGATTTACTTCTGGGTAACTGCTTGAATGATCCCAGTCATGGTATTTAGTCAGTCATGGCGCGCCACTGCTTCCTTCCATGAATAAATGTAGGTAGGTCTTTTTGTTTTTAGCTCCCGCGAAGTTATTTAACTTCACCGATATTGATGTATATACTTTAGAACTATGTATTATATTGAGATATTGAACAGAGATAAAAAATGGTTTTTTGAAAGTAATATATTTTTCCTCTTTAATATTTCTGGTAGAAAAATACTTCAGACAGAAAATATGACTCTGAAGGGTGAAAATTACTTGATTATTTATTAAATTAGTTTTCAGAGGTAGAGTTCTCGTGGTTAAACCAAATTAAATACCTAGTTGATTGGTCGATTTTCGGTTGTCCTTAATTTAATTCTATTTTATTATTAATAATTATAGTTTAATTTATAACACATGTTTGCCTAATAATACACTACCGATCAAAAGTTTCGGGTCACTATAAAAATCACAATCTTAAACCAATAATGTTATGCAAAAGTTACATTATTATAACAAATAAGGTTAGGATGTTAACACTGCGGTTGGTGAATGGCGAGTATTGAGTATAAAAAAAGTGTTTAGGTGTTAAGTACAAACGCGCATTGAGCACAAAAAAGTGTCCAGTGATTTCCCTTAAAAAAAAGTTGGAGATACACTAAAAACATTCTGATACAAGTCCAAAATTATCGAATTGGCAAAACAATTGGCACAACAGTAATTATTCTCACAAACAATTATAATTACAATCTGAATGTCACCGCTTAATTTACTGAAACAATTCGTGATCCGATTAATTAATAGGAATCTGTCGGGGGCGTCGCCATATTGATTCGTCTGCACCTGCAGATAACAAATGCAATCACATCGGATGGAATTGAATTACAATTCGTTAGGTAATGATATGCACTTTGAACTACGTTTTTTTTTTGTACGTGTGTATGCTACACCTCGGTGGAATTTGCCAACGGCGATTTTGCAATTAAGCAGTCTGGCCATGCTGGAAAACTAGGCCAAAAAAAAGTTTTAAAAAACGTATTTTTTTTAATTCAGTCAAAGTGACAATAATATAAATGTTTCATTGATAAATGATTTTAGTTAACACTTTCAGAAATCGTCTTTTTCTGATAACAAAAAATATATACAGGGTGTTTGATTAAAACTGTACATTAAATGTACGAGGGCTTTTAGAAATTATTTATTTTTGATAATTTTGACAATCTTAGCCTCACTGGACTTTCATATTCCTAGAATTAATGCCAGAAGTAATCACTTACTTTATGTTACAAATTATAGAACCAATTTTTATAAATGTTCTCCCGTATATCAAATTATAACTAATTATTCTCACATTGAATCACAGCTTGACTTACTTCATTGTACTATAGTATAATGAAGTATTTATAAATTATATTAAAACTCTATATACGTAATCTTAATATTTTCTTTTTGTCTTCTCTGTATACACGTATATCTCTGTTTTTTATGTACTTTTCCTATTGCATATTCGTGATATTTTTACTTGTATTCGTGATTATTCTTGTATTATTTATTTTAAATTCATGCATGTATATGTAATATCTGTATAGTTTTCTTTTTTTCTTTTCTGTATTTATATATTTTATATTGAAATTCTGTCTATGCTGTTGTACTTATTCTGTAATTGGGTTATATACCCGTTGGATATTTTATTAAATAAATAAATAAATAAATAAATAATAAATAAAAAATGGTTTTTTGAAAGTAATATATTTTTCCTCTTTAATATTTCTGGTAGAAAAATACTTCAGACAGAAAATATGACTCTGAAGGGTGAAAATTACTTGATTATTTATTAAATTAGTTTTCAGAGGTAGAGTTCTCGTGGTTAAACCAAATTAAATACCTAGTTGATTGGTCGATTTTCGGTTGTCCTTAATTTAATTCGATTTTATTATTAATAATTATAGTTTAATTTATAACACATGTTTGCCTAATAATACACGACCGATCAAAAGTTTCGGGTCACTATAAAAATCACAATCTTAAACCAATAATATTATGCAAAAGTTACATTATTATAACAAATAAGGTTAGGATGTTAACACTGCGGTTGGTGAATGGCGAGTATTGAGTATAAAAAAAGTGTTTAGGTGTTAAGTACAAGTAATGATATGCACTTTGAACTACGTTTTTTTTTTTTTTTGTACGTGTGTATGCTACACCTCGGTGGAATTTGCCAACGGCGATTTTGCAATTAAGCAGTCTGGCCATGCTGGAAAACTAGGCCAAAAAAAAGTTTTAAAAAACGTATTTTTTTTTAATTCAGTCAAAGTGACAATAATATAAATGTTTCATTGATAAATGATTTTAGTTAACACTTTCAGAAATCGTCTTTTTCTGATAACAAAAAATATATACAGGGTGTTTGATTAAAACTGTACATTAAATGTACGAGGGCTTTTAGAAATTATTTATTTTTGATAATTTTGACAATCTTAGTCAAAACCTCACTGGACTTTCATATTCCTAGAATTAATGCCAGAAGTAATCACTTACTTTATGTTACAAATTATAGAACCAATTTTTATAAATGTTCTCCCGTATATCAAATTATAACTAATTATTCTCACATTGAATCACAGCTTGACTTACTTCATTGTACTATAGTATAATGAAGTATTTATAAATTATATTAAAACTCTATATACGTAATCTTAATATTTTCTTTTTGTCTTCTCTGTATACACGTATATCTCTGTTTTTTATGTACTTTTCCTATTGCATATTCGTGATATTTTTACTTGTATTCGTGATTATTCTTGTATTATTTATTTTAAATTCATGCATGTATATGTAATATCTGTATAGTTTTCTTACATATAGACATACTGTATTTATATATTTTATATTGAAATTCTGTCTATGCTGTTGTACTTATTCTGTAATTGGGTTATATACCCGTTGGATATTTTATTAAATAAATAAATAAATGAATGAGAATGAAGAATGAATGAATGAATGAATGAATGAATGAATGAATGAATGAATGAATGAATGAATGAATGAATGAATGAATGAATGAATGAATGAATGAATGAATGAATGAATGAATGAATGAATGAATGAATGAATGAATGAATGAATGAATGAATGAATGAATGAATGAATGAATGAATGAATGAATGAATGAATGAATGAATGAATGAATGAATGAATGAATGAATGAATGAATGAATGAATGAATGAATGAATGAATGAATGAATGAATGAATGAATGAATGAATGAATGAATGAATGAATGAATGAATGAATAAATAAATAAATAAATAAATAAATAAATAAATAAATAAATAAATAAATAAATAAATAAATAAATAAATAAATAAATAAATAAATAAATAAATAAATAAATAAATAAATAAATAAATAAATAAATAAATAAATAAATAAATAAATAAATAAATAAAATAAATAAATATAAATAAATTTGTACTTTGACGAACTTTACCCTTTCTTGCAGTACATTATTAGTTTGCATAAGGAACATAATATGTAAACAGAAGTATATTTTATTTTTACAGACAATAACCGCCGAATGGTTATTTAATTAAAAGTTATGGCTCATTTATTGATGAGTTCACTATCTGTTTTTTTTTATATACTGTTAGCTAAATGAATATAATTTCTGATGATTGATAATATTTTTAAGCGGATGTTTTAGTAGACCAAATACGATTTTGGGAATCGGACATAATTTTTGAAATAATAAAAAAAAACACTTCTAAAAAATCAGAAACTTTTTCGAATTATAAAGAAGGTTTATTGTCAAAAAATCGAAGGAAAGTAAATAGACATACTTTTTTGTATATCAATTTACTTAAAGGTAAATAAACTGAACTAATCTAAGCTTAGTTTCTTAAACTAATGTTTAGAAAAATAAAGCCAGAAGCTTCTGCCTTTTAAGACACAAATAAAAAATATAGCTTGCTAACGATGTTAATAGAAAACAATGCTCGGGAAAACAATTGAGGACATCTTCGAATGCAAATAAGAACTGAGTAATAAATCGTATTCAACTTTCAAAACTCCCAGGATTTAACTGTGAAAGTATGCGTGAAGAACAGTTTTTGGCTTAACTCTAAGTAAATACATACATACCTATATACATATTAAAGCAATTGTTATTATTTTTTGATTTCGAATAAAGACAAAAGAGCTGTGCACAAAACAATTTGTTTTGATTTGAAGCAAAATATTATTGCTGTCTTTATGGATTACGTGGAAATATTTTCGGAAAAGTAACTTCTAATGAGCTAATAAAATGTTACGAGTGGTGCTTAAATAACAATGGTGTCGCGTCGCGACGTTTAGCGTCGTTAAGACATTTTTTTTGCCTTAATTTTGAGTGAAGGTGACTAAAAATGATTTACCGTTCACAAAAATTCATTTCCCTTAGCTGTTTCCGAGAAAAACTCACTTCCTATGATAAATCGATCACCCTGTACACAGAACATTAATGATTTACCCCATCGATAGATCAAGGCCAAGTGTGGTGAAAAAATTTTCAATTGTCGCTTAAAATACAAAAAAGGAAATATGTACGTTTACAACCGGTCGTATTGCAAACGCTGCAACATGTTTACAAATCGTTCCGTGAATTTTATGCAACATAAGAGAATGTACGAGCGATAAGGCTATGAAAAAAAGTTATGAAATACTAAATAATTAAATTTATTCAAAACGAATTATGTAGCAATGTTTCGTGTACGCGGGGTAGCGCTAGCGTGACATGCGGAAAATCCCCGTCGGTAGATTGATCTCCCTCTATCATGAACGAAATAATTAAATGCACGCATACGATATACGGTGCGTTGATAAGTAAATTCCTCGCCGTCGAGCCAGACGGGGATCGTGAAAAATGCGATACGACGACAGACAGAAAGTAAATGTCACGAAAATGCCTGTTTCTTTCTCTCGGCACGAACGAAACGTCAACAGTTGAAGATCGCCGATAAACCGAAAAGAGCAAACAAAAAAACTATTTGATCTAGTAATACTAGTTCTGGCTTATTAATTTAGTGACGAGAAGAGTTATTTTGGGAATTGTTCCTAAAGATTCCTAAAAAATTGTCAAAAAAAGTTCTATCACGTCACATTTTCAAAATATATAGTAAATATGTAAGAGGTCTGCTTAAATCCAATATTTTTCAAACTATTGTTTTAAGTGATTTTTACGGAGCTGTAACTTTGAGAAAAATGGTCGGAAATAAAAAAAAAAGGAAATTAAAACTCCCAAGTTTCTAGTGTTTGGATTTTGTATTTAAATTTTTTTAGCGTCAGCAAATTTTGAGTAATCATAATAAGTAAGTAATAACCATTGTAAGTAAGTAATAAGTAAGTAATAATCATAATAAGTAAGTAATAACCATTGAAAAAAAAAATCGAAATTATTGCCTGTCTTTTAAAATGCCCACGAAATTCATTATATTTTATAGATATTTTCATTATAAAGCTCTTTTAGATAATTTAATTCACTTTAATTTGAGCTATTTCCAAGCCCAACACAATGACTTGTCGCTGAGTTATAGCCGACCAAAGCAAAAAAAGTCATCTTTGACTTTGATAACACAGGTCTAAAAAAAAATGTTCTGTCTTTGCGATCAGACCCATCATTTCCTATGTATAGACATCCAAAAAAAAACGTCATCAAAGTTGGCCGAGAAAAAAAAATTAATCGAATTTATAACCTTATTTACTTGCCAAGACTGTCACATTATATGACAGCCATTGTTTATTTTACAAATTGTGAAAGTCACTTGTTAAAAGTTTGACATAACCGAAAAGCTTAGACATGACCGCTATTTCCATCTTTCTCGTTCATAGCCAGAGTTGATGACGTTTTTTTTTTTTGGATGTCTCTATATTTCGATGCACTGAAACCAAATTTGGCAAAAAAAAAATTTCTACCGCATCAATGTTTCTCTCCCCCCCCCCCATATAACCCCCATAAACTTCTTATAGAGGAAATTAAAAAGTATATATATGTTGGTTTTTTGGGTCGCTGATCACGAATCTGAAGGACGAATCAAGGATAAATTTCGACTTAATGACAGTTGTCAACAAGCTGTCAAATTTCACTAAAAAAGTAAAAAAGTTTATATTAAATGCATATTATTAAGATTTTTGGGTTGCTGATTACGATTCTGAAGTCAAAAATGATTTTTGACATAATTCATTTTTGACTAGAATAAATTTAAAAAAAGAATTAAATAGAAAACAATTGTTTTTTCCTCTATAAGAGTTTATGGGGGGTTATATGGGGGTAGAGAGAAAAATTGATGCGGTAGAATTTTTTTTTGCCAAATAAAAAAATATAAACTTGTCTGCTTTGTGTTGTCCTCCACCCCAATAATTATCTGTCATCAAACTTTGAAGACGAAAAAAAGTAGATCTAATTTCTCATCTTGTTTCAGTTCGTGACGGTAACAAAAAGCAATAAGCTGCGCCACTGGATATAATAATGATAATATGTGTTTTAGGGGCATGAATATTGTAACTAAATGTCAGTTTTTAAATGAATGAATTCGATTAATTCTATAAAATGAAATAAACGTTCAATAAATAATTAATGTTTCAATTTCAATGTACATGTATGGCAAATCAATGTATTCTGTAAAATACATTTACATACTTTAAACCCAAAATAGATGTGAGGAGTATTTCATAAGATTTTTAAAATGTTCTTTAGTCCTTCACTTCCTGCCACAGTTCTATGCAAGAGCAAAGCTCTGAAATTTATTTTTCTTCGTAATCTTGTCCTGAAATCGCCCTAAATTCCCCGCTGCACGCCACTTTCATCTGAAACTGCAGCAGATGTCTCGGGCGGAGGTTGAAAGTGCAAATTTAATTATATTAAGCATTCGGATAGGCGTTCGCGTAAGCTGCAGTAACAGGATCGTCTTGGGGCCGGGAGTCAATTGACTGGAATCCTGGCAATCATCAGCGTCGGAAACGAGGTCTTAACCTGAGGGACACATCTGTAAAGTTGCCCGGCCGACTTCGATGTGATTGCCATTACATCGCACGGGCGGAGGTCGACGTCTTTAGGTTCACAAAAGGGCGATAAAAGCGGACGTTTTCTCCAAATTCCGGTAACGAAAGTAATAAAAAAATCGAAAGAAGTTTAATGTTCAAACGCTTATAGGGGGTGTTTACGGAGGTAGGGTTTAATAACTTTGTTCAGAAAAAGATAAGCGTTTCGAGTTTTCACTTTAGGTTACAAATGGCTACAAATAATTATATAGATACTAGGTGTGTAAATGAAGACTGGCAACGTAGCGTCCGATGTAGCAACACTGTGCGGACGGGACTTAGAACGGCGATAGGTTAACATGTAATGCACCTTTAGTACGAGTTTGAAATTGTTAGTCATTTTTGTTTGTTCCTTTTGACTATATTCGTGAACCGTTTTTTTCTAGTGCCTTCCAAAAATGACTGACATTAATTTTGAGCAACGGTGTGCTTTCAGATTTGCTTCAGACTTGGAGACAGCGCAACAGATACTTTTGCAAAACTTCAACACGCCTACAGAGATAGTGTTTTTTCAAGAGTCCAGGTTTTTCTGTGGTTTAAGGCATTCTCAGAAGGGAGAGAGTCGATTGAAGAAGAACCACGCAGCGGAAGGCCTTCATCTTCAAGAACCTATGAGAATTTCGATAAAATACAGGATCTTGTGCATTCAGATCGTCGGTTGACGACAAAAATGATCGGGGAAGAGTTAAATTTGATTCACACCACTGTTCATCAGATTTTGACTAACGAATTGGCCATGAGAAAAATCTGCGTAAAAATGGTTCCAAAAAACCTTTCGCAGAAAAAAACTGGTGATGAGACTTGGGTGTTTGAGTACGACCCGGAAACCAAGCGCCAAAGCATGGAATGGCACACTTCAAGTTCTCCAAGACCCATAAAAGCAAGAATGAGCAAATCTAAGATTAAATACTTGCTGATTTGCTTTTTTGATAGCCAGAGAAATGTCCACAAAGAGTTTGTGCCTCCAGGCCAAACAGTAAAACAACACTTTTACAGAGAGATTCTTGAAAAACCAAAAAGGGTCGTGAGTGTGAGACCAAACATCAAGAACAACTGGATGTTGCATCACGACAATGCGCCTTGTCACACAGCATTTCAGTAAACGAGTTTTTAGCCAGTAAAAATATTCCTGTGGCTCCTTATTCGCCTGACTTGAGTCCTTGTGACTTTTTTCTTTTCCCGAAATTGAAAAATCACCTCAAGGGACGTCACTTTGACACCATTGAAAACATTCAAACGGCTGTAACTGACCAGCTGAAGGTTATTTCAGTATATGAGTTCCAGCACTGCTATGAGGAATGGAAGAACCGTCTCCAGCGCTGTGTGGCTTCCCAAGGAAGTTATTTTGAATGTGACTAATTTGTATGATAAGTTTTGAATGTGTATAATTTGACAATGCTGAATTGTAATTCTATTCGAATTTAAAAAGTTAAAAAATCAGTCTCATTACTTAATGTACACACCTTGTATAATACCACATCACTCAATAAGTTCGTAGGATGACCAATAAAACAACGTTTAGGAAAAATTCAGCTTTATTCATCAACATCGTCTCCTTCAAGAGTGATTCATTCCAACACTACTTCTCTAAGATTTCAATGCCTTTCTTATAGAACGATTTGACCAACCCTTCAAAATACGCTTCAGTTTCGGCGATCACCTCACCACCCATTTGGGCCAAATCTCTTTCCGGCGAGTAGGCGAGTATTTGTTTGAGATTTGCGAACAAGTTACAGTCGCTGGAGACTAAATCTGGAGAATGTGGTGAATGCGGAAGCAAATCGAAGTGCAATACGCGTAATTTTGTTATCGTTACGATCGATTTGTGACATGGTGCATTGTTTTTGTGAAAGAGGACCTTTTTCTTCACATTATTTGGGTAATGGCTATGTAATATTCCATGTTCCCTTTTCAAGATAGTCGATGAATATCATATCATGCGCATTCTATAATACGAACGCCATAACCTTCTCAGCCGGCTTTTGTGCTTTTGGTCGCTTTGGACAGCCTTCGCCGGCAGCTGTCCACTCAGCTGACTGCCGATTTGACTCTGGAGTATAGTGATGGATCCATGTTTCGTCCGTTGTCACATATCGCATGAAAAAAACTTTTTTTTCGCCCAAACAGCTCGAAACAGCGTTCTGAATTATCAACGGGTTCTGAATTATCAACCACTGCCAATAAATAAACTGATAATAAATAAATTCAGCATCATCGGGCAGCGTTTAGAATCATCAAACCACTAGCCTGAAGCAGAGCAGAGCAGAGTCCGAATCACATTTATTTAAAGCCGGCAGATCCGGGCGGCTGGCCATCTCAACGGGCCATATCTCAACGTAAATAACAGGGTAACTTTAACACATCTCTTTCTAAATTGCAACAGTTTATTGTTTTAATGAATTTTTTTTACACATTTTGCACAAGTAGTAAGTAGAATGACGCGTATGGTTATGGCCCGCCGCCCGGATATGCCGGCTTTATTTATAAAGCTATTGCATTGCTTGAACGATATTTTTCCCATCAAAAGCAATCCTTTATCAACACACGAAATTAAGATTTTCCCATAATTTTGAAAATCATAGTAATTAATTAAGTAGCGTCTCTAAAACCAGTGAAACCTGTAAACTAATGGTCGAATGTCATGAAATTTTGATACATATCATTTGAAGGTTTATAGGCTATCTATAATATGGATTTGCCAATAGTGGTGCCATCTATGTATCATCCTACGAACTTGTTGAGTGACGTAATAAATATAAGTCGGTATGAGTCTTATACAAAAAGTATCTAAATAGAAAATGCTATTGTTTTTTTTTATTTCAGTTTTTTATTTTAAATGCAGTGTTGTGAATGAAGTAATAAATCTCGTTTTACTCCACTTTTGTGAGAAAATGGTTAAATATATGTAAATTTTCCTTAAAACTGTAATAGGAGCAATTTTTAATTATTTCAAGTCATACTTTGTAAATAAGTGTACCCCGAATACATTATGTCTCTTCGAAAATTTTATTTTCTTAGGCTGTGGAAACATTGTTTGGAAATGTAATTAGAGTTTGATGGTTCTCTGATGGATTTCATTGTGATTTTACTGAACTGTAAAATATTTATGAACCTCGAAGTGAATAGATGCATTTTGAAAGTTCAAATGTACAATGAATGTCACTTACAGTTTACAATAATAACATCTGGCTTCATCCCCAGACTCGTAAATATTTGAATGTTTATTCTCTGAATCCATAAAATATATTTTTCATAATGCATTTAACTGGAATATATGCGAAATAGAAAACTATCATAATACAATTTTATACGAAAATAAACTTTGAAGAACTTTGTTAGACTCTCCAAGTTTTATATTTTCTACCATTGAGTTAATATTAAAGAAAAATCGAGTATGTACTTACAAATAAATATTATATTTCATACATAATAAATAACGGAGAAACGATCTATTACTTTTTTTATAACAATAAATGTGTATTTAAATAGTCATGAGGCTACTTTTAAACTCCAATCTGATGTGAGAAACTCCAGGTGTTTTTTAAATGGGTTACTATTCAATACGCTGGATATAAAATTTATTTCAGAACTTTTTCTGACCTAGACTACAGCAATTTCGTGGAATCAGAGTGTGTTTATTTATGAATATACCATTCGTACGAGGTACGTGTAAAATACAAGGTGTCTGAAAGGATATATCGTAGAGAGAACTAAAAGTAAATTATCTTTGGAAAAGATTTTCTTTCAAAGTGAATATCTTTGTCTACATGATAGAAGTATACATATGCTTTGCAATAAGAATCATTAAAAATAACTTCTATAAAATCATTTTAATTTTAATAATTCCTATAGGAAATATTAAAAATCATTAATTTAAAACAAAACACTGTACACGCAAATTAAGTTGATTATTTGAAATGTCTATAAATCGACTATTAGCTATTAAAAAATTGCTTAAGCAGTTTATCAATTTTTAGCATGCATTTTTTTAAGGCAATAGGCCATGAACAGATTAACAATTCATCATATAAACATAATATTAGCGTCTACTGATTAAAAGATGTTAATTTCTCTAGCACTGTTTTAGAAACACACATATTTCATAACCAAAAACTATGTATATTAGAAAGAATGCCACTGAATAGTTATACTTGGACCAGTGAAATATAAACAGTGGAAATAAACGGATCTAAGCCCCTCTACTGATGATAACAGGTGTCATGATCCTCATAGATCGTCATAGTACTACTGTGACCAATAACTTTAAATGGTACCCTACGGAAAATGACACCCCGTTTCAAATGTATTTAAAAGACCGATTTAGTCATACTATTTTTGTTTGGATTTAGGGTAGTTTTGATGTATTAAATAAATAAACACTAAAATTTTAGTTTAGCATTTAATTAATAAAGATTCAAAAATAAGCTCTTATATTGTTAAAAAAAAACTTATAAGTGTTCAAAAAAAAACTCCATCTACTTCCTGGCAGTAATACATCATATTGCTAAATCCTTGTCGTATTCGGCCAAATGTATTAGCGGAAATTGCATTACATTCTTCAACAATTTATTTTGAAACATCAATACTGTCTCTTTCTGTCAGTCTAAGCCTAAAAATGAGATTTGAAATACCTCTATAGAAAAAAATCTAAAGATGGTGACCAAGTCGGCCATTTTATCGTACCTCGTAGTCCAATCCATCTACCATGATATTCCTCACCCAGATAACATCTTACTGCATTATAATAGTTTGCAGAAGCACCACCTTGTTGAAACGTTATTTCCAAATTAGCAAATTCATCTGGATTGTCTCCCAGAATTTCAAGAAATAACGTCTCAATTGCGTTTTGTAACATCTCCAGTTGCACCAGTTAAGTTCTGAAATACAGGCCCAATTATGTGGTTTACCAAAGTACCTGACCAGACATTTACTTCTGCTGGAAAATTGTGTGTTTTTCACGAAACATGTGAGGATTTGTGTCACTTCAATAACTCACATTTTGAGTGTCAACATTTCCATTGAGGTAGAAAGTAGGTATTTTCGTCACTAAAACAAATTGTTTTTACATAGTTTGACTGTTGGTCCATCTTAGTGGACATATTTTCACAGAATTCCAGTCTTCGGTTAGGGTCGTCATCTGAAAGTTGATGCACCATTTTTAATATGTATGGGCGAAATCTGTTATTTGTCAACACCTTATGTATTGTACTTTGACTGAGTTAGCAGGTAGATGCAACTTGGGCCGTGGAAGAAGTAGGGTTTACTACCATTTCTACAACTGTATACATTTTTTTGTAATCAGAAATTTTGGTTGACCATATCGTTTGGCATCATTAACAGGACCTGTTGTTTCAAACTAGTGAAGAAGCTAGTATTTCAAATAAGTCTTCAATATAGGGTGTTCGCGGTTTATTTCGTTCAAATTCGTTCCTCTGCTTGCAAATACTTTCCACTTTCACCAAATATTAAGATATATGCTACTTTGTCAGCTGGAGAACGTACATTTTTGCTTATTTAGATATCTGAATATCTCGTTAAACAATAATTAAACTAAAAATTCAGATATAAACACCTGTAAAAAACGTAGCAAAGTAAACGAAGTTGGATTATTAAAAAAACGTCAACTTTTTGATAATTATCCAGAAGTGGCCTTTTGAATCTGTGTTAATTGAAGGCTCAATTGATATTTTAGAGTTTATTTATTTAATCCATCGAAACTACTCCAAACCCAAACAAAACTAAAATATAATGACTGAATAGGTCTTTTCAATACCTTTAAAACAGGCTGTTACTTCCCATAGGGTCCCATTGAAACTTATTGGTGACCATGGTCCTATGATGATTATATCACCTGTTACCACTAATAGAAAAGCTTCAATTCAATACATCCACTTATTTTCACTGTCCAGGAGACTTTCGGCTAGCATTGTATTCCGTACGAGTTTTGAACCAGTCAAAAGCCTATTAGCGATATAAACAACATAATTTATAAGACAAAACGCGCATATTAGCGAGGTGTATATATCAAATACCTTGCTTTGGTTGCTATGGTTAATTCTGCTTCAACAAATAAAAAATATTGTTTTTGTATGACTTCTAAGATTTTCTATTAAAATGAAAATACTATATAAGTAGTCTACAACACATTTGGTATGACATTTCCCACGCTTGCGAAACCGTAGTTTGCAGTTATTGAGGGTTGATTTTATTTTTTTGTTCTCTTGTAGCCAACGTCATACGAAATGCTGTGCTATGCGATATCCCTAAAACTTTTATTGTCTGATAAATATAAACGAAACCAACATTTCTCATCCCCCCAAAAACCAATTAGACGTCAGACCGCGAAATTGTTAACTAACCGCGAATCGTTTTCCCGGCTGCCTCCTTAAGAATTTACATAAGCGCCGAGACCGATTAAACAACCGATTTCCTCCTCGCCCGACGCTTATCTGGGAAGAACGCCGAACAGGGCATTTATGAGGGCGACAGCAATTAGCGAAAGAGTTGTCGCGGTCCCAATGGATCCAATCATGGCTTAAACAATGCCTCTCGTAATTGGATGTGTGCGAACGCTTAGCAGCAGGACCGTACTGGAGTTTAATACTAGGTTCATCCTTCTGCCAATACGTACTAAGTATAGATGAATAAACAAACTGAAACAGTAAAAGAAAAAATATGAACGGGAAAAATAAAAAATAAAGTGATAAATAATATTGTTATTTTGTTCTTATGCATACATAAAATAGTTAGTAAAAATATACAGAAAATCCCTGATGTCCTGATTCACATATTTTTCTGAATATTATTTTTCCGGGACAATATTTTGCGATTTTAAAATCTTATTTTTGTAACGAGCGATCCAAAAAAAAACGCCAAACGCCAAAAAAAAAACGCGAAAGTGGCAAAACAATGTGACAACCACTTGTCAAAAGTCTGAAAACAACAAAGTTTCGCTTTGAGCTTCGACATAACCGCTATTTACATATATCTCTCGTTCATAGCCAGATTTGATGACGTTTTTAGTATTGAAAATACTTCTGGACGCGTATATGGGAGCTGTCTCTTAAAATATATATTAAGGCAATTGTAAAGGCACATGATGACGATCAACTTACTAATCGAAAACATTTTTGTTAGGATATGCACGGCAAAGAAATCGCAAACCTGACTGAATTGCACATGCACGATAACCCGTTTAAAACGACCTTCAGGTTCAAACCGCCAAAATTCGGAACAACAAAACTGTGTTTTATTTTTATTAAATTTACTTTAGAAATTTCTACCAGTTGTGTCTAGTATTTTCAATACACCTATGATACTTGCGTAAGATGCAAGATCTATGAATTTTTTTATGGTTCTTTATTTTTCCTCTTAGATAATGTATTAGCAATATTGCAGAGTATATTCACATGATAATATGGATTATATTAATACATTATAACTTCATGTTATATAGAAAAACCTCAATAATAAAAATTCGTAATAAGCAATAAAATATAGAATTAAAATTATTTTTTTAATTTTACTTATACTAATTAAATTTGAAAAGAGAAATTTTCAGTGCATATTATGTAATTGTTAAAACACAGAGGTTACCATGTGACACCAAAATACAGCGTAATTACCGTATTATTTTCAAACTAATATTTAATTTATTTGTTATTTACTTATACGGTATTTATGGTATACTTTTAAAATACTGTATTATGTAATAATATGTTATGACGCCACTCCCGAAATATCTTGAACTATAGATTCAATACCAAGTAACGTATATCAAATATTTGTGGTATACATTTTTGTTATGTAGATCTACATTTTGTAATATATTTCAAAATTGAATTAGTGCATGCGCGGTGCGTGAATCTTTGTAGTTCGTTAATTTTGCTGTTAACCCTAAATTAGTTATGTTCAACGGTCACTTATCTGTCCAATTTGAAGATAGTGTTATCAACAGTATGTAAAATAAGGGGGTAAGTAGTTATAAATATAGCAACAGGTAGGGATTATTATAATATTATTATAGCAACGGATATGAATAAACAAATTGTACTTAATTTATCTCCAATTAATAATAAAATACGACATACAATGTCAATACCTGCACCGAAATTCATATGGGGTTATATTTAAAATTACATATACTAATATTTAATGTACTCTTATCTAAAAATTATTTACTTAATTGGTAACTATTTACACAACTTACTAAAGTGCACTGTGCATTAATTAGTTTCCAACTACTACCAATATCAATCCAAATACAGTGGTTTTATCAACTTTTAACGTTTAATTGTGTCATTTTTACTTGAAATTGCATATATTCTTAAACGCATGGTGTCAGCAATTGTAGCATACTTACTTAATTTATAATCACCATACTTCATATTAAATTTATTACTACATCCGTGTCAGAATATCGTTACAAAACCTAAAGCCGTTTCTGGCATGAAATCCTATTTTCCGATGTCCAGATAATATCGTTTTTTGACAAACTTGTCCATAGCAAATTAATTGTTATTTCTCACTCTACTGTCCTGCGATTATTGGTAATCCACTCGTTTCCGTCATATTAAAAACCAAGCGCTCTTTCAGAATTTTCATATTTTTCAACAATGCGTCGACTAAATTAGAGTGGTTCTCTCGGTTTTATATTAACCGGTGGCGGTGTGACAGATGATTGAGTCCTATTCGTGTTTTGGGGCGCCAGCGTGACAGCCGCATTGTTTTTGTCGGCCTGTATTCTGCTAGAGTAATGGTTGAGTTTTATACATTTTTATTCTCTGAATAAGTAAAAGTTATTTACTGGCCCGCGAAGCGACTTGTCGCACTAATATGTGTTTAGATGTTTACTTTCTAACAGGCTGATTTTGTCAGAACTTCAATTATCTATAGCTCGGAATATTTTAGTTTAATAAATTTTTTTAATGACATATTTTTCGTTCACAACTGAATTGCAGTGGAAACTCATATACTGTATAGCCTTCAGCTGGTCGGTTATACCTGCTTGAACGTTTTCTATGGTCCCAAAATGACGTCCCTTGAGGTGATTTTTCAATCTCGGAAGAGACGAAAGTCACAAGGACTCAAGTCAGGCGAATAAGGAGGCTGAGGACTCACAGGAATGTTTTTACTGGCTAAAAACTCGTTTACTGAAATGGCTGTGTGACAAGGCGCATTGTCGTGATGCAACATCCAGTTGATGTTTGGTCTCACACTCATGACCCTTTTTCGAAGTTTTTCAAGAACCTCTCTGTAAAAGTGTTGATTTACTGTTTGGCCTGGAGGCACAAACTCGTTATGGACAATTCCTGGTTATCAAAAAAGCAAATCAGCATGCATTTGATCTTCTACTTGCTCATTCTTGCTTTTTTGGGTCTTGGAGAGCTTGAAGTTTGTTATCCCCAATTCGTTAGTTAAAATCTGATGAACACTGGTGTGATTCAAATTTAACTTTTCCTCGATCATCGTTGTCGCCAACCGACGATGTAAATGCACAAGATTCCGTATTCTATCGACATTTTCATCGGTCTTTTCAACCGCCCTTCCAAGTCCCATCTCTGCAGTGTTGCTAGATCGGGCGCTACGTTGCCAGTCGCATTACTTAATTTACACACCTCGTTTGTGTTTTTGGAAAACAAAATTAACTTGTCCGAGAATTTTGTTTCAGTAAAAAGTGGTACTGAATTAATTTCAAACTTCACGTCGCTCCATGTACAGCGAATTGCGTTTATTACAAGAGATAGAAAAAAAAAACGTTGAACACAAAAGTTGGATTAAATCGGCAGAAAATGTTATTTGCATGTAAAAAACGTGATTATGTGTCCTTATCAAGTCCCAGTTGCCATGAATAAACAAGTGATTCGTACACTACTAAAAATAATTATTATTTATTCGGCTCTTATCAGTTTTCCAAAATCAGATTCATTAAATATTTTTGTTTGTGCTTTTTATGATATTCATTTATAGTGTTACGTAACATGGCGATTTAGGATAAACCCTGTAAATGGATGGGTGTTTAAAGTTTTTTCTATATCTTGTAATAAATGGGGTAGGCGCTGTCTATACGAAATATACGCCAATATACGCCATCATTTCCCATCATTGACAACAATGTAATTATTTTTTGGAGCTCTAAAATAGTGTATGATAGAGCCTGCAAAAAGTATTTGTGTAAGTAAATTGTAAGTAGGACAAATTTTTCATATAACTTTTTGGTTATAAAAAATTCAGTGTTCATCCGGCTCGAAGGACCGAATTTCAAAAAATTCGGCGATAACCGGCCGTCTTATATGCCTCTGAGCCGAACGAACATTGTCAGGCCAGCCTGCGCGGACAATAATCGTCCCTCCATTCGTTCGTATTCATCCGGATGTCCGTGCGTTAATCCGGCGCCTAGTCCGACAGAGGGATGGTCGCCGTCGCCGTCATGTGGCCGCGCGAAACGCAATTACCGACGCGGACGATGTCAGAACGCAAATCCCGCCGGCGGACGCGTTGATCCCCGCCGATGGCGGCGGCGCCGGGATTACGCCGCGTACGCGGCGGGACTTTCTGCGAACCGAGCGCGGGACATTTATCAATATCGGGGGTTCGTCGAATTCCAACAGCCTCGACCGTGCGTCGCCATTGATCCGTGAGCTAGTCGGAACTATAATCCTTTCTTAGTTCGTGCGATAAGCCATTGTCGCACAGCTTTGAAGTTGGAGACGTAGAGGCAGTAGGGTCAGCAGCCGGAAGTCTTCGTTTGCCGATGGGAATCGTCGATTAGCTGACGTATCCCCGTTTTTCTTCGGATTTTGCTGTGCGAAACAGTGGCGGAGATAGAGGAGTCGAGTTATTTTTTTATAGTGAAAGTAAGAGTAACTATACTAAGTGGAGGCAAAATACGCAGTAGGCAAAACCTGAAATTGTATCCGGAGCTCATTTTTATTGTAACTGCAGCAATGAATGCTTCGAGAAGTACAATTTGGAAAACAATTAATTGTTTGTGGCAGTGGCGGCTTGTGGAATTTAGAGTTCTCGTATTTTTATAACAGAGAATTTGACCTACATCATATTTTATGGCGTAATTACTACACCTAAGTAGAAGGTTATAATAGCAAAAAAAAGAAACTTACTAAAAATAAATTTAAAAAATTCGTTCACCACCTGAAAATCTTGGAAACGGGTTGCAAAATATTTGCAAAATATTCTTCTTTAAGTTTTTTTTACACTTGTAACTTTTCGAAATTTCGGTATCTGTAATAGTTATGGTAATTTGACAAAAGCAAGTTTTTTGCTATTATTAGTTGAGTTCGAAAATCCCGGCTTACTGCATGTAAAACTGCATTTACCTATCCAGCGTGCCTACATGAGATCGGCGTACTATCGCACAGACATGAGTCCCGGGACATCGGGAAGTATCAGTCAGGGGCGTTGGTATGCAGGGGTAAGAAATACATGCGTGTATAATTTACAAGGCGTTTAAAAATACGGTTATCATAGAGTTTTATAGTGTCGAGCCCTGCGTTGTAGCACAAATTCCGAAATTTAATTAGTATAGCCTTTTACTTCTTGAATGAAAATACGAGAATTTTATATAACTTATTATATAAATGTCCATCATTTTATTATCCATATCAAATTCGTATAACTGTCACTGCTTAATTCTGGTATATTAGGATTTTTGCTTTATTCCGAACCAACCTCTCAAATTCAGAGCTAATAATAATGCCAGTAACCTTTAACCCGAAACGTTCATAAATGTTACCCTGATTGTCGATATGACGTGTCGCTATTGCTATTATCTTCACAAATAAAAGAAAAAACACAAGTTTCATTATCTAGTTATAGAACAAAAAGGAAATAACAAAAAATAGCAACCTACATGTGTTTCTAATGGTCTTGTATTTTATCTGTGTTTTATGTGGCGGTACAGCATACCCGTAGTCTTAGGTTAAGGGTTCATAATTGTTACAGAACGGCATACTTAATGCCGTCAGTACAGGGCCGGACGCAGGGGTGTCGGGGCCCGGGGCAATGAAGAAAGTGGAGGCCCTTTCAATCAATAAATATCCATCGATAATTTTATTTTTACATTTAAAAAACAAATTTTCACTATTAAGATACATACTATTTTTTGTAATTCCCTAAAAATCGTTATTACTTTCTGACGAGTGATGAGCGGGGAAGAGTTTGATAGGCTTACTATATCCCTTGTTTGAATATATTTCATTACTCATTACTTTCTTAAAGATAAATTTTTTTATCGTTATTAAATTTTTTGAATCCAAACGTTTGTGGAGGCCTTAAATGTGTGGGGGCCCCGGGGCTCCCGCCCCGGTTGCGGGAATAAAGAAATACAGATGTTTCCAAAACTGTTCTGCTGCAATTTTGATCTGCTGCAAGAAATACTCAAATAACTTGGTTCAATCAAATTGGCAACTGGGGTTGCCTATATGTCATACCAATATGGAAATGAGTGAACAGGTGATCAAAATTTTGTCCTTCAGTTTGAATACACAAACTAAATCGGTGTTTCAATTACAATGCGTTTTCCAATTGTTCAAGGCTTATGTTAACACAAACATTTCTGATAGCCTCACAAAGTCCCTTGATAGTGTGACGCGTGTTTCTAAAAACAAACGTGTAAATAAAATAGTCCATAATTGTACGACATGTGGACTTAGCAGGAGAATCCATCCAACGCTATTTCTTAACTTCTAAACTTCTAAAGTTACTGTTTGGTTAAAAAACATCCAACGATTCGTTTTCTCAAAACCGCTAGCGGAACATCTGGAACATATGTTTCATATCCGCTATTCATATAGCGGATATGAAACATATCCTGGAGTGGGTACTGGAACCTCCGACGTAGAAACAAAAAACTGGACGTTTTTACTACCGAACACCGAACTACTACACTTAGTAGTTCGGTGTTCAGTCCAGTTTTTTTTTTTTTTTTTTTTTAATTAAATATCCCGAAAAATAGAACTAGGTCTCGTCAAAAAAATACTCGACATCGATGTCATCGTTAAGTCTCCAAAAACCACTGGCAATACGCTTTTCTTCCAAAATCTAAGGGCCTGAATTCGTGGACTGCTTGAATTTTATAGTGATATAACTGCACAACTTTTTTACAATTATTGTGTAGCATATTCTTATGGGTAACTGAACTATCTGTGACAGTTTTGCAATCGATTTATTGGTTGAGTTTGATATATAATCAGCGGTTATTTTTATAGGTGCCCCGCACCCTGGTGTATGACTTATGCTTCAGTTTGACGAAATTTGTCAACATAAGCACTCTGCTAATCACTTACTGTGTAAGTAATTACAAGGTTAGGAAACTGTTCATTCGTAACTCCTACATGTACTGAATAAGTTAAGTAAATATATTGTATTACTCCTACTGACATACTACTTTAAACATACTTTTAAAGAAGCAAAGTTTTTTGAGATTTTTTTTGAGATGTTCCATTTTACCCGTAATTTCAGGTTCATATTATTTTATATGGTTGTCGGAAAAGTCATGACACATTTTTTTGGGTGATTTTCAAGGCTCATTTATTAATAATAGAACAAAGTTCAGTCAATGATGTATTGCCCATTTTGATGGATGGTCTTTTGCCATCTTTCTGGGAGCTGCATGATTCCGCGTTCGTAGAAGGACTGCTCTTTTCCAGCGAAGAACTGGGTGAGATGTTCTTTGCTGGCCTCATCAGAATCGACGATCTACCATCCCCGATCGTGATGACATTTCTCATGTAAAAATACCATTAATGTCATCTATTGCAAAAAATACGTCATGGATTTTCAGACAACCAATAGTTCTCCCAAAACATTTAATATGCCGCTCATCCTGAAACACCCTCTATAGGTATGTGAGGCTAGGTATAAATGTATTAGGAAAAGTAATAGCCTGCTGAATTGATATCGATCATCCATGCATATTTAATCCGCTACAGGTCCATGATTTATTAATCCAATAATGCTATACTTTTATAATTTTTATTAAAGAAAAAAAATATGACTGAGGCAACCTGATTAAATAATGTACCGCCAATTAAAACGTGTAGTTGTAATTACATGCAGATTAATTTTCCAGGACTCGAAACCCGTTTAAGTCGAGTCATTTTATTAATTGCTCCGCTAAATAATGCATGCCCGTGAATGTTCGTAGCGAATAGGACACCTCACGCTTGCACTATTCATGTTACAAGGCGTCGCGTGGAGCGAGCGTCAACTTTGCCTCAGCTTTAACGATTGCAGTTTGCTACTTCACGTGGATTCGACGATGTTAACTTGCAGATACGACATCTACGAGTTGCGCCTGTTGTGTTCGAGTACAAAGATTGTCCAGGTATACAGGGTGTCCCAGAATGATGTGAGCCGATATGTCCGTTATTTGAAAAGATACGAATGTAAAAAATGTAAAAATTACCTTTGATTGCAGTTCAAAATCCGTGTTGCATTTAAAGAGCCACTTCAAGTTTTTTTTTTAAATAGCGCCCTATGTAACTAAATACTTACGGATAGGTTCTCATCAAGCTCTACCCAGAGAATATATTTTTTTGTAGCTTTATTATGTGTAGAATATATTCCCAAAACGGTTTGGTTGAAAATAATTTTATAAAAAAGGTATAGCATAAAAAGCGGACCCACCTTTTCACGTGATAATTGAGTTCGCGCAGTTGCATTGTCGAAAAGAATTGCGCAAGAGCAGCTGCATTGTCGAAATAAGCCGACCAAGCTTCTCAAATGGAAGAGTATGAAGTCGAGGAAGGATTAATGTATTGCTCTGAAATTGCTGATTAGCCAAAAGGTACATTATTTTGCCATTAACTCAAAAAAATCGCTTATCAAATCCTTAAACGCGTTTTCTGAAAAACTCTGTTTTCCAAGTCTGTCTGCACGGTACCTCAAAAACTAGATACTTGATAGATCACCGTTTTTATATTTTATTTTAAAGTAGACTAAATTTATTGGAGGATATACCTAAATGCAAATGATATTTGCGTTTTTTTTTATAACACTTTGAAGAACGAAAAAAAGTGAAAAAACGGTACCGAAAATGTACACGTACACCATTCTTTTAATTTTTGACTTTTTATTATTTTTAAGGTATAAGCTCCAACAAATATTATATACATATATCATAAATATTTTCAGACGGGTTGGTCCACTTTTCTTCGAGACAGTCATTTTACAGCACTATTCCTATGGTATTATTTTTTATTAAAAATATTTTTCTTCTGGACTCTAAGACTCATACAAGTGTCAAAAAAACCTGGGTTGTTCATTTACTTTACAAAAAATCTGAGAAAATCACCTTATTTTCGAGTGGCTAGATGAGAACCTCCCCTTAAATTAACTCACTGCATTCCAATTGCAGTGATGTAACATGTTTAGTATTTAAAAGTTGTTTTAGTGGTACTATTTTGCTATTATATTCCAAAGTAACTGATAGATTGGTGCACTCTGCTTAATCACAAAGTAAGCAATAAAAAAAGTGATACGTCAATATGTCAACGGCACTTTTGGTAAAAGCGTATATCATTGTGTCAGCTTGTAGATAAGTATTTCAATAAAATTTGGTTATTATTGGAATGAATACAGGGTGTTCCATTATTAAGGACCACAGTGAAACTACAGATTAAACATCTTGGGTAAAAATATTACGACTTAACCAAACTTACGTTATTTTAAAAGTTATTGGTAACCAAGATATTGGGTGTCAAAGTTATAACTGTATTTTCGATTTCCGTATGTGACTTGTTTAAAAAAACATTCTTTTTACACACTGTGGTGATTGTTAGGGAGAGGAATTTTAATTTGTGATTCATTTGGACGCAATTTGTAAAGAGCGTTCTCTGCAGCATTCTGAAAACATAAAAATATTTTTATTGAACATATCGAATTTTCCATTATTTATTGATAGAAAAGGTGATACCATTTAAATGTAGCTCCAAATAACCGTTTTAGGAATATTTGCTAATATTTTTTGATTTATAAAAAAAATACCAGGATAAGAAAAACATCATAGATCGCGTTAAATAAATAAAACTAGTTGAATAGTATATTAGAATTGTAAATGGCTCGAATTCTAGAAAACTCAAAATGGATTGGAAATAAAATATATCAACCTTTTACTGCAAATTGCTCGAAAATCATCCACTCTATGGTTTTTCAACAATAGTACATGACAAAAAAAATATTAAAAATTCAAAATTAAAGTCAAAATTAACTACGTGTACGTGTCATAAACGTATTTGTTTTTTACTGTTGGTATCACTCATCTGTGACTTTCTTATGAACCTCTAGCAGAAATTTTTGCCGGATATATACTGCGCTAGGCAAATCCCATTTTACATAGGATGGTAAATGGGATTTACCACGGTTACTCCGTGCTACATAAGATTTTTTACACGAGTAACAATCTACAACAATGTTTTTAAAATTTGAGAACTGTTTGTTTTGGCGACAACCTGAGGGCAAATGGGAATATTGAAATGACGGAATATACGTCATCTGGAATAAAAATGTGATAACATAATATTTCTTAGAAGTCTTGCAAATTAATTGAAGTAACCCTCAACAAAAAGAGGTTACGCGTTGCCATTTACGGATTGACTATCTTTTAGAGAATCTCTTCGTTTTGGCGAAGACCTGACTCACCATCAATAGTTAATGACAAATACAGCAATCTAACAAAGAAAGAACAAAAACGCAAATGTTATGATTTATTACAGCTGTTACCTTGCTAAAAAAGCCTATACCAACTTTTAAGTTCAGTATACCCTCAACAATCTATATGAAAATAGTGCGGATTGCTGCATGCTATTAATCAGCATTAAAAACTACAAGTAAGTACATTACCTCACCGAGGAAATCATCTATTTTGTAAGAAACGTTATACCTCTGCGCGCTCCGCAGTCGGTCAGAGGCGACTGAACGATATAGAACTAATTCATTACAGTCCCTATACGTCCGAATATTATCCCGGTAAAAGTAGGCAATTCTGAGGATCATAACTTTATACGGGTTGCATACCATTCAGGTAGACTTATACTTCTTATGTTTTACTAGTTATAACTGAAAGTACGAGAGGGTACCCAAAAATAACCGGAACAGCATTGCCGTGGGTGTATAGCTTCTGTATTACGCATTTCTGCCGCTAGGCGTGTATAGCGCAACTCATTGCCAGTTCAATGCCGCCTGTGTTGTCGACCTGGCTTGTTCTGTTCATCTGCAGTGATACAAAGATGACGCTATGGGAAAAACTCAAGTATACGAGTGGTTTGCTCGGTTTAAAAATGGAGACATGTCGATTGATGACAAACCTCGTTCTGGACGTCCATCAACTGCCCGAAACGACGAAAATTTGAAAAACTTCGAGAGCTTGTGAGACTGTGAACTGTCAGTCAACTGCGCAACAGTGTTCGTTAAAAAAGACCCGATTTGTGGCAAATAGGAGACTGGTTCTTCCACCACGACAATGCACATGCACAACCATCTCTGTTCGCCAGTTTTTGACTAAAAAAAGGCATGGTTCCGCTGCCCCACGCACCTTACTCGTCTGACCTGGCTCCGTGCGACTATTTCTAATTTCCACGCATCAAAAGGGGCATGAAAGGCCACCGATTTGACAACATTGAAGAGGTCAAGAAAAAAATCAGGGAGGAGCTCTCAGCCATTTCTAAAGATGACTACAAAAAAATGTTTCGAACACTGGAAGCACAGGTGGGACAAATGTATTAGTTCGGAGAGTATAATAGAGAGATTAGTAATGGAGAGTATTTTGAAGAGGAAGATTGTTTTGTAAAAAAATTGAAAATATATAGCTTTTAAAAAATAATTCCGGTTATATTTGGGTACCCCCTCGTATGAATTATTCCTTATATAAATAATATATTTTCACTGTCCGACCCTGTTTTTTTATATTTTAGTGGTATCTCTAGTGCACCGTCGAGTACAGGGTAAGTATTATAAATGTTAACCCCCTTTTATTTTTGTTATTTCTGGCCGATTTGGTTCGTTTAAAAAGTGGTTTCGAACGATTTTTAACGTAGTTTCCGAATCCGTTAACGGTTTTTGAAATTTTTGTAAAATATACGAGATGTGACAAAACGTATGATTTTTTTTAAATAGAACACCCTGTATATTCGTACATATTTCAATGTATGGTTCTGTTCTGAATACAAATATATAATTATAACATATTTGGATAAGGAGTTTTTGAGTTATGATGAAAAATGTAAAACAACAAATCTACATATTATCATATATTATAAGTTGCCTACGAAAGCAAATTTTAATTTTGTATATACGTTGTATATAGTGGTTAAAATTATTTTCAATGTCTTAAATTGTTTATTCGTAAAATATTTGTCAATTTGTTAATTATTTATTATGTATAACTAGCGGTTATCAAGATATATGTATATTATATATTTACCAAATGTCACAAGTCACCTTCCTTATTAAGGAAGGATGTGAAAAGGTTTATGTTTATTACTTCTTAAAAGTTGCATAACGCTGCTCTGGCTTAAATTTAAATCTTTAGATATAGAATAAGTAGACCGACTTGGATCTTCTATAACCGATAATAAAATATTCATCTGTATTTCATGATTAATAACATTCCTCGTTTTTCTTCTAGATGCATTATTTAATGAATTTGTATTACAAAATTTATTGTAAATTTTCTTGAACGTCACTTTAGCAGGCGCAGTCTGATCAGGATACCGCCTTCCAAATTCCCTTTGTGAAGCAGTCATATTTTTATTGCAATATAGGTAAGTATATTTCCAAAATTTTACGCCTATTTTCTAAACAATGATAAGGCATAATACGTTTTTTCTAGCACACATTATTAAATTAAAGAACCCCAACAGAAAAACTACTGACCAATGTTAACCAGTTTCACGTTTATACAAAATAAAATTTTTACTACTACGTAAAATAGAGTAATACGTTTTATATTTGTCATTTAACATATTTCGTCATAACTCAGAAAAACCTTATCCAAATGTGCTATAATTATATATATTTGTATTCAGGAAAGAACCATAAATTCAAATATGTACGAATGTACAGGGTGTTCCATTTAAAAAAATCATATTTTTTGTCACATCTCGTATATATTTCAAAAATTTCAAAAACCGCTAACAGAATCGGAAACTACGTTGAAAAACCGTTCGAACCTACTTTTTGAAAGAACCAAATCGGCCAGAAATAACAAAAATAAAAGGGGGTTAACATTTATAATACTTACCCTGTACATTCAGATTCGGCACACATTAAGCGTTACAGAAGCCACCCCTTCGCTTCCATTTGCACTCCGTCTGAATATTTGTATTCTTACACCGCTTTCATCTATGGCGCGCTTTTCGGCATTAGCGCGACCGGGGGAGGGGGCGGGGCGGGGGCGGCACGCCCACCTGCCTCGACTTCTCGTGGATCTCAAAGCCGCTTTTCCCCCGAAGGCTTTAATGTTGCGCTTTATGTTAATGCGAGGCGCTTCCTCGAATGTTACGCGTTTTTGTGCCTCGCGCTTGTCATCTTTTATTTTTTTAATGCAGTCAATTTTTCCGGGAGATAAATGATGCCGCCGCCGACTTGGCGGGGAGATTCTGCGCCCGGAAAGTGTTTCGGTTTACCTTTTGTCGGCGGAGGCGGTGTGGGTTCGGGCGCGGACGATGGAACGCTTTTAAATCTGCGGATACAGCCGTGGGAAGAGGATAATTGTTCGTAAAACGATTTTCCACAGGAGATTTAAAGGAAGCATTCGATAAAATACGTTGAGCACAGAATTTTTACAGTTTCAGAAAGACACAATATATGCTTGGCCCGTATATATGTATGTAATATATCTTGCAGCTGTATTTTCACCCGCTTTTAATTATTCTCTCGGTTTAAAATTTATAAAACAAATAAAAGTATGATTTTATTTGGCAAAAGACGCGCTTCGATCTACCTACTGCATTTATTCTTTATGAAGCTGTCTCGGAAGGTGTCACCGAAGCTATTTTTTTAAACAGAATGTCCGAATGAGTTTTTAACGAACTAGTATACTTGGTATCTAAAGTGACTATGTTGGGAGCTACAGACAAATGAAATCGTAATTTTTGGTTTTCACACAAAACGTTCTTAATTAAAGACTAAAGACCTGAGGTAAAATCCAATTATCAGAGCACAAAAAATAGTTTTACTGTTTAATAATAAAGACCTGAAGAAAAAAGCTACATTCGGGCCGGTATTCACAGAAATTGAATAATAGGGTAATTTTTTTAGATCAAAATTTAACAGGACCCAGATTCTTAGACCTTTCGTTTAACTAAATAAATCCTTCATTACACTAAATCAATCCTGCGTTGCAAAAAAATTTATGCAACGAGGAAGTTCCCAAAATGTTTAAAACGGAAGGGTATCAAAAGCCTTTTCATTCGAATAAAATTTTAGTTCCTAATTTTCTGGGTAAAAGTTCAGTATTCAATAGATATCAAAAGTACCATACATCAAGGGAAACAAGAAGTTCCCACGGTCGTCAAAACTTTCCCACGGTTATCAATATATTCTCATGCCAAATCGCCACATAACCTACTAGTTGTCTTTATTTACATTCTTATTTTCTATCCAGCCCTAAAACGCAGACTTGCTTTGTGTTTGCTAAAGTTATAATAAGTTCTAATTTACTTTATAATTTTTGTCAAAATATATTGGGCAATGCATCACGTTCCAATAACTCCAGTTTTGAATGATCCTTGTGTTCTTTAAATCTAGTGAAAACTGAACTTTTCGTGTGGCCTGTATACTTTTGTTCAGTGCTTGGTGTAATTCTTCTTGTAGAATGCAGAATATAATTATTATATTCTAAATAAAAGGATAATAAATACGTTAAGATAACGAATGAAAAAAAGGGTTGTTATATAATGCCTGTTTTTTTAATGGTGTTACACGTGCACGTCTCTGCATTGCTAACAAGGCACATATCTAGTGACGACTTATTAAAAGCGTGGATATTTTGAATGGGGATGTTACCCACATAACCTACGATGCGAATTCCCATGAAAGTAAAGACATACACGGTGGAGACTTTAACTGGAATATATTCGCTAGCGGGGTGGTGAATGATTTTTCAAAAAATTCCCGAGACACGTCAACTTTTTAAATGTATTACCTACATTTTGCAAGTAATGTGAAAAATATAGCCCTTCAGGGGTGGCTGAAACCACTCTCGACATGATTTTTTTCAAATGCAACCCTATGGCTTATGACCCCTCATTGTAAAGCTGGTGGAAAGAGGAATCCAACGCACTGATCAAATTTTAATTTTTAGTATGTTTGTAGGGTTGCATACAATTAAAACGTAATTTTATAGTTTAATTTATTTTTAACGCAACAATTTCGTACTCAAAATGTGTGTTGTTTAGTTTTGGAATGTAAACCTTACTTTTCATATGTCCCCACAAAAAATTCCCAAGCAATTTTTTGCCACAACTGATATTTGTTATTTTTTGCTAGTGTTTTTACACGGCCGCAAAGAGTAATTTAGTTTGTATGCTGTATTCAGAGTTTGAAACGAAGTGTTATTTCAAATTGGTGAAAATGTCTTATTTAACTGAATCACTAAAAATCGAAATTTTGATGATGATTGGATATGGTGATAGGGCGCGAACTCCATGCGAAGTTGTTCGCTTGTTTCGAGAAACGCATCCTGACTTGCCACCGCTAAATCAAGGTACCATTAGTAAAATTGAGGCACAATATCGAGAGATGGGTCATGTCAGGAAAGTACCGAGTAAGAGGCAGGCTGTTGTTTATGACGACACGAAGTTGAATTTGTTGCTTGCTCTAGAAGAAAATCCAATCACTCCAGCCCGTCAACTGGCCCGTGATAGTAATCTTAATCACAAAACAGTTTTAAAAATACTTAAATATGAGAAAAAACGCCCATATAAAATGCAAGCTTTTCAAGAGCTACTTGAAGATGATCCAGATCGACGAGTGGAATTTTGCGATTTATTGATGACTTGTATTGATCAAAACCAGTTATCTTTAGAGTGGATAGTTTTCTCTGACGAGGCTACTTTTACATTAAATGGGCACGTAAATCGCCAAAATTGTCGTTACTGGGCTGAAGAGAACCCCCATTGGATGAGGGAACTTCATACTCAGCGCCCACAGAAAACTAATGTGTGGGCCGGAATAATACAAGATATAATTGTAGGACCATTTTTTCTTTGATGACAATCTTAATGGAGCAAGATACTTGCGTTTACTCCAGCACGAACTAATGCCAGTGCTATATCATTTATTTCCAAACCCCCTTAAACCCTAACTTGACCGACGAGAGGTTATGGTTTCAGCAAGATGGGGCCCTACCACACTATGCTGCCATTGTTCGTCAGTATCTGGACAGAATTTTTCCCAGTAGGTGGATTGGGAGGCGAGGTAATATTGATTGGCCAGCAAGATCTCCAGATCTTTCACCACTGGATTTCTTTTTGTGGGGACATCTTAAAAGTACGGTTTACATTCAGAAACCCAACAACATAGCAGATCTGCAGGAAAGGATAAGAGAGGAAATCGGAAAAATAACACCGCAAATGTTGCATAATGTAAGGGACGAAACCTACCACAGACTGGGATGCTGCCAACAAGTGAATGGTGCACATTTTGAACAATTGTTACGTTGAAAATAAATTTATTTTTTAAATTGTTTTAATTGTATGCAACCCTACAAACATACTTAAAATTAAAATTTGATCAGTGCGTTGGATTCCTCTTTCCACCAGCTTTACAATGAGGGGTCACAAGCCATAGGGTTTCATTTGAAAAAAATCATGTCGAGGGTGGTTTAAGCCACCCCTGAAGGGCTATATTTTTCATATTACTTGCAAAATGTAGGTAAATACATTTAAAAGTTGACGTGTCTCGGGAATTTTTTTGAAAAATCATTCAACACCCCGCTAGCGAATATATTCCAGTTAACTCTCCACCACAGTTAGTTCTCCACCGTGTATAACGTCGCGCTAAGCTCATTAACATTAAATCGAAACTTCATATAATCAGACAAGTGAAACCGGCAGCAACTAACAAGCCCAAAGCTTTTATGTTGACATGTTGGCCCCATTACGATTTATAAACCCGGCAACCTTCGGTCTCTGCACAACTACAATCGTAATTCTTGCAAAAAAGAGTGGAATTCGTATTAAAAGTAATGAGAAGCTTGACTTTTTTTTCTTGAAACTCGATTCTTATCCTAAGGACGCAAGTCAAACGAATCAGAAGGCTGAGGAGTCACAGGAATATTTTCACTTGCTAAAAACTTGTTTACTGGAATGGTTGTGTGACAAGGCGCATTGTCGTGATGCAACATCCAGTTCATTTTGAAGTTTGGTTTCACACGTATGACCCTGTTTCGAAGTTTTTCAAGAACCTCTCAAGTAAAAGTGTTGATTTACTGTTTGGCCTGGAGGCACAAACTCTTTGTGGACAATTCCCTGGCTATCAAAAAAGCAAATCATCATGCATTTGATCTTCGACTTGCTAATTAATACTTTTTTGTGTCTTGTAGAACTTGAAGTGTGCCATTCCATGCTTTGGCGCCTGGTTTCCGGGTCGTATTCAAACACCCAAGTCTTATCACTAGTAATGACACATTCCAAATGGGGATCATTTTCAATCGATTCCAAACAGTCAAGACACCTTTCTCTCCTTATGTCCTTTTGTTCCCGCGAACGGTTTTTTGGAACCATATTTGCGCAGATTTTTCTCATCCCCAATTCGTTAGTCAAAATCTGATGAACAGTGGTGTGATTCAAACTTAACTCTTTCTCGATCATGTCGTCAGCCGACGATCTGAATGCACAGGATCCCCTATTATATTGACTTTCGTCGGTTCTTAAAGATGAAGGCCTTCCGCTACGTGGTTCATCTTCAATCGACTCTCTTCCTTATGACCGCCGGCCTTAAACCACCGAAAAACCCGGGCTCTTGAAAATTATTGCAAAAAAGAGTGGAATTCGTATAAAAAGTAATGAGAAGCTTGACTTTTTTCTTGGAACTCGGCTCTTAATAACCGAAAAAAAAAAATACTGATAAATATCAAAATAACATTACCTCATAATAATAATTCCATAATATTTTATGAAGTGATTGAAAAATTATCGGTTACAGAAATGAGAGGAACTGAATCCCATAGATTTTTTGCGCTAAAAATGAGTAAATAAATAATTTATTATTAACGGAAAAAATCCATAAAAGATAAGTATCGTACAGAGCAGGTACATAGAGTTTCGCAATATGATAATTATACGGTGAGGCCTAATGTTAGTTCATTTTTTTACGAATTTACTGGTATGTTAAAAAAAAATCCAAATTTAGGGTGTTTGCAATTCTGCGCCTTCTTGTTAACGGAGAGAAAAAAATCATAATTTTTTTGTGTGAGCAGACAAAATAAATGTTCGTTGGAGTCTTGTGGATCTACTAGACACATGTGTATTTATTTGACAACAGTTCAGGACAATCTAGTTCGTTATTTAACAATATTTAAAACTCACTTGTTTGTAACCACAAAAACGTTATAATTTATTTCGGACCTTTTTAATTTCACTTATTTGACAATTAGTATATGGTGACCATATTATATAATTAACCCATTAACGCTTACAGGACAGAATTTCGACATTGAAGTTCGAGTTGATGCCGTTCAATGAATTTGAGAAAAACAAAGTTCCAAACTACCTTTTCCTATGTTTTTGAGGGTGTTTTTTCAAATGGTGATGGTTAACAAGTTCTTAAAAAATATTTAACCATGGAAAAATTAAAATTAATCCAAAAAAAACGTAATTTTTCGCTTGCATTTTTTTAATGACTTTTCGTTCGCTTTTCATTTTTTTATGACTTAAACCTATTCAGATCGTGGCCTCGATGTCTAAACTTAAAATAAATAAAGTTAGTAAGGTCTAAAAAATTGTTACTAAAACAAAATGGCAGTCTAATTGATTTTTTTTTTAAAACTTTCCGAATTTTTTTCTCGAAAACAATACACTTTATCTAAAATTGTCTAAGAATAAAAATGTTTTAGAACTGGTCAAAGAATACTCCCAAATTATCAGAATGTTCCGAAACGATTTTCAATTTTTTGAAAAATCGTGAAATCGAAATTTTGAAAAACGTCATCGAAAAATCTCAAAAAATTTGATAATATTCTTTGGTCTATAATATTTCTACGACATGTTTGTTCTTAGAAAATTTTTGATAAACCTTAGAAGAAAAAAATATGTATGCTCCTTCTAAGTACACTAACGCTTTCTAGTTCATGTAATTTGAAGTTTAAAAATGTTTTCTTCGAAAACTATAGGCTTTATCAAAAATTCTATTCAAATCTATATAAGCTTTATCAAAAAAAATATCAGAAAGACTATCGTTTTCGAGAAAAAAAATTCAAGTGAAGCAAAAACTTAAACCTTAAGTAAATATGTTATCTACCGTTTGCTATCGTTTTAACCATTGTGTTTGTAACCAACTCCTAGACCAAACACCCTTTAAACGTTTTGGCAGCGGTGCTAACATTTTTTAAATACAAGTTGTGATGTAAAAACATAACGATATGCAAAAATTGCTTACGGCTCCGTGATATCGCAACCAATTTGGGCGGACGGTGTGGAATTATCTCTTTTATTATTCGATATTCGGAACGTGTCGAGATTAGAGGTAGAGAGCTCGAATTGTTGTTCTGCGACACTGGCGGAGCCTATGGAGAATCAAACAGAAAAGCTCTGCTTGGGAATAAAACGCACTAAACGAATCTCTTACCGTTTGTAATATACTTAAGGGTTGGACAATCACAAATAACATGTCGTAGGAGCATTTAAGTAAATAGATTACAAAAATTGTTACAGGTATTACAAACTGAAATCCAGTTTTGTTAAGCTCTTGGTATTACTGAATTATTTTTTAAAAGTAAAATGATTGTTAGTAAAAGTTATGCCTTTGTCAAATTATATATTAAAAATTCAGTAACACAAGTTTCTTTGTAATTCCAACACACCGAGTTCATTCTACATACGTTTTGGAAATGTATTGCTCTTGCACATGAAATAATGTTCACAAGAATGTTTAAAGAAAGAACAGTTTTTAAATAAACACTTAACGGTGTATTTGTTCACAAATCAATGCTTTGTCTTTGTTATTACACAACTTGTATGATCAATAAAAAGTAAATGTTTTTAGAACGGAGCATAAAACTCAAGTTTTATTCTTTTTACTAAGAAAAGTGATACTGGCTTTAGGAATCACCACATCGAAGACCGAACTTTCTAATTTACGAAATCGAAATTTGATGAACTTATATATAAGCTCAGAGGACGAACATGTTACCCAGAAGGAATTCATAGCTATAATGATTTACGCTGGGTATACTTAGCGAAGCTATGTGAAATATCGGTTCATGTTTAAGCTATGATAGATAGATGACAACACGTGACCTCATGCCTTTTTAATACATCTGACTTTGAACGCAATACTTCGTCTTATTTGACTAATCAGAAGAGCAACATTATGGTTCTAATTTTAACTAATAATTATGATTAAAAAATATTAAAATAATTCCTATCAAATAAATAGTTCGACAGTTCTTAATGTTGCAAGAAATTTTCAACAGCATGGTCATCCATATTGTTAATGATTTGTTTATTTTTTTATCATATTTATTTGCTACGAACCAGAAAAACTTATTACTTTCAACTTCCCATTTCAACAACAATATAGCTCTTAAACAGTGGCAGCTAGTGGAATTTGAAATTCTCTGCTTTTCGTGATAAAGTATGATACCCTCTATATCATAAGGCTTGAGTAACAAAAAAACTTCAAACAAATTTTGTTTATGAACAATTTTTTCAAAAATCTGGCGCACAATAGGAAATCTTGGAAACCAGTTGCAATTTTATTTGTGAAATATTTTTTTTCTAAATCATCGAGAAATTCAAAGTGTTTTTATTTGTGTGTCTTTTTTGTATTTTCGAGATCTGCTGAAGAATGCTCAGATTCATAGATTCATAATTCGCAGATTCATAGATTTTGTTTTCATACCAGCACTTCGTTTCTGAGATTTTGTAATTACTGTAACTTTAAGAAAATGAAAATTTTGCAGAAATTATGGGACAAAGAAGTTTTTTACATTCATATGGTTATTATTGTATGTATGTATATTAAACAATGCCCGTTTCCAAAATTTTCTGTAGCTGCACTAGATTTTTGAGAAAAATATTCACACCGTTAGAAGTTTTTTGATATTCTACCTAGCCTTCTGCTTGTACTGCGATCTAGAAGTAACCCATAAAAAAAAGAAGTGGGTTTCATGCCGCCTTACAAAAAGGTAATAATTTCAAATTCCACCAACTGCCACTTATCTTATACTCTTATACTCGATGATTTATAATTATTCTTACACTTGTTCGAAAATATGCAAGAAGATGTTAACAAATTATAAAAGTGAGTGAACCGTTTGTTGCGAAGTTGGGAAGAAGTGGACATGTCTGACATTACATCAGAGAAGCTGCTATCCAATAAAAAAAATAATATAATATATTATAGTTATATTATATTATAATATATTGGGAGAACTAAAAATGATATGAAGCTGAAAATTTGTATTTGGAGGTTTCCGGCGATTCCAGATACACCTAAAATAATGGAAACTTTCTGGCATTTAAGATAATTACGAAATATAGAGATTACTTTTAATTATACTGCATGCTAAAATGTACATGGTCCTCAAAATAGAGGGACAAACTTGAAAAACTTTGTCCTTCATTAAGTCGCTTATTTTAAACGCAACATACTGCATTTTATTGTTTTGTTCGCTCCCTTTTTTATCCACTTTTGATGTATACTGGAATTCCCTATCACTAAAATGTACGGTTTTCGAGTTATATCACGTAATTTATTAGCATTGCTAAAGGATGGGTCAAAATTATATTAGATCGTGTGTAGTATGCCATGGACAACAAATGAATCATAAAAATTATTTTATATATCAAATTAATATAACTACCTGTCGTTAAATATCGTAACACTAAAGTTTGGGTAAAATATTTGTACACATGTACATGAAAAATAAATAATTATCCTAATGCAGATTTACTCAATTATAGCTGAATATAGTGAAGCACCCTGTATATAGTCTCTCTTGGTAAAGGGATACAGTCTGTATAAGTAATCAGAAAAAACATATTCGTCTGTATATTTCAAATGGTATAAATACATGTAAGAAAGTTTGTATTCTTTTATGTTCCAGATTAGTAGTCTATTTCAGAAACATTTTGTTAACGTGGTTTATTGAAACTTTCCGTCAACTCCACCACGTGGATGTCGAAGTTTTCGGGCTTGTTTTTGTGTCTTTTTAGACTTTTTCTTTACCGAGAACATTCGTATCTATTTAAAAAAACACGCGCCTTTACGCGATAACGAAAAAACAAAGTTCACCTACCACCGGGAGGTTTCGTCATACGGTTTCCTACACCCTCTTCGGAAGACTTTAAACGTAATTTCGTTTTCGGGGAACCTCATTACCTAGGTTCGTCGCCTTTTCTTAAAATTCACGTCGCGCGACATTTTTTTTATGGTGACACGCGCTGTTTACGAAAGCAACAAGGGGACCTATTTTATGTAGGCGGCACGTAGACTTTTCTTTATTCTTAGTACGAATTCCCCAGATACGTTCTATCGATACTCCCTATTTCTTGCCTTACGCGTAACTTTATTTACTCCAAGGCGGTTGTTTTTTGTTGTCGTGGCTCCATTAATAGTCCCGATAAGGAGTGTTTATCTGCACGATGAATGACCAGGGAACAAAATTAATAATGGGACAGTCCAAGGACAGATTTTCACCTACATAGTAGTAAAGATTATAAATAGCATATGGACAGAAAGATTATTCGTTGACCCAAAGGAATATAATCTTAGTATTCATTAAAGGAATACGGATAATAAGGAATAAGGATAAAATGTATTCTTACCTTACAAAATACAAGGTTATTATAAACTAAGGGATGTATTTCATCTTATTATACAACTTAACAAATTGAGCCAGCAAAAATATCAACAGAAACTGAATTCCTTATTAATAATAGTAGGGGCGAGTCTGGAAGAGTGGCCACGTTTTTAGAAAAATAGTAATAAAAGCTAGAAATAACCTTTTTCCAGTTGCAAAAATTTAAAGTAAAGTGGCCACTGTACGTACGGTGATGGTACACTGACCATTAGTATATGATACTGTGGCCATTAAAAAATGGGAAACAATGCAAATTGGTGATATTTGTCAGAATAAAAATATATTACTTTAAAAAATGTATCACAAAAATAATAATTATGGTAGTACAGATTAAATTTATTTAATAAACAACTGAAACGTATACAGCAAAGTAGTTTAACGGCTAAACGTTAACAAACAACATTGACAAACTAAGGTAGAAAACAAGAGTATAACTGAATTGGTGAGTCCAAGAACAGTACAAATCCAAAAACATAGTTTTGAGAAAACTGAAAAAAAAACATAATAACATCACAACTATTGAAGTTATGAAGTTGGTCAACACAGGAAAGTTGTAGTACTTCCTTAGACAAATTATGTTCAAAAATAAAAATATACCATTCCTCCAACCTATACCAGAAAGAATGTTGTAACTTAGTACTATTCTTGGACTGAATTATTTTTTTAAGCAGTGTTTTTTTAATTTGTTTGTGTTATAAGGTCTTTTTGAGATGAATAAATATTATATGCATATAATACATTTTTTTATTAAGTCAGTGCAAACAAACATTAAGATAACATTGATCTAGACGCCACGATCTTCATCGACATTACTTTGTTTTCAGGAAATGGTGTGTAAATAATCACTTTTCATAAAACTTTTCATATCCACTATTTTCTTTTGATTGATAGGAGGTGGTTCCGAATAGGCGCGTTCATTTGGTAAAGTAGTACTTTCCTTGTTTTGTTTCAAGAGCTTAAATGTATAAGTTTTATTATCCAAATATTTGTAGTATTTTTGCTTTTTTGCTACCATAAAAACCATCAGCACCAGCCCTAACACTAATATCTCTATAACTATTGCATATTATTTATTTCCTTAAAAACTGAGAAACGCAAGTAAAAACAATAAGCTAACTTTCACAAGTACTTGTACTGTTTTCCATCTCATCGTTAAAATGTTTAGAACCAAGAACAACGAGAAATATGTACTGTTCTTCAACACAACGCTGTGTGGACTAAATTAACACGCTCTGGCTATTTCGAGTAAAAACGCCATTTTTTTTGGACTTACCTGCTAAAGCCATTATAAATAGTCCTGTTTCTAATGAAGGTATAGTAGTCATCCCTCATTAATATGATAAAGCAGTGGCCACTTCACCTACTTTTAACTTGATCACTGTACCATCAACCACATTTTTCGAAACAATGAGTGATAATAAAAGCTAATTAATACAGTCAAAAAAATTGTTATATAAATAAATGCTTATCTTGTATTAGGTATAAATCGTCACTATTAGTTCACTTCGATATGAGGGAAATTTTTCGCTAGACACAATTTTTACCGCTGATTGTATTTTACTTTGTGGTCAATTTAAAGTTAATTTATTGTAAAAAGAAGAAAATTTGAAACCCAAAGATACTACTCTGTTAATATTCTTAGGATGTTACTTGGACTCCTCTGCAGTGGGTCTCTGCTCTTCGATCAATTTAATGACGATGTAGTTTTTTTATTTTATTTAATTTACTTAAAAAAACGCAGTGAACTTCAGTGCATCGACATTCCTCACTACTCGCAAAGAAATTCCTCACAGATCTGCCATGTTTTGTAGTTTGACCACTCATTTTTTATGCAGAAGGAATAATGAATATCGTAGATGTAAGAGACGAAAAAGACAAAGTAAAAATAGGGCATTGTGCGACTAGACGCATATGTTACTCTGTTCAGCAAGTTCTCTCTTTCAAAGGATATGAAGGAATAAACATAATCAACGATGTACTAACCGTACTAGACGACTAATTTCTATGCTGATGCTCCAACAAAGGATGTTGGATTTCTGACTTAAAATAATAATCTGCAATGACAACTTTTGCATTAAAAGTGATTTTAGCAACAATGTAAAAAATACACATGTATCTCTCGTAACGCTATTTTACTAGACAAGTTAAGTGCTGACAAACTAACAACAAAGGAAATAAAAGTGCAGGATAAGAATCTCCCTTGTATTCATAACTGTTACTGTCTTTATTACTTTTGCGGGCCATTCAACGATTATTTATTTGACCGTCTGTGTATTGTTTGTTTTGTTGTACGGAGGCTACTAGATACTCAACACAAGTTGGCGGACAATTATTGTTAGGTGTTTATTCATCAATGCGATTGCTTTGAAACAGAAAGGTTGGCTTCTATTTGAGATTTTTTTGTCCTTGCTTATGAGAATGACTCAATTAATGATTTTTACTAGGTCTGGTTTAGTTGAGGCGGAGAACATTTTCAGTGAAACCTGAACAACTTTCATAGATGGCTATGAGACAGAATGTCTATAAAAAATATTATTACCCACATGTTCTACACAAGTTGTTGTTCAAAACCGGCTAGAACTACACTGAAAAATTTAGAAAGATTAGGGTAGATGTTTAGGTTTGAATCGTATCCAGGTGTAATGGCAATATTAGAATATATTGAGGCAGATTGTCACAGCACATATTGCAATTATTTATTTTTTTTACTTTATACAAAAATTGGGCACATACAGTTGAACTAAAGGTAAATGAACTAAGATAACCTAGGTATAGCTTTTCTTTATCTCAGCAAATGTAAATCTGAGTGAACCAGTTGTCTTTGAAAGTGTATTATTTTCGTTTTTACTACGTCCTGTGTTCATTGTTGTCAGTAAATGCTGTAAATAATTGATAGATAATTATTGGGGTGGAGGACAGCACAAAGCAGACAAGTTTTTTTTTAATGCTGACATTTCGACGTTTTATTGACGTCTTTTCCAAATTTATAAATTAAACAAATTGGGGAAGAAGTCATTCGCCATGTACTCAGTGAATTTTTAGATATCCTTACCGATTGTCAAAAACTTAATGATTGGCAATTTGAGAACCAGTTAAAATGCTTCCTTTTTCATGCAAGGTGGTGACATTTTTACGCAGTCGTTTTATGTAATACTGGATTTACTAAAACCCACTTCTTAATGGACAATGGACTGCGATTTAAAAAAAAAAATATGATGACTTCATCTCTCGAAGGGAGTTGACGATCAAAAGGCAATATGGCAGTAAATTTGCAACGCATATTTACATTTTTGTAATTAGAATTAGACCCGTTCCGGCTTTTTGCGAAGACTTACTTATTTCGGTTCCACTGAATTTCTGCAGTACTTTTCCCGCTCTCTGTATAGAACATTATATAATAATTCAGTTCAAGAATCAGAAGAAGAAAGAAGTTTTTTTACATTTTCTGTTTGTATCATCGAATGATCATTAGTCAGAATTAATTTTCTTATTTCTCCAATATCTTTACTCTAATTGTATTCTCGAATATTCTCGTAATTGTTAAGGAAACTTTTATCAGTTGATTCTTCTGATTATTTATAACGACCATTTAAAAATATTCTTTAACGATCGTTAAAGTTAACTTTTATTTCCCAAGTCAATTTCAATATTAAACTCCACAAGTTTACTAGCCGCGGCTTGAATTTATAAAAGGGCTAATAATAAAATTAATCACTAATTTCAGTATAGCATGCTTTCACGTTAATTATAATCTGGAAATTAAAAGGTTTAACGTTTGCATTTTCAGTAAGTAAAATAAAAAAGTGGCCGCAATGTTTTATATAGGTATATTTGTATAAAGCTAGGATTATATTGATATGATAAACATACTCGTACATATACAGAGTGTTCTAAAAAGCGACATCAAGTCGAAATGTTAGATGCCTGGTACTGACTGGACAAACAAGTTGTGTAAATGAAGTAATGAGATTGGCAACGTAGCGCCCGATTTAGCAACACTGCGGAGAAGGGACTTGGAAGGGCGGTAGGGTAGCATGTAATACACCCTCAGTACAAGTTTGAACTTGTTAGAGTCATTTGTTTGTTCTTTGTGACTGTTTTCGTAAACCGCTTTTTTCTAGTGCGTTTTAAAAATGAGTGACATTAATTGTGAGCAACGGTGTGCTATCATGTTTTGCAGACTTGGACATATACCTTTGCAAAACTTCAACACGCTTACGGAGACAGTGTTTTTTCAAGAGCCCAGGTTTTTGGGTGGTTTAAGGCATTCTCAGAAGGAAGAGAGTCGATTGAGGATGCACCAGATAGCTGAAGGTCTTCATCTTCAAGAACCATGAACATGTCGATAGAATACGGAATCTTATGCGTTCAGATCGTCGGTTGACGACAAGAATGATAGGGGAATAGTTAAATTTGAATCACAGCACCATTCATCAGATTTTGACTGTCTAAAATCTGCGCAAAAATGGTTCCAAAAAACATTTCGCAGGAACAAAAGAACATCATGAGAGAAAGGTGTCTTGACTTTTTTGGAATCGATTGAAAATGAGCCCCATTTTATGGAAAGTGTTACGGTGATGAGACTTGGGTGATTGAGTACGACGCGGAAACCAAGCGCCAAAGCATGGAATGGCACACTTCAAGCTCTCCAAGACCCAAAAAAGCAAGAATGAGCAAGTCGAAGATCAAATGCATGCTGATATGCTTCTTTGATAGCTAGGGAATTATCCACAAAGAGTTTGTGCTTCCAGACCAAACAGTATATCAACACGTTTACAGAGAGGTTCTTGAAAAATTTCGAAAAAGGGTCATGCGTGTGAGACTAAACATCAAGAACAACTGCATTTTGCATCACGATAGCGCCTTGTCACACAGTCATTTCAGTAAACGAGTTTTTAGCCAGTAAAAACAGTCAGTCACAATAACTTGAGTTCTTGTGACTTTTTTCTCTTCCCGAGTTCCCGAAAAGTCACCTCAAAGGACGTCATTTTGGGACCATAAACATTCATACGGCTGTAACTGATCAGCTGAAGGCTAGTCCAGTATATGAGTTCCAGCACTGCTATAAGGAATGGAAGAACCATCTCCAGCGCTGCGTGGCTTGGAAAAAAAAACATGATATTGTTATTCAAGCACTGCAAGTCACCGAGTCGATGTAAATTATTTGTTTTTTCGTTTTTCTTTTTTTGTGTGGAAACTGTATGAGGATATTAAATATAATTAACTATTTCAGATAAAAACGCAAGATTTGAATTATGCTAGGTACCTATAGACAAAAATAGTTTAGGTAGAACGTGGCAAAAGGGGACAGACAGCTATGCTCGTGCGTATTAGAACGAGATAGAGCTTGAAGGACCATTATGACCCGACCGATCTCATTCCTTGGTCAGTACATTTCACTACTCCGTTGATTTCGTTTTCATGTATTTGTACTACCGACCTGACTTTGTTACTCTGGATTCTCTTTACGCTAATGATTTGCTGAATATAAAGTTATATTTTATTCAACCTTTAAGGGGGAAATACAATTAGACTGACCACAAATTCGATTTTTTTAAATAATTATTTTTTTCAAGAAGTTTTTATTTTATTAATACCAAACTTTGCACACATATTTTGTTAACATTGAAGCGTTAAATTTTTTTTTTAATATTTTAAACAAAATGGCGGCTGTACAGTGGCCCAAACATGATGCATGGAAATCAATTGCGCGGATTCTGGACGTCGCAATTTTAATCTGTAACAGACCAACCAAAAAAAATATTCATAAAAAAGGGTTACAGTTAGTCGATAAACTATTAATAAGTTAAAAAAATTGGCACAACTTTTTCGAAAAAACAAAAAAAAAAATCTAAAATGTTTGGTAATTTTTGCAATAATTATTGAGTTTTGCAAAATAAAATTTGTGATTTTTTTAGTTTAACTAGAAGCTAATGTCATAAAGAAGAAATCCTGAAAATTTGAGCCAGATCGATTGAACCGTTTTTGAGTTATAATCCGCATAAACATCGAAAATGCTGTTTCGAGAAAAACGCGTTTAAAATTTTATCTAGCTGAATATGATATTATTTACGCCTTAATCCGCGATGCCAGGGACATACAGTAGGCCTTCAGATTCTCCATAAAACTCATTTGTACTTTGCTGAAGCTCTTGGCGAGCCTATATAAATTCATCCCAGGGCAGTGGCGGTGTGTGATCCTAAGATTGGGGGTGCACCATACACAAAAATAACGATAATCATAAGAATAATAAGAATATCCCTAATATGAGATAAATATTTATCTCATATTAAGGTTATTCTTATTAACTCTATTCATTTGAAAACTTACCTAATTTTCTTTGTAAATGAGCTCAATTCTGCGATTTTTACATTGTGCAAATTTTTCAATTACTTTGTTGTTAAAATTTTCGATATTTGTAATAGTCTTTTTTCAATGGAGAGCATAGCCAAAGCCGACAGTCTTTCCTGGCACATGGTGTTGCGCAAAAATGTCTTTATTCGTTTTAAATAGAAATTTTCCACAAAAACGAATACAGTTAATAATAATGTTTAAAACATACCTGTTTTTTGAAACCGCTTCATTGTGTGCTGCCACTGCTCGTCGATGAGCAGAATCGAGCATTGTCGCAATATTTGCAGTGCCTAGCATGGCTAAATTCAAAACATTATTCATGTGTCCAGCAGAATTTGCATGTTTTTTTTTTATTTTCTCGTTTATGTGATTTAAATCCGTTACTCCAGTTTTGGTCCAAGGTGTTTCTCCGTCAAACAAAACACTGCGTTCAATACATCGCATCCACTTAATCACAAATGTTTTTTAAATAAGTCATTATTAAATGTTCTTACAAATTGTTTACTTTTTCCTTTCACGGCTAATTTTAAATTAATTTGTGGAGTGGGCTACCTAGAGTTTTAATTTGCACTTTTTCCTCCAAACTCAAATTAGAGAATGGAGTTTTTAATAAGTTTTGAATATAATTCATTATTCCAAACTAGATTGTAACCGAGTTTATATTTATAAAACGTGAGCAATAAAACAGCAATCGCAATGTACGAAAACAATTCACAAACTAACCGATCGATCACTCTCGTGCGCTCTTAAACTCCGCACATCATATCTATAGGATTCGCCCACTACGCGTCCTAATTGTGGAGGGGCAAGCAGTAACTTGTGGAGGGGCAAGTAATACGCGTTCGCTTTTTCGTATTGCACGGAAGCATGATCGTCGTGCCGCTTTTTCGTATTGCGCGTGTCGACTCCCGCGCCGCGATCGAAAACCAGTGGCGTTGAAGATAGAGACCTAGCGTCTAGTGGATTCGTAACGCTGCGGCCAAATAATATTCAGATGGTATTAACGATAGGGATGCGGCAAGGCGATAAATTAAGAATGCATCCATTAATTACTAAATAAAATTATTAATGCTAAATTGTTGGTAGTGCGCGCGCACCAGCGCACCTTATAGCCCACCGCCACTGTCCCAGGGTATTTCAAAAAGAGGACACAATAGACAAAAGGTCCCCTAGGTCGACAGCACCGAAATGCGTACTACGTCCTCTCTTCCAAGAACGACCAAAAAAATATATAGAAGGGCTTTGAATTTGATTTTAAGACATAGCATGCATATTCTACGATGCATTTACTATCTTTTTAGGTAAAAAAAAAAAAACAATCGATTTTTTGGACCCTCTAATTGTGTTTCCCCCCTTAACATATTTTTTTACATTCTCGATTTTCAGCCACTTACAACAAATACAAAACTTACAACGTTTTTGAGATAGAAAATATATATTCGCTTTGCATCTTAATTTACCTTCAATTTCAACTTTTATAAACCGCCTTTTTAGTATTCCCGAGTGTATTAACAGCCAAATCGTTTCAGCGACATTTTGACGTCTCAGATGCCGAGTCCCGATAAAAATTCGCAGTCGTTGTTTTCATCGCGTGACGCAGTCGTTTTCTTGCGTTGGTTCTAATTGAAAACGTACGATAATCGGGGTTAAGAGGATACGGCTTATGAATACACATTAATTTAACGTCAAAATAAGAACTTTCTATATTTAGTGGCATCGTGAATAAAAACTTGTTAGATAAATATGCATTGAATCTTCTAGTCCACGTTCATGGCCGTAAAAAAAGAGTCAATTAAGGGGGTAAATACAATAAGACGGGCTAAAATTACGCATTAAAAAACATTTTTTTACCAAGAAGGTTTTATTTAATCATTACAAATTTTTTTATATTTATTAAGTTGAGAACGAAGAATTCAAAAAAATTTTAGTTTTCAAAACAAAATGGCGGCTGCTCGCTGGCGCAAAGTAAACCTACAAAATAAAAACGGCAACCACTCTGGACGTCGTAATTTGCATCTGTAACAGTCCAGGAAATGTGATTTTCCGTATTTTTTTCAGACACTTTTGCATTAATAATTAAATTTTGCAACATAAAATTTCAAAAAATTTGGGTTTACATACAAGCTAAGAGTATAAAGAAGAAACCCTGAAAGTTTCGGTGAAATTCAGTGAAATCGGCCGAGTAGTTTTTGAGTAATCGTGGTTGCCAATTTTGAAAATGTTGGTTTGAGTAAAATTCCATTAAGGGGGTATTCTAGTCTAGAGGCATGCATTTCTGGCGGTTTTTGAAGCTCTGTACAAACGACAAAAAATATTTTTACTATCCATTTTTTTATCATTTGTTTATTGATATTTTAAAATAATGTAAAAAATTAACTGAAAAAAAAAATACTCAAAATTAACAAAGTTATGAGCTGGCAAAGTGGGGGGGTCCAAAAAAAAAGGGTGTCCTGGCGTGCATGATTTCAACCCTTCTGGTCAACTGAAACAAAAAAGCCGAACGGATTCTTAATTAGTATAGATGACCCTATAGCCCGAACGTTGGAAAAGTCAAAAACAATTTTTTTTCATAAAATGGCGGCCGTTTGAAAAAAAAATTGTTTTTTTAACTATTCCGATTTTTTTTTAAAATAGTAAAATTAAAGTTTTTTTTAAAAAAATTAAAAATAGATAGATAAAAGCGATAGAGGAATGTATAAATAACATTCACACCAAATTTCAAATAAATCGGTTCATTAGAACTTGAGATATCGTGCACGCCAACTCGAAAAAAGTAGTTTTGAGAAAAACGCGTTTAAAGTTTTGAGACAAGTTTCCGGCAATTTTACTCAGTTAGCACGTCCAAGTTGCTTGAAGGCTGGCTCAAAACTAATTTGAAATACATACTAAGACGAAAAGATTCCGACTAAATACGTTTCGTGCTTCGTAAATACTCGGGCAGCGTCTACCGTCTATTGTTCATTTGTTCCGGTCGGACCGGAGCCGATGCCGCGTCACAAAAATGGCTGTACCTCACAAAATAATTGAAATTTTGAAAAATCCTCTTAAGGGCATATTCTTGAATACAAAATAATTTGTAGACTTGAATTCCCCCTTAAAGTTTTGAATACCAAAAAATTGTACTTATGACTCAGTCAGCGATTCCACAGGCGTACAAAAGGTCTTCAATCTCTTCGTACATGCTGTTATTCATCTGTTGTATATGTATATAATACTATCAGGTATTTAAATCCGGCCTTGGCTATTTCAAAGTAAGATACAATAGATAAAACTTTCACTAGGGCCGACCGCTCTCGTATACCTGCTGCGCGCTGAAAACGGCGTTCTCGAAAAATGACGAAAAAAAGTTCGAATTTCGCTCTGAAACTTTCACGAGCGTATTCTACTGGAAATTTCCTAAGTTTTTAGAGAAAAAAATCGATTTTTTTGACCATCTAATTGTATGTACCCCCTTAAGTGACTTGAAAATCGATCAGATTAACTCTATTCACTTTTAGTTTTAGCCCATAATAATAACCCAATATTAACTGTTTTTACCATGGCGAAGCAAATAAGGTGTAGAATACATCTTTTTATACATCATCCTGACCTACTTAATGTTTAATATATACATACTTACCCTCTCATTTCAGATTAATAATCCCAGTTGTACTGATACAACACAAACAGTCTGTCTTTGAAAATTCCTCTATTAGTTTTGTAAATATAAATACATGTTCGATAAGACGCAGTATTTTTTATATACATATATGAATATTTGTAGGGTTCATGTAGATAATTTTATAATTCAAGTATTATAAAAAAAACACACTCAGGTTGAGTTGGTAGTCACAGCATCCAAAATAATAATAATAGAATGTTGAAATAAATTGCATCCTGACAATTGATTAGCGCTTGATCAGTCCCTGCTTGCTTTCAATTTCATATTTTATTTGGTGACTTAGGCCCATTCCTCTTAAGACTTATTACAAATTCAGTCGTTGACTCCATTATTACTACGTATACATATAATCAGCTATTTAACCAAAGAAACGCATAGTTGATATACAACTGCTTGCATAACAATCGATTAAACATGGGGGAGTAACCCCTGAAAGTGATTTATGGTTGGTAAAATTGTAACAGATTTTCTGGCAAACTGAAGGAAAGTACCGATACTGGTTTCTAATTTACATATTTATGGATCATAAAGTAAGAAGTTTAAGATACTTATTACATACAGACATTTGTTAATTGGGTAGATATAACTAAAGGGACTTTTTGGATATTAAATTGTATTATTTTCCTTAATAGTATATACATATTTAATGATTTAACAAAATATAAATAGAATCATAGAAAAACAGTGTCCAAGAAACCACTACTTCCAAATATTTTTCACATTTGAGTGAAATGAAATCAAAACCTGATACTCTACAAATCAGGCCTATATAGGCAATATATGTATGTTAGGGTGACCCAAAAAAATAGAATTTTTTTTCCTGTGTGAAAATATATTAATTTATCATGTTATAAACGCCCACTTAAAAAATCAGCTCAAAAAAATTTTTTAGAAGTCGCTCAAGATTTTTAAAAATTTCCAAAATCGTCAAAAATTGATTTTTTTATTTTTTATTTTTTTTTGTTATTATTTTTTTAGGTTGAACAAAAATTGTCGATTCTGAAAATTTAAAATCAATATTTTAATTTCTAAAGGTCATTCATGATTTTTTTACTTTTCAAAGTAGTATACCTTAAATGTTTTCGAACAATCTCTAAATATAAATATTAACGAACTAATAATTTTTTTTTATTGAATTTGACGTACAAAAGAATAGAAATAAAACACGAGACACTTAAAAATCTATAAAAATTAAATAGATTAAAAAATTATAAATATTTAATACAATGTGGTAGTCAATTTTGTCTCGAGAAATTTTTTAAGTGTCTCGTATTTCTATTCTTTTTTTACGTCAAACTCAATAAAAACAATAGTTCGTTAATATTTATATTTAGAGATTGTTCGAAAACATTTAAGGTACACTACTTTGAAAAGTAAAAAATTTATGATACCTTTAGAAATTAAAATATTGATTTCAAATTTTCAGAATCGACATTTTTTACAACCTAAAAAATAATAACATGAGGAAAAAATCAAAAATCCAATTTTTGACGATTTTGGAACTTTTTAAAAATTTTGAGCGACCTCTAAAAAAATTTTTTTTTGAGCTGATTTTTTAAGGGGGCGTTTATAACATGATAAATTAATATATTTTCACACGAGACACGAAAAAAAAATTCATTTTTAGGACCACCCTAATGTACCTATATATATAATTTATTCACCGGTACACTGGCTACTAAACTACTGAATCTAGAATTGTCTGTACTTAAATCAGTCTATTTACATTGCGCTTTCCCTTAATGAGCTGCAAAACAGAGCCTCGACTAAAATCGATTAAGTTCGATCTAGATAACAAGCATATTCGAAGAAAACAATTAGCTACAAAAAACTTTCCCCGTCACCATACCATTATCCCCCGTTATTTATGGAGTTCGTGACTCAAGAGTTGCCAGAACTTTCGACGGGGTAAACAGTAGCCTTTCTAATTAACACCTCTTTTAGGGGGTGCAGTTAAGTGTTATGGAGATAATAATTAGCGCGGTCTCGTAGCAGTCTTCAATTTCGAACGATTACGGTTGGGTAGATAGCTATTTAATTATTGGCCTAATTGAGTTTCTAATTTAAGTTAAACAAAATCGTAGCGATGCTAGAGTGCAAAGCCAACGTGGCATTGACGGCCATTGTACAAATAGAGAAGTCGTAGATAATGGACAACGTTTTTATTTGGTAATGAAGATGGTGTTCTGTAGTAGGTTTTCTAGTAGTTTAACATTCCATAATATTTTGAATTTTTGCGCATTTATTGAACGATAAGGTTGGTAATAGAATGAAGCGAGGAGAGGGATACATCTTTCTAACTTCATACCACATCCAGCTGCGTACATGCTTTTGGATACAGGTGTTAGGTACAGTTATGGGGAAATATCTAGACAAATGTAATATAGGTACCTGATAAGGCAAGGCAATATATAATAGTGTTGAGAGGCTTGCTGCAGTTTATAATGTAACCACTGAAACACTAGGAAGGATATTGTGTTAATATCCATGGCGGATGTGGTAGTTTTTATCCTTCTAATATCGTTTGAAGTCTAACGACAGTCAGACTTCATCATTAGCTGCAGTCAGGTTGATTTGAGGCTTGTCTTAGAATGCCACAATATAATGCAGGAATTAGCCAGATGCGACCAAAAGATTGTACTCTGTTGGGTTCCTGATCACAGTGGTAACACGATGAAAGAACTTGCACTGGCAAAGGAGAGCTCAAAACTGTGATTCCCAAGAGCCGTTATGAAATCACTCTCAAAAAGTGGACAAAAGTGTTCTACCAGTAATGGCAAATGCAAAGGGAGTTCCTTCAGTGAGGAATATTCATTTAGAGACGTGATTAGAAACGTAGTACCTAGTTGCTCATACTTTGTCGTCACATAACATAATTCTTGTGAGATTGGTCACTGAACACTGTCTCATAAAAATATCTCTGAAGATGAAGATAACTAGCATCACAACTGATGATACTTGCAGTATTTGTGGAGAAGAGGACGCTCCTTTCCATATTCTTTGCTTCTTCCAGGCTTTTGCTGGTGTAAGAAGTACTCACTTAGATCTACCAATCTGGAACTTAGTGAAATTCAGGCATCAGAGCGTTAGTTGGCTCGTATGGAACATTGCAAGAGTTCTATTTCGAAGGTGAGTGCTGGCTCACATTCTATAGCCCTAACTTTCTATGGCTTCATATACAATATAGATTCACTTTATGTAGATCTACCTTTCTCACTTTGTCCATATTCTACACCATAGGAAAGTGCAACTCTTCAAATAAAGGGAACTGACAGAGAAATATTATATCCTTAGTTGCCAGACTGATATGTTGTTTTAAAGCTGTTATAATTTTTTCTCTGTGTCTTCTTCTCTTTTATTGTCTGTCTCTGTGTTTACATCAATAGGGAACCAATAAAATTATGTAGGCGGGACGCCCCGCCCATAAATTATAATGCGCACGTGTGAATTGCATTCTTCTCTAGACTCTAACAATAAGTACAATAATCGAAATAAGGAATCAGTTTAGCCGTGTTTGCGTAAATAGTATGTGTGGTTTCAACGAGACGGCTGCCCGGTCCACAACAGCCGACAAGTAACAAATTTCTTGGAAACCACATTTCCTGGGCGACTTATTAGTACTACGGGCACAATTAAATGGCCACCCAGATCCCCCCGATTTATCGCCCAACGACTTCTTCCTTTGGGGATATTTAAAACAAACTATTTACGGACATGAACATGAAAGACCACGAAATTTAAATGATTTACGGGCCAGAATTGTACAAGTCCTAAATAATATTTCCCCTGAAGTGTTAGAACGCGTAAGAACTGAGTTTTACAATAGACTAGGTTTTTGCGAAGCACAAAGGGGAGACATTTTTGAACCACTTATTCAATAGGCATTTTTTCTTTCTTTCGTATTATAACTGGGTTGATTTATATTTTTATTTTTTTTATTTTTTATAGAACTTCAATTTTATTTTCTTGCAGACCGGTTAATTAAGGAATACAAATATTTGAAAATAAATACAATTATGTTCGTACACTTCTTTTAAGTGTATGGGATAATTGTAAAAGTCAGAATTATGTAAGAATTTCGTTTCATACGGCTAAGTCAATGTGCACGCCAATAGCGGCGAAAAAGTACTGAGTTCCACTCCACTCAAATTCAATGAAAGGCGTGTAGGCAATATCCCACCCCACAACCTGTTAGGTTATACGTTTCTAATAGGTGCACAAGCGTGAACCACTGTAGCATCTAACTGTCTTTGTCTGTCCTTACTGGTGTCTTTTAACTTATTCTCTTCTACACATGTATCGCCAATATGTAATGGTGCAATTTCCTACCCTAGTATAGCTCTATAACTTCAATACCTGGAACTACGAAACACATGCAGGCAATACTGCTGAGAGGCAAAATCCTAAGGTACGCACCTACTTATTTTTCAAGAAACCAAAATCCAATGGAGATCTCTTACATTTGAAACAAGTGGCATTTTCCTCCTCTTGATACGAGGAAAGGTTTTCAATTTTCCGTTCGCGAAAATTACTACCGTAACTTCTGCTCATTAATTGCTGCAGTCGTCTATAATATTTTTTTCTCACACGTATCCCTCATATCCTTATCATCAACTGCCTCCTCCGCCCAAAATTATTCATGGTTCATTTACGATTTCCTTGATCTGTATTTAAATTTATTATGTCCCAAATTCAATGTTTACCCTCCCAACGGTTTTTTCGATCGAATGCACCCCCACCCCTCACTCCGTGAAGTCAAACGGAAATAGCTCGGGAATTTTTCGCGCTATTTAACTTCCGCGACGGCCATCTAGCAGCCATTTGGGTTTAATAAACATTATCTAATTTTTCCTTTGAAGTCTCGCTTTGTTGCTCGAAATTTAATTAGTGGCTTTCATTGTGTCTCGGCCCGTCGAGAAAGAGAATAATTATTATTAAAACCCTGTGGGGAGTAATTGTGCGGGGGCTTTCTTAGATTTTATGAACGCGGAACGTCTGGAGCGGCGTCAATCAAAAGGCGGGAGTTATGCGGGTAAGCTGCTGCAAGTTGTATTCGTTGATACACAGCGGCACTAAAAATATCGTTTGTTAACGCGTTTGACTATTTATAGGCTTTCTTCGGGCGAATATACGCCGTTTCATAATAGTCGAGGATATTCAGTGGTGGCGTGGGAATCTGTTTTAATTAGGGATAATAAAATGTGTTGCTTTACTGAAGATAATAGAACTAAATCATGAACATAAGTGCGTATTTCACACACGCCAGTCAGGTATAACATATAAAACACAAGGTAAGGTATATAGTTGAACTTAAACTTTATAAAATAACCATATACCAGGCAGATACCTCATACCAGGCAGAACTGTCAGTCTGTCAGTTGACTTTCAGACGGAGGGTAGTGGAAAAACAGACAAATAGAAACATTTAGTCATTTAGTCAGACAGGAAGAGAGACAAAATTACCAACAGAAAGGCAAATGTTAGGTAGATGGATAGAGATAAAATACAGGCGGACGATAAATACAGACTAACAAGCAAACAGGTGTGCAGGTAAAAAGGCAGACAAACAATGAGTAGGCAGTGAGCATTCATATAAATTTTTTCCAATTTTTTTCACCTCCTATTCTTACTTCAAACTTCTAACGACAATGAACATGAGGTGATAGCGGTGAACCGACATCGGATTTGGACTCAGCGACCTCAAAAACTTGTACCTACATATTTTTGTTCAGATTTTTTTTACGGCTTCTCTACTTTTTCTCTAATTAACCTTGAAATGACCTAAGAATGTCTTTGAAAGGACCTCTGGATGCATTTTAGCGATAAGCGAATACAGAATCTCTCAGCGACCCCAAAAACCTATGCATGACTTTTTTCAAATTTTTTCAACCACCTTTTCTTAATTTGAGCTTCAAATGACCTTGAAACTGACGTGACACAGTTTAACCGAACTTTGCATCGGAATCGGCGACCCCAAAAATCTCTAGGTATTTAGGTATATATAGAGTCCGGTGTTTTTTTTTCAAACTAAATATTGACCTGTGTAATTTATTAAAAAAAAGGTTTTCCTAGATTAATTCTGTTATTAAAAATTAAAATTACTTACTGTTGTTAAAAATTAAAATATTTACTGTCTGAAAAACATACTGTCTCAAAAACTTAAAATATTTTGCTTCTAAAGCAGTTAATTCTCTTCGAACTGTGGTTACCAAGAGCTTTTTTGGACGAATACTTGATTTAGATAATTTTTGAGAGGATTGTTTTTATTATGAAAAATGGAAAATAGAAGTTTCCTTTCGATTTATGCTTGTTTAATTTAATTTTAATATAATGACAATTCGCTTTAAAACATTTTAATATTTTAAGAAAACAGACTGAACTTAAATAAGATGTGGATGAAGGAGGTGGTATAAAGTATTGTCTAGTTGTGTCTTCGGTCTGTTAAACGTGGCTGGAATTGTAAATAAAAGATAAATCGTAAATGATAGCGGCTGCCCGCTAAATACTTCGCGATTCGTCCACATTTCACCGGGAACAACGACGACCTGGGTGTACGTCTTAACGACCAGGGAGCAACATTAAAATTTAATGCAATTAAGGAAAGTGCGCGGTAAGTGCGATTTGTGTGCGGTTTTCTTGAAAAATCGTAATTATTCGTTTATCTAGCAAGCGCAGAGGAGTCTCAGAAATGATCGCGAAATCTTTGAAATGCTTGCAGTAAAACAAAGTACACAGGATGGACCAAATTTATTTAGTAACTGCTGTATTGCATCACCTATAGCTGAAAATTTTTTTGTGAATTTTAACCTTTAGACTGCCGGCATTTTCCCTTATAAATGGATATTTTTGAGGGGCAAAGTTTATATATATAAACATCTAATACATCTAGAGTAGTTGCCGAGGTTACGGGTGGCTCATATATGAGCCAGGCTGGCTGGCAACGGTCGGGCCAATGTTAAAAATTTTCAAAATGTGTAAATTACTATATATTTATTTTTAAGTGAAATTGAGTGAAATTGTTTCAGCAGCACCCCCGGAAACGTGAAAAATTATTCAAGAACTTTATTCAGTATATAGGTAACAGGATGGATATCAAATCAAAAACATGAAGAAAGCGATCAGTTACACTGAAATAATATTTTTTTCTTCATCCCTAGACTTTTTTATATATTATTATATAGATAGAAATTCAATGTTTTACATTCGAATTCAATCGAACACATTATATTCAAGTATCGCTAAAAAAATTATTATTCATCCTAAATACAGTAATTCAAGTAAAAAACTAATAATTTTTTTTTAAAGATTTTACCACCGAATTACGTCGTGTTCGACAGTTTTTTGAGGTTATCTTCCAAATTAGCTGCGGAACCCCTATTTTTATGATGAATTCGAATTCAGAGGCACAAAATACATAAGAAAAAGTTACTCTCCATCCCAGAACCAGATACTTTTTTTGTGGGCATTTTTTTTGGTCTTCTCAATCTTTTACAACCGAAACACGTCGGTTTCGACAGTTTTTTGATGTTATCTTCAAAATTAGCTGCGGAACCCCTATTTTGTATGATGAATTCGGATACAGCGGCACAAAATGCATAAGAAAAAGTTAGTCTCCATCCCAGAACCAGACACTTTTTTTTTCTGTGGGCCTGTGTTATTTATCATAGAGTTGTATAGTGCTGGCTCTGCGTGACAGAGTACTTTCCCGGACCTTAGTCGTTATAATGCATTTCAACCATCTAAAAATCATCCTTTTGCATTCGATACTCCTTCTAGGATATAGGAGAAAATTGAATATCCCAATTCGTAACGAATTCCTATTCAATTTCCTCAAATTTCTTCCAATAACTCGTCGATTGGGTAACGCCTCAAACAAGACGAAATTCGAAAATTGCGTTTGTCGCGAGCGCGCTCTCGCGCCAGTTGATTGAATGCAGTAAGAGAAACGCGTTGAAATTTGTATAGAATCGTGCCGTTCAAAAATAAGGCTACATCGGCGCCGTCTTTTATTTGCCTCCATGAAGAATTCATGATATCGTAGATGAGATGTGAATTGCAATGGTGTACAATATTGGAAGTGTATCCCAAGACGGCGCGGCGGCCAAGGTGCGAGCGGTGTTTCGTTCTGGTCGCGTGGCGGGGGAGAGTGGGGCAAAAATATCCCTCAAAATAGGAGTGTATTCTAAAAAAAAATGTAAAATAAAAAAAAACATTCTCAAAGTAAGGCTTTTAATCGATCCCGCAACAACATACATAGACAACAACCTAAAAATTATAAATTTAAACTAAAGTGACGTGTTCAAATTCTACTTCCAAGCATCTTCTTCTTTAAGTGTTAAGAGTTTTTAAAGTGTGGCTAAAAAAAAGGTCGTACGGTGTGAGATCTCAGGACCATGGTGGCCACCTAACTGGTATATTATACGAGGTGTGGCTATTAAATAACCGAACTGCTGTCATAACCCTTTTTATTCGTTATCAATTACAGTAGCAACTTTTTCGCCTTCAATGTACTGCCCTTGGCGATCTCTACATCGCTCCATATGACTTTTCCATTGTTGAAAGCAGTGCTGGAAGTCCGCTTCTGTCAGCTGGTTCAAAACCTCTGTCGCTTTTGCTTTAACCGCTGCCACACTTCATTCATGCAAAATCTGGCGAACACATTCTTTGTCGATTCCTGTTATTTCAGCAAGCCCTCGGATGCTTAGACACGATCTTCGCGGATTAACCCTTAACTGGTCTGGTGCCATCTTTGCCACATAAACGGTCAGGCGTCGTCTCAGAATTTACTATTTTTAAAGACAAAATAAAAATACAAATACTAAAATAAATTTTATGAAACATAGAATAAAAATAAAATAATGAACTAAAGAAATAGTAAGAATGCTGAAAAAAAAAATATTGAGAAAAATCATGCTTATAAATTTTACTCTAAAAAAAGTAAATAAACAATATAAATCGGTACTTTGATTATGCTTAGGCCATAAAACAATCAGATTAACTAAATATGAAAGAAAAAGGAAAATGTAGCAAAAACTAAACTTTATCGTTTTCTGCACATCCATTTCAAATTGGTTTAGTGTTTTTTTACAGACAGGCTTTTTACATAGTAGGCGTAGATATTTTGTCATTCTGTTATATTCCAATAGGAGAATGATTAGGTTGAAGGGGTGGTACGTAGGTGGTTTCATTAACCAATAAGAAAAAAATATTTTTATTTATATTAAACCATTTCGAAAACTGCATCTGCTGCGGCTGTCTCGTCTCTCCGTATTCAGACTTGTGTTAAATCTTTTTTATAAATTTCAAACTTGTGCGTTTATTGGCCCTATATATTTTTCCTCACAATCATTAAAAACTTATTTCCTAAATCACTGATTTGTCCTTATTAACCTTATGAATCCCATTACGATTTTGAAATTTATTTTTAAACATCAACGAGTAATTTTGAGCTCTCTAATGTCATTATCATTAATAAATATCGCTGATTTACACTTAGTCATCGCTTTCAGTTTTTTATCTTGCACCATATAATTGCACCAGTTTCCCCCATGCTTCTTTATTTCGCACTGTTTATTTTATTATGCCAGTATCAGGTGAGGAAGGATGATAAGGATATTTTCATTTCGACTCGGCATTGCTGGGCTTTTCTTTTGTTTGCTAACTTTTACTCAGGCGAGATATCCCCTTGTATTCTCATTTTAAATAAATTATAGGTTACCCAATTCAGAGGAGCGAAACAATATAGTTCTTCGTAATTTTTGTGTATCTATTTCTTTCGCTAAGTGCGGATTCATTTTGAGCGATATTGTTGGGGCAACTTTCTAAATAATAAATACTCTGACTTCGCAGGTCACTGATTGCATTCTTTAAATAAAAGAGACAAAACACCTTTCGTAATTGATTATTCCCCATAATTTAAAAACTTTTTCAAGTGTATTACTAACTAATCCTTAGAAATATTGCAGTATTATTATACACGGTGGAGACTTTAACTGGAATATATTCGCTAGCGGGGTGGTGAATGATTTTTCAAAAAATTCCCGAGACGTCAACTTTTAAATGTATTTACCTACATTTTGCAAGTAATATGAAAAATATAGCCCTTCAGGGGTGGCTGAAACCACCCTCGACATGATTTTTTCAAATGCAACACTATGGCTTGTGACCCCTCATTGTAAAGCTGGTGGAAAGAGGAATCCAACGCACTGATCAAATTTTAATTTTTAGTATGTTTGTAGGGTTGCATACAATTAAAACGTAATTTTATAGTTTAATTTATTTTTAACGCAACAATTTCGTACTCAAAATGTGTGTTGTCTAGTTTTGGAATGTAAACCTTACTTTTCATATGTCCCCACAAAAAATTCCAAGCAATTTTTTGCCACAACTGATATTTGTTATTTTTTGATAGTGTTTTTACACGGCCGCAAAGAGTAATTTAGTTTGTATGTTTGTATTCTGTATTCAGAGTTTGAAACGTGAAAGTGTTATTTCAAATTGGTGAAAATGTCTTATTTAACTGAATCACTAAAAATCGAAATTTTGATGATGATTCGATATCAATGCGAAGTTGTTCGCTTGTTTCGATGAACGCATCCTGACTTGCCACCACTAAATCAAGGTACCATTAGTAAAATTGAGGCACAATATCGAGAGATGGGTCATGTCAGGAAAGTACCGAGTAAGAGGCAGGCGGTTGTTGATGACGACACGAAGTTGAATTTGTTGCTTGCTTTAGAAGAAAATCCAATCACTCCAGCCCGTCAACTGGCCCGTGATAGTAATCTTAATCACAAAACAGTTTTAAAAATACTTAAATATGAGAAAAAACGCCCATATAAAATGCAAGCTGTTTAAGAGCTACTTGAAGATGATCCAGATCGACGAGTGGAATTTTGCGATTTATTGATGACTTGTATTGATCAAAACCAGTTATCTTTAGAGTGGATAGTTTTCTCTGACGAGGCTACTTTTACATTAAATGGGCAAGTAAATCGCCAAAATTGTCGTTACTGGGCTGAAGAGAACCCTCATTGGATGAGGGAACTTCATACTCAGCGCCCACAGAAAACTAATGTGTGGGCCGGAATAATACAAGATAGAATTGTAGGACCATTTTTCTTTGGTGACACTCTTAATGGAGCAAGATACTTGCGTTTACTCCAGCACGAACTAATGCCAGTGCTATGTCATTTATTTCCAAACCCCTTAAACCCTAACTTGACCGACGAGAGGTTATGGTTTCAGCAAGATGGGGCCCCACCACACTATGCTGCCACTGTTCGTCAGTATCTGGACAGAATTTTTCCCGGTAGGTGGATTGGGAGGCGAGGTAATATTGAGTGGCCAGCAAGATCTCCAGATCTTACACCACTGGATTTCTTTTTGTGGGGACATCTTAAAAGTAGGGTTTACATTCAGAAACCCAACAACATAGTAGATCTGCAGGAAAGGATAAGAGAGGAAATCGGAAATGTAAGGGACGAAACCTACCGCAGACTGGGATGCTGCCAACAAGTGAATGGTGCACATTTTGAACAATTAAAATTTGATCAGTGCGTTGGATTCCTCTTTCCACCAGTTTTACAATGAGGGGTCACAAGCCATAGGGTTGCATTTGAAAAAAACATGTCGAGGGTGGTTTCAGCCACCCCTGAAGGGCTATATTTTTCATATTACTTGCAAAATGTAGGTAAATACATTTAAAAGTTGAAGTGTCTCGGGAATTTTTTGAAAAATCATTTACCACCCCTCTAGCGAATATATTCCAGTTAAAGTCTCCACCGTGTATAATTTAATTACCTTTCATTTCAACGTGTTAGTTCAGTTAAATTTGTCATGGTAATTTCAGATTAGAATGATATTAAGATTGTTCGGAGAATACATTTTTTGACTGAATTTTAAGTTTTTACTGTCATATCGAAGGTTTTTGTTGTTTATGGCTCATTTAAAATATGATAAAACAGAAAAATCTTGTGTTGCCCAACATGTTTTTGACCACCAAGGGATAGACAAAAATAATTTAAAATTAATTAGAAATGCAACAAACTGTAGACAGTTGGATGCTTTTGAAAGTTTAGAATTCATAAAATGTAACAGTAGTATGAATAAGGACAATTATCCAATACCCAACAGTCTACTGTTCGTTATGATAAACAAAGACAGATGTTACGGTTTAGTGAACAATGACGGCAAATTAAGTACAAATAGAGCAAGTGTGTAGATTAGAATTTAGTTTTATTCTTCTCCTGAAGATGTCAACTTAGTTGGTGAAACGCGCATCGAGAAGAGTATAGGAGTTCGGTGTTTCGTGGAAAACGTCCGGTTTTTTGTTTCTACACCGAAGGTTCCACTACCCACTCCAGATGATGTCGCTCCAAAAACAGACAAGGTCGTTTTTTGCAGCTTTGGATTTTACGCGGGCGAGATTCGCATTACGGCGCTCTTCTATCTAACCTCCTCTTTCATCTAACCCCCAACTTTTATTATAACCCCTTTATTTTATTTAACCTCAATCTGTTTTAAAAGTGTGACAACTTACATCGGATAATGAGTGAGAAAGCTTGACCGAGCGATAGGACTGAAACAGGGGACCGAGATAGAGATGGTATCTTTCTACGTCATAGCTTTGCCCACACAGGCAAAATAAGCCGACCTACAGGTATATATAGTTTATTCCATTACATGTTGCAACCTGTGTGTGCATTTTACTGGCGCATCGCGCTGATCGTGGCCCTTCAGCATGGGTCTTAGACAGTAAATATTATAGCTTTAGTATAGCGACATAAATACATTAGGGATTAAGGAAGGAGTGAGGAAGCGCATGTGCGTGGTCTTATTTTCATTTCCTTTTGACACATAGTGTATGTAGTATTGATGTTAAGCTTACCTATTTCATTAAGCGACAAGTGCCTTTTTTTCCAGTAAAATCAATTACCTTAAATTCCTGGAATTGTCAGAGGGCCCTTGTGTTCCGTTATTCATTGTGATCATATCGTGTACTCGAAGTTCGATCAGTTCGGACAACAAAAAAAAAAACTGTGCTTTAATTAATCGGAATCGGCGACGAAGTGGGATTTTTTCATTAACTGAAGTATGTATCGTACGTGTGATTCGGAATAAACATGCGGAATTCCTCGACGTGGACGGAATTAATTTTTGGTCCCGCAGCCGCCATTTATTAAAACTTTTCGGACACGGCTGGGCGACGAAATACAAAAATATGCTTAGTTTTAGTTAGAAACTCTCTGCTCGCCGGCAGATTACACGGCAGCGTCCGCGAAAAAAATACTCGTGTTTGTTTTTGTTAACATGCCCACCTACTTCCGGGTCACGAACAAAATTTAGATTATTATGTAGTGTAGTGAGACTTTATCATTTTCCATATGTTTCTTACTCACGTATTATGTAAATTGGTCTGTCGCTCTACACAGATATCGTGTGTGCAAAAAAAAACGATTACAAATGGCTGATGAAAATTTGAAGGCATGACGTTTTTGTTGCGGTTGATCTTTGTACAACTGTCTTTCTGTCATTAGTTCATTTTCAGTAGTAGAATTAATACGTACGTACATACCCCATAGGAAATTGCACCATTATTTATTGGCGATACATGTGTAGAAGAGAATAAGTTAAAAGACACCAGTAAGGACAGACAAAGACAGTTAGATGCACCAGTGTTTCACGCTTGTGTACGTATTAGAAACGTATGATGTAAAACTGGAATGTGGAGGTGGGAGACACCGCCCATCACCTAACGAATTTGATTGTGTCGGACTCAGTACTTTTTCGCAGCAATGAGGGTGTACATCGACTTAGCCGTATGAAACGAAATTCTTACGTAACTCTGACTTAAAATTATCCCATACACTTAAAAGAAGTGTACGAACATAATTGTATTTATTTTCAAATTTTTGTATTCTTAACTAACCGGTCTGCAAGAAAATAAAATTGAAGTTCTATAAAAAATAAAAAATATAAATATAAATCAACCCGGTTATAACACGAAAGAAAGAAAATATGCCTATTGAATAAGTGGCTCAAAATGTCGTCCCTTTGTTCTTCGCAAAACGTAATAATCTTAAGCGTAATAATTTAGGACTTGTACAATTCTGGCCCGTAAATCATTTAAATTTCGTGGTCTTTCATGTTCATGTCCGTAAACAGTTTGTTTTATTTGTTAAATATTTGTTTGCATTTAAGGAACCGTTTATAAAAAATGGCCCAACGATGGAATCGCCTAAAATACCGACTGCGTACGCAAGGAATACTCAAGTGTTTTTTTTTCCGTAGACCAATAATGATGTAATAATTCAATTCACACGTGTGCATTATAATTTATGGGCAGGGCGTCCCGCCTACATATTTTATTGCTACCCTATCACGAAAGACAGAGAATAACGCCCATAGAGCTTTAAAATGACGTCAGTCTGGCAACTATGGATATAATATTTCTCTGTCAGTTCCTCTATCTGTCAGAGTTTATTCTTTTCTTATTTATTAATGCTCGGCTTTGAAATCTTGCACTTTCCTAACTGGTATGTATGTAATACTTGGAACAATTCCTACACGAAGAATATGTTTTCTGAAGAACACAAAACCTTTATGTTCGAATCGTACTTCAGAAATGGACGAAAGTAGAAGGCGAATTGAAATATTCAATGGAAGATTATTTAAAAGAGTTTCGCAATGACTTCAATGACATAGTGTTCAATTACAATACTCTACATTCATAGAAAATTGGTGTGTTTGGTTTGGTATTTTTGAACCAATTTTGAAAGAATGTTTGGACCAATGGTACTTTCACTGGACAAAGGTATAGGAGGGAAAGTTTCATATTCTTTCTTAACCAGCTTGATGATACAAAACTATAACAAGGGTATTTTCAACAAGATGGTGCTATAGCTCACACTGCAGCAGAAACTGTGAACTTTTTGAGGGAATTATTTCAAGATACATATTAAGTGAATCGCTTATTTCAGAAACAACCTTTTTCTGGTCACATTTTGGCAATATTGAGTTGATCACACCAACATATACTTTTGGGGGTAACACATGCTTAAATCAAAAAGAACCTAAGTTCCGTATACATCCTTGGTTATATGACGAATTTAAATATTCGTTTATTTCGGAAACCACCTTAGTCTCGGACTTAGGTTTTTCGGCACTAAATTGTCAGTGGTCATTTTGCACTTTTAACTAAACTCATAAAAGTCAAAGCAGTATTAATGTCGACGTTCAATTGTTTGTTGTTATTGCTGCTTATAAAAAGTTGTTTTATTAGAGAAAAAACATACTTAATTCTGTAATTATTATAAACTCTATACTAAACAAAAATATATTAGCTAGGAATTTACAATACTATACGATAATACGATATATATAATAATACTATACTACAAGGAATTTAACAGTTCAAATGCCATTTCAAAATGCATATAAGGACCCACCACTGCCAATACTACAATACGAAAAAGAAAATTTGAAAACTCCACATATATGGGTGGAGGAACCATTCAAACCCTTTTACGAAAATATTATTGAAACATCAAAAATTGAAACAAAATCGTAAAACGTAAGGGCGTCCTAGGCGGAGTAGCTGGGGCAACAACCCGTCTTTCGTTGTCTCACCAGAAGCAGCCAACCCAATCTCCTCCAAGGAAAATGCAGAGCCAATCTGGACCCACTCAGGCACGATCTATTGGACGAGGAGAGAATGCACGCTGTGACGTAATCCCGTTACGTAGATCCTTTATTTAGACCCGTTACATAGATCCTTTACGTCAGCCCGGTACGTAAATCTACGTATACCCGTTACGTAAACCCGTTGCGTAAACCCTTCTTCGAAGGGTTGACGTAATAAAATTATAGAAGGCGTAGACTATGAATACCCAAACAGTGGGTGCGATTTTCTATATGCCAAAACCAAAACCAAAAAGAAAATCACAATTGAACAGCTTGGAAAATAATTCTACGATAGGTGATTGCAACCAAAAATCACATAAATTTCCAGCCTCAACAAACTCTGTCCAGGATTTATTTTGTTAACAAAAAAAAAAAAAAAAAAAAAAAAACCTTTTATCGTCAACGAGGAGTTTGTTTGAATTTTTCACACCAGATGTCATTCTGACCTTAGAAAGACTGAAAACTAAGACAAAGAATACGAAATTTAACTACCCAACGACATAAAATCAACATATATTTTGGAATTTCCTTCTCCACACCAACACACTGTAGAAATCTATTTGACCCAACTATAAATTTAGCCATTCACACCTAGAGGTCACTATGCGTTCTTTGCAGAAGTAATAAATATATCACCTTTATAATGCGAAGTCCTAATTAAAAACCTATATACACTAGGCGACAAAAATGAACCGTTACACCCCTTAAGGAAATAATATTGTAATATTCAGTGCAATTGAAATAAAACAAAATCTGCATCTACTGAATCTTTATATAGTTGCCTTTTAATCAACAATAATAGAAAAATGAAAATCTTTCATGAAAATAGGTATTTTAACGTTTTTCAAAAATATACCTTCGGTACGATTAAGGCGCCTAGTCGCCTAATTCGTACCACCTATAGCCTTAGTCGTACTTAGAAAATAGACTTTATTAAATACATAATAAACTGTACAGAAAAATAATTAATAACCAGAGATCATATGAATAACTAAAAAATTACAAACAATTCCGTCTGAGATCAAATTAAAACATTTTTTTAGGTATACTGTCAAACCTAACTACTAAGTAAATAACACATAGAAAATAAAATTATAGTCTCTTAAAAAAAAACAAAGTAACGCTTATGAAAATTATTGAGATTGAACACAGATATCACAAAAATACTTATTACCTGATAGAAAGTTAAGTAAATTATTAAACAATTTTCTCAATACCTAAGTCGTACCGGTATGAGTAAGGAATTTTGCACAGGTACGACTTAAGCAGCGGGGTCTTCTCAGTTTAAAACTAAAATCATCAAAATAACCTAAAAAAGTTCTACCGTTTGATTATGCCTAAATGATTGCCAGATAAGTATTACAAATAGGTGTTAACAAAGAAGAATTGTAAAAATCATATTCCTGCCATAAAAGGCTTACAAATGAGTCAAAAATTTTAATGAAAACTGTACAAAAAACTTACTTTTTTAATTATTTTTGCTTCACGAAGCCGGCTGGTGACAGGTTGACGACACTGGGTGGTCTAATTTATAAGTATCAGACGAGATATTACCAGGGTACGACTTAAGCAACCTTACCCCATTCCTGATTTAGTGCATCTCAAAGGTAGGATTACAGAAAAAAATAATGAAACAAATGACCATCCTCATATCTTATATACCTCATACTATGGTATTGTACCCTCATACCGTGGAATGTACCCTAACAAACCGACATTTCTACTGTTACGCTGGCAGAACATTCCAAGTCTGAACCACATCAAAAATTTACTGAAAACACCATCATAAAAGCTGACTGATGATCATCTACCGTTAAATAAGACCAGTATAGTACAGTTCAGTGAGTAGTGTGACTACTTACTAGACACTGTACCCTAAGGGAACATATTCATAAAATGAAGTATAAGTTGACAAACCACACATATATCGTTTTGCGAAACGTTAGCACGCTAAAGATGCATATACCCATAAACCAAAGGGAGACTTTCCCGAGTCAAAATGTACTGAATAGACTGTTAAAACGTATAAAAGCAACTAACCTACTCGCATAATACAATACAGCTGGTTATATAAGGGGTTATACAAGCCCTAACAACTATATGTTCGGACATACGCATTTTTCGCGAATTAGACTGTTTTTACGTTTAATGAAGCAACAATTGACTAATGCGTTTGACAGTACATAAGAACTTAAATAATTTAAAAGTATGTTTTAATTAATGTTTTCAAAAAACCAAATTAACAGTTTCACAACTTAACAAAACAAATAAAATGTAACAAAATAACTGGCAACTAAATGTTCGGAAAAATATATTTCAAGTATTAATAAGGCGTTACGTCACCTTTGCCTTAATTACGGCCCGAATTCTTGCAGGCATTATTTCAACCAAGCCTCGACAGAGTTCTGATGAAAAGGGTCCCAAATTTCGCCGATTTTTTCCTTTAAAGTAGAGACCGTTCTTTGAGGATCATCTCTCAAAATTCTTTTTATCTTATGCCACAGTATTTCAATGGCATTTAGGTCGGGGCTATTTGATGGCCATGATAGGACTTTAATATGCTGTTCCCCGAACCACTTTTTCGTACTTTTTGCAGTATGGGAAGCTGCGCCGTCTTGTTGGAATTTGAAATTATTGTCTGGGTACATATACTGAACAGTCGGTAATAAGCTATTCGTAAATATTTGTATATATTTGTCAGCGTTGACGGCACCCTCTATGACTACTATACTGACCCAAACCTTTAGCGGACATACATCTCCAAATCATAACCCCTTCGAGAATTTTACGGTTCGTTTAAGGCAGTCCTAATGAAAGGCTTCACTTTTTGTTCTTATTACTCTTTTTCTATGATCGCCTACGCATACAAAATTACTTTTGACTAGTCTTCTATAGTCCACGATACCTACCTTCGATTTGGCCCAATTCAGTCCTAGTTTTTTGTGCCTCAGTTAATAAAGGCTTTTTCTTTAGCCTACGATCATTTACGAAAATTGAAAAATTAAATATTTGAAAAAAAAATTGTAATACCTTACAAAAACTGAGCCCAGACTGATGAATGTATTTTCTGCAACATTCGCGGGATAGCCTTTCCTTTTTCCAATTTCTCCTGTTTCAGAGTTCCATTGCACTGTTATATCCCTTAAGGTGTTCCGTCGACTTTTTTTGCAAACGACCTTTTTCTCCTTTCAGTAACAAGTCTAAGTCTTCCAGGATTTTTTACCTTTTACATCCAAATTTCCAGTGTCGCGGTAATGCTTTAATATGTCCCCAACAGTAGACTTTGCAAAGCACAATTCTTCCGCAATTTCGCTGATTTTTTTGCCACTACAGTATTTTTTTTTACAATAAGCTGCCGCAATTTTTGGTCAGTCGCACGTTCCCCGCCCATTTTTATTTAAAAATAACGAATATTCGCAAAAACTACCAGAAATCACCTGTGACTTTGACACATCTAATTGTGAAATTAATGGTTACCGCGGCAACAACAAAATTTTATTTAGTTTTTGGGAAAGGTTTCTCGATTTTCCGAACATTTAGTTGTCCGCATTTTTAGCAGATTTTTATATTTTTGTCATAAATTCATAACAAAGCCAAACTAATAATAATTTTCAGCATAATATTATCTTGCAAATGTTTGTAATTTTACATATTTTAGGTTTTTAAAGCGTGGTTGTAAATTTTTGTATGGCAGTGAATATTTTTTTTGAAAAAATGCGTTTGTTCGACCATATAGTTGTTAGGGCTTGTAGTGTACTTTAAAAAATGGGGGCTTATGTTGCGCAAAGACAGTACCTACCCCACTCTATGGTTGATGCCAATATAAAGTATAGTTTTCGGTGCTGTTGGAAAACATGTTTAAACTGTGCTATGAAATTTCGATCAGTATTTCTGTGACATTCTGCGCAGAAAAACGAGAGACCACCCCTATGCTACCTGAAACCTGTAAAACCGCGGTAACGTGCCGAATAATTCATTCGTATGCGCATGCAATATTAAAGGTCCCAATTATCCTTATCCTGTCGGTTTGACGTCCGAATTAGGTGCGTAACGGGATAACGGATTACACTATTTATTAATGCCTGGCGAGCGGCAACTAAATTCGGCTAAATTTTAAATATGGATGCGGCCGGATTTGCGTGCCGTAATGACGTAATCTCCACCGGTAAGCCTCTTAAAGCGGCCGGAATTAGGGCCCAGAACGCGGCGTAAAACGTCGCGGGATACCCCGGCGCGTCCGCCACGGATTAGCAGGCTCCGCCCTAGTCCTCATTTACACTGGGAAAAAAATCGTCTGTAAAGAAGCAGCTGGTTGGTACGTCTCAAATAGATATGTTTACAGAAAAATAAAATCGTGTTTAAATACCGGCTCCCAAAAAACATTCAAAGATTTAGAACTATGATTCCTTAGGTTAAAATAACACCGCCACACAAAGAAAAAGTTGTCTAAAATGTACATGCGATATATGGTTTTCGAAGTATTTTTTTCCTTCTGTCAAAATTGCTCCATACCCTCCAATCTTCATCCAAACGTTGATGAATCTTGAGAAATATGAAGACTTAGTGCTTACGAGCCGTGCTATCCGTGTGATACATTGTTTTCGAATTATTTTTTCCCTTTGATCTGGTATCAGCACCATTATCTTCAGTCTTCAATAATGCGCTGAAGAACACCGCCACACACAAACATGTTGTTTGAAATACAGGATGACTGGTGATAAAGTGTACAAATGCTGGGTGGTGATTGTACACCTCAAATTCAACAAAAAAGTTCCTCTTGACCATGTTCCCATTCTCAAGCATAAGGGAGAAATTTCAGGATTTGTGTTTTTTTTCGAAAAAAACGTGATTATTCGCCTAAAACTTACCATATCTCCTGAACTATTAGTTCTACATCAGATTAAAAAACAAAACAATGAAAAGCTCATTAAATTTTCTTCAAGGAAACACATTAGCAAGATTGCCATTTAATTTTTGTAATCACAAGACACAATTCTAAATTTTAAAAATTTCTAAATTTCTAAATTTTACAGAATTTAACTGATCAAACGATATTTTTTTGTTTCTCAAAAGTGTGCACATTTCACAAAAACTTCCTTTCTTAAAGCTTTCCAACGGCATACTCATTTTTTGAGATATTCTGTATCACGTAGACACAACTAAAAGTATCTGAACTGTTAATCCGAAAAGTAATAGAATAATTAGAATAATTACAATGTTTGTACGGCTTTTTAAATGAGCTTTGTAGTTTTTCCTAAACTACATAGTTTGATGAAAAAAGCATTTACCAGGAAACAAGACTTTAGAGCTGCCTGCACTAAAGTATATATGCCATATGTGGTTTCGTATTTTTTTCCGCTGAACGCAAATCCAGTGTGAGAATTGCTCCCTTCAATCTTCAGCAGCATGCTGATGAAGCCTTAAAAAAATTAAGAATTTTCCCTAATAAGCTGTACTTTTGTGTGATATATCGTTTCCGAGAATTATTTTTGTCCACTAAACACGGATCCGGTATCAGAATTGGACCATTCTAGTTCAGGAGATACTTCAGTCTTCAGCAAAGTGCTGTAGACTTTTATTTTTCTGGAGATTCTTCAGCATTTTGCTGAAGATTGAAGGGTGATGGAATTTTGACTCCGGATTCGTGTTCAGCGGAAAATACTTCAAAAACCATATATGACATGTATATTTCTGACAACTTTTTTTGTGTGTGGAGGTGTAATTAAAAAATGTACTTGTCCATTTCACATGTGTCTTGAAATAATTCTTGAGGAAGCAAGAGCTCCCTGAAGATGACGTCCAACTGATCTTTTTTCAGTTATTTCAGCTACCAGTTGAGACACATTTTGGTGGTGAATTTACTGGTGATTAAAAACTCTGTGTCTTAATTAGGTGAATGGAGACACATTTCATCTCTTTAAAAAATGTATCTTGTGTTTTTCTTTGTACGATGTACTGTACGTTTTCCAGAAAAGTGGGGTTTTCCTAAACTGTGCGTCGACTTTAATTTCAAATTCAAAATTGTATAGGCTATGAAAACAGAAGGGCAAACACTGTATCCGTAACGGATCAGTCAAGTTCATTTGCAGTTCGTTTCGAGTTGTTTCGATTGTCATTACGTTTTCAAAAGGTGTAAAAGGGCGTAACTTCAAGGGGATCTAACTTCCTTAGGAAGCACATGTCCATCCAAATCCATTCCAAATTCATGTCCATCCATAATAACTTTTTTTATTGCGACCTAATGAATTACCCCCGCCCCCCCCCCCCCCTAAAAAAATCTTGAAATATTTTTTCCGGACGTCCCGTATAATAAAATCATCCAACATAGCCTTCAAACTAAACTTGTGAAGTTTAAAGATCTAAAAATGATTTATGCCCAAAAAATCCAATTTACGCGAAATTACCACATTCGTTTGAATGCTCTATTTGTCTCCAGCTTTCTGTGTGTGATAAATTAGGACTTTTATACGTAGAAGAATATTTTTATCAGTGTAGAATAAGCAAAATGCGAATAAAAGCGACTGTGTCACTCCAATTTATGGAAGACTGAACGCATCTAGTTATTCCATCGACAGACGACAAAGGCAAGGGGTGAAGCGCCTTATAAATATGGCTTATTTGTAAGACGGGAATTATTTTTAAATTGTGTATTTTTAAGGAAACGCCTCGCAATCTTTTATTTTAAAGGACGTAGGGCGGATGCCCGGAAAAAATTATGGAGAAGCCTTTGATGGTTTGATATTTTTTCCTCGTTTTATTTTGCATTTATTTTTAGCAATTTATAAGACTATATTTTAACGACATCATCCTTTTATTGAAAAGCAGTTCAACGTTTTAAAAAGTTCTGCTTACATGTTATAACATTTAAATTATATAAAATAACGGTTTTAATACCTTAAACAAATAAGTTATTCGATCGTCTTAGGTTAGCATACATACGATTTGTGTAAATTAAGTAATGATTTTCTTTAATTAATGATTCATTTTTAATGATGAAAATTATGAAATTACTTTTTTCTATGGATTCTATGGTCCCAAAATGACGTCCCTTGAGGTGATTTTACAATCTAGGGAAGAGACAAAAGTCACAAGGACTCAAGTCAGGTGAATAAGGAGGCTAGGGATCCACAGGGATGTTTTTACTGGCTAAAAACTCATTTAATGAAATGGCTGTGTGACAAGCCACATTGTCGTGATGTAACATCCAGTTGTTCTTGATGTTTGGTCTCATACGCATGACCCTTTTTCGAAGTTTTTCAAGAACCTCCCTGTAAAAGCTCTTTGTGGCTATCAAAAAAGCAAATCCGCATGCATTTGATCTTCGACTTGCGCATTCTTGCTTTTTTGGGTCTTGGAGAGCTTGAAGTATGCCATTCCGTGCTTTGACGATTGGTTTCTGGGTCGTACTCAAACACCCAAGTTTCATCATCAATAATGACACGTTCGATAAAATGGGGATCATTTTCAATCGATTCCAAAAAGTCAAGACACCTTTCTCTCCTGATGTCCTTTTGTTCCTGCGAAAGGTTTCTTGGAACCATTTTTACGTAGATTTGTCTCATCGCCAATTCGTTAGTCAAAATCTGATGAACAGTGGTGTAATTTAAATTCCTCGATCATTCGTGTCGTCAACCGACGATCTGAATGCACAAGACCATGTATTTTATCATCATCCTGTCCTGTATATATCATTTTCATCGGTTCTTGAAGATGAAGTCCTTCCGCTGCGTAGGGTCCAAGTCTGAAGCTAAATCTGAAAACACACTGTTGCTTAAAATTAATGTCACTTATTTTTAAAACTCACTAGAAAAAAAACGATTTACGAAAACAATCACAAAGAACAAACAAATGACTCTAACAAGTTGAAACTTGTACTGAAGATGCATTACATGTTCCTACCGCCCTTCCAAGTTCCGTCTCCGCAGTGTTGTTAGATCGGACTCTACGTTGCCAGTTTCATTACTTAATTTACACACCTCGTATATAGATGAACTTGAATACGAACAAGTATTTACCAATAAATATGCAAACCATGGAGGGGCTTGTTTGGTGCAACCCTAAAAAAAAATAGGGAGGTTTGGGGCACAACGTACCAAAACAACAAATTTTAAAGACGCATATTGTAAATAAATTCATATGTACATATGTCCGTCTTTGTAACACGATTTGATTAAACATTTGAAATAAAAAAAATACACTTTCAATTTCTTCGGGTATTTTTATCCCCTTAAATCCGCTTTATTTTATTTAGTTGTTCTCAGGCTGGGCTGTCACCTCAACTGACGTAACTGTTTTTCCCGCATTTTATGGTTTAATATCCTTGCACCCGTGCGAAATTGAACTCTCGCTACCCGCTAGACGGAATAAAGTCGCAAACAAAACCATATACATAAGCAAAAAAAATATCTATTAAATTGTCCCTGTAAGGAGTCCATCGTAATGGAATTCGATCGGTATACGGTTGAATGTCGACATGTGTTTCAAAGTACTCGGGGACAGCGGCGTCACGAAGGGGAGATATAAAAAATACACATCAAGATAAAATTTGTAAGTATATTACATAAAACACAATTAGGAAACGCCAGCACAACGGAAATTCAATTCCTATGGAATATTAAAATATACTGGGTACCAAATATGATGTACTAATGATAATGTGACGTAGCTGAGGATTAAGAAAATTGAAATCATTCTCGTGTTTAAGAATTGTCAGCATGTTGATACATGCATATTTTCATTTAATACTTGTATTACACTTCTGTCTTCATATTTCCACAATTTTTTGATAAGTATAGAGGGTGTGTAGTTTTATTTATGTACATGTATTTATTTAATCCTCATTGTTCAAGATTAATCAGACTTTTTTTGTTTTAAACAGCTTGTTTTGACCTTGCCATATATTTTAAGATTCATCATCCCTTGCCCTGCTATGATTTTATTTTATATTCACGAAATTGAATATGATCATTTGGCGATTTTAAATAAAAAATTTTAAATCTGAACCTATAACGTTAATCAGGACCTCTCAAAGTCTCCGTTTGTACAAAAAAATATACATATACAATATTCAAGTGTTTCTTTTTATGTGATCTCAAAGTTGAGCAAAATATCTGGTTTAAGGTTAGACGAATCAAATCTGCCATGGAATTATGTCAAGGCAGTTGAATGTTATCCGGAATCACTTAAACTTAATTTTGACCTAAGTGCTGAAAAAAATCTATTATCTATATCTATCTAAATTTTCGAGCAAACTAAAACTGAACTTACAACACTAAAATCGAGCGAACTGATCGATCGGTTACTAAAATCGATAAGCATTGAGAAAAAGCATATAAAAGAAAGAAAAATGTTGTTTTCCCAAACCTTGGGTCTACAATTTGCATAATTTTTATTGTTGATGATATTGTCAAAATAATGTCTAGAAGTGGTGTCAAAAATCTCATTAGCTCTCTGAATTTCCCTTAAAAAGGTAGACAAGATGTGTTAAAATGACATCTTACTATCTTCTAACCTTCGACATCGAGAGAATTATCAAAAATGGGATCTGTATCTGTACATGACTGTATGTATTTGTGAATGCGCTGACAACCATAAACATGGCGTATATGAAATATCGATTCGATGTAGATTTCAAAGCTGATTCAGAATTGGATTCAGACATAATTTTTTTCTTGCTCAAACATAAAATCTTGACGTTCATAAAAAATGTAGGCCTATTTAGGCCACAGTTTTGTGACTGATGCTATACTTCTACTCCACTATCTGGATGTGTTAGTAAACATAAAAGTTTATTTATAGTATTCTTAACTAATAGAGTCATTAATTATAAAAGGCCAATGGAATGCATTTTGATTTCATGAATGTGCACCCCTTTCTTATTTCTACGCTACTGCCCTCCTGCACGATTCTGAATGTATCTATTCGATTGTAAGGAATACGGTATATTGAAACCGTACACCTGAAATTGGAATCGGAATCCTCGTATGTGTCCGGCCGGCATTCCCTTCCCGAATGACAACACTTGTACACAGAGGGCGGAAGTCAATATAGTTCGACGTTGTCATTTGAAGGGATGCGTCGCAGCAGGCGCGTCCGGAATTTTTTTAACGGCGATAGTCCGGTAAGAAATGCGTAACTCAATGACCTGAATTAATATTTTCGTGTCCCCTGATATTCTAACGTTAAGGCTTGCTTTTTACACTTATTTTGATTATTTTTTTTTGCAGAAAATGTATGTTCTGTGTACTTTTTTTAGCTACATATTTCAATAACTCCCCAAAATGGTTTTACTGAAAAATATTTAAAAATAACGGTACTACACGTAACTCAATATGCTTCCAGCGTTTGTAGTTTTCTATTTTTTTTTTATAAATTTTTATTATATCGGGTGACATGAAACATTCCCTAATTTCTTCGTTTATTAATATAATTTAAATTTATAAATTTAGGAGTTATGTAACTAGTAATAAGGCTATATTTCCACCTAACATTATTCACAACTTCCACTTTAACCAGAAGTCGACCCAACGTTTTTATTTTAAAGAGAACATGTATATTTTTTTAACTTATTTTATTCACATTAAAATTATCTATTCAACAATATATAACATTGTATATATTTGTTGATATTTTAATTATTTCGTTACTGACTTAAAATGCATTGTATTAAAAATTTGAAGCTTATTGTTGAAGGTTGTGATACCGAAAAACACCTCATAAGCCGCTATAGACATCGTATATATTTTTTAAAAACCCGTTCAGTCCTTCGACTTAAATATATTTTTTTTATTCCGAGAAAAAAAAGTGATAAAAGAACTCAATATTTTATTCAGAACAATATTTTAAAAACTAAGATATGAACACCGTACATTTATTTTATGTGGTTGTAAAATACATAACTGTTGTTAATTTTTGACATATAAAATCTTGTATTGTTTTTGGATTTTCTTCACAATACTAAAAAACTATTTATAAGTAGCAGGCACTGTATTAAACAAAACTATGGTGTTCATAACTTAGTAGTTGTTTTTCGATTTCACAATCGACAAAGCTTCAAAATATCATCGCGTCATGAGCGCCTAGACTTATATGCGTTTTAACTGTCGGTAAAGGAGTAAATTGCACCACGTGGTACATGGTTGAAGGATGAAAATGGAAAGCAAAATGTACACGATTCTATTCAAAACAAGAAAGTTGGGTCGACTTTCAGTTAGAAAACGAAGAAATTAGATGCTGTAACATGCCCTCTGTACCACCCCGTATATTATAATTACATAGCTTAAATCTATTTACCGGTTTTTTGAAGTTTTTTGAAGTTTCTAAGAACGTTAGGAGACTTGCCTCCAAATCATAAGATAAATCTCAAATACATAGAGCCTGTTTTAGTTCAGGAGTTTCTTTCACAACACATTTATGTTACCATGCTATTACTTGTTAAACTTTGCGATACTTATTAATCTTACATACTATATTCTTATTATATTAAATATTCAAAACTAGTATTTATTTGACACCAAAAATTCTTTGACCAAACTATTTTTCCCGCGAGTAGTTTTCCCATCCATTTTTTGGTTTGTTTTTTACCGTGCTACAGCCTCACCGCAAACAAAAGTCCACTAAACGCAATATAATAATGTGCTTACAATAAGTTATGAAGACACTCCGACTGGCAACAGGTCTGCCCCGCTTCGGAGGGTTTCGATGGATTCCGTAGGGTCAGAGGTCCGACATTAGGCAACATGCGTCCATTTCATTAGGGGGACCTTCCATTGTTTTGCCCTAATTCATGGTTGGCCCCTAAATAAAATGAATATTTTATATTATGGGTACTGCACACGAAATGAAGAAATTATTGGTTGTAATCATAACAATTTGTTACTGTAACAATCACAAATTACTTCCACTATTTGAATACATATATTTGTAGTAATATTAACGGGAGGTTCTCATCAGGACCGACCAAAAAAATCGTTTTTATTTTTTTTTTAATTTTTTTGTAGTACATTATATGTAGAATATATTCCCAAAACCGTTTGTTCGAATATAATTTTTTTTTTAATATATGCAACAAAAACGAGACCCACCTTTTTAGTCAAAAATTGAAATCGAGCGGTAGTTTACATATGTAAATATTTTTGAATAACGCGTCCATATATCCATAATATGGTAAGTAGTTACCAAAAGTACCACCAGATGTCGCATGTATGCTAAGACTCCGAAAAAATTCGAAGGTACGACTCTATACACAGTATATTATTTTAATGTTAACACAGAAAAATCGTTGATGAAATCTTTAATCGCGAAAAAAAATCCTTCGTTAAGGGGCTACATCCACCTAGAGGCTCAAAAATAAGGTCGTTCTTTGGAACGCATTTTCTCGGGAACGGCAAAAGATAATAAAACGATTTTTTTTTCAATTAAAGGTAATTTTATTGCCTTCATTTTATACCCAAGTAATTGAAAAAAAACACTAAATATAGATGGAGCTACATCCTTTTAAACCGAAGCAGGTTTTTTGGTATTTTATGTACCTAAATTTATCCCCTTTGTTCGTATTTTTTTTTAAATAATTTTTAAAAAAAGTGAGATCGTCAGTCAAGAGACAAAGGTTTTTTACGTCACTGTACCAAATTTCAAAAAAATCTATCGATCGGTTCTCGAGATATAAGGGACATCTATAACTCCCAGAATTGTTTATTTAATCTAGTTCGAACATTCAAATTAATCGTTTAGTTCTAGATTACCCTGTACGGCATCTGAGGATATTAAAGAATCTGGTCTCTCTTTTTTTGATGCGATGACTCAAATCTTTATGAATTAGGTGAACTTAAGAATAGTGCATTATTGATATGGTAACATTAATACAATACATTAAATTACTATATATGCAGTTGTCACAATTCAATTTCCTCTATTTGTGAATTATCATCGTTCTTCGTCTTCTTCCTCTATCACAGCCTAAAATCAGTTCGGGGTGGAGGACCAGACGTGAATCTCATTAGGAAAATTTAATGGTATCCAAAACCGGAACCGACGAAACACCGATTAATAATTTTAATTCGTTTAAGATTCTCATCCGGATGTTTCTCGGATTAAATTAAAATTTCAGTATCTGCGCCGGTCGCGTTCGGAGTGTTCAAAAATTAGCGTGAGGGATGATTAATGTCTTCGTCGCGATTAAATTTGAATGCGAAATTAGCCAGACGTGTTTTCTGTACTCCGCGAACGAGTTTTGGCAATCAAAGCGTAAATTATGACCAGTGGAGGTTTGGTTTTAGCACCAAATAACCTTAAAAATAATAAAATGTGATGTTGGCTAACATCTCAAGGTCACCGGCGTAGTAGAGAGACATGACATATTACCCTTTGCGTTTTACGAGTGTGAAGTTCATGAATTGTCGAATTACTGCAGCTGAGAAATATCACCTAATGACGCATGGTGGTTTCCTTATTCTCTTAGGCATAGCTAGGAATTCATTGGTCATTAGTGGTCGACGGCTGGGTAGATCTTTGTCTTACAGGCTTACACAACTTCGGCAGCCGTTTGACTATTTTTTAGACATTGTTTTCTCCTTGTGTGTATTACTTTTTTGTTTTTAACTTCACCTGTTCAAACATATGCCTTTGGTAAGGTCACGGCTAAAATTCTTTGGCGTTTGACAGTTTTTAATCTGTCAAGGTTAAGGTGCTACACCAAAATATTTTCATTAAACACATATATAATGTCCTTTTATATACACCAAATTATTGAAGTTTAGCACAATGATTCACATATCATCTAATGCAATTTTGATATCTGTATCTGTCTTAGAAATCTGAAAATATCAATCTGCGTTTTCTGCTCACAAGGTTACGTGTGCATTTGACTATTATAGTTTGGTTTCAATGTTTATAGATAACAGTTTATCTCGGATATTTGTAAATCTATTGGATACTATTAGTTTTATTCGTAAAAATACCACACGCCGTCACTGGCAACGCTACATTCGCATTATAAGAGACGTTGGTTACGCTAGAACTTGCTGAAGTGTGAGATAATCTGCGTGAAGTAAAAAGTTTACTTGTTGTTTAAAATGTTAATAAAACACATATGGTGGTTTTAATCAATGCAGGAAAAATACATGCATGAATAGATACTTAACGTGAGTAAAATAGGCAGAGAGAGGAACAGTGGCCACGTTTTAAAAAAAAATTTAAAGCCAGGATTAACCTTTTTTCCCGACCCTGATGGCACTAAGTGACAAATTCTACATTCCTCTCTACAGATTTTCACTCTAAGACTGAAAGATTAGAAAAATAATAATATTTTAACTAAAATTTCGGAGTTACAAAAATTTAAAATAAAGTGGCCACTGTACCTACTCTGATGGTAGACTGGCCATTAGGATATGGTACAGTGGCCTTTACTGTTTAAAAAATAGAAAACAATGCAAACCGGTGATATTTCTTAGAATAAAGATATATTATGTTAAAAATATGTCACATAAATAATAATAGTAATAATTCAGATTAAATTTGTTTAAAAAACAACAGAAATGTATACAGCGAAGTAGTTTAACTGCTAATCGTTAACATATACTATACATGGACAAACTAGGGTAGAAAACAAGAATATAATTTAATTTATCCGCTAAAGCCATTCTAAATAGTCCTTTCTCTAACGGTTGTACAGCAGTCATCCCTTATTATTATTATAAAGTAGTGGTCACTGTACCCCTACTTAGAATACAACGTACTGTCACCCAGACGTGCATCGGCTATCTATGAAATAGCTATGAGATAACCGATGCACGTCTGAGTAACAGAAAGGGTTTATTCTATTATTTTACATTATATTAATTGTTTTATCAATGTTTCATTCATATTTATTTTTACAAACGACAACAAAAAGCTTATTCAAATAGTCCTATTAGTCCTGAGGATGCAAATATATTTTGCGAAACGTCGACTAAGTGAAAATTAGTTTTTTTTTTTTTTTGGAAACATTTGACCTCATCCCACTAATTAATTATATAGTTATATGGAAACAGGTCACTAATCCTACATTACTTTCAATTTATTACATTACACAATTTATATGATATAAAAGCTTGTCACGAGATTTACTTGTGTATATAAACAAGAATGTAATAATTATGTAACTTGATCTTGACATAAGAAAATCTAAGAAAAAAAGTATGTATTTTATAAAATAGGTAAATACATCTACACAAGTAAATCTCGTGACAAGCTTTTATATCATATATATTGTGTAATGTAATAAATTGATGGGTTTGATTCAATTTAAAGTTTATTTTCTTCTTTTTTATAGCATTTAAATAAAAGCTTAAAATATATTATTAATTTATTAATAATATGAAGCAAGTATCTCTTTCCCCAGCTTTTTATCCAAAATTAAGTAAATATTTTAAAACAAAGTTTCCTGAACGTTTAACGGGAAACCAACGTAGTTCAAACAAATAAATGAGTGCACTTTGTACATTCATTTTATTACTCCTTTAATGAATTTTCTTGTTAAATGCTTTAGCTCAAAGCAACCGAAAATATATTTTAGTAGGGTTGTTTGATACCACAACGGGAACAGTGGCGTAGGAAATCATTGTCGAATGGTTCACTGCATCGTCACACAATGTTTTATTAACACACTTTATACCTCAGTTTTACTTAATATTATTTTCAGTATTATTTGGACAGAACTTTGGTTTTATTTTTTGTCAATGTAATTATAAATGTATGTACGAGGTGTGTAAATTAAGTAATGAGACCACAATGTAGCGCCCGATCTAGCAATATTGCGGAGACAGGACTTGGAAGGGCCGTAGGTTAACATGTAACGCACTTTTAGTGCAAGTTTGAACTTGTTAGAGTCATTTGTTTGTTCTTTGTGACTGCTTTCGTAAACAGTTTTTTTTCTAGTGCGTTTTAAAAATAGGTGACATTAATTTTGAGAAAGGTGTGTTATAAGACTTGGACACAGCGCAAAGAATACTTTTGCAAACCTTCAACACGCCTACGGAGACAGTATTTTTCAAGAGCTCAGATTTTTCGCTGGTTTAAGGATTTCTCAGAAGGAAGTGAGTCGATTGAAGATGAACCACGCAGCGGAAGGCCTTCATCTTTAAGAACCGATGAAAATGTCGATATAATGCATACTGATTTGCTTTTTTTGATAGCCGGGGAATGTCCACAAAGAGTTTGTGCCTCCAGGCTAAACAGTAAATTAATACATTTACAGAGAGGTTCTTGAAAAACTTCGAACGGCCATTCAAGTGAGACCAAACATCAAGGACAACTGGATGTTGTATCACGACAATGCGCCTTGTCACACAGCCATTTCAGTAAACGAATTTTTATCCAGTAAAAACATTCCTGTGGCGCCTCACCCTCTTTATTTGCCTGACTTGAGTCCTTGTGACTTTTTTCTCTTCCGGAGATTCAAAGGACAATACTGAATTGTAGTTCTATTTGAATAAAAAAAAAAATCAGTTTCAATATTTAATTTATACACCTCGTATATGTAAACATTTTCTTATCATTATTTGTCATTCTACTATGTAGTTGTTGACTTCATAGTTGAAATATATCTATTTGGTCAAATATGGACTTAAACGGTTTTTACATTAAGCTCACGAAATGTATTTTCATGACAGACGTCAAACATTAACACGTGAGCATATGGAAGTTATTAGTGATTTATTTTAATTTTAATTCAATGCAAGCAGTGAATAGACACGATGTGGAAAATATTTTATAAATCATTCTTCTGGTTAAGTTGTATTTACCGTTACTTGATAAGATCATATTTCTCTATACTTATTCGTATAATCTCTTATTCTATACAATTAGCGCGTGAAAAAAAAAATAAAAACTGTGCTCATGATGTCTTGGACCCTGGTAGTAGGTTATGTATCTCCGACTTCTGATCTCTAATTATCACACTTGCGTCACAGCTTCATCGACATCGGCGTAGCTAGTTTCAGTTTTCAGGGGGGGGGGGGGGGGCATGGCCCCAGAACGTTGGGAAAAAAAACAATTTTAATAGCCAAGGATTGCACCAGGGCCGTAGCGAGGTCGATACTGCTGTCAGGGCCTTACTTTTTATAGTCAGGGTCTATATATAGGCCCTCCTGCCCCCCCCCCCTAAATAGCTACGCCGATGTTCATCGAATTGGTCCATTCCAATTTTAATCCAATAAAATTTGAATGTCCTAGAATTTGTACAGAAAACGTATCGCAGAGCCCTTTATAGTTATCGCGTGTGACGCCTCTGTCTCGAGGAACGACCCCTATAGGCTACAAAAGCCAGATCCACAACTCGTTCCATTACTTACTACGCAAACAATGCAATCTGTCAGGCAACCAATTATATGATTATTCGTCTTCGACTGTCGCCGACGAGCGCGTCTCGAGGCGAACTGCAATTGCACCGCATCAGAGGCGGCCGCGTTCTCTTATACTTTCTCATTAACCAGAACAAATGAGAGGCCATTTCGACCGTTATGAATAACAATTAGGGAGAATTTAAATTAAAGTCTGCGCCGTCGAGCCGTGTTTAATTTTTCCTCTTCGTAGTCTTGAACTATGAACTCCGAGATGCATTTGGTGGGTCTTTTTTCAATGATCAAAGTTGGCCGAGTGAAAAAGTGTTTTTTTTTTAATTTTGGCGAACAAGTGTCAAGAGTGTCAAGTGTGTTGAACTCAGTGGCGGCTCACAGTGGGGCAAAATACTAATCTAGGAGTGCAAAAGTCGAAAAACGAAATATACATAGATAGATTTTTGCTACTTTTTTAATGTCAATGTAAATGTCCAAAGGAACTGAAACTTACATTAATTTTGAAATTGATTATTTTAAAGCAAGGAAAGCGATGGAAAGTGTTAGGTTGAGCAATACATCAAAATATAGCATGTTTTTTTCTTTTCTATCTAACGTTTATAAGCTTAATATGGAATTCCATTTGTGATAACTGTATCCACATAACATATAAATATATAATATTCAAAAGATATATTTTTCTGAAATTTTAAAATATTTATTTCGAGGGTTTGTGTAAAATAATTTTCTATGTTTTTTTTTAAGAAGTAAGTTTGAGTAAGAATGAGGTGTATAGTTTTTGTTTTTACCGAATATGAGTGTAGTCAAATGCAGCTGAAAAAGTTCTTTAATTTTTTTCTGGAACAGTTCGCTGCAGATTTGCGATAAACTAAGAATGGCGACGAAAATTTGTTGGACAATTTACTATTCATATTGGATCCATTAATTTCCACAATCATATGTACTAAAAAAGGGTTCGGAAACAGAACAATATCGATTTTCGAAGATGATGATGTTTTAGAAGAAATGAAAACTTTCAGTTCAGCTCAGTTCAGAACAGAGTTTACGTAGGATTCAAAAAATTTAAGTTGAAAATCAGCGACTTCAAATTGACACTTTTATCAAGACCCGTATCAAAAAATGGCCTATATCACGAAATCCGTGGCAGTTTTATGAATTTTATCCTTTACTTTATGAAATCGTGATTATTTATAAGTAGGATTCGGAAATCCTGTCTTACCGCATGTAAAACTGCATTTAGTTAAATTAAGTTAAATGCATTACAGGTTTACTCCCGCGCAGACGTGAGTCCTGGGACATTGGAAGGATCGGTCAGTGGCGTAGGTATGCAGGGGTAAGAAATACACGCGTATATAATTTACAAGGCGTTTAAAATATACGGTTTATAGGCACTTGCATTATTATAGAGTTTTATACTGTCGAGCTATGTGTTGTAGCATACATTTCCGGACCCTATTTATAAGCTTCTGTGCAAAAAGTCTTAGCCATATGAGATAGCTATGTTAATAAAGTTAATATGTCCAAAATCTCCCACCATTCTTCATAAGAAGTGCTGGGTTTCGAGTCTTGGTACTCATAGCATTTTTTTTTGCTTAATTTTTTTTGGACTGGAAAGCTTGTATTGGTAGTCTTCACAATATAATCAATTAATATTCAAATATTTTTTGTGGAAATCTGGACAAAAATTGGCCTTTATTGTATTAAACTACACTCGACGTGTATTTCGTCAATCACATTGGCATAATTGGGAATTGATTAAAACTGAACCGCATCTAATATTGCCTGAAAAAAGTTTTTTAGAGTATATATTCTGCTCGGTATCTAAGTTAGCGTAGTGTAATACTTTTGTCATCAAGTCGACTATTGCTTTACGCTTTCCTTAAATAAAGTCTCACGGGAATGCCTCATTATTTGTCTAGCTGATTCATTTCCGCATCTCCGCGGGTCCTTGCCTATTCTTCAGCGTCGTATTTTACCCCGTAATCCCGTTACCAACTTGTCAAACTAAAAATTGCTAACTACCTACTGGGAAATCAGCGCTTTATTTAGTGCGCATTTTCCGGAAAAGTTATGAAATCGTATTTGACCCGGCACAGCAATGCAAATCCGATATTGGATTGCACCGTCGCGAGATTTTAATAGAGAAACGAGTAGTAATTTGAAAATACTCCGGGTTAGTGCCTTTGTAAATACTGATTAGAAAAACAACGCCATATTTTATTTAAAAAAATGGTGCAAACTTTTTTTATTTTTACTCATTAGTCTATATTGTGATTTGGTAACATTGTTCTTTGGCAGTAACTATCTTACTTACTTTTATAAATACACATATAACATATAGGTATTTATCTAGATTTTATCTACATTTTATTTAGAGTTACGTGTGACATACATTATGAGTATGTAAACTCAATATAATATAATCTAATCTAACCTGATTTAAAGTTTCGTTTGGTAGAAGAGAAACTGTTGAATGGCCGCCAAGATCACCAGATTTTAAGCCGCCGAAACAACTTTTAATAATGGACATTACCCTGCAAAATTATGAAAATTTTGTGCCCTTGGACAATGAATAATTGTTTCCGAAGTAATTTTTCCCGCTGAAAACAAATAGTTCTATCATGAGGTTATGTAAGCATCGCGATTTTTTTTCTCAAAAAAAAAAAACATATGTGAGATCTTATAGTACAGGTCTTCCTCTTTTAAATGCTGTTGAGTTTGCTCAAATATCTTTTTTTTTTCGCCGAGATATCACATTTTGAAATTTTCATGTTTGTGATTTTTCCTATACCTGAAAACCCATTATGGACACATATATATATATACTTGTATATCAACATATTATTTTTTTTTAATAATAAAGGTAAAAAATATTTAAAAACCAATAACAAGTTTTTGCACTTAAGTTAGAATATCTCAAAAATCCTACTTATTTTCCGAATTTTCATGGTCACCTTTTTGAATTTTTCATTAAAAAAATGAAAATATGACATCAAATTTGACTTCAGCTACCTCGGAAATATAGAAAGTGAACGGTCAATCGTTTTCTAATTAACCTTTATTTTTATACTACTGTAAATTTCTAGTATACAAAAGAATCTAAAAAAAGACACCATTGTTTCATTAAAAAAAAGTTCATGGAAGTTCCATTGACGCTATTGTAACTTTAGTCGTCTCAGGTCGGCCATATTGAATTTTCTTCGAAAAATTTTGAAAATCTGATCTTAGATTCTGAATGAGATCTTTTGACAAGAAAATATTGTCTTGTCATTGATTTTTAAATATTTTTTAGGTTTTTTAATATAGAAAAAACATTATTTTTTATTAAACATGAATGATTAAACATTTAATTAAATTCAACGGCATTTGAAAGAAGACTTGTACATTAACACACTTTTTTTTTTTTGACAAAAAAAACCGCAGTGTTACATAACCTCAAATATGTCAAAAAAAACAGTGTTTTTTGCATTGCTACGTTAGAATACCTCAAAAAATCTGACATGATAGAGCAGTTCCGAGAAAAATTACATCGGAGAAAAGTATTCATTGTCCAGGGGCAAAATCTTGCAGGGTGATGTGATTAAACAAGAACTATACACGAACCTATTGAATATTTTTCATTTAATGTAACTTAACATAAGGATGATAAAGCTCTGAAAAAACCTGCGCGGGATACGTCCTGAAGATGACTTTAAATATATCGAAACATCTTCTTATTTAAGTAAGGCTTTTCTTTTACCTTATTCGTTTATTACTCCCACTATTTCACGCCATACGAGTATTTGCTAAAAGTAATTATTCACTCTTTTGCTTAGCAGCTCGCGTGATATTCTCTCCCCTCTTTCTACATGATCAGTTTTCTATTCGTCCAAAATCGATAACGCTCTAAGTCACGTAAAAACGTTTTCTTTCGGCGATAGCCGTCGCTCTGATTGTCTGACAAACCAGTCGAGAAATCACGAATGCTATCGTTTACCTTAGCCGTTTCAACGTACAGCTTTAATGTTTGTCGTGGGTCTTGCAATGTCCATGGAGGATAATGTCGCAAAATGCATTCGAAGCCCATCGTCACGGCTATAACACGATTGTTGGCGTCAAATGGACTCCGGTAAAAATGCGATACTTTAGCCGTAATGGTCGCTCTACGACAGTTCTGACTAGCTCGTGCACATCGGTCGGAAATATTCGTAAATTAGTACATACATATAAAGGGTAATACTGACAAAAATAATAGGCAATGTAGAAAATCGAGAGCATCAAAGCTGTTATGCAATGTACAAAATCAAATGAAGTCTAGCTGGTTATGTAGACTTATAGTTATAGTAGACTTTTTTATTGTTCTATTATTTGAGGAACTCATACTATAAATTTATATCCATGATAGAAAACACATTCTATTTTAATAAATTATTTTAGAATGGCCTATTACGACTTGATCATAATATTCCAAAAATTTTAATTAGCAAGAGTTAGTGCTGCAAGTAGCCTCGTGTTTTCCTAAAGAAAGCCTATATCTAGTCAACATTTGGCGAAACTGTTTAAAATCCATGACTGTGGGTTTTATATAGTTAGTTTTTACCTAAAATGATGGAAAAGTAGAGTCCTTTCAAAATGTGCGTAATAAGTGTATAGTTTTATTTTTTTGTAAAGTTTTGAAATAGTTTGTTTATTTGATCCTTTTTGCAAAAGTACACCTTCCATTGAACATAATTAAAGTTTTTTCAGCTAACAGTTTAACTAACGACTACACAGCTCCATAATTTTTTTTTTTTTCGTTTGCAGGGGTCTGAATGTATACTATATGTTTTTTGGGTCGCTGAAACCGATCACCAATCTATCCCATATACAAATCACAAGGTTATGGGATTTTTGAGGTTATATGGTTTTAGGATCACGCAGTTTTGAGGTTAAGTGGTACTGGGATTGAAGGGCAAATTCGTTTCAAACATATCGATATACACTGTTCAAGCGCGTATAAGTATGTCTCTTTTTTTACTGAGTTATGTGGTTTTAGAATCATAAGGTTATTGGGTTTTTGATGGTATGGGGCCTAAGGATATGGAGTTTTGAGATTATATGGTTATGGAATTGATGAAATACATATATGATTATGGGATTTCGTTTGGGTTTTTATCAAATTATATAATTTTTAGCTTGAATTTCATGGTTTTAGGCCTGTTTTTTGAGGTTATGAAAAGAACCGGATCTGATGGAGCATAATATACATGTCAGACCCCTGCAAACAAAAAAAAATAATTGTGGAGCTGTGCTATTATTCTCTGAGTATTTCGACCAAAATATATGTAATCGCCTCGTTTTTTGTCTGAAAGTAATTTTTTTATGTATGTAATACATGTATACCTTATTCCATTTGTAACTTTTCATACCTGTTATTTTAATCCATCACAGTCGTCTACAATAATAATAACAATGATAATATTGATTGCTCAGACGTTAATAGTCAGTTGCACTAGAGTTACGATGATACAGGTCAAGTACCGTCCAGGACGGCTTTATATTCATTTTGTTTAATAATTAATGAGTGAAAAAAAGTAGCTTCTACATCTCCGTTTGTCAGTTGCATGTTTGTTTCATTATTACCTTCGCATACATCGAGCATACCGTTTGTGCCGGGTTATTGATCATAATCAATAACCCGGATTGGAGAGCACGATTGGTACACGTAACTGTTACCCATTACTGGCTCATTAGGTCAATTATTCTTGTCTCCCGGTCGACAACAATTAATGTTCACTGACCCCAGCATTCATCCGATTATAATCTTGGTAATGAATGTTAAATACAAATATTTAACTAGCGGCCTAAAGGACAAAAACGCATCACCAAGGAGATTAAAATTGGTCAGTTTTAATAATCCCCGAAATCAACTCCAGAATTAAGCTAAATATCTATTTATAATCGACTGAATTTTAAAGGGTGCGGTTGTAAATATGACATTTTGTTTTGGGCATTAAGTTTTCAACCTGTGAGTCAAACAAAATGAAAAACGAATAATATAAAAAAAAACTTAGAAAAACAAAAAGTAGAGGAACCCCACCATATTTCATTACTCAAGATCGTTTTTCAAGAAATCTGGTATTGCTATGAGATAAATAAAGTAATGCCAAAGACAAAGATAAGACATTCACAAAAATGGTTCTTATTGACTTATTGCATGAAATAGGAAACCGTTTCAAGTTGTTAAAGTTACCAATTAACGTATTCTGCAAATCGAAATTTCCAAAATCTTCAACACATATTTCACAAATTCCAAATTATTTATTCAATTAGTCTGGCTTGCGCTTTCGTTCGCCACTCACGTGAAAACTGGCAGGCTAATTTTTCCGTCAGGAATTCGGAATTTATTCCATCATACCGTAAATAATTTCCGAGTCCGACAACAGAACTATTCGGCTGTTTATTAAATTTCACCTCGGTAAGAATTCGGTGCGGTAACGGCGGGGTTCGAGCACATAGAGGAGCAACAAGCGAATACAACGATCGCGCATAGCTGTGGCAGTCAACGGGCTCTGTTTGTTGGCCCACGCGTGGCCAACATCATACATAAACACGTAGGGTCAGGGGCGGACCTGGACAGTACCATTCGACCACTTATAGTCTAACCAACAAATAATGAAATGACTATATCTACAGGTTGGAAGTCAGGGGTACCTTCTAGGACCGCATTTAAAAGATTAACGTAATTAGAAATTCAACAGAGTAATAAGTAAAGACAGGATATTTGTGCACAGGAATATCAAAACAATTTTTTTTTGCACATAAAAACAGGTGTAAAATTTACCACCCTTGGCGGACATCTTGCTTTCGAGTTATTTTCGACCGGACAATTCCGGAACATGGCTTCGCGCTAACGTGAATAATACCGACAACATGCTTGAAACACTATAGGAGTCGGAATACCTGCTGTTTTTAGAAGCAGGTCCGGCTCGGAATTGTTTCCGAAAAACATATTATTTCATAGAACCTCGAAATATGCAGATATATTTTTAAACAGATAAGGCCCCAGTGTATTGTGTCGAATTGCGCGGTGAATGAGTTTTGAGCGAATGAATTCATTAGAGCCAACGCTTGAAATGAACTATTGTGGGCCGTCATACTTTACATAAGATTACGACAGATCACTGGGACCTTCTATGTTTAAAAATGCTCTACATACATACCAGTTCATAGATCAGAAATCTCTTACGTATTTATATCTCCTAGGTAAATATGTCGTTTTCAGACAACTATCTTACAGACTAATGCAAACATCATTGCATGCGGTTTATTGTCGCATGAGTAAATGTTAGTCGTTGTAAAATCATTTCCAAACTAAGATGACATATAGTTCTGGTGGATGTTTTATTTTTTAGGCGATAAGACTGTGAAAATGCATATGCATTAATTGGGACTAAAAATATCAGGGCCTGTACTCGGGGCCTAAGTATTTATTTCCTCTGCACAATACTGATTGGTTCCCTAAGCCCACCCTGTACTGTTAGTTCTGCACAAAACTGATCCGAAATTATGAAAATAAGAAATAGCAAGCTGAACGTTACCAACCTCTGTATAAAAACAAGTTCCTGTTTCGTTTTCGATCGGAATGTAGGCGATCTAGTTAAGATCGAGTGCATTGGATTTTGTACGGAAACTATTTTAGTGTCTATTGCAGTTTACTATCTATCGCGTCAGTTTATTTTTATTACTTGTGTTCTATTGCGTATTATGGCCCGTCTAGTTCCGTCGCAGGATACTCTTGAAATATGGAAAAGATATTTACCGGCGTTAGAATTCGAAGGTATTCACCTACGATACAAAATTTGTCAAAAAAAAACACGCATTATATAACAGGTGTTGTCAGATACACATAATGCACGTATTGATGACATTGCAACTGCTTATGAAAGACAAGAAGCATTTAATTTTGACCTAGCTGAAATGCTAGTAAGCGTGTAACCGTTCATGGAACACAGTGAATCATCCCGAGAACATGTCAAACGTACGCATTCTTCAGATGATAACTGAAGTAAGAAAATCTGAATATTGCGATATATAAACAACCAAGAGTAGACATTATAAGTTCGCGATTTTTACTGTGATTAATACAGCGAATAATTACAAAGCACACTGTAGAATCCATTGGCGTAGTCAGATTTTTAAATTTGCTTATAATTAGGAAACTATAATACAAAGTTTTATTTCCTTCAATGGAACACCCTGTATTTTGGTACACCATTGTTTTGCTCTCTTTTGCATCTGTTTACTGAACTAACTTGTGTCAATTGTATTTTAAGGGACAAAGTCATATTCAGTGACAATGCGATCGGCAATGTAGTTTTAATCCTGGAGTGGGTACTGGAACCTTCGGCGTAGAAACAAAAAACTGGACGTTTTCCACGAAACACCGAACTACTACAGTTTTCTCGACGCGCGTTTCTTGGTTGGCGAAAAGCGCGTCGATAAAAGTGTTATAGTTCGGTGTTTTGTGGAAAACGTCCAGTTTTTTTTTTAATGTAGTTTTAACTTATTTCGCTGTAAGTATATAAAAACTATTATTTATATCAGTTTCCATTTATTACCAAATAAGTTGAAGTATCTTTCCTACTTACACAGTTTCACATAGCTAACTAGTTTCACACAGAATTTATTACATTGTTGTAAAAAATGAGTTTACTGAGTACTATCCTGATTTATCAGTGGGTTAGTGACTTTCCCTATATTATTTTGTTATTACTACACAACAATTATAATAAAATGTCAAAAATAAAAACTGCACCAAATGCTTCTCTTAAACAATTAAACAATTTGAAAAACTAATTTTTATCAATTTTATTTTTTGGTGTTAATATTGTGAAAGCAGATGAGGGTGGTGACTAGCCCCATTGTAAGTTACCCTCGCAACTACGCCTTTGTCGGGCTAGAATTTTGTACGTCAAAGTGAAACGTATGTGGAGCTGCGCGATGTCAAAGAAAGAATGTTGTTCATTGACGCGGGGGATGAATTCGAATGCGAAGAATGTTCCTTTGTGCGTTTACAGAGTGTTGCGAAATTGTTGCTTTTATTAAGATGGCTGTATGTAGAACATATAAAATAAATTAAGCCTGTCAAGAAATATTTTACTTGGAGTGATGAAAAATATTATGCGACGAGAAGTATTGTCCCATCTGAAATGATAAATGGGATCATGTTTGATACAAAACTTCTTGAAAACCCCAAAACATGATCGTATTCAAACATAATGAATGTATTTTCCTAAAAAAAACGGTGCATTTTCATTTTCACGTTTTGAGAATATAATAGATTTTTAGTTACAAAACTTTTGATAGTTATTTTCATTGATTAACACCCTCTCTACATTTTTTTAACTAATATTTACTAAACACAACGCTCATTTTTTTCTATGCCTACTGATTTATGGCTGGAGGCAAACCACTTGAAAATACGAAAACCGTGAAATTTTTAGCATTAGTACAAATATCCAGTCCCAAATTTACCGGAGGTGATTGTGTTACAAAAAAAACTACGATTCGGGTTAAATAGAACGACATGTTCCAATTATCTCTCACCCGATATTTGCGCTTTGAACAGTTCGATAAAGGTGGGATGGAATATGTAACGCCAGTATCGACCGAAATTGGACATGTACCGCTTTTCGTATAATGGTAAATATATAGCTTGAAAATTCCACGTTCCACAGTTCAAAGAGAACGTTTTTATAATGTAATATGAAACCGTAACGAAATTTTAAACACATGACTTAAAGAAGCTATTAGCTTTGGTCTGCTACACCATTTTTTTTTCAATAAGTCTTAAGCCTTGGCAACACATACTTTTGAAATTATTTTACTTTGCATTTATTTATCACATCTAATGCATTGCTTAGAAGTCGATTGCACATGCATATAAGTTTCAATTTTGTCCATTGTCTGAAAAACATCATATATAGAGTGTGGTATTGTCTCTGCGCAGCATAGGCATGCGCTTCTTTTAATAAGTACAATGACAGAAAGTAACAATAAATCATATAATAAAAGAACTAATCCGTTATATTATCTCAAAAGTTTGAAAATGTCTTACTGCTTAAGGCAATAATTACCCTCTTAAACAGCGTCATAGCTTGGATCTAGTTGTATTGGAACTACCGAACATAAGTCGAACATAAGCTGCAGTCACTGTGAGGCGCTGTTTCACATATTATCACCCACTGGATAAGATTAGTAAATAGTTGACAGCATCGATATTTGAGATTTGGGAAAGATCGTTCAATATCTACCAATTAATTAAATTACTCTTTGAACACGCCTAATTAAATTCTTATTGATTGAACTCAGTTAATCGATTGGTCGATGCACCATCACAAAGGCTATAGCCGGGTAAGGGGTCAAATCGGCCCTTGAACCAATCGAGGTTCTAGTTTGGCAGGTAGGAAGTATAAATAGAAAGACTCCTTCAGCTAGATTTTCAGACCTCTAGGTCGTCTCTAGAAGCTCCTAACCTCAAAAATGTGATTGTTCGTTTTTTCTCGATTCTGGACGCAATTTTCAACCAAATGTTTTGAAAAAAATCACAGAGTTGCATGTTTCTGTTACAAATATGCTCAATTTTTTTTAATTTTTTTATTCCCAATGGCGCTCAAAAAAAATTATTGAATATTTCAATCAATATTTACATTAGGAGGCATTACATTGGCCAACTTTTAAGGCCATGCTTTTTTTGTATTTATTGACGCTCTTTCACGTGGTGCTGCTTAAATTTAATTTTAGGTGGTGGAACACCGTGAAAAATCCAAAAAACCGTTTTTTTAGGCAGTTTTTTTGCATTTATCTGGCTTGGATTACATTTTATCGAAAAGTTACAATTTTTAATATACTTACTTTTTATCATTTTTATAATTATAAAGTGTCTCGTGTTTTATTTCTATTCTTTTGTACGTCAAATTCTATAAAAAATTTAATTCGTCAATATTTATATTTACAGATTGCTCGACAACATTTTAGGTACACACTGAGTAAAAAAATTATGAGTGACCTTTAGAAATTAAAATATTGATTTCAAATTTTCAGAATCGACATTTTTTCAACCTACAAAATAATAACATGACGAGGAAGAAAAAAATAAAAAACAAAAAAATTCAATTTTTGACGACTGGAAATTTTTAAAAATCTTGAGCGACCTCTAAAATTTTTTTTTTGAGCTGATTTTTTAAGGGGGCATTTATAACATGATAAATTAATATATTTTTACACGAGACACAAATAAAAATTTTCAGTTCATTTTCAATGTACTCAACTTGTTAAAAATATCGATTGAAGATTTCTGATTCAGTTACTAATTTCTATTTTCATCACACTCAAGATTTCATTCGCATATCTTCATTTGATGAATGTTTCTTCATATATAATAAAAGTAATATGTATAAAAATGAATGTTTTGAACCAAAATTTACAGTTTTTTTACATAACACAATATTTATATACAGAGATAACGTTCCTGAACACTTTTATTTTCACACCTAGAGATTTTATTAGTCAGAATTTTTTTTATGATTTTTACACATTTTTTTTGACGTATTTTTTTCCGCTGAATCCGAAAAAAATAGTAACTTTTCGATAAAATGTAATCCAAGCCAGATAAATGCAAAAAACTGCCTAAACAAACGTTTTTTTGGATTTTTCACGATGTTCCACCACCTAAAATTAAATTTAAGCAGCACCACGTGAAAGAGCGTCAAAAAAATACAAAAAGAGCATGGCCTTAAAAGTTGGCCAATGTAAAGCCTCCTAATGTAAATATTGATTGAAATATTCAATAATTTTTTTTGAGCGCCATTGGGAATAAAAAAATTAAAAAAAAAAATTGAGCATATTTGTAACAGAAACATGCAACTCTGTGATTTTTTTCAAAGCATTTGGTTGAAAATTGCGCCCAGAATCGAGAAAAAACGAACAATCACATTTTTGAGGTTAGGAGCTTCTAGAGACGACCTAGAGGTCTGAAAATCTAGCTGAAGGAGTCTTTCTATTTATACTTCCGACCTGCCAAACTAGAACCTCGATTGGTTCAAGGGCCGATTTGACCCCTTACCCGGCTATAGCCTTTGTTTTAATGTGATAAAATCGGAAATTTGCTTTAACACACTCTCGAATTGATCTGACTGAATTGTAGAATAACAGTTTTTGTATGCTGTAAATATCCACCAGGAGAGCTGCCTGCAACCACGTTCCCCAACGTGTAAGAATCAACTATAGTGGTTCACGAAATGTTAAATGTATACATTTTCCGTACTTGTAACTAATGCATCTACCTCGGGAAAACGTTTTCGAATAGTTTTTGCCACAAGATGTAAAGCATAATTATATTTTCCACGTGACATGTAAACACTTACAACCGTGTTTTAGAAGAGAATGGTTCACCACCAAATGCATTGTTACGGCATCGTTACTCATAAGTATCGAGATTTGACGTGTTGAGACTTGAAACTTGAAAGTTTTCTAACGCCCTAGGTACCATCCTCAAAATTGCTGCAGTACACAGTTGTAGTATTTTGGCTAGCTATTGGAAATTTCGATTTGCCTACACATAACCAGAGCCACTGATTTTTTAATTAATTTTTTTTTTCTTAACTTGTAAACAATAACATGTATCACACAACAAAACGCACGCTCTTTTTTCCGAAACTGAACCATTTAAACAACCTGACGGTGACAAAGCAATGTACGGTTTTCGCACACGACTCAAGTCTCGGGGCTGGGCTGGGCTGGGGCTCTTTGTAGCGCCGAGACAAATATCTCGCTCTAATCATATTTACCAATCTATTTTAACTTTTTGCGTGCTGAATTCCAACCAGGATTGAATCGGTAAAACATTGGATAAAATATGATAGAGTGGGTTAAATACTGAAGATAAAAAATAGAAGTGGGGAATGATGACTGAACTCTGACATACCATCTACTGAAGTAAAGTTAATAAAGGTTTTTATTATTTAACATTCCTGAAGATGAGTGGAAATTACATAAAGGGCGTTCTAAAACGGGTGCAACAAGACCTGTCTTTTTTAATTTCAACATGACACATGATTTTTGTTATCATAGATAATTTTGTTTGTAGTCCAAAATGAAATTATATGAATCCCAACCAGGATTGACTCGGTAAAACGTTGGATAAAGTATGATAGAGTGGGATAAATAGTGAAGATAAAAAATAGTGGTGGGGGATGATGACAGAACTCTCACATACTCTCTACTGAAGTACTAACAAAATTTTTCAAAAATCTTTAATTGAGTGTGAAATTAATCTACTTTAAGGTTTATAAAAGAGCCATTGGGAATTATTATTTCTAGGTCACTTTCTAATCCACAATTTCAATTATAAGAATTCCAAGTATTGTGAACGTTCAAGTAGAGTCCGTGTCGGATGCTATTATTTGGGCGTGAAGGAAAAAGCGTGGATGGAAAACAATCTCTTGAATTTCACCCCGCCTGACAATTCAACCGGCCCGCCTGTCAGTGGACAGATTCCATTGGTGTCACAGTTGCGTATTTAATCCTGCATAATTGATGGATTCAACTGTAAGTTAATAATTAATACGATTGTCGTAACCCGGGGCCCCGTCACGCTATATAGCGAACGCCGACCGCAGCGTTTAAGGCCTAATAAATCACGGATTTGTTCGAAATAATAGTCAGCCACGGTTAGAGAGGCTTACGCGCTAGTTCAAAACTTTTGTTATGCTTCAAGGATGCAGTGGTGGGTGGGGTACTCTTTTATAAAAAGGTTTCGTTCTTTATCTCTTCGATAGAAGGGGAGACCGAGGTGTTTTGAAACAGAGGTGATTTGAAACAGCACTGATTTCGCGGAACTTAAAATCGTTAGCGAGCCGGTAACGTCGTAATTCAGACGCTTCCCGCTGACCGAAGGCCTCTAAGTTCGCGTCCTTGACGCAAGGGGCGCGGTTGTGTCGTTCTGGCTTCCATGTCTCAACAATCGTAAAAAGCAAGTTTTAAATGTTTTTTTAAGATACCTATATTTTGATAATGTGTTTGTATTTTGCTTTGGGTTATATATATTTCGAAACCTCATTAACTAACAATTCAATTCATAGCACTGATACTGCTCATTCTTTGTGTTTTGCTTCTTGCCTTTTAATTGAATAAAAATTGAGAGGTTTTTTCTTACCGAGGAGATTTGAAACAAACTGTTTTAACTCACCTCGTTTAAGGTTTATATGGCTGACTTGCTTATACGCTGAGGTTTATTTGTCTTTTTCCTTATTTTTTTTTGAGTATGCCACCTGATTACAAAAGACAGACTGATAGAGGTATGTCGAGTCGCAATATATACGAGCTCGCCACAGAAGAAGTAATATGGCGTGATATAAGTATCCGTGATGCGGCTTCGAGTTACAAACTCAACTATATTTCCCTTTAATATATCAGTAGTATATTAAAAAAAAGGCTTATGAAGTTAATGAAAAGGCGACTCTTCCATCTGTTGGATATCTTCAGAGGAAAGGTTACTCTGTGAGTATTTCTTAAACTGCCCTGTTGCACTCAAAGGGGGCGGTGCGATCCAAGATGGGGGCCCATATAAAAATAACGATAATCATAAGAATAATAAGAATATTACTATGATTATGTATTTCTTAAATTCTTTAACTTAATTTGAACCTAATTGTCTTTGTTGACTCAATTCTCGATTTTTACATTGTCAAATTTTTCAATTACTTTGTTGTAACTTTTCGATATTTGTAATAAATCTTTTTAATGAGACGATAGCCAAATCTTTTGCAAGGTGTTGCAATCTTTATCGTTTTAAATAGAAATTTTCAAAAAACGAATACAAAAATAATGTAAAACATACCTGTTTTTTGAAACCGCTTATTGTGCTGTCGAGCAAACACATTCAAATTTCAGCCTAATGGCTAAATTCAAAACATTATTCATCACAAATTCAGTGATTTATCCCTCCCCCAAAATGCGTTCAACACCACCGCACCCCCCCAACCCCAAATGTTTTTTAAATAAGTCATTATTAAATTTCTTACAAACTTCCCACGCTAATTTTAAATTAATTTGTGGAGTGGGCCTACCTAGAGGGTTTTAATTTGCCCTTTTTCCTCCAAACTCAAGCTAGAGAATGGAGTTTTTAATAAGTTTTGAATATAATTCATTATTCCAAACTAGATTGTAACCGAGTTTATATTTATAAAACTGAACGATAAAACAGCAATCGAATGTACGAAAACAATTCACAAACCAACCGATCGATACTCTCGCCGCTCTTAAACTCCGTACTCATATCTAAGGCCCTCCCCCCCCCCCCCCTAATAATTCGGGGGGGGCAAGCAGTAACAATACGCGTTTCGCTTTTTCGTATTGCGCGGAAGCATGATCGTCGGCTCTTTTTCGTTTGTTCGCCCCCCCCGGACCATCTTGGAGTGCCTTTGTGTTTTTTTTAATTTTTTTTTGGCATAAGGAAACCAGAAGTTTTGCCAATACATATTGGCTGTGGAGTATAACAAAAAATGAGACTCCTTCTTGGGTTGACCAGGAAATGGCAGGTGAAGTTTGGCGTCAGTCTTATATGAAACGTCATCCTGTTATTTCTCTCAGACTAGATCAATCACTTAGCCCCTTGGTTCGCAGCCCTTGACTACAAGTTTTAATCGCATATGTAAATGTGGACCTTTTTTTTTTCAAAATTACTCCACTGTACTTAACACAAGCTGCAAGGGAAGGATATATGGAACTTTGACGAGACTGGCATTACTACATTTCAGAAACCTAACCGCATCGTTGCTAGACGAGAACAGAAACCAGTGAGTGCATGTCATGTCTTCGGCGGGGCGGGGAGGGGAACATTAGTTACTATAACTCTAGCTGGAAACGCCCTCGGGAACAACTACTTTGAAAGTTCATTTTTCATCATACTACTTTATTTCTTACATGTTCATGGATAGAACAAGAAGAACTACTTATTTGTTTAATATTTATAGTAACTACTAAGATTTGCTCTGTTCAGTACAAAATATTGTTAAAAAGATCAAATTTCAACTTTGAATGTTTTGAATGAACAAATATTAACTGTTTCAATTCACCTCGACCTCTGTTTCTACTTACCTCGGTATAAGGGGAGTTGAAACAAAAAAGGACTTGTCACGTTTCACATTTACACTTTTTTTGTGTCAGTTATCTGAAAGTGTAAGAAATTGACTATCGATTGGCACTAATTTCATATGCTTTGTCTTTCTAGAATTTTGTGTATGAAGCAACATGTAAAAATTGTTTCAACTCCCCTCGGTTTCCCCAACTTCTCTGTGGTTTGGTAGCATCATATTTCAAATGATCTTGATTTACCCGGATCGAGAGTACGTCCCCCTCCCCCGTTTTCGAGGATGCTGAACACGATGCCAGTGTCAGAATGTCTCTTTGGGATTACGCAACCCCTCAAAACGGACAACAGACAAATCGTACATCATTTCCTTGTAAAAGAACGTCTTTTCCCTCGTTTTCGAGGATGCTGAGCACTGTGGTGGTGTTAAAGATGACTTCCAACCCTCACCAACCCCTCCACCGGTCAAAACTCACCCCCGGGAGGGGTGTTTTTTTATTTTTTTATATCAGCGACAAAACGTCTGTCCCCCCGTTTTCGAGGATGCTGAACACGGTGATAGTGTTCAATATCCCTTGCGACCCCCCATTAACTCCTCCTCCAGCCAAAACTCACCCTCTAAAGGCGTATTTTTTTTATATCAGCGGCAAAATGTCTGTCCCCCTCCCGTTTTCGAGGATGCTGAGCACGGTAGTGGTGTTGAAGATTATTTATGACCCCCACCAACCCCTCAACCGATCAAAACTCACCCCCGAAAGGGGTATTTTTTTATATCAGCGGCAAAACGTCTGCCCTGGCTGGTGGAGGGGGTTAGTGGGGGGTCGCAAGGGATATTGAACACCACCACCGTGTTCAGCATCCTCGAAAACGGGGGGACAGACGTTTTGTCGCTGATATAAAAAAATAAAAAATCACCCCTTCGGGGGTGAGTTTTGACTAGTGGAGGGGTTGGTGAGGGTCGGAAGTCATCTTCAACACCACCATCGTGCTCAGCATCCTCGAAAACGGGGGGAGGAGACTTTGTTTTACAAGGAAATGATGTAGGGGGTGGTTTTTTGGCCGTTTTGGGGGGTTGCGCAAACCCAAAAAGACATTCTGACACCGGCATCGTGTTCAGCATCCTCTAAAATGGGGGGAGGAAGAATTCTTGATCCGGGTAAATCGAGATCAATGTTCGTCCGACCCACGGCCGCCACTAAAACGTAAAAGTCTTATTTTGGTAAGTTATAAGTAATATACAGTTTGTCTCAAACTGGTTATGTATGTATTAGTATGGGGAACGTTTTGAGGATTTTGATCTTCTCGACTTTGTTTTCACATTAGATCTATCTATTTAAACACTTTGTTATTTGTTCAGACTGGAACCGTAACTTTGAAAAGCGTACATCGGGGCCAGTACGACCCTGTCTCCGCGTCTAAAACTACGAACTAAATGTTTAATGAAATCCGACTGCGCGGCGCGTCATTCCCGGCGACATACTGAGGATTGTAATTACAAAATCCTGAACGCACCTGGGTCCCTTTAATATTTAGAATAATAATTGGGGCAGCCGGCAATCAATCAAAATATTAAGCAGCCAGGATTCATTATGGTTACGCGCTTCACCCGCGGGTCGGTTTTATTTTAATAACCGTTCTTATTACTTAACATCTCTACGGACAAGTGGAAATTATCTACAGGGCATTTCGAAACAGATGCAACAAGACTTATCTGCAGTATCTTTTTTTCCGTATAACAAAAATTAATGGAGTGGTATAATTGGCAAAAATTTGATGAAAAGTTGAAAAAAAATCGATGAAAAATAATGGAAGGGGATGATGGCAGAACTCTCACTTATTTTCTGCTGAGGACCGTACCGAATTTTTGAGTAAACTTTTGAAGTGAGTTAAAAATGCGTTTAATAAAGGGTTTTTATTATTTAACATTCGTGGGGATAAGTGGAAATTACGTAAAGGGGTGTTCTAAAAGAGTGTAGCCCCCGATCTAGCAACAATGCGGAGACGGGTCTTGAAAGGGGGTAGGTTAACATAGAATGCACCTTCAGTACAAATTTGAACTTGTTGGAGTCATTTGTTTGTTCTTTGTGACCCCCTAACCCCCAGGGCACCTACCTCTAAAATTTTAAATGGCAACCCCTATTTCTTTTAACATTTTTGAGTTTTTTGTACAATTCTAGATAAGTCCCATATTTCTTTTTTGTTAAAATTTTTGTCAAAAATTGGTAGTTAACCTCATGAATGTATGGAATGTGTATAATTTCTGAATTTTTTATTGGAAAATGATGCACTTTTACAAAAAATTGTTAATAATAAAAAGTTCTTAAAATCACTCAACGCATGCACTGGAATTTTTTTAAAATTTTTTAAGCAATTTTTTGAATATTGCATTGACCATTTGCAAAATCCAAAAAGTTGCTCAAAATTTTTGAAAAAGTGCATTCCCTGCGTAATTTTAAGAAATTTTTATTCTTGACAATTTTTTGTAAAAGTGCATCATTTTTAAATAAAAAATTCAGAAATTAAATACATTCCACACATTCATGAGGTTAACCACCAATTTTTGATAAAAATTAAAAAAGAAATAGGGGTTGCCATTTAAAATTTTAGGGGTAAGTGCCCTTGTGGTTAGGGGGTTGAAAGTAATACGACAACAAATGCCTCAAAAGTTGTTGATATGTAAATTGACGTGTTTCGCCAAATTTTGATACTGTCATTAGTTTAGGCAATATTGAATGCTGTTCGTTTTCAAATTGACACCGTGTATACAATTTAGCTTAAGTAGATTTAAAAGGGTTTTTCTTAGGTCTCCCCTAAGATTGATATTGACCCATCTGTACTTATCACTTCTGCTAATTTCAAGATATAGTTATGTTTGCTTGCTCTGTATCTCTCGTTTTTTCCTTTTCTCACTTTTTTGCTCCTTTGTGTTAAGACATCATAATTAATTGTTTACCTTCTTAATTTTAATAACAATACGCTAGGAAACCGTACTATGTAATACCTGAATTAATTAAAAATGTCATAGGAGACCGATTTTTTAACCTGTCCCCGCTTCAAGCGCCACGCTGTTGCGCTCTTGTCCAGCAATATTATATGGACATAATTAATTCATTGCAATTAAGTACCCAGTATGAAATATTAAAAACCCCACATCGGTTGCACGGAATGCCTGCATTAGCTCAACGTTATGAAATATGCACACGATAAATACGGTGCGATAGTGTACTTATACACTCACCGAAAGGTTAATTTGTCAGGTTTACGTCAAGAGTTCATAACGTTTTCTTCTCGATCATGTGTGCCTTGGAACGTAATTAGTTTTATTTCTGCCAATGTCACTGTCAGTGCAAATTTTTATTAAATGTGCCTGACTTATTACTATGAAAACACTGTTGTTATTTCGTCAATCTAAATCTAAACCGTAACTATTTTACAACATACAAAGTGTGTGCCAAGTAGGGTGCTACCCAAACGTTGCTTTGTGAAACCAGGAAATGATTTTGAACCCTATTTCGCAAGACGTGCTTAGTAAATCCTTGCTGAAAAGTCAGTTACGTTACATACTGCGTGTGTATTCTTACCATGAGTCACAAGTCTACATGGGTCACAAGTCAAGTAAGGTGCAGATTCAGGCTCAGAACGAATAAAGTAGGTAAAGGATCCATAATTACCAATTTTACAGTGATGTACCATCAAAGGGTCACAATTGACGCCACAGAAACGATATGTTTGAAAACATTATCCAAACATTAACAGAAGGTTAAAAGCAAGTTTTTTGTAATTATTTTCTCATGTTCCTCATTGAAAACTCCAAGGTGTTCTGGAAATTGATCTAGATGAGAATCGACAAAGTGCAACTTCAAATTCATTAAACAAAATAAGTTTTAGTAGTTGTTTATCATATAGGTAGCTGCTATACTTCTGACTTTGGACGTCAGGTTAGTCAGATAATATCTAGTAAGTTAATTTGGTCTGTCTATTCCCATTTCTTCCCATACCTGTTTCCATAATTCATAGCAGTTCGAGTTGAACAAACATGAATTGGAACACTTTACCTGATTTTTCTCGAATGTTTGAGTATCAACTCTTATTTTTTACACAAATTTGTGTTTAGGAGGTCAAAATACAAAGGGATAATGTGATAGCAAGCCCAGCAAAGACTACTCCTTTTATTTGTGGGCCAGTATTAATAATTTCTCTTGGTGTACAATGACATTAGCCGACTTTAACAAAATTGCTGTTAGCCTTTCAGGTCAGTGTTCACATTTTCATGATGCACTACAGGTACTGTTATGTACAAATGGAAAACGTATACCTAATTGGTAGTTATATAAATTTTTCATGTACCCATTCAGAGGAAGGTTGTAATGCATTTGTGATTGTCCATACCCTAACACTGATGACCAGATAAGGTCACGCTACTGGGTAGTTTTACTGTATTCCAGGCTAAAGTGAAGTAATGGTGTACCTTGGGTAGTAATTGTGCACCGTACGTTAAGGGGAAGTTTTCATCTAGCGACCTAAAAATGACACAATTTTCTCTATTTTTTTTTTCATGGAAGGAAGTAAATAAAGAACTCAACTTTTTTGGTACTTATTTAATAGGTCTTAAAGATTGTTTAATTTTTTTTTTAGTAAAAAATAATATAATAATAATTGTTTATTTATGCTGAAACATGGCCGCCTCAAAAAAAAGTTTCCAAGTGGGCGCCACTGTAGCGTTTCTAAATATTATCTGAAATCAGAAATTCAAAAATTTTTATGAAATATATTACATTTGTTAGATCTTGAAGTTTATAAAATCAATAAAAAATCGAAAATTGAAAAAAATTAATTTAAAATCTGAATCTATAGCATTAATCAGTACCCCTCAATATCTTCATATGTGAAATTTGAACAAAAAATATACGAGATATTTCTTCCTATACGATGTTTCTACCTATACGATTCGATATTTTGCTCAAACTTGAGCAAAATATCGAATTTGATAGCCGGTAGACGAGCCAAGTGTGTCATAGAATAATGTCAGGACAGTTGAGTATTATCTGGAATCACTTAAATTTAATTTTCGTCTCAAATTCTCCTTGTGTACTCCAAAAATGTTCAAATCTTGTTTCTATATCACCTTGTTTTAGTATTGGTTGAAATGTTGTTTTAGTTTCATTTCAATGTATTGCTTAAACCAATTTTGGGTGTAAATCTGGAACATGGTTGGTTTTTGGCTGGTCTTGGCTGCGAAAACTCCAAAATACCATCTGATTTCAGCTTATTAACAACCTAAAAAAGTATAGGGTCAAACGGGGTAAAAGTGAAACACCAAAAATTTTGGGTAAAAATGCAACAGGGTCTACAACTGTACTTATGCTATATATACAGAATATTAGAAAATACCAATGTGTAATTTCATGCTTCTATAATATAGCTACAAATTTTGACTTACTTAACTGTACAAAAGGAGTTTGTACAGTTAAGTAAGTCAAAACTTAGTTTTGACCAAAGTTGTCTAATTTTTACATGTATAGAAAAACTGTCAATTTAAGTTAAATTTTGGGGTAAAAAAAATATATATTTTAAAATACTCTGTTTTATTTTTTCCGAAGAGTTCATTTTTAGCCATTTCAGTAACTAACTCTTTCAAAGTAAGCAAATAAACGAGAGTTTCGCATTTTCCCTATATGTTTCACATTCTTCCATATACAGGTCAAAAGTGAATCAGAATTTTCAATTTTTTGCAAGTAAATAACATAATATTTTACAATTTTTGAAGTACCGATGAACAGTGGATGCAAAGTTGTATTTGTCCACTAGAATAAGTCATATTTTTTACATGTTTTTGATAACAGAACTTCACAAGTTTCCGAAACTGTTTCATTTTTACCTCGTCTGAAGGAAAACCTTCTATATTCTTTGTTTAAATTGTACGGATGGGGATCCTGATTACCGTTATTGTTTCAGATTTTGATTAAAAAAAATCGATCAGTAGGCATATTGAATTTCAAGAGTATCAAAAAAATCATAGCAGGCCATGGAGCTGTGTCTTAGAAGTGACGGTGGGGTCGAAAGGAGCCGTTTTTGAAGCCCTCTAAAAAAATGTAATCAATTATCTTTAAAATTGATTATATATTTGTACATAAATAAAAGTGGACACCATGTATATACTATTTAACATTTTCTAATAAAGTTAATTAATGAAGAAATAAGGTAAATTAGAATCTGAAACAATTTCAATTTTGGATGTGTGAATATTTAAATAAAATACACTACCTTACAAAAAAGGTCTAAAAAACGTGGCTTTTACGACACTGTGAAAAATACCCCAGAAGTTTATTTTACATTACAATCCTTTCAATTCATCAATTGTTTTTAAGGTGATTAACGATTTTGATATAAGTACATATGTATATTATAATTGTCATATCTAGTCCCTCCAACCGATTTGGGACAAGCGTTTCATTGTTACCTGTAAATTAAATTAACTAAATTGATCGTTTCACCTTTCAAATCTCTTTTTCACGATCAATTTTGGTAGTGGAGGCTCTATACACGAAACAGCGTTAAAAGCAAGCCCGAACTGCCCACAACTCACCTTGAGGGAAGGCGACCAAAAGAGGGATAGCTCCCCGTTCTGTTATTGCGGCCACACGTCGCTGCGGCTTAGGTGTATGGAAATTGGAGGCCAGGGGCGTCCCTGACAGCGAAGGATTTTATTAGAGAATGTTACTCGTAAATATGTACAGTAAAAGCTTGACAGAAATCCAACAAACAACTACAGTATAGTCACACACATACCATATAGTGCCACAAACTTTTAGTAGACATAAACAGTTCCACAAAACCACTAGACATACCCTAATAAATAGACATATAGAAAGGGATCTTACCTTACAAAAGGTCAAGGAAAGTTTATCTTTGATATTTATAATTCTTACGTTTAGTAAAAGTCTAGTAAAATCTACCTATTGTCTGGATTAAAATAACCGCCTCAGAAAGAGACCCGAACTTAGAACTCTAATGTGACAAATTAATCCCGGCAACGGGACGTTATGATGAGCGGTGTAATTCGGGTAGATCGCCACTGATCGCCTTTTGTAATCGCTTTTTTTGCACTTTCTCAGACGTTCCATATGGAATGAAAGTAGGGTAAACTAGCGCATTGTCCAAGTACAATAAGATGCGAAAACAACTGTGCATAAGATATTCTGGTTATTTCATGTTTTAGGCATAGAATAAAAAATTATTTTCGTGTTTTTTTTTGTACAGTTTAATTGTCATTACATAACATATTTATAAGTAAACTAAACGTCATAATTGCATTCTTTCAGTTTGAATTATGCATTTTTCTCCACTTGCCTCTCACTTATAATTAGTTACGCTACGGTAGGTAATGTGCTTGCTTTGATGGCTATTATGCCTATTAAAAGTTTGTGACAAAAGTAGGTCTATTTGTCCTCATCAGGTCAGAATTTGGAAAAAAATGATTATTTAATTAATGGTGATTTAAATGATTAATTAAAACTGAAACAAACAATTTCGCTTAACGTATGCATCCATTTCGATCGTCAACTGTTTTCGAGAATTCGTCCATAACATTTTTAAATTGGTTTATTATTTTTGGTGCTATCTTAAAATTGGTATGTCTGCTGGTATAGCCTTCCATCTACAAGTATCCCTAAAGAAAATAATCGAGGGGTATAAGGTCTGGAAATATCCGATGCCACTGTACTGGTCCTCTTCTACTAATCTAACGCCCAGGAAAAAATCACTCAAGTAATCTCGAACAGATTGAGCAAAGAATTTCTAATATTTCAAATTAATCTAATCTCAAAGAAATTTTCTAGTGTAAGGCGGTGACATATTTATGAAGTCGTTTTAAGTAATAGTATATTTACGATATACAATCATTAAGGACGACATCTTTCGAAAATAGTTGAATCAAATATTTTTTTTTCAAATTAAATTAAATTAAAATTTGACGAGTTATTTTTTTTCTTTTCGTAAAATTCGCTTGTTTGAGTTTTAATATATTATAGGGTAGCTGGAGGCTCTATACACGAAACAGCGTTAAAAGCAAGCCCGAACTGCCCACAACTCACCTTGAGGGAAGGCGACCAAAAGAGGGATAGCTCCCAGTTCTGTTATTGCGGCCACACGTCGCTGCGGCTTAGGTGTTTGGAATAGTTTTTTTCTTTTCGTAAAATTCGCTTGTTTGAGTTTTAATAAATTATAGGGTTTAACAATTTAGGGATACTAAAGGGTGTACCAAAATTTACACAAGAATTGAATTAAATAGAAAACAGCTTTTTTTTCAATTGTATTTTTTTTACATAAATTACATAGGATAGGGTTCTGTATGCAATAGCACATCGGGCAAATGACTTCCACGGCCTTGCTGGCACATACGCACTCTTTTGTCGAAAATTTCCATGACCATTCTGCATAAATGTGACTGAATTTCATTGATGTAGCAGTCTCCCTGAATTTTTTGAATTACTGTCTTCACAGTTGACGAAGTTCCTTCCTTTATATCTAACAAATAATAATAGCTATATTTTTAACATTACCAGTTTGAAAATGCCCACTGTATAAAGCTCTTCAAAGATTAAATATCGTCTTACTGATAAACTTTAACGATTTAGAAAAAGTAAAAGATCTTTGATATACTTTGATAGTTTTCCTAACAAGCGTAAAAACCATTTCATTACGAGGGATCCAAAGGACGAGACGACCGTTTAGTCGGATGAGCTATTAAAAAAGGAATCGCGGTAAATAATTCCGGTCTCAAAGAAAGCCCTGAGACGTTCCCCGCGGACTTTTAATAAAAACGCATTTCTCTTTGCGTTTCCGCCCGAAGCGCCACTGCATTCAATTTCCTCCGACAAAAATGCCGAGTTTATCATGCCGCTTAAATGGATAAAAGACCCAAAGGCTATTTGCTCGCCAGCCCCAAACAAGGGTGTATCGATCAAGGCCCCATATTTTATAACCAATACAGGAAAATCACTCTATTCTCGACGACACATTTTCTTTTAGGGGCGAAGAATAAGGCGAAAAGTTGTTTTCTTTAGTATGCGACATAGACACTCACTCTTTATGCATGAAGATCTCATCGATAAATACCTACTCATAAAATGCTGAAAACATTTACTCTGTGTTATTAGATGTTGATTCAAGGACAGGTTACTTTTTAATAATAACCTAATGTAAGATTTGTTCCAACATGTAGGTATTGGAAACAGTTTAGAACCGTACGGAATTTAAATTTGCATGCAAACAGACATAGAACTGATTCCGGTATCAGTTCAGAGAGCGTTGCAACACTACCCGAATTCATTCCTAATTGGTTCGAGAACGGTGAAATTAGTTCCTTATTCGAGGATGGAACTGTAAGACTTGGAACTATAACACATGCGTAGTAACAACGACTTCGAACTTTGCGTAATAAGGTATGAGAATATTCAATTAATATAGTGTGTATAACGTCGTTGTCAGGTCACCTAAAAAAAAACTAAAAATAATCGAACTTCATTTTAATGCATACAAACTTATAATCTAGACCCTGGAGTGGTTACTGGAACCTTCGGCGTAGAAATAAAACTGGACGTTTTCCACGAAACACGAACTATTCTTTACTATACTTTTCTCGACGCGCGTTTCGCCAACTAAGTTGGCATCCTCAGGAGAAGATTAAAACTAAATTCTAACCTACACACTTAGACTTCTAAACACACTTAGTATTGGACCATTGTCCTTATTCATACTACTGTTACATTTAATGTTTTCTAAACCTTCAAAAGCATCCAACTGTCTACTGTTTGTTACATTTCTAATTAATTTGGGTCATGTGTTCTTTATATCTAGTCAAAATAGATCTTTTTTGTTAGCCCAATATACTTTTGATCACAATCTTTACAACTTATTGCATATATTCCTGACTTTTTGTTATTGTCGATTTTATTTTTAGAGTTGCCCAAAAGCGTCTGTATTTTATTTTTAGAATTATAAAGTGGCGAAAGAATTCTAAACACGGGTCGAGAAAAGTATAGTAGTTAGGTGTTTCGTGGAAGACCTCCAGTTTAGTTTTTTTTTATATATATAATCTAGGCCAAAAACTGTATAACTAAGTATATCATTATTATTAGCCATTATTACTGTTATGTGGTCGATTTCATGCGGAAAAAATAGAAAAAAACCTCCTATACCACCACTGCCTCAGCACCAATATGTTTTCTCTTAAGATTGGAAAATTTGTCAGCAGAAAAAAAGATTTTCTGCTTACTACATACAGTCATGCCTCAAGAGTTACATAGCCAAGATTGAGGACATTTGTAGAATATTTTTGTTCCTAGGGGAAAACCTGAGGGTCATGGAGCAATGGGTATGGACATGACAGACCATAGAAGAATCTCATAAAGATTATATTTTGATGTGCAATTATTTTGTTATATATGATTCTATTTTATTTATGTTTTATGAATTTAAAACTCCTAAAAAGTTACTACCTGGCTCTTTTTTTATACACTCGGCTTCTTTCGAATTAAGTTGTGAAACTACAGTTTTTATAGTTTCAAAATATTGCACATATAATAAAACACGACGTTTAACCAAGTACCCCATCTTGTTAAAATCGGTTGCGGTGGCTCAGGAATTTCCGGGTACATGATGAGATTTAAGACGTAAACAGAACTTTAGTTCCTGCTATTAACTGATCCACTTGTGGATACAACTTTCTTACGGTATTTGCTACAAGATGTGGTGTATGAATTTTGCCAGTAACGTAAAATAAATCTGGATATACAGATCAGGTCTTATTATATATAGCACCATCGCAGATACACATTGTAACTCGACTAGCGGAAATTTCAAATTGTTTATGTGTAGACACTACTAGATCTGTAACTCTGTTATTGCTGCGGTCTGCTGGGCCTTTTACAGGTTAATAAATAGGGCCGTGAAATAGAATTTCTGCGTACGACAATAAAACGATATAGTATACGTACTATAATATATAATATAGACATCCAAAAAAAAAAACGTCATCAACTCTGGCTACGAACGAGAGAAGCGGAAGTGTTATATCAAACTTTTGACAAGTGACTGTCAAAATTTGTAAAATAAATAATGGCTGTCATATAATGTGACTCTTGATAAGTAAATAAGGTTATAAATTCCATTAAGAATAGAAATACGTCTCTTTTTTTCTCGGCCAACTTTGATGACGTTTTTTTTATGTCTCTATATTAGCCACAGAATATATACAGGGATAGAAAGTCCAAGATTTCAAAGCCGATCATTAAAAGATAGAAAAGAATAAACTCTTCAAGTAAAGGGAACTGACAGAGAAATATTATAGCCTTAGTTGCCAGACTGACATGTCATTTTAAAACTATTATGAGCGTTATTCTCTGTCCTTCGTGTTTACATCAATAGGGTAGCAATAAAATTATGTAGACGGGACGCCCCGCTCATAAATTATAATGCGCACGTGTGAATTGAATTCTTGTCTAGACTCTAGAGAACAATAACCAATTCGGCGATAGGCGGTCGGTGATGGGACGTGTCAACTACCCCCTCTTTTCACTTTCTATCACGCGCCGGTCTCTTACGTTTCTTATACGTGTACGAGCGTGAAACACCGTGGCATCTAACTGTCTTTGTCTGTCCTTTTTTTCCCTTCCGATGTGTCTGGTTTGGGGTTTGTTTTGCCTCCAACACTGCAGCCTTCAGGCTTACTGTATTTCCAGTTTACATCGTTATTTAATGTGAATAGGTTTGTTACCTTTATGAGGTTTAGTAGCCTTTTCACAAGATTTTTCTTTGGAAAGGCCTCCTGGGGGTTTTCTATTTACAGAAGACCGTATCTCCAATGTGTTAGTGCTGGGCACTCTAGTATAATGTGTCGGGATGTTTCCTCCTCCTCATTACACAGTCTACAAATAGGTTAATCTGAATATATGCCCATTCTGTGTAGATGTTTCCTAAGGTGACAATGCCCGGTTATGAGTCCCGTGATAAGCCTTATCTGATTTCTACTCAATCGCAGAATCTCGTCTGTCAGTACTTTTGATGGTGTCTTTACCATCCATTTACTGTCTGTTTGTCCTGGTATGTGGTTCTGGTCTGGTGGTCCTGGTACCCATTTAAGTGTTACCTTAAAGTTTGCCAGAGCTCGGAGGGTTTCTAGGCAATCCCAGACCAGTTGTCTGTCCTTACTGGTGTCTTTTAACGTATTCTCTTCTACACATGTATCGCCAATATGTAAAGGTGCAATTTCCTAATCTGTATGTCTGTCGTTTCGTCGACAGTAATCTACTTTTATATTACTCAATTATTAAGTGGTTCTGAAGAAGGCAGTTTCCACTGAGGGATAAACATTATCCGAAATTGTCTAAATTGTTGTTTTGTACTACATTTAAAGGTATATTAGATGAACTTAATATATACATATTATATTAACTCCATATCACCTTGTTACCATCATATCGTAAAGGATATTCAATACGAAGTGCATGTGGAGGAAAGCCCGCTGACGACATATTTCACCGACGAACACGCGCATATATGCTAGCAGAACGGCTAAAACTGCCTGCGGGTACAACAGGAAAATTCCTCGTCCGTGTTCCGACCCGAGGCCGACTAATCATACAAAATACAGGACGGGAGAGTTGGTTGGCGCCCCCTTTAAGTGAAATGAAAATGTGATACTCGAGATGAAGGCTTATTTATTCATCATGAGTTTCTGACTGGACTATACCTATATGTAATATTAATCGTTCTATTCGTTGTAACAGGGGCGCAGTTCAATAATTTTAATCGGCCATTCCAATAAACGACTTCATCCAGCGACGCCGTATCCTACAATGTTGTACTCCTGCTGTCGCATGCAAAAGAAACTGCATAATTCAGGCTTTATGTGCCCATTCGGCGGGGCGATACGATGCAATTGAGCGCCTATACAACCGCCCAATTTGATAGAACAAGCCCGGAACGGCACCGGCGCACATATAAAGCTGTCCATTGGGTCGAATTAAATTTTAGAATAAATTTTGATCGGCCTAGGCCATGAATATCTGAACATCTGCGGTTCAAATTCTATGAATTCCAGCGCGTTGATGGGGATGCGGCCTAATGTAAGGTGGGAATAGAAGAAAAACCGTTTTGTTTGTCTCCGGGTTCGGATGGTTGGAGGTGAACGGCGATAAAGTGGAATATACGGTTTTTAGATGGTCGGCCGGTTGAAATGGAAAATTCGATTTTTCATTTGCTCCAGATCCACAAGTTAACATTTATCGAACAATAAATAAGAAAATCAATAAAACACGCATCGTAGATATGAGCATAATCAAGTAGGTATTTTTTTGTTTCAGGAAATGTCCGTGTAAGTTAACGCGCTATGAATCATCGAAATTACTAATTCGTGGTTCCTATTTTTTTTGATTAGATAATTACACAGACACACAAAAAAATAAAGTGTCACTGCTTTGAGACCTCAATTACGTATGTTTATGTATTTTTTTAAAGTTTAAAATAATTTTATGTGCCGTTAGTGATTAATTAATAAACGCGTGTACATAGTACATATCTTCCACACTGTACGTATTTATTTTAGAGTTTGTGCATATTGTGCTATTGTGCAATAATAGCACCGTCGTTACCATTTGTGGATAAACTGAAGGAGATAGACGTACACGCCGAGTATGTGAAAGACATTTAGATTCGAATATCCATCAACAAAATATTACTGGTACTGTTAGAAAAAAGGAATTTTGGTTTGATTTGTGCATAATGTTTTGCGCATGTAGCCTTTCGTGGAACATGGTCAACGATACTCACTTTAGACGTTTTTTTTTTGCCAAATATGTATCCGATTTTCTATTGCCTACTAGACATGCATTGCGTAAAAATGTTTACAGAAGACATAGCAATGTGTCATAGGAAATATCAAGGAAGACCTACCGAATACACTTATGTGGTTGACAGTGGACGAAACAACAGATTTTTGTGGTAATAAGGTGGTTAATATTCTGATACGAATTTTAGGTGTTTCAGATATTTCCTCCCGATAATGACAGCTAGTAACCGGGTTTTGCAAACAACCGCTAAAAGTATAGAAATAGTAATACACGTGCATTGTCTCCTGTAGATATAAAAAATAATAATGCACTGATGTTTGTGGTAACAAACAATTGTTAGTGATACAAACAACTGTGCGAAATTCTTGAAAATAATGTACGTGATGTGTCGTCCTCTGTCCATGTGGACTATTTTTAATTTGCACCTTTAACTTCAGTAGATGTGGAACGATCATTTTCCTTCTACAACCATATGTACAGGCCAAATCGCTCACGTTTAACGAGAATAAATGGTTGTGGAAACGTACGCTCAAGCAATGAAGACAGGCGGTGTTTCTGAATGACATAAGCGACAGGTATATACATTATTAACACATTTTTACTCCTGTCTTTTTGGTCTCTCATACGTATTTCCGTCAATCACATGACATTCGAGTCCATCTCTGCGTTGTAGCACGCTTTCCGGACCCCAATAATGATTGAATATGGCGTGTTTAAAAAATTGTTGATTTAAATACAAGGTGCCCTTGAATTTAATTTTTTTTCACGTCCCTAATCTCAAGGTCGTTTGGGTCAACTGCTCATTTTCAAATGGAATGACCTCGTCTAGGTTCAGGGTTCGTATTTTTGTGTAGATACACATATATCGTTTAGGCAGTAGATATATTTTTTCTGAGTATCTTAATAATAATTTGCGAATAACATCAACGAGAAATTATTATCGACAATATCGGCGCGACCAATAAACAACTTCGTTCTTTCTCCTCTTTTTCCGCGATAAACCGTTATTGACACGTATTGTGATGGAATAAAACCGAGACGAGGAACGTAATTAATTTCGAAGGGATGTGAGACTAATAGTTGGGTAGCTGGTGAACGTTGCGTACCGTGTTTGATACTTGGTTACAATTCTGCAAATTGATTTAAGTATCCGTTAAAATAATGCGATAAACGAGGCCTTGGTAACAGAGACAATAAAGTAATTTCTAAATTCGTACTTATATATATATATTTGTATTGGTTTCATTTATTGTATTTATCCACTCCTGCCTATGGTGTAGTTATAATAAATTCACATATAGTTAAAAACCTTATATTGATTAGTTTTTTCCCCATTGACCCCCATCCCCCACGCCTAAACCTCAGCTGAGTAAATTACAATTTTAAAGTGCACCAATATTAGCTCTGCCTTTGGCCCCAATAGACAAAACCTGAGATTGTGCTCATTTCTTGTTTAGCCTGCAGCCGTGAATGCTTCAAGAAGTACTATAGGTATGATATTATTTATTCGTGGGTACCTAATACAGCTCTCGGGTGTGGTCGTTTTACTTCGTACTACGTTCGTTCTACGCAGTTCGTGGGCAAAGTTATTCTTGGTGTACTATACGTACTTGCAAACTTAGAAATTATATGCGCGTCAAGTTTTATGTTAATGTCTTAGAGTATTTTAGAATCACATACAAAGTAACAAAAAACTATACTACAGTTTGCACTGTAGTATACTGGACAATCTCAATTCAAAATATAGTTAGCTCTAACATATGTAAGTACCAAATTTTCGTGTGAATCTTAAAGTATTTAATTCGTTGTTATCTTAAAACGTTCTCAATTTATCGTCTGCACAAATATTCACAGACAGACATCATGGAATTTTGTTTTACTCGGACCTTAAGAATTTTGAAAGCGGGATAGGCGATAAATTTAATAAACAAATTCCTTGCAGGATTTATACCGCTACGAATCATTGTACCGAATGTTAGCCAGCTCCTAGACCATAAGGCGCTCCGAAAAAAAGTGTCCAGTGGAGAACGCGTGGCGCAGACATTTCGTAACTCTTTAATTGGCGGCGAGAGGGTGGAGATAAATCAATTAAGTGTGCCGGGCCTTGATAACCCAATTAGGAAAACGGCCCGGCCCGCAAGATGGGACGCCCGTCCCGGGAAACTGACTGATATTCGTAGTCGAGGAACCGGTGATACAGAAAAAAAATTATCCTTAAAATCAAAGGACGATTATCTCAAAAACTATACCAGGGCTCAAAAACAATGACACCCTCTAAATGTGTGACTATAGAATTGTAAAAATAAAAATATACTTACTTTTTTTTAATTTCAAGTGAAGTTATTAATTGGGACTTTGTTGTATTGCATCACTTTTGTTACATTTATAAAGTGTATACAAGTCTGCTTTTTCTTTTATATTTTCTTGTCCTGCTCCAAGGAAGGATTTTAAGCAAGTCAACAGTTTTATTATACAAGTTTCGGCAAAATTCAATTCTGGAACGACGCATATATGTTTTTAACTTTTTTCAACTTTTTTTACTATTTATACCCATTTTTTAGTATTCTACTATTTTTTAGTTGTGGCAGCCATCTTTGATTTTTTAATAGCACTCTATTTTTCATTCTTCCCTTGCAATCAGCGCACTATTTTGCGTACGACTGTATAAAATTTTCATGGAATAACAAAGGAGTATTCCGAGAAAATTTTTTTTTTTGCAATTTGTTTAATTTGGTAAGTTGCCCAAATACAGTCAATAATTTAATATTTGATACCTACCCACAGTATAAACTAGTAATTACCATGAATATTGTTTTTTCTCCATCACATATCTTTAAAACACTTTTGACTTTTGGCATTTCCGGACCCGGTGCTATTTGACATCTATATTTGGCATCATCCAATTTGACAGCAATTATCCAATATAATGTAAAAAGTATAATATTCCAAATAAATGATTATCAAAAAAAAAAACAGAAGGTAAAAGAGAAAGTACCTAAATATTTTAATTTTACTAAACCGTAATATCTCAATAGTTACATACTACGTAAAAAGTAATACCTATATGATTACCTCAGTTGAATATAGAAACAAAAAAAGGTACTAAAACAAATAATAAATGCATAATACGTAAATTTGTAGCTACAAATCTTATGAAAATTATTACAATATTGGTTTATTAAACAATTGGGGAATGATAAAAAGTGGAAAGATTTAATTTGTGTGTGTTCATGTAAAGCAGGCCTTGGGGAAAAAAGTAAACACATTATGGCCATTCTTTTGTACCTGTAGGTATATATATGTCGGAATGTGACATGACAGGCGTATGCGTACGTATCTGTGGTCCGACTCGTTTCTGCCAACTTTTATTTGTATACATTGTATGTATGTAGAGTTAATTTAACATAATATTTCACTTTATGTTATTAACAGTAACATGTAGTCATTTTTTTTATGTAAGGACCACACTTTCGTTTTTGGAATAACTGTTTTCACTTTTAAACCGATTTTCCATGCTTTCAATTGTAATTACATTTTCGTCCCACAAGCATTGTGTTTAATTTTAGGAATTTATGAATATACGCATTTAAATAATTATTGCCTCACACTGCCACAATTTACTAAATAACACCTATCTTTGTATGAACTTTTAGAACGTGGAAGATATATTCCAACATCCATAGCTATCCTTTTTGTTATAAGAAGAAGTGAATCCGATTTCGATACCAAAGCAAAGTTGTAGACCGAGAGTATTTTGATGCTTTCTACTTTGACCACGAGATGTTGTACTAGCCATGTCAGATCCCAATAGGAACAGCGTTTTTCAGTTGTTACTGTAAAACGATTTTCCAAATCCTATTTTGACTTTTTTTGGATGTTCAAATATATTCTCACACAGACTGTATCATTGTAATTTCAGCTTTCGCGTGAGAATCAATCTTTGTCGCGCTCCACTTACAACCGCGTACTCGAAGACAATCTATCACGGAGCAAAATTCTCACAAATAAACAAACGATATACGCCCGATATATCGACAAGTACACGAAGCAAAAACGCAACTGCACGACAACGATAAGGCGCTGCCTCCACCCCTCGCCGGAATCGAGGCGTACGGATATTAGTTTTAAATAATGCATAATTTAGTGGCGCGATCCCGGGGAGATATTATTTTTCCATTATAGTTATTTATAGAGGGCCCGAGCGGGGGGACATCAGTAGTGGCGTCACGTGCTCCCTGCTAATGCCTGCACCAGCCACGGGATTAGATAAGTCGGCGTGTATTATCGTCTGCGTGCGTTTTGGACGCTGTCTATATAGGGTGTCCCGAAAAGCAATGTTAAGCTGAAAGGAGGCTATAGATCAGGAACTGACTGGACATGTGACAGAAAAAATGTAGACGAAAGTGTCTTGGTTCTCTGGATGTTCTCTTGTTAAACTCTCTCTGTTGTCTTTTCTCTGGACTCTTGTTAAACTGGTGAAAACTACCTCACCAATCGAAGGTCGATTGTTGATTTTCTTTGTTATATCGAGCTGAATAGCCCGCGATTTGAATAAACCATAACATTTTACAACAGCAATCGCAGTACTATTTAAAAAAGATGGATTATTTAAGGTTTTAATCATTATATCGGATCGGATCAGATAAAAAATACTGTCCCTAGGGCCGATGTTTAACGGAGTAGTGATAAGTACAGACCAAGGAATGAGATCGGTCGTGTCACAATAGTCCTTCAAGCGATATCTCTTTTTAATATGTTTTGGCTCAGCTATGGTTGCAAAAAGGTAGTAATATTCAAAACTTTTAAACATTTTTTATTTAAAATATAATAGTTTATTTTATTAAATATAATAAATTATTTAAAATAAAACTTATGGTAGTTTTACAGTAACATGTTGTCAACAAACTAATGCAGCATGTTACACCCCGTATTTTACCCTATTAGAACAATGATTTGAGTCAGTATAAGTGTAGGTGGTGATCATCGTACTTATAAAACTCATTCAGCTTTTAAAGCTTTATATTTTCAGACCCACCGGAACTCGAGTCCAATTTAGGCATATTAGAGAGCAGCGTTTTTTTTTCTCATGGCAATGAAATCAGTCGAGACTCGTTCATTGTTGTTGGTCATTAGATATATCACACTGATGAGACCTAACAAGGTCGAGATCCCAATCTGTGATATCTAATGACAAATTACAGTGAACGGGAATTATTCTCATTGTCCTATGGCTTAACGAATCTACTGTTAGTGGTGTGCTCCCGGGAATGACATCTAGTGGTTGCTGACCTTGTCTCAGACTCACCGAAACATGTCGGGCCCCGTTTAGACTCACTAGAGGACAATACACCATGTCACCGTTTTATTCTCCTGGCTGGGATATACATAAGTCCAGACTCTTGTTCATTCTTATTGGTTGACAGATATATCACACTGATGAGACCTAACAATGTCAAGATCCGGATCTGTAATGTCTGATGACGGATGATCGTGAACGGGAATTGTTTTCATTCTATTAATTACATCGTCAACACTTCTTTGTGTTTTAATTACTGCTTTAATATACACCTTTTTTATTTAGTCGACTTTGGTAATGTTTTTTATTTAATTTTATTTTTTTTTATATTAATATAAATTTGTTTTTGTTTTTTTTATAAATATTTTTGATATCGTTTTTATTGGTATTTTAAAGTTCACATAAACTGTATATCCCAGCGTGATACTTGGACACAAAACGCTCTTTCTTTTATTCACTAGGGCCGGTAAACTCTATGATAATTAAAGTATAAACCTTATTATTAATTAAAGTATAAACCGTTTTAAGCGCAAATTATATACGCGTGCGTAAATTATATACGCGTGCATACGTACGCCACTGACCGTGCCTGTTAACGCTCGCAGGTACTGGTAATGTGACATAGTACGCCGAGCCAGCTGTGGATACTTAGATGTAGTTAACCATGCGTTGTGGCTCACTTTCCGGACAACAATAATCACTAATCACGTCAAACAAAAGTGGACCGTTTATCACAACGAAACAGTGAGAATGTACTGCGCGCTACGAATATTTCGCCAAACACATCGGCATCATCTCTCTCATATTCTACGTCCTATTAACAAAAATTACGTAATAATCTTCTGTTCATTGAACTACATTCTTATCGCGTCGACCGGGAAACTACATTATTATGCCGGAACGACAAGAGCAGCCCGAGTTCCCTCTTCAACTCTTAAACGGGCCATCTTCCCCGCTAATTACAAAAAATAATTACCGAGCCGGCGATCCCTTTAAGATACAATCCGAGCCCGCTTATCAGCCCCAATTGGTTCGTTAACTCACTGAGAAGCACAATAAAGTGGGCGACCCCGATAAACAATTTGCTGGGGCCGCTCGCCCGGCGCGTCCGCCATTCTCTGGGAGAGGCGGCGGCGGCGTCTTCTTCTCCTCTCTCCACGGTTCGCTGATGGCAAGACGCATCAGCGTTATCGTTATGATGGATACTAGCGGCATATTTACCCCTAACGATATGCGAAAAGGAAATTAAAGATTGCGCGATAAGTCACAGTCGCCTTGGAGGCCTGCGCGAGCGAAAATGTCGCTCCACGTCTGCGACTAACGTTCGACACTTTTTCTTTGGATGTCCGTGAAGGTAAACGAACGAACGTTCGGCTCTTATGGTCAATAAGTCACTTTCGAGCATACTTTGTAACAAAGGACGCTTGTGTCGCTACGTGAGTCTTCAGGTGACGAACTGTAGACTAAACTGGCGAGCTAAATATAATGACTGCTCACACATCTCTACCTCAACTGGATCTTGTGATTATACATTCAGTAGTTATATTGTGAGAGTTCAAGGTAACTGATGCGGGAGCCTGATGGAGATGGTCATGGTCACGGTTACTGTACGAGTATATGATAAAGTTATCAATATCGCAGATGAGATAGTGGATCAGGTATCGGTGATCTTACATTGGGCTTGTTCTCTCACCGTATAACTACTGATTTTATAAGACTTTTGTTGCGAACCAAAAATAAATCCACACACAGAATATGCTTTTTCACCGAATTCACAATTTATTAATTTTTTTTTATTCAGAGGTTGATTTAGAATGAGTATCCATTTATGGGATCCTGCTATATACATGAATGTTTAAACGAAACTCTCAAAATCTCGTGACAAATATTTTGTTTCTCATCAAGACCGAATATAATAAATTTGAATTGTAACATTCAGTTGTTTAAACATCACTCTTATTAAATTAAAACCACATTCAACAAAAGTTTGTTCAGTACTTACAACTGTGTTCACTGTGAACTGACATCAAGGTTTGAACGACAGGCTGACTACAGGGTGACATCAATCTAAAGACATATATCAATTTTAGCCCCCAAGTGATCAATTTAATTCCAGAATTAATCAACCTAAAGTCACATTTAGTAAGTTTAGATTTAGATATGGTTAACTAAAAGTCACATTTACTCAATATAAAGAAAGATTTAATCAGCACCTAGCCGGAAACAATCAACTTAACCTCACTCATCAGTTTTAACCGCAAGCAATCAATTGAATGTGTCATTTAGTCAAGAGAAATCAGTTGCATCCATAAAATATAAGTTGACAAAGGATTTTTTTGGGGATATTGGACAAATATACAAGCACTAATTTTTGCCGGCGTTTCTTCTAATGTTTCACTTCCAATTGTAAATAAATTGAGCCTAGACATGCATTCATTCAATGTGGAGTTATTACTCAAATAAAAAAAAACAAATAGCAAAAAATTATTAGTATACTTAAACACATGTACCTGCAGATAATGAAAAGGATCAATCATATACTGACATAGACTATTATATAAAATTAATTAAGTCCAGAAGAACTTTAAGTACATTAGACGAAACGTCGAAAAAATAATGATTATATACTTGTCCAATATCCCAAAAAAACACCCCAAACAAGGGGAAAGCTACCGGATTCCGGGGACCGAATATTTCCGGAAATGTTACTTCGTTGACCTAAATTTTACTTTTTCTAAAAAAAAAAAAAAATAAAAAAAAAATTTTTTTTTTTTATTTTTTATTTTTTTTTAAAAAAAGAAAATTTTTTTTAAAAATTATGGGTTGGTTTTTTTTTTTTTTCAGATTTGGGGACAATTTTTTTTTTTTTAATCCTTAGGCAGTGCCTGTGAAAGTATTGAGACGTTTTTACGATCGCGATTGGGTATCTACTTGTCCAATATCCCAAAATTTTTTTAGAGAAGAGTTTCCCCCCAGAGAGTGTTAAAAAATAGGTGTGCCTACCCATCTTTTCCCAAATGAGAAAAATACTATTGGGAGACTACAAAAATTTATCTACCTATAAGAATATGTGTGATTATAAAAGCTTCAAATCATCGTCACATTCATAATAACGTACAAAAAATCAGTTTCCCTGTACAAAAAAAAACAAAAGATTAATTGAAAGTCATATTTTCAATGCAGATTGATGCAGAATTAAATTATATTTTTAATTTTTCACAAATTTTTAATGATCTTTCTTTAATATTTAAAAAAAAAAAAAAAAAAAAAAAAAATTTTTTTTTTTTTTTTTTTTTTTTTTTTTTTTTTTTTTTTTTTTTGGTTTTTCTTTTTTTATTACCAAAAAAATTAAAAAAAAAATGGGTAACCTATTATTCTTTTCACTTGAAGTTAATATCCACAGTAGCATAACAAATGTTATTACTTTGTATAATATTAATCTTTATTAATCCTAATTAAAAAAAACAATACAAAATACCTAACCTATCTCCTTCCTCATTAAAAAAAAAAAAACACAAAATAGTTTTATATGTTCAACCACTTGCAATCATTGTTCCAAGATCCCCCCCCCCCCCCCCCCCCCGCGGGGAGAGAGGAGTGTGCCCCCCCCCACCAAAAAAAAAAAAAAAAAAAAAAAAAAAAAAAAAAAAAAACCCCCCCCCAAAAAAAAACACCCCCCCCCACCCAAAAAAAAAAAAAAAAAAACAAAAAAAACCAGCCTGAACCGCACAGAAATATACATCTAATCAGTTAATTTAGGCCACATAACCTATGATCATTTTAACTTGTCTACATCAACCACGAGTGATCAGTTTAAAGCTACTTTTAATAATTAATGCAAATTGATATAGAATTAATACACAATATGTAGTAACGTCCACAGTAAAACAACAAACGTCCTTTAATCAACGTAAAATCATATTAAATCAGTTTATATTCAGATGTGACAAATTTAAAATCACATTTACCCAACGTAAAACTATATTCAATTTGTACTTAGCCTAATATGATTAACTTGTATCAACATAAATCAATTTAATGTATCCACATAAATCAACATTTAATCACTTAATTTAAAGCTATATAACTAGTAATCATTTTCTAAGATATCGTTAATCACAAGTGATCAATCTAAGGCCACATTTAATTAATGTATATGGAATTAAATTAAAATATAAAAAGTCAATATCCACAATAGAGTACTAATCATCTTTTGATCAACGTAAAATTCCATTTCTTTAATCAGTTTAAATTGAGATGTGATCAATTTAAAGCAGCATTTACTCAACGTAACACAACATTCAATTTGTACATAGCCATATAGTAACAAGTTAATTTGATATAACCTAGGTTTCAAATTACATACAAATGTAAATCAAATATGAACTGGAATTTTCATTTTTAAATTTATGGGTGCAATATACAAATACCTACTATTTTTCTAGATAATCTCTTGCTTTTGTTATGCATTTTTCCCAACGGATTGGAAGTGTTTTAATGCCATCATAAAAAGAACAACGGCGTGTTTCAAATGCCTCAACATCAGCGTCATCGACGAATCGCTAAACATCCTAGTGCTTCTTTCAGTGGCCCAAACATGTGATATTTACATGGGGATAAGTCAGGACAATAGGGAGTGTGTTCCAGTGTTGTCAAATTAACTTCCTCCAACTTTTCGCGTGTCAGAATGGCTGTGTGGGCGCGGGCATTTTCGTGAAACAGAATCACGTTTCTGATCGGAAATTCGCGTGTTTTACAGAAATTTTTCGAAACTTCAGTTCAGAACATTTTTCGAACCCCAGTTCATCTGTAATGACTCCCGAAGCTTATCCCGATCTAAGTTGCATTTTCAGCAACTGTCATCCGGCGGAATGTTTCGCTCGTTCACACTGGCTTGAGGACGACGGACATGAGGTTCATTTTCAACTTGTGTTCATGCTTCCAAAAATTTTTTGTGCCATTCGTACACTCAGACAAGTCTGTGTGTACGACAACAGACAGTTGTATGTGTCAGACAAAACTATGCTTCAAGTCTTCGAACGATTTCAGCTGGTTTGACGCCTTCAACTGTGAGAAATTTTATAATAATGCATTGCGCGATCTGAGGGTGAACCTATTGCCTATTGATTGCCATGCCAAACTGAAGAACGGAGAGACTGGAGTACAGGAAGTCATGCGACATCCCCGCCTACCATGCCCAGCATTACGAGCCTCCTTCCTACGCCTTAGCTGCCACATGAAAGAAATTCCGGTTCATATTTGACTCACCCTCGTATAACCTACAGGGTTTGTCCGGAAAGTAATGTCAGTGAGCTTTGAAAAATATGGTTTTTATTGGTTCTATGTGTACAAATCTTTAGAAACTTTCAAAATACATTCCTCCTGCATCCACACATCGGTTCCAGCGGGCCTTCCACGCATCAAAAGCCGCACGGTAGTCGTTTTCCGGAATCGCCTTTAAAGCGTCGGTGCAAACCTTCTGAATGTTTTTCACCGACCCAAAATCTGTCCTTTCATTGGGGTTTTGAGGCGCAGAAACAGAAAAAAAGTCTGGAGGGGCCACATCGGGGCTGTAGGGAGGCTGGGGAACAACGGTGATGCCTGACTTGACGAGGTAATCGGCCACGAGGAAGCAGGTGTGCGAAGGCGCATTGTCGTGGTGAAGCTTCCAGGATTTTGAGAGGTCTGGGCGGACACGATTCACCCTGCGTTTCAGCCGCTTCAGCACCTCGACGTAAAACTTTCCGGTTACGGTTGTCCCCTGCGGAACGAACTCATGATGGACCAATCCCCGGCAATCAAAAACGACAATCAGCATTGTCTTGATCTTTGACCTGGCCTTCTTAGAGCGAGGGAGTTCGACGTGTGCCATTCCGCACTTTGCCTCTCCGTCCCCGGTAATGACGTCATCAAGGAAAGCGGGGTTGTCTTCGCAGGTGTCCAAAAGTTCTTGGCAGGTTTCGACGCGCCTCGCTTTTTGATCGTCCGTTAGCACTTTTGGCACGAGCTTCGCGCACACCTTCCTCATTCCTAAAGACTCCGACACAATTTCGTGAACAATGGTTTTCATAATGTCTAATGTTTCGAAAATTAAACGAACACTTAGACGACGGTCAGATGTTCAACAAGTCACGCACACGTTTCACATTGCCGTCGGAACTGGAGGTTGATGGCCGTCCAGCGCGGTTCTCGTCGTTGACATCTTCCCGACTTTCTGCGAAGGCCTTGTGCCCCCGGAAAATTTGCCTGTCCGAAAGACAATCGACGCCGAAAGCCTTCTTCAACATTGGAATGGTTTCCGCAGCACTCTTCTCCAGTTTCACACAAAACTTCATCGCCAGCCGTTGCTCAAGCGATTGCATTTTTTCTTGCACCGGGTCACTGTAACGACTCTCAAAGAACGAGTGATGCGACCGCTACAACGACCGGTAGCCAACTGACGCTTGTTGGATCTTGTTGCCAGATCCCCCCCACCACAATCCCAGCACGTAAAGCGCGGGCTGGCGCGTACAGTCTCGGAAAAAAATTCACTGACATTACTTTCCGGACAAACCCTGTATGATCATCTTAAACTCGCATAACATCAGCCACATCAATTTAAAGCCACATTTAGTTAATGTAAATTGATTTAAAATTAAAATACGACGTGGAGTTAATATCCATAATCAAATAACAACTGTCCATTTCTAATACATCACGACGATTTCGTGCTTCACCTAAGATGCAATTTTTCGTGAGGTCCGAATCCATTTCGGCTGGCAACCAAATAACCCCCGATAAATGCGATCGTGAGAAATGCGAAGCGTCTGAATATCGGACGTATCCGAGGCTTTATGGACGCCGGTCACGAATTGTGACAAATATGGAAAGCCGTCGACGAAAAAAAGAAAAACCTCCAGGAGCGGTGGCTTTCGTCGCAGGAAGTCCGGAGAATGGATGATTGCTCGCCACGCTGGCTTTCCGAGGCCGCGTCGGTCCCATTGTGCCCTTTTAGGGCGTATCGCGGACCCTGATTTTGCGGCCGCTTCCTCCGAGGGTGGCCCACGTATCGGGAAGTGTTCGGATGGAATTGAGGATTATTTTATAGTCTCACAACGAAAAATAAGAATGGACATCACATAAATTCGATTCTTTAGTGAAAGGCTTCGGGTTTTTGCGATGAATTAAATGATTTAGTTTTTGATCGAACTGAATTATTAAACAAAAACTTTTCCACTAGCACCGAAACACTATATACTTCACTCAACACGAGTGTGTTGCCAACCACGTTAGCATAATTTGAATAACTTCTATTCAACAATAACAATGACTGATGGTAACAGAAAAGTGGAATTTACAGTAGATTACGCCACCATATCGCATAATTTAATCCTGGTCTCAAAAAAATGGTCTAAAACCGTCAATTTGCCATCCACAAGACTGAATCGAGTCTCATGGTATAGACTAAAGAGAGAGATTGTGTTTTTTTGTCATCAGATACCATTTAAGGGTCAACAGAAACCCAGAGTCAATCTCCTACTCTTAAATCTAAAACGTTTGTAAACCACACGATTTTACATACGTCAATATAAATTAGTATTTTACAAAATATTAGGTACATATATTGTATGTACATCACTTTCTTTTGTAACCAATCATTACAAAAATGAATAATAAATATAAAACACAATAACAAAACTTAATCAAGATCACTGGAAAAAAAATCAGTAAAAGAGTAATAAAGTCCCACTTTACACATTGCATAATTTGAAATAACTTAAAACAAAGTAACAGCTCCATAGCTAGAATATATATGAGCAAATGTTGCCAAATCCAATAACCCTTAAACCCATTTCTTCACTTTCTGGCTGTATTAAGTAAGCACTATTGGGGTCAAGGAAATGGGGTGAGTATATTGAGTCTGAGGAGTTTCAGACGTTCAAGGCAATGGGGTTACAGGGTCCTTGACTATTGGATTTAAGTGTATTGTGCTATAGAGTTGTGGGATTCACTCTGGGTGTATGTTGACCCCTAAATGGTACTCACATCTTATGACAAAAAAAGTTTTCCAAAATAATCTTGTGAGGCTGAACAAGTTCTTTTGAAGTTCTTTTTTTTGATGTGGAATTTTTTATAAACGATAATCTCAAATTACACCAGCTCTACTGACGGACACTTCAGTTCACAAAAAAGTCCTCTTCATAAAAGCATTAAAATTATTTTGTCTGGTATGTGGTATCTTTATTTTACAAATAATTCCCAAGGAATAATCTATGTACAAATTCAACTACTGCTGTTTCTAAAATTAATGATGACCTCCTAATTATGTTATTTTGTATGGCAAAAATCAATTCGAATTCAACATATTACTTAATTCTTACATGAAAAACAAGCAGGTTTTATTATTACTAATTTCAGCTAAACGAAATTTTCATTCAAATCGAGAGCAGGACGGTGATAACGTCAGATTCGACTTTCGTATTTATTTTTCCTCGTCATCGAGCGATTATAATGCGCTCCGTTTACGCTGCCGATAACATCGGACCCTGGTAATTTGTAATTTTTCTATAAGGGCACCAACGGACGGCCCGATGGGCCTCCTAATAGAAACGTTATTTTTGCATTATCGACAGTAATCTCTAATCTGTCAGCGAAGCTAAATGGGAGTTTAATCCAGCGAAATAAGCAATTTTTAAGAGGAAATTTCGTTTTAGGGCCATTAGCCGATCCGTGTCAGGGTATGGGGTGGGCTTAAGTATGGGCAGAGCAATAATGTAGATACAGGGGTGCTAGATGAAACCTTCGACAAAAAGAATTCATGTGTAATAGTTGAATATTACATGAGTGGACATAAGAACTTGCCTAAGATAATTTTCATGACAAATAATGAAAATTATATGAGGTGTGTAAATTCAGTTCAGACTGGCAATGTATAGCGCCCGATCTAGCAACACTGCGGAGACTGGACTTGGAAGGGAGGCATGTTAACACGTAATGCATCTTCAACAGCAGTTTGAACTTGTCATTTGTGTTGTTTGTGTCTGTTTTCGCAAACTGTTTTTTTCTAGTACATTTTAAAAATGAGAGAGACATTAATTTTGAGCAATGGTGTGCTATCAGGTTTTGCTTGAGACTTGGACACAGGGCAACGGATACTTTTGCAAAACTTCAACATGCCTACGGAGACTGTTTTTTCAAAAGCCCAGGTTTTTCTGTGGTTTGATGAACCACGCAGCAAGGCTTTCATCTTCAAGAACCGATGTAAATGTCGATAGAATACGGGATCTTGTGCATCCAGGTCATCGGTTGACAACAAGAATGATCGTGGAAGAGTTAAAGAATCACACCACTGTTCATCAGATTTTGATTAACGAATTGGGGATGAGAAAAATCGGCGCAATAATTGTTCCAAAAAACTTTTCACACGAACAAAAATAAATCAGGAGAGAAAGGTGTTTCGAATTTTTGGAATCGATTGAAAATGATCCTCATTTTATGGTACGTGTCAGTACTGATGATGAGACTTGGGTGTTTGAGTACGACCCGGAAACCAAGCGAGAAAACATGGAATGGCACACTTCATGCTCCCCAAGACCCAAAAAAGCAAAAATGAGCAAATCGAAAATCAAATGAACGCTGATTTACTTTTTTGATAGCCAGGGAATTGTCCACAAAGATTTTATGCCTCCAGGCCAAACAGTAAATTAACACTTTTACCGAGAGGTTCTTGAAAAAAATGGTCATGCGTACGAGACCAAACATCAAGGACAACTGGATGTTGCATCATCAGCCTACTTATTCGCCTGATTTGAGTTCTTGTGACTTTTTTCTCTTCGGGAGATTGAAGAATTACCACAAGGTACGTCATTTTGGGACTATAGAAATCATTCAAACGGCTGTAATCGACCAGCTGAAGGCTATTCCAGTATATGAGTTTCAGCACTGCCACGAGGAATGGAGAAACCGTCTCCAGTGCTATGTGACTTTCCAAGGAACTTATTTTGTAAAATAAATCAACATGAAACTTTAAATAAATGTTCCAGAAAACCTTGGAAACGGCTTGCAAAGTATTTGCGAACCAAGTAAAAACTGCCTTTTTATTTTTGTTTTCGAAATTTATATTCATTTTAGTTATTATTTCGATTTTTATTTAGATATTATTTAGTTATTTTAGTTAATTATTAGTTCATTTGTGATATTTCATAATAAGTTTAATCTTTTATTCTTGATAATTATGAAAAAAAGTGTCACACTGATTTAACAAGTCGTTACCAATGTTTTCTGGTGAGCCAGCCATTTTTCAATTTTTTTTGCTGCTCATTGCATCGTTTCATTTGAGTTTTTTTTTATATGTATATAAACTAGTAATAAAAATTAAAAAAACAACGGAAATGGTAGCCTCAAGTGTCTAGTTTTCAGATCTGGACTTCAAATTTTTTTAGCAGGAGCGGTTCTCACATCCGAAAACCAACAAAAACATTTTTTTCCAAATTTTTGCTCGTCTTAAAGATGGTCTGTGGACTTAAGAAAATGTTTTTCATCATGAGACCATAAAGCTCTTTTAGACAATTTAATCAGCTTTAATTTGACCTCTTAACGAGCTCCGTACGATGATTTGTCGCGGAGTTATCGTCGATCAAAGCAAAAAAGTCCTTTTCAACTTTGACAATAAATTACTCGGGAACTAATGATCGTACAGAAAATAGAGGTAGGGTTTTGGAAACTGCAAAACATTCTCTATAAGACACAATCGGGGGCGATTGATACAAAAAATTTTTGAAGCGATAATGTTGGCTGAAAGAAAGTTAAAAAATTGCGAATTTAAGGATATTTGGAAAATTTTATAAAGCTTTGGTTATAGTGGATGAATGAAGGATATAGTCGGTAATTTTTTTAACCTCAAAGTGTCCCCAAAAAACCCTCAGTTGCAAAGCGCTGTGATTTTTTTTCTCAGTGCCCCGAAGGTTTAAAGGACCCCAGACCAATCATATGGATTTTGGTTCTCGGCCAATTTTTCTGGGGTTGAAATATGCTGTACTTTGAATCCCCCTGAATAAAAGTTTTCATTGCTATTGAGTTTAGCAAAAATTATCTAAGAACAAAAAATGTCTTAGAATTAGTCAAACAATACCCTCGAATTTTTTTAGAATTATTAGAATATGGATTGCCCATTTGATTGTCCATTTAAAAAAAAAATTTGAAAAAAAATTTTTCAAAAAAAGAAAGTTTTTTTTTATTTTTTCCAACGAGTAATGTTTTTGAGCAAAAAAATATGGATTGTCGCCAAAAAAAATCACATTGAAGTTGAAAAAATGCATAAGAACCGAAAAATTGCTTGTTACGGTGATTTTTGGCCAAAACGATAAATTTAAACCTTCGGGGCACTAAGAAAAAAAAATCGCAGCACTTTGCAACTTCGAAGGTTTTTTGGGGACACTTTGAGGTTACAAAATTTTATACCAAATTTTCCAAATATCCTTAAATTCGCAAATTTTTAACTTTTTTTCAGCCAAAATTATCGCTTCAAAAATTTGTTTTCAATCGCCCCTGATTGTGATAGGGAATGTTTTGCAGTTTCCAAAACCCTACCTCTATTATCTGTACGATCATTAGTTACCGAGTAATTGATTAAGAGGTCAAATTAAAGCTGATGAAATTGTATAAAAGAGATTTATGGTCGCATGATGAAAAAATTTTTTTTAAGTCCACAGACCATTTTAAAGACGAGCAAACATTTGGAAAAAATTTTTTTTTTGGTTTTCGGATGATTACGTGAGAACCGCTCCCGCTAAACAATTTTGAGGTCCAGATCTGAAAACTAGATACCTGAGGCTACAATTTCCTTTTTTTTTCTGTATGACCATTTTTCTCCGGGTTATCCCTTGTTGAAAATCACCCAAAAATTTGGATTTTTTTTAATATCGTTTAATTTTTGTTACTAATGTATAAGCCTTCTATTTGGATGCAATTCTCAATCACTCTCGAAAATATGTTATGGGTTCTGTTTCTTACGAAAATATGAGAATTATTATTCCAACCAACCGCCACTGCTACCTACTTCTCCTTAATACTGTTCTGTTAATGTCTGCGATCTCTCGACTTTAGTTATCAAAACAGAAAGCTAGTATTATTAGTAAAACAAAAAATCATAGTTTTATTCTAGTTCATTATAACCCTCAATTTTAACATCGATTTGTAGTGACTACTGTGATGATAATATACGTGTGTATATGTTATGGTTTCCTGCACCAAACTTATCTTTTCTTACATGCATAAATCGGTTCTTGAATACATCATGGGTGTGATATATTTTTTTAAATATCGCGGTAAATAATGTCTGTTGTTAATTTAACGATCAAAAAGCGTGTCCAGTTTCCTATAGCAAATATATCTTCTAGAAAAATAAAGTAGACAAACTTGGTGGAACTGATTTGTGAGGATGTGAGTCAGATCCCCTGTGTAAATAATTCTCCAAACCGTGTATGGTATCTGCTCCTATATCGGGCTTATAACTCTTTAAAGAAATTGAATATTTTATGGTAAGAATATCTACTTAATATATCAACGTTGTCGATATATCACTAACCTACATATCCCAGTTCAGCGAATTCAAGGATTTAACCGACTTTGTGGTATGTTCTCTTTTCATATCTTTTCATATCAAATGACGGCAAATTAAGTGGGACAAACTATTCTAAGAAAATGTACATGATCTAATATTATCCTTTTATTCGATATCGTGTGGTGTCCCATTTTAAAAAATATACCAGGTGTCCCATAAAATATACCCATTTTAAAACATCTGTATGAATAACTCTGTAGAAAAGCCGCCGATCCAAAAATGACTTTAACACAAGTTGTTTAGTTTGGAGGGGGCCATCTGACCATGTCATCCAGCACCTTATCGTCCAAAATTCATACCATCCATCACCTTGTCATCCATCTGACCTTGTCATATTGTATGTCCAAAATAAGTTTTTGAAGTAAATTTCCTGACATCCGGGCTTCATCCGAGCTCCTTATCCTCCTCCAAATGCTTATCCATGCTTTTTTTCAAATTTTTGTGGCTTCCATGACCTCGAATTCACGAGATATTCGAGAAAAGGTATTTTTAAGATGTCAGAAAAATAAACCTATTTTGGACGTATATTTTCCCGTAGATTCAGCTTCTGCAAAGAAAATTAGGGGTTCCCATTAAACAAATGGGTGCCTCAGGGTCGTATCAGGATACCGGAAAAGTTGCCGGATCATATGGTCAGATGCCCCTCTCCAAACCAAACAACTATTGTTAAAGTCATTTTTAGATTGGCGGCTTTTCTACAGAATTATTCATGTGGATGTTTCAAAATGGATGTTTCCAAACTAAAAAGTTCATTTCGCTTCCAATGAGCAATTTAGCAATAAACTAGTAACAAAAATTAAAAAAAAAAACGGAAATTGTAGCCAAAACGATGATTTGTCGCGGAGTTATCGTCGATCAAAGCAAAAAAGTCCTTTTCAACAATTACTCGGGAACTAATGATCGTACAGATAATGGAGGTAGGGTTTTGGAAACTGCAAAACATTATTTATAAGACACAATCAGGGGCGATTGATACAAAATTTTTTTTAAGCGATAATGTTGGCTGAAAGAAAGTTAAAAAATTGCGAATTTAAGGATATTTGGAAAATTTTGTATAACTTTGATTATATTGGATGAATGAAGGATATAGTCGGTAATTTTTTAACCTCAAAGTGTCCCCAAAAAAACCCTCAAAGTTGCAAAGCGCTGTGATTTTTTTTTTGGCGGCTTTTCTACAGAATTATTCATGTGGATGTTTCAAAATGGATGTTTCCAAACTAAAAGTTCATTTCGCTTCCAATGAGCAATTTAGCAATTAAAAACGATATGGGAATATACTCATTTTAAAAATATATGTTTTTTTTATTATTTTAGAGTAGAAAATTTTACTTTTAATCGGAAAGTGAGCTTTTTTAAAATAATATGTTTTATGTGTGACATTATTAACCATAATTACACTAGGGAAAACGCTTGATTTACTCTAAAAGAGTAGTATATCCCCGGGGAGTTTGTGATCCTCATTAAGTGTATTTTTATTAATATATTCCTTTATAAAGTTTATAACAATCAATACAAATACCAAATCTAAATTTATAGGTCAATCTATAAATTTGCCAACTTGGAATATACGTAGGTACTTATTCATCAGGAAAACAGACGATTTATAAATCTTTCAGTTATTTGTCGTTAGTGTTAAATAGTTAGTCGCGCCCGGTGGAAATTGATATGCTTGCATTTCCGTAAGGAGGCATGGGAACCACACCATATTTTAGGGGTGGTTACTAGACCTATGTAGAAGGCTGTAATAGCAAAAAATCATCAGGGAAAACTTGCGAATTTTTGTTTCCAAAAAAGGTTGCCTCTTTCAAAATATTGGCACAATATTTTTTTTTCATAATCACCGAGTAAAGTTTTTCCCCGAGTTTCTTTAAAGATACAACTATTGTAAAATCTCAGACGAAATGTTGTGATGAGATAAAAATTCAAATTTCCATAATTTTTATAGGTCTCAAAATTTCGAGAAAATCACAAGTATAAAAAAAAAATTGTATTCACTCAAAGATTATGAAAAAAAAATATTTCGCAAATATTTTACAGGCCATTTCCAGAATCTGTTCGGAGGCAGCAATTTCTGGACAAATAATTTCGCAAGTTTTACCTGAAGATTTTTTGCCATTACAGCCTTCTACTTAAGTCTAGTTAACCACCCCCTAAATTATGGTGTGGGTCCCATGCCTCCTTAAGAAAATACGAGCATGTCAAATTCCACCTACCGCCACTGATAATTAATTAGTGTATAATAACCTACTTTCGATTTATTATTTATTAAAAACGTTTTGATGGTTACTGAAATGAAACAATAGGAGGGTTGTAATCATTTATTTCCATTTGGTCCGATTTACCAGTTTTTAACAATTAATAGTTATATAAGTTATATCTGTATCAATGTACAAAAACAGAAAAGCAATCCTTAAATGTTATTATTTTTTAATACATATTTACACCTTAACGCTACGCTAACATGATATGAACGAAAATGCGTTGGTATTTCTTGTTTTATTTTTGCACTACATTTTTGTCAGTCAACACGTATAGGCAGTAGGTATAATTGTAACAATGACAGATAAATAAAAGTACAAAGTCATATTTCTATAGAATATTAGACAAGATTTTGACATTAAAAATGCCGATCAAGTCTTCTCTGTAATTTTCTGTACCAAATACAAAAAATTAGAATTAGATTGTTGATTTGGATATATCCAATAAACCATCCAACCATGTTAATTAACACCAAGTATCTAACATGTTATGTTAAACAGACAGAAGAGACAGAAAAAAGTATAAGGTTTATATTAACATAAGAAGTGAATCAGAAATATTTACTCTTTTAAATAAACAATTAGAAATTGTAATTGTTAACAGTAGGAGTCATATGTTTAGCACACATTTCAATATAATCAGTAATTTTAACTGAGGTCACCTTTTTATATTAACTTCTATGAAAGTTTTTTTTTTATTAGATATTAATAATTAATATATTGCTCTTGACTGAAAATTTCATTTCAGTCACATTTCAAAAGCGATTTATTTATTTTTTTTATACAGAGCAAAGTAAATTTAATAACGGCCTGAAAGTAAACATACATATATAGTTAATGAATGTATTTTGCATTGTATTTGCTGGCAAAGTAAAATATAAAATGAACTATTCAGATTAAACATCCATTATAATTCATACATTAAATCAGAAATATTTTTTTTTATAATAGCGTATAAACGTTAATTATTTCATTTCGATTGTATGAGTAAATGTATGTATATAAAACAACGGTGTAGCCTGTAATATTGAGCTTCCTAATTCACTTCCTAGTTCACATATGTATGTCTATAGGAAAATATAACTCACTGTCTACAATAAAGTGGTTATAAACACATCTTAGGCCTATGAGGAAACAGTAACAAATATTTACAAAATATAGGCAAAGCGTATTCACATATTTTTATCAATGTCTAACTCTATATCACCTTCTAGATCCTCTAGATAAATTAATGGTTTATTAAGAGCTGGTCGAAATAGTAGAAGCTGATCAAGATTCAGTCCAACTCAGTGCGAAAACAGTGACTCTTTGGAATTTGAAAAGAACATATAGAATCAACGTAAACTGAACCACTCTCCATAAAAGCAAAGACAATCAAAACAATCTCTTTCCTGACATCGGCAGTAATCCATGTTTTCATTGCTCCAGTTGACTGAAAGGCACTGATCACAATTTATACGTACTCTCAGGGTGTTGGACCAACCGTATATTAATATGTAGGTAGTTAGATACCAGTACGAATTTAACTTTTTTTATATATTAATGTTAAAATGCTAGATTGTATAGACGATATTGAAGGGATCATAACGTAACTAGACCTATGGGTACCACAGATCTAGAATAAATAAATAAATAACCTAATTTCTCTTAATAGTCATGCAAGGATCTGGAAAACATCATTAAATTTCGTTTGGGTTTTAAAAAATATATACAGTTCGTGAAAGAGAGAGAAAAATGGTTTAAAAAGTATTACTGACTGTAGGTGCCGTATTTAGAAACGATTGTACAGTTGTATAAAAATTAACATCAACTCCTAGTCAATCTCATTCTTCTTATATTGTTGTTTTGTTATTATAATGAGTAAATCATTGTATATAGAGAGCCAAGATTTGGTCTCTGTGGAACTCCAAATTCGGAGAAATTGCTCTGTCATCTAAGTTTTTGGTTGTAGTAAAAAACTTTTCTAGTCCAGTATTGATAATAAACATTCACTGATAAACAGAACATAGACATAATTATATAAGTGACCTTTGATCTCATGCACATAGCAATCTATATACTACCTACCGTATTTTATCGGTACAGTTGCAAATTTACCAAAAAAAACATGAAAAATGGGCGACTAATGGGCTGAATAATTCACTGGTAACGAATAAAGTACATATAGGGAATCTGTTTCTGATCATTCAATACGAAAATTACCTAAACACATGAAGTGAGGAGCACTTATTGATGTATATTTAATTGAGGCAAATGACCGATGTGTGTAATTCTAAATCAATTTAGGCAGTGAAAATTACATTTGGCGGCTAGCTAATGATAGGCAAGAACAGGCCACGATTTATCTGGCTGATAATGTACTTCTTGCTGTGGGTGGATAAAAACAAAGGCGTTAGATGCAGTTACAATTATTTATAGCCACCATCCAATGAATGTTGTTATTAACATTTGATTGGATGAATATTATTAACAGGTTCTTACTGTATGAATAACGAAACGAAGAAAAAATTGGAGCAAATTGTAATAAGGTAAAGATTACTTATTTTGTCATGACACTTTCTTCATTTACCAATGTCACTGTCGGCGCATTCCTCGGTATTGATTGGCAGAATTTTATCTCTTCCGGGTCTAACCAGTTTCCAACAGGTACGTGAATTACGAGTATTAAGTCTTCTTAGGTTTCTCTCATTTTTCATACCTTTTCAAGCTTCAAAATAAAGAACAAAAAAGGTGTTGATGATCGGGAGTTTTTGGATAAACACGGAAACTGTTCGAAGTACTTGAAGAGCTTTCAATGGTAAAAGAAAAAATTGGCAGAAACATTTCGATTCTCTTACTTTCTGTCTAGTAAGAACTATAGATAAATATGGCAGCCAATCCACTCAGCAACAACTGCAGTCTTAAAAAAGAGAGCTTATTCTTATATAATGGAGTAGTGGAGAACGACGCATTATGTAAAACGAGATTTATACATATTTACCCAATGAACGTATTTCCGTGGAGTGCTAGGGATAAAGGTATTAGCGAAGATACACGGATAAAAAGGCACCAAAGCAGGCTTACAAGCATTCATATATTATAATACAAATACGATTTTTAAAGCTTCTATAACTTTCAAAGATTTCATGTTTGAGCAAGAGAAGACAGGATCCCAAAACAGACACCGAATCTCTAAAACTTATAGAAAACCTACCATATATTCTACCTATATTCATTATTTAAAAAAAAAACAATATGTTCTATCGATATCAGCAGGTATAACAGACATTATTTATATAGTATTATCTTGAACAATCCATATAATAGTATCACTATATTTTACACATTTAGAATTAAACTGACCTTAACCACGTACGTAGTAGAAAGTGTTTCATAATTTTATACTTCAATGTTCTCTTCTCCTTCATCAAGATCAACTTATAAGTGAGCTTAAGCATATTTAAGGTAACCCTTTGCAGACATAACACCATCGAATTATTAAATATAGCCTACAACATTCGGTTTACCAAACGGTGGGTAGACATTTTTTTAAGTAAATTCGTAACGCCCTTTAGTAAATTCGTTTTCAAAAATAATACTTGAGCTTACTTCCTGTTTTTCCATATATCGTCTTTTATTTTACAATGGATTAATGAAAACTCAACTCTTCAAGGTCAGCATTGTCTTATCTCCTTTGCAATATCCAACCCTGAAGTTGTTTCTACTGGTACGGGTGCATAATATCACGCAATTCTTTCATTTTATTGTCGATAAGCATAAACATCATCAGCAGATGTCAGTGTAGATCCGGATGGTAGCCTAGGTTTTTCCTTTGCAGGAAAAGGTGGATTTCCCGAAAGTTTGGCCTGTCGGATTCGTTCCTTTGCCAACACTCGCACATCAGATCGAATATTTCCTTCGGGCAGTTGATTGGAGCACTCAACAGAATCTGTAAATACGAAGAATAATTGGTTTAATTGGGCTCAGTGGATCTTTGGGAGATTAAAGAAAATAAGAGGATTAGTGTGTGCGACACGTCGGATTTCATAATAAGTACAGACGGGCGATTTTATTGTCATCGAAACGAGCTGCATAATGGGCTGTATAATCCAATTTTATGGCTGACTCGGCAGTATTAGTTTTTAGTGCGAATCGGGGAACAAACAAAGAATTGAAGTGAACCGACCTCGTCGCCTGGCATCTCTCTGTTTAATTTTAATTATTAAATAGGGCATGCAGTGCATGTACGGGATAATGGAGGATTAATTTATTTTCACAGAGTTGAAAATTAGTTTGCTGGTCTTCCTATGTTCATCAGATGACACAAAAAAATAATTAACCCGACTTGATGCTGGTATTTTAAAGCATTCAGAGATTATCACGCACATACAGTCAACAACGATGGTATTCACACACCCACTTTTGAGGTTTGCTTAAATTCTAATAATTTTTGTACTATAGTATTGTTTTTTTTGCCTCTGATAGGACTACAATTTGTGAAATTCTGCGTTTAATAAGCTCAAGTTGAAGGTGATATGTCAATTGTCGTGTGAAAAGATAACGATAAAAAAGTAACTGGGATGTTTTCAAAATATTGGGAATAACATCGAAAATATTAAATTATTTTATTAAAGGAAACTCTTCAGAGTATATATCTGAAGTACCTGTAAGCCACACATAACTTAAAAATTAATGGAAAAAATTAATGGATTAATATCCTTAAAGAACTAGGTGTGATTTAATAAAATTTCATGAACAGTTATTTATCTTTACGAAAACTATAATAAGGGTAGTTGAGTTTTGAATTTGTATGAGGTTTTTGGCTCATTTTAGACATTCTTCATGTTTAGGAACAATTTTTTTTAAATAGCTCAGTTAGTCAGATAGATGCTCTGAATATTTCAATTTCAATGTCAAATTCTTCATGCACAAAATGTTGGTGTTTGAGGTGCTATTAGTCGAAGGACAATGATTTTCCCATTTTCTTCAAAGGAACTCTGCCTACCGAATGACGTAGAGAATAAATTACACTTTTCGTAAATCAATTTGATGAATCAGAACATGAATTTCCTCGAAGACCCTGTGACATAAGACCATGTGATTTATTTTTGTGGCCGTACTTAAGTTGGCCGTTTTCCAAGTTCCTGTAGTATCAACCTTGATCAAATTCAAGAAACAATTTTGGAAATATGTTTCTTCAATGAAAATAACCATTTCCATCTAATTTCGTATTTCAGTTAAATAAATAAGTTGCTAGGATTTGAACTCAGACCATCAGATTGAAAGTAAAAAACTCAACTACATATAGTACAAACATGCTTATAGCCCAAGTTGTCGAAGTTTTGTTTTCATAACAATCATGTTGGAAAAAAATCTGCTAAGACATACGGCTTTTTTCCACAGCCAACTTGAAGTCAAATTAATTTGAACGCTCGATACATTTTCCTCGTATAAAATTTCTTGGTCATATTCTCATAAACTTACTTTGTAATTAAGTAAATCGCATGTAAGTAATCAGTTTCTAATTTTAACCTGTATCAGGTCTCGATGGCGCACACGCAGGTAAGAGAAGTGTATATATTCGGGTTACTCTCTTGTCCTAAGTAAATTTGCACAGGACTAAAATATTTAAGGATAACTCGCCACCTAGACACACAACACCGTGTTTGCATAATATTTCGGTCCGTGTCCAAACTCGAACCTAAGACGTATTTCAAGTCTTATCAGTTGTAACCTAACTGACCCTTATATGGAAGTGCTAGAAGAAATTTGGAGCAAAAATATATACAGCGATGAAAAAAATGTTATAGGTAAACTAATCATTTCTTTACTTATCGGCAGAATACTTAAATAAACATGATTAAGTGCGTTACAAAACATTACAAAAAGATCATCTCATCTAAAACGGTTTTACTTAAGACGGTTTTAGTTTCTCAGAATTTCATAATGACATATTATTTGCATTCACATAACCGCTGATATCAAACCATGCTTCGTGGTTCACAACCACATTATTTATTTATTTATTTTAGATATGTGATGTACACTGTATTTTGTTATGTGTATGGCATATTGTATTTTTTATGTGTGTAAATGTTCACATATTTGACAATGCATGTTCATGTATTTAGTTTTTTATATATTATGTCTCCTCTATTTTTTACTCTACTTTTAGATTGTTGTTCTATTTTATTTTATTATGTTCTTGACATATCCTATATCATACGACTGTGATCAAAAGGATGAATAAATATTATTATTATTATTATTATTATTATTATTAAGAAACTGTTCCTGAAAATCCAAGTAGTCTTCGAAAAATACGTCCATTGTCAACTTTCTGTCTGTTCATAGTTTTCTACCATAAATATCTTTTGCTGTTTTATATACACCATTATAAGGAGTTTTTCTGCACAAAAATAGTTAGTGTTTTAAAAGTTTAACTGTGACAGTGTGAAAGCTGAACACTACTCAATCTCAATATGACAATTTTAGCCCTGAACCTATCAAACACGTTCGTTTGAATTGTGAAAACCTACTTTGAGGTAAAATTTTATTGAATGCACATTATTTGACGTTATACATTGTTTTGATTTGCATAGAAGAATTGAATGAAAAATAGAACAATGCTAAACGTTGCAGGACGGTATACACTACTATATCTTTAAATCTTTATCCACTTACGTGCTTTCCGTCGTTTTGGTAGAAGTGAGTGACGTTCTCTACGACTCCGTCGTCGCTCAGCTCCTCGAAAGGCTGTTCTCTAGCGAACGTCAGGATCTCCCACAAAAGGACAGCGAAGGACCACACGTCACTCTTACTGGAGTACTTACCCTGTACATAACATACGAATTAGATTTTCCTCTTATTTATGTGGGAAAAATGTGAATACAGAGCAGTGGCGACTGGTGCTAAGGTTTCCAGGTTGCGCAATCTTTTTTTGCGCAACTAACTCATTTTTATTTCTAAATTTGGTTCCACTTTAGCAGAGGCCCCCACACGTTATTTGTGTACAAAACCACGTTTCACATGTGTTTAGATACCACATTGTGTTGTGATTTTTTTTTGTGCAATTATTTTTAATTTCCTCATTAATTATGATTAACTTTAGAAAACTAGTCAGTGAAATTTTAGTCAATGAGGAGACAATGAAGAACTGGTGTCAATCCAGTGGATTGCTCCATAGTCCGCCTATCTGTGATAAGTGTGACGAAGAAATGGCGAGTAATTGCTAGTTGAGATACTAAACCCAATACCCTGAACCTAATCTAGCGGTATATACCCGAACGGAAGAGATTTCGATGCAGGAAAAGAGGAGGCAACTCACACGACAAGACAGTCTCGGCGAATAAAGATTCGTGGTTTTCAAAGAGCAAGTGGCCGATGGACAAAATTCTCATCGTCACGTATCTGTTCGCCGTCGGTGAAACAAATTACGACCGAATCATCTATGAGACTAGTGATGATGAAGTCACCACTTCGAGTGCTACCGTTGCCGATTGGATGAGTTACTGTAGAGAAATAACTTCACGTTGATGAGAAGAACGTCAATCGGGAGAACAGATTGGAGGAGAAGGTAATCTAACCTTACCTTACCTAACCTAACCTAATCTAAATAAACTTTAAGGCATTACCGTCGAAATCGATGCGTCGAAAATCAGTAAAAGAAGACACAACAAAGGACGACTCATCGAAGGTCATTTGGTGTTTGGAATGATCGAAATCGAAACTGGAGAAGTGGAGCGAAGAGGAGGAAAGTTCAGGATCGAAATCTGCCCTGATAACTCGAGAAGTGCCGAAACATTGTTGCCACTTATCGCAAAACACGTGAAAGTTGGCACAACAATCGTTTCCGACAAATGGAAAGCCTATTACAGGCTGACGCTGATCACGGTTTTGAGTAAGTTAAACTTAACCTAACCTAAACTAACCAAAACTTATAATCAAGGCACTGCACTGTTAATCATTCCGAAAACTTCATCGATACAAAGACTGGCGCCAATACCCAAACCATTGATGCGAATTGGCGTCTTCTTAAGGAGCATGTCAGAGGTCATCGCCGAGGAAAGTTGGATCTCCACATTTGTGAATATTTATGGCGCAGACATGTCTCACACAACAATTTATCACCATTTGAATTTTTCATTGAGTGTATCAAGAATGTCTATGTCAAATCTGGTCCTTTAAGAATAAAATTTGAATTTAATACTAAATATGTTGCACGCTTCATTCGGGCGAATGAGGCAAAGATGGCCCACCACATGCATACTGTTCGAGTTCTGTACCATGTATATATTTTTTAAAAGTGGGCCCCCAAAATTTAGGAGGTCATCTGAAACCAAATTAAGCCATGTTCTGCAATGCATAGACCCAAAAGGAAAGAAGCCCAGATGGTTCTGTACACAAATAACGTGTGGAGGCCTCTGCTAAAGTGGAGCCCTAAATTTAGTTAAAAGTAGGTTAAAATTAGAAAGTACTTCATTTGTGACATATGCTTGTGACAGATTGGTATATACCATAGATCCTAACTAACTACACCATTGACTGTATTCCACTCACTAGGAATCAATAGACCTGACACTATTGTACTCGTATCTAATTTTTGTACTTACATTGGAAACTAAACTACGTTTTACATATAGACGCCTGTGGATAGTAGCGGATGATTTCCATGCTTAGTATCTCGCTAATGAGATGTAACAGGTTTTATTCCAAATGCAACCTATTGCGATTCCAACTAGTTTGAACCGCTGTTACGCGAAAAATTTGCCATGTATTTCAGCTGTTTGTTGTCGTTCCGCCGCAGCGTAGAGAGTGTGGTTGTGGCGTATTTTCATCGTAAATAAAAATGAATTCGGTGCAAAGTTTAATAGTAAAAGTAAACATTGCAGCTCAACTAGACACTGTGCATCGAGGAAACCATGAATTTCATAATGAAAAGGTGACGCATAATCGCTACACTTTACATTTATTATAATTAATTACGTGCGTTTTTGTGGCGCGTTTGAACTTGCATTGAACATACATGACACATGATGAGTTCTTGTCTTCATTTATTTCCGGAGTTTTTCGCGGATTAATTAACTTTGAGTTGCTCTATAAGACCATTTGGAAAAAACAGCTGTTTCCAAGGGTTATAAAAAATAATACAATGTTAAATTTTGCAAGCAGTGTTTAATATATGCCAAACAATTTCTAAAGAAATAAAAGAAGTCGACTATTTGTCTAATTGCAGTTGTGCCATATTTCGCTTATGTATTTATTTGCAACCCCTATACGTTTTAGCACGATCCGCCCCTGTTAATAAGCATTATCCGAACGTATGCAGAAGGAAAACTTGTATGAACAGCGTTATTCAAAGGAAAATCTTTCAGACATTCTTTATCTCATTTTTTTGATGCCCTCTGTAAATCTTAACCGGAGATTTACCTTGAAATCTTTGAAAACCTTGAACAGAAGATCAAAGACGCGATGTGGAAGTCCATTACATAAAATCACTCGGCTTTTTTTCGGACGTAAAATATACTTGAATAAAAATGGGGTGTTTAAAAGGTATTGTACATATGTATAATATACATATGGCTCGATATATTCTATCGAGCCTGTACTCACCAAAAGGACGGTTTCCCACGCCATCCATCTCACGGGCAAAGGGCGCGACCCCGCGATCTGGCAATAATCCGCGCTGTACATCTGCCGATAAGAGCCGAGATCTGAGACTTTGATCTCGTAGCGGCGGCCCACCAAGCAGTTTCTGAAAAGAAAAACGGCAAATTAAATGGACGTAGATTCGTTTTATCTTTTTTTAATATATTTGAGAAGGTAGTGATTGATGAGATCAGTCATTAAACAAGTCATTCCGTCGCAGTTAATAAAATTATAATTACAAAATATTGCTAAGGCGCAACTAGGGATTGCAATCCGGAAAACCGGATCCGGTAATCCGGCGGATCCTGCATCATAAGACATCTATCGCATCCGTCACCAATTTGCCGGATCCGGTTACCGGATCCGGTAAATTAAAAAAAATACATGAAACATGAATTTGTTGACAATAAAACCGACTAGTGTACGAGTAGAAGCAGAAAGTGACTTCTCAGCCGCTGGTTACATTTGTAGCTCTGTAAGAAGTCGACTGGAAGATGATAAAATTAACACTATTTGTTTTCTAAGATAATTCTTTCAAAACCAAGTAATTTTTTTATGATTGTTTTACTTGAAATAATAATTTAAAGTAAGTATGTTAAAAAAAAGAAGTTTATCCACTCATTATTGTGACAATTGTGCCATTGATTAAACAGATTTTTGGTGACTGTCATAATTATAAGAATGAAACTGCCTAGCGTCCCTAAATTACCTAATGATTGCCATCTCAGTGGATAAGCTTGACTTTAGTTAGAATTAATATAAGTTACTTATAACGAGCCATCCAAAAAAAGTCATCAAAGTTGGACGAGCAAAAAAAGACGATTTCTATTTTATAACTTGCAAATCACTTGCAAAACCATTTAACGATTTCTTCGGTCCTTAGTCTCGGTCTTCCACTTTCTTGTTTCCGATTGACGCTTCCAGTTTTCCGGTACAAAAGGAAGCGTTTTACTTACTGGCTGAAATGGTTAAAATTAATAGCTGAAAAAAATTTCCCTGAAGTCCTGTTATGCAGCACTCATCCAAACTATTCAGTTTTGATCGATACTAGTGCCATTTCTAAAATAAACATGAAGTGAAACACGGCTCTGTTCTTCATTAGAAATAAATTCTATTCTTTATTTTACAATTTTGGCAGTGACAAATGTTTGATAACAACAAAGTTTCACTTCGACAAAACCGCTATTTCCATTTCTCTAGTTCATAATCGACGTTTTTTTTAATGGCTCGTTATTATGTTTGATCAATATTTTCTTTCTCGGAAAAACTGCCCAAATATCTATTTTTACGCAACGTAAGAACGTTGATTTTTGCTACAGTTTATCCAAGTGTAATTCAGTGAACATGTTAGCTATAATTTGTCTTACTTCTTGGTAAGATCATTGTCCAAACAATCAAGCTGTCATTCCTACCAAGACGTAAGAATATTGCCAAAATATAGAACTTGTATAATTCATACAAGTCATACTGAACATGTCTCCTTTAGTAGTTTCATTAGTAACATAAATTCACCGACCTCGCAAATTTTCCTCACAATGATTGGACGGTTACCGTTGTTCGGCTAATAATACTTCAGCGATACGACTAAACAGTTGCCCTTAGTGAAATTTTCCAGGGCGCAGATCGTAAACCAACGCCCGAATCGTCTATAAATTTGAATATTAGCCCAATATCGGGCCGTTCATTCGAGGGGTAAGTCGCCGTATTTATGAACATAAACCATGTGGCAGGCTGCCGGGACGTTCGAAGGAGAACGGGACGATTTCCCAGCGGATTTAATTAGCGCACGCCACTAATTCGTCGCGAATATTATTCCGGGGGACATGAAATGGAAGGCAACAGACCTAGTTGACTGAAGACTTATAAGAAGTTCATTCTGGAAGAGAAATAGTATATAATGGTGATGAATACCACTCAAAACATCTAAAGTAAATATGAATTGTAGGAGGCAGTTAATATTTTAAATTCTTCCATATTACGTTATTCTTATATTCGCTAAGATCAAGTGGTAAGTGAGCCGAATATTTTTTGATTTAGACTAGACCCTATGCATCAAACTGTGGCCAGTCATTTTTTCTTCAAACAGTTTCGTCTGGAAGCTAAATTTACAACTTCTCTTAATAAATTCGTATCCTATATGATACATACATATATAGATGCTATTTACTGAAGATATTAAAATATTTTGAGGTATTTGCTCCTCATTTTCCGTACGACTTCTGTTACTACTTTGTAACAGATTGATGAAAAATCTGCTCTTCACAACAGTCGGACAGCAAGTCAATGATGGAGATGGAAGAAATGTGGTAGATAGAAGAATGGATGAGGAATATCTAACTTCAATCTAATGGTCAGACAAATACGAGAGGTTTAAACACTTTGATATAGTAGTAGTAATATTTTCCGTATGACTTCTGTTACCATTTTGTAGCAGATTGATGAAAAATATGTTCTTCACAGCCAGTATTCTGTCTTCCAACCAAGTGGCGGTGCGTGATACTTCAGTTAGCCATATCTTGAAAACGACGCATGGGACCCACTTCACTTTTTAGGTGATGACTATACACCTCTTACAGAAAGGATTTATAGTGAAAAAATCGTCAGCAAAGTTTGCGAAAAAATTTTCAAAAACACTGGAGCATTCCCTGGGTTCTCAGTAATGCTCTGTGGGATATTTGCAGTATATTTTTTTTTCGTAATCTAGAAACAAGTATAAGGAGACGTTTTTCAATTTGTTGCAAAATTTTTTTTTTTTTTTTTTTCAAAAAGTTATGGCCATTTTAATTTTAATTTTATAGGAACATTTTGTTTCCCAAAATTAAAATGGCCATAACTTTTTGAAACAAAAATATTTTGTAACAAATCGAAAAACGTCTCCTTATATTTGTTTCTAGATTATGAAAAAAATATATACTGCAAATATTCTGCACAGCGTTACTGAGAACCCAGGGAGTGCTCCAGTGTTTTTGAAAATTTTTTCGCAAACTTTGCTGACGGTTTTTTCACTATAAATCCTTTCTGTAAGAGGTGTATAGTCATCACCTAAAAAGTGAAGTGGGTCCCATGCGTCGTTTTCAAGATATGGCTAACTGAAATATCACGCACCGCCACTGATCCAACCTTTAAATTTCAAATCATGTTTACGGGTATAGCCGTAAAATATCATCCAAGTCTTTTATTACCATCAGCTGCTTTTTCTTTTCAATAATATATTTCTGACAAATCTCTAATTAGCATGAAAAAGTAAATCAAGTCAATGATGGAGATAACAATCAGAAAGTGGTAGATAGAAGTATGAGGAATGAGGAATGTCTAACATCAGTTTAATGGTCAAACAAATACGAGAGGTTTAGCATAGTTGTAGGTACAAAGAATACTAAAGAAGGCAGCGGAAATACGACATATAAAACTAACGCAAAGATCAACTTTAACTAACTACATCAACTTTAAGCTACTAGATTCTGCTGAGCCTTTAGACCTGGAGAATTATACTGGGTGAACGTTGCTGATCATTGGCCAACATTTTTCAATGCTCAAAGGAGAAAGCACCACCCTCTCACGGTTCCAGTATATGCCCCATCGAGAAGCAAGATTGTCATTTCACTGAAAACTTATGTCATGGACAACCTATCACAGTGATTTCCTATGATATTCACTGATGAAAACATGTTAACAAGCCAGGGTTTAATATTACTATCGGGGTAACAGAAAAGAACATTTTCTCGCATATTAAAAAGTTGTTGGTACAAGTTCTGATAAAAGATTAGTCGATGGATGTTGTGAAAATTTAATATTCAATTTCATTTAATATGGTTATTTCTAAAACCACTGTTCAAAAGAAACAGACATAAACAGTACAAATTGTATTAGTACTTTATGCGGAGAGTACATCGGATAAAGCATTAGGAAAAAGGGTCAGACAACCCTTCGGTTTACTCGTAAATTTCCCCCTGAAATATGGCCTAATCTTCTTAGCGTCTTAGTGCGAGCAGAAAATGGAACGCGGGGGGAATCAAAGCGAAGGCAACTCGTAGCGCCGAACGTCGCGTTTCCGATGAAGATTGGTACAATAAGAGGAGGCAGTTGAACGGTGAGCATTTTGCACGCACCGGCGGTAGGAGATGTGACTTTCGAGCCAAGCCAGTCTATCAATCGACTGCTCGGTGTAAACCGGACGCAGTGTTTTATACGAGAATAATACATCTAATTCATGGTGCGGTCAACTGCGGGAAACCTAGGATATTATAATCTTCAAATATTATTGGATATCTATTGGGATTTACATCAGATGCACCTAATTATTATCGCACCAAATTATTTTGGTACACCCATGTTATTTCTTTTTAGTTTACCTAAACAATACAGCATCTATGATGAACTGGATTTAAGTACTTTTACTGTAAATACTTTAAAATAAATAAAGCAAAATTACAAATAACTTACCTCGCAGCCAGATCCTTGTGAACGTACTTCAGAGATTCCAGGTACTTCATTCCCGAAGCTATCTGAGTAGCCATGTATATAAGGCAGCCATAGCTATAAGAAAAACTAGTTTAGTTCACGTATAGCGAATTAAGCAAACGCCTGTTCGCATAAGTATTGAATACACATGAAAAAAGTTTTTTTCTAAATACTGGTGCAACGTTGTCAGACATCTAATTTACGAAGGAAACCAAAGGTATATTTTTATTAGAATATATCGTCGGTTTAAAAATAAAACTCATTAAAGAACGCCAAACAATTACAATAAAACTGACACCGTCTAATAAGAGACTGAAAGATGTTGCAAAAATATTGGTCATAGGCTAGTTAAAAAATAGTGTTACATATTTAGAACCTCTTGAAGTAACTTTTTCGTCTATTGTTTTTAGAAAATCGCAGGTTTTTTAAGATGTGACTTGTTACCTAACGAGTTTCACCTTTAAACCAACGATACGTATATCTTCTTGGTAAATGTATAAACATATTTTAGTTGCCGGTTATTTTCATTTGTAAATTTAGTATCATATAAAGTGTGGTGAGAATGGCAATCAACATGCAAATAGAGTTTCAAGCATCTAGATAATGCTTCTGCAGATAGAGATGGAAATGGAGATGGAGATGGAAGTGAAGATGGAGACGGAGACGGAGATGGAGATGAAGACGGAGAGAGATGGCGATGACGATGAGGACGAGGACGAGGGATAAAGAAAAAATAAAACGAATTATTAAATCAGAATTCGATTTTTTTCATGGTCAACGAATTTCAGTGGAAAACGTACAAATTACAATCTATTTTTTTCCTCTTTAGCACTTAACACTCTAGGCCTCAGAAAGCATCAGATTCCATCCCGTCACTCTTCCCGACGTCTGGACATAACATTTTTGGAACCGACAAAACCGACCTTATCATCCTGAAACCGCCAGGCCCTCTAGCGTAACGATCGACAAATTGTTTTAGAAAATAATGCATGACTTTAATCTCGTGCTAAAACAAACACGGCCCGAACACTTCGTCCAACTCATTACGCAACCGGCGGGTCCTTAAAGGATTCAAAGCGGCCCGCATGCCGCCAGGACAACACGATAAGATCCCCGGGACGAGTTAATCCACTAAAATATCTTAAACTCCGGCAAAATCACAATTTAATTAGGAGGACTTTGTTTAATAGGTCGAATAGGATATCCCGAGGATCTATCGGTGGCTCTTGTAAAAGACAATTTTTGTATTTTGACCACTCCGCATCCGAACATAAGTAAAAAAATATACCTACAATTTTTCCCAAAAAGTACGCATCATATATGAATGACCATTTGGATATGTTCTATTTTTATTTTTTTAATTTAGAGGAACACTTACGTTAGAACTTTTTTAAACGTGTGTTTTACAACAACAAAAGTTATCTGAAGTGGATAAAGTCTATAAACAGTAAAAAACATGGTAATTGTCAAATTTAAGACCAAAAATAAAAAAAAAATAAAATCAGAAGAATTGCTTCGTTTGTGAAAATTTTGAAAATGTTAACAGGGAAATTATTCAGAATTTTATGTTATACATAAACATCTACATATTTATCATAGATAAGTTTGATGTCGATAATCTACAATTTGATGTATCTGCATCATGTAATTGTTTTGCTTTCGAATGCAATATGAAAAGAAAAATTGCTCAGAAATATTTAGGATATTTTATAATATATCCCGACATCCACATTCTCAGTGTTATTTATAAAACCCATAAAAAGAAGAGGGCCAAGCATTGAACCTTAAAGCACTCCATTTCAACATATATTATTGATCTAACTATTGATTAATTCATTTAATTTCGCTGTTTTTTTCTATTATTATTCGGTCCGTTATATATTAAGTATTCAAACATACAAAATAATGACTACATATTTTTCATTTTGGGAAATCCTCAACCTACTTTATTCAAAACCCAAGAAACCGAGATAATTCGTAATTATTTCGTAGAAACGAAAAAAGGAAGAGAAGAGGAAGTTAAAACAAACAGAGGAATAAAGTAGATATGAGAGATAAACTAATAAAGGAGGGAGTGGGACAAGAAATAACTGAAGGGATAAAAAAAGGATGACGAATAGAGGGAAATCAATGACAGTAGGAAAATGAAAATATAATGAGAGGAATAAATGATGGTAACGAGCATGGAAGAGTGAAATGGAGGAAGATTGGCGCGAAGATGGAAGCAAAAATAAAAGCGAGAAGGGAGATACGAAAGAAGAAAACGAATAACGGAACGGAAATATAACATTGAATAAATCATTGTTGTTATTACTAGGGGCCGGTACACAGTGGGGCAAACTGGCTATTTACGATTGCAAAATTATGTCCGCTCATAATTATAGATAACTTTGTATTACATGAGTTATATATATATTTAAATAAGTATAAAGAAGGGTATTTAAGTTGTTTAAAATTACTGAGATACTTTCAGTTAGGAAAAAGGGTGTTAATATAATTCAAACAAAATTATATTAACATATTAGATTTTTTTTTATGTTTGCATTTGTTTACATTATTTTTATATTTAATTATGTTCAAAAGAAACATAATTAAATTACAAGATAATATATATGCAACGATATGAAAAAACGCGATTTGCTTCCAAGAAATTGTCAATTTGAAGTCGCTGATTTTCATCTCTAATTTTCTGAATATTACTTAGACTCTGTTCTAAACTGAGCTGAACTGAAGTTTTCATTTCTTCTTCAACGTCATGATCTTCGAATGTCGATATTGTTCTGTTTACGAAACTTTGTTTAGTACACATGATTGTGGAAATTAATGGATCCAATGTGAATAGTAAATTGTGAAACAAATATTCGCCGCCATTCCTAGTTTATCGCAATTATTCTTTGCAGAGAACAGTTCCAGAAAAAAATAAGGAACTTTTTCAGCTGCATTTGGCTGCACTCATATTTGGTAATAACAAAAACTATACACCTTATTTTTAATATATGTGTAAAAATTAACGTGAATACATGCGAATTTTGTATTTCATTAAAAAAAAAAAACAGAAAATGAATTTACACAAACCCTCCTGAAATAAATATTTTAAAATTACAGAAAAATATATCTTTTGAATATTATATTTTTACATGTCATGTGGAAACAGTTGAATCACGAGTGGAAAAGAAATCACAAATGGAATCTCATATTAAGCTTTTCAACGTTAAATAGGAAGCGAAAAAGCATGCCATACTTTGACGTTATGCTCAATCTAACAGTTTCCATCGTTTACCTTGCTTTAAAATAATTTCAAAAGTAAAAATGTAGGTTTCAGTTCCTTTGGATATTTATATCGACATTAAACATAGTAGCAAAGATCTATCTATATTTCGTTTTTCGACTTTTGCACTCCTTGATTAGCATTTTGCCCCACTGTGCGGCGACGCGATGCACAGCCAGGATCGGACTAGGATAGGTGTCATAAATTACTTGTAAATGAATGTAGTGCTGCCTAACAACAGTAACTGAAGTACCGTGGATCTCATCGCTTCGTTGTCACTGTAACCAAGTCGCCGGCCTCTAGTTATTACTCAAACTCAAGAAAGGAGATAAAGGAAAAACTAAATAAATGAAGAAAAAAGACAAGAACATGAAACACAAAACCATTGCCTCTGCTCACCTCAAGGTGCTGGCGGTGGGGGCGAGCGGCGTCGCCGTCTCGGCGACGTGGTCCTGCAGGAACTGGCACAGGTCTCCTAGGGGCGCGTACTCCCGCACAGCGCACACCGGCTCCGAGTCCAAGCATGCGCCCAGGAGGCGCGCCACGTTGCAGTCCCTCAGCCTCGCCAGCGCCCTCACCTCCCTCGCGAACTCCTCGCGGAAGGTGTCCGCCCGCAGGTTGTGCACCACGACGAACTTACACTCACCACCGTACGGCCCGTCGGGACTAAATAGCACTTCACACAGGTGCACGTCCCCGAAGAGGCCCTCGCCGATCTTCTCGACGATGCGGAGCTTCTCGCGTGGGAACCGCTCGACGGGCCGGTCCTCCTCGAAGACGTCGTCGTCGTCGTCCTCCGGCTCGGGGCTCAGGGGCAGCATGAAGTGGTTATCAACCTTGGACCTGGTATAAGAGAAAATTTTTGACACGTTATTTATGACCTACACCAGTAACATCAGAAGTATAAAGAATGTACTGTCACCCTGTCGTTTTAAACACACGTTAATTTATTAATCTGTCAATTCACGTACTGCTTCGTTCATGAGTTCTTTAGCATTGAGCGATGTAGCCGATCGCTACCTATAAAATAAAGGTGTACAAATAAGTTTCTGCCGTTTAATAAAAAAATTGGGAATTTATTGTGAAAGGACGGTACCTAATGTTTTATTCGAAGTATTGTCCATTGCTTGCCACTACTTGTTCCCATCTTTCTGGTAGCATACGGATACCGCGTCGGAAGAACGTTTCATCTTTTGAGGCTATCCACGTATCGACCCAATTTTTGGTATCTTCATATGATGTGAAGTGTTGCTCACACAGGTCATGCGCCATCGATCGAAACAAGTGGAAATCAGAAGGAGCAATGTCTGGTGAATACGGCGGGTGGGGTAAAACTTCCCAACTGAGTGTTTCCAAATAGGTTTTGACCGGCGCCGCAATATATGGACGAGCATTATCATGTAGGAGAATAACTTTGTCGTATCTGGAGTAGTAGTGGACGCGCTTTTCCTTGAGTGCTCGACTCAATCTCATCAATTGTGTTCGGTAGACAGCTCCAGTAATCATTTCGTTCGGTTTGAGCTTCCAAAACCACGTCTTCGTACACTTTCGGCCTTCCACTACGTTCGTTGTCTTCGATGTCAAATTCACCGTTCTTAAATTTTTGAAACCACTCACGATAACTGCTCTCATTTAAGGCAACCTCACCATATGCTTCTACAAGCAATCGATATGCCTCAGCCGCAAATTTCTTCAAATTGAAGAAGTAAATCAAAAGTTCCCACAAATTAAAAAAAATCATTAATGTTTTAAGGTTATGGTGTTGCCTGATGTCCAACCTTACGATAATGACGTTTACAGCTGACAATTTTAACCATACCTTACTGGTGGCGCCAACTTTTGTCAAACGGCGGAAACTTATTTGTACACCATAGTATTCTTGGTATGGTGCATATGGTGTAAAATGAATTACCTTTATGCCACACAAGTTTGAACAAGATGAGTCAATATTTTATGACGAATTGATTCGGATGGTACTTGGTGAAAATTCATGTTAATTAAAAATTAAACATTAAATAGTTATTTTCACGTTTATTTTGTCCTAATAAGGTTAGGTCAAATGTTCAGGATTATAAGCAGGGCGTTGCGTATCGTTATGTTTGAATTTCTGGAGCATAAAGTAGACTTAATTCTAACACCAAAAAAACACAGAAGTGGTAGGTCGATTTCCATTCTTTCCAAAGCTACAGACCTATGAAATTATAAACAGTAAATAAACAAATTTAAATCCTTTTTAATCTAGGATTTGTACTGCGGATAATAAGTAATGTACTGTGGATAATGTAAGATTATCCACAGTACATTGCACGAGGAGATCCTATTGCATGGCCACCTAGATTTCCTGACCTTAGTCCTTTAGATTATTACTTCTAGGGGTACACGAAAGATTTAGTATAGAAGTTTAAAACACAGGAGAGGAATTACTGCAGCCTATGCGTATAAACTGCCAAATAATTACAACAAAGCAAGCAATAAAAAATAATTGGGAGTAAAGGTTGGAAAAAATAAAGTTGGGAGTAAAATAAGAAGAAACTTGATGCACATTTATAAAATTGGGCCGTACAACATCCGTAATTTCGCCACAGATCACATGTCTGTGATGATTAAGATCCGGAAAAGTATGCTGTCATTATACAACTCTATCATAATTAAAGTATAAGCCCAATTTTTTAAGCGCATATTTCTTGAACCTCTATACCCATGCCACTGTTCGTTCGTAGAATATTATCCCGAACGAAGGCTTCGCGGGAACCCATTACTCTGTAATACACTTGCTCCGTAAGACAGAGAACTATTCCGCTGTATAAACTAGTCGACTGCCTCATTGAAAACAATTTTTGTCGCGAGTTAGGCACTCCTGTGAATTTCTGTAATGTATTTACATATTACCTGATTTTGTGTGGCACAGTTGTGGCACAATGGCGCAGTTGTTACCATTTGTGAATAGACTTAAAAAGATGATTGAAAATTACAAGGATTTTACAATAGAGGGATCACATATTTTATATATTCCATGCAATCGTCGATATATGTATATTTGTGATCGCTGAGAGTGTAAAAGACATTTAGATTCGAATATCTATCAAAAAAATATACCTGGTATGGTTTGAAAAGAGGAATTTGGGTTCGATTTGTTTTGCGAACTTTAGACCTATTTTTTGCCAAATATATATCCAACTTTCAATTGCCTAATAGCCACATATTGCGTAAAACATATTTACAGAAGACTAACGTAACTAAGAATATCAACGTGTCATGGAAAATATCAAAGAAGACATACGTAATAAATTTCTCTTGCTGACAGTGGACGAAACAACAGATTTTGCGGTAATAAGGTTATTGATAGCTAATAAACGGGTTTTGCAACTAACGGCTAAAAGTATAGAAATAGTAGTAACACGTGTATTGTCCTCTGTAGATAATAATAATAATAATAATAATAATACTCACCCTATAATTACTCCGAAGAGGTAACCCCAGAGGTCCTCTCAGGGATCTGTGCGGGGAAGGGGTGGCTATTATTATTATTTGCCATGGCGCATGGGAGCGACTTAAGATTATTTCGGTAACGCATTTGCTTTACAGTTCTGAGGAAACCAGAAAACTCAGAACATTACCAAATCTAGGGCATGTGCGGTTGGATTGGCATCTATGCATCCACACCTATACACTAGTGTATTAGTGGTTGCATATCAAACCCTGACGGAGAAAGCGAGACAATTAAAAATCGCCACCCCAGCCAGGATTCGAACAACGCGCACAGAGGTATCGCGACTGGAAAGACGGCGCTTTAACCCACTCGGCTACCCGTGCCCCTATAAAATGTAAAACATAATAATGTAGATGTAAAAATAAACAAAAAACTGTTAGTAATACCTACAAACAACTGTGCGAAATTCGTTTATTTCTATTCTATAAACTAATAGTCTATAAACTATTTTGAATATGCAGCTTTAACTTCAGTAGATGTGGAACGATCATTTTTCTTCTACAACGTACAGGTCAAATTGCTCACGTTTAACGAGAATAAATGCAGAAAAACTACTGATCGTGGCAACGTAAGCTCATGCAATATGGACAGTCGGTGTTTGTGAAAGACACAAGCAATAGGTATGTACATACCTGTACATTATTTTTTACATCAGATTCTTTAGAAACGGTTATAAAAACATCAATATCTTCAGATAACTGAGTTTTTTTCAGGTAGTATCAGTGGAGAGGTTGCAAATGGATATTTATGAGAAAAATGGCGCAACATATGTGATCTTTTTAAAGTTTTAGCGCCTAATCTGAAAGTTTTGAGTTTTAAAAAAATTTTTAAAAAAAGTTTTAAAAAGTAACTTAAATTTTCTTGGTATTATGTTATTCATAACAATGTTAGTCTTATAGAGTCTACTTGAGCCGCAATGTTTCGAAAAGTTTCAATTGCACATTTTTCATATGTTGTACCGACACTACATGCTATTTAATTCGGTTGCCTAAATAATACAAATTTGTAAATTACATCGTTGTGGATAATAATTATAATTGGTCACCACAATCACAACCAACTTTGTTTACTCCTGTCTTTTTGATCTCTCATATGTCATTTTCCGCCAATAATATAACGGATTACCAGTCCAACACATGTTTACTCTTGTCTTTTTAATCTCTCATATGTGATCTTCCGCCAATAATATGACGGACTACGAGTCCGGCCCTGCGTTACAGGCGAAATAGTTTTACCACATTGTCAGGCGTTTATCCCAACGGCCTTGAAGACATCCTAAGATACGGGAAGCACGCGGACTAGTGTAAAAGCCAGGTCATAAAACTTTCTGGGCCATATGCTAGGTGTTTATTACGCAAACTTTTATTTAAACAGTACAGTTGTACTGTTTAAATAAACTGTACTGCGCCTCGGTTTTGCAATAAAAAGTTTGTATTCTAGTATATACCCTCTTAAATAAAATATTTAATTCTACTAAACCTGTATTTGCAGATATTTCACCCAGCTAGATTGCAATGAAATAAAAAATAAAAGCTGTCCGGAGAAAACTAACGCACTTAATTAATTAAAGAATTACGGCAGTCGCGACTTTGCTTTCTTAAAATTTATTGATACAGACTAAGACTTGGTCTTAATCACTTAAGTTATGTTAAAAGTTTCCGGTTGATTCATTGCCGTTTTAAAGAAACTTTGATTGGAGTAAAAAAGTAGTAAACCGAGCGAAACTGTGAAATATTGTAGGGTACTTGCTGTGATTGGAAATAATGGAATGGCTCGGAAAGATTGTTCTAAAGTTCAACTAGATTGATGATTATAAAAATTTACAGCGCCCTGTTTGTTTTCCTCTTTAACAGTATTTGGTAATTCAGAAGTCAGAATGTTCATTGTATGTTTGACTTTAAAAATAGGGACATTTTATTTTACATTTGAAAAATATATTTTTTTTAAATAGGGCTAGAAAAAATCCATCTTTCTTGAGAGCTATACAACAAACAAGAAACTGAAAAATATTCGATTTATACAGGCGTTTATTCAATTCAAATGGGAGAAAAAGATGTCACTACCCACACCAGCATTGATTTATGGGGTTACCTTCAGTTGGGCTGGTCGAGAATATTGAACAATAAAATAAAAAAAAATGTTTTATCGGATTTTCTTTAAGTACAATATTTTCTCAAAATTTCATAAGAATCGGTACATTATTGAGAAAGTTTTTAATCACAAAAAAAATACGAAATTTAATAGCTTTAAAAAATGCACTCTTTGGAAAAAGGGCTACAATTTTTTTATAAATCAAAATTTTGCCAAAACCTTCGTTCAGACACTGTATTAAAAGAATATTTATGTTTTTTTTTTTTTATTTAAGATGAGCCATTTCAGTTGTCGTGCTAACATTCTGTGACTAGATGTAAAAACTCCGTTTGCCAATATTTTTTTAGAAAAAAAATCAAGTATTTGAATATAAGTACTAAATGATATATTGTTGATTGGAGTAAAATTGATTTGAGTTCAAAAAAGATATTTGTGAAATTCGCATTTATTTTTGTGACCCAACTGGAAGTAACACCTTGAAACTTATGAGAACCTGAGATTCACACCACTGCGATCGTTTAAACAATACAAGCTATAGCAATAATATTCATCTGTTGATCTCGACACTCACCTGCTTCGAACCACCGTTGGCGTCGACAGTGGGGGCGAGGGGGATAGCGGAAGGGAGGAGCGCACATCCCTTTGCAAATAATAACCGTCCGGGGGTGGCGGGACCGGTGGTGGCTTGGGCAGGAAGTTCAGAATTGGCGGAGGCGCCCGGGTCTGAGCGTACACTTGCTCGACAGTCGAACCGTTCAGGTGGCGAGTGGGGGAGACGTAGTCTTGGCACACGAGGTCTGGTACTTCTAAAATCGATGATTGAGGTGAGAAGTGAAGTAATTTACTGATATGAAAGGTTAGGGGAGAGTGGGGGTTAGTTGGCACACGGGGTTAGTTGGTACACGGCAAAAATCATGTTTCCAAATTCTATAAGATTAAGTCTTGATTTGTTTTTAAGGCTTATTTTTCCGTTTCATTCGGAATAACTATTTAAATGAAAATGTTTTTAAGAAGTTCAATGTTACAGAAATAACGCATTACTGCCGTAGAGGCACATCTGTAAACTCCTACGTATTTGGCAGTGTCAGCTCAACAAGTCGGAGAAGGGAAAGAATATAGCGAGGATATGTAGGAGGGCGTGGGGATAGTTGGTACACGAGGTTAGTTGACAGTCGTGGTTAGCTGGCACACTGGGTTAGTTGGCATAAAGGGTTACATTAAAAATGTGAAAACAACAATACAAATCTGAAAATCTTTGAGAACTCGGGTATCTTAAGTTAATCTTGAACTCCCTGCTATATGTGGACATTTATTTGAATTATTATTTAAAAAATGTTATCTTCATCAGCATCACAGGGTCAAATTAGTTATGCCCCACGTATTCAGCTGTGTCAGCTTAACGCAAGAGATGACCGAAGACCAAAAGTAACGACAGTAATAACGCTTACCTGAGTAATCCGGGCTAGTCGGATGTGTTTGACGAGAATATAAGCTCGGTCTACACGATTCCACGTACAATGTCGTTTTGTCGCCATCCTCAGTGGTCATCTGGAAGCAAATATAGGGAGTGATTTTCCGAAAACTTCTAAAACTGATGTTTATAGGTATGTTTTTACTTAAGTACAGTTAATATTAGTATACAAAAAAATCGAATATAGCTATAATTTCTTTTATCCGGTATTTCGAGATCAATTCCCGTATGATACTCGATGTAAATTGTTTATTTATTTCGTTCGAGTTCGTTTTTTTTTGTATGAAAGGAGTATATAAAAATTAAATAATTAACTATTTCAGCTAAAAACCTTTAATTTTACCTTTACAATTCAAAATCTTTCAATATTACTATCTTTGAGATAGAGCTTAATCTAATTCCTTCGTTAGTGTGTTTACAAAACAAAAAAAAAAAGCAAATACGCGGGTATTTGTACTACCGATCTGACTTTGTTACTCTGGACACTCACTAACGTAAAAAATAAATTACAGACTAACAAAGCCATGTTAGTAATACAAACACTTTAATTAGGAAACAGTACGCAGTCCAGACGGAGTAGGAAACCGTACTGACCAAGGAATGAGATCGTTGGGGTCATAATGATTCCCAAGCTCTACATCGTTCTAATATGCGCAGCACAGCTATCTGCCCCGTTTGCTACGCTGTGCCGCAGCTATTGTTGTAAAAAGTAGTAACATTCAAAGGTTTAAAGGATTTTTGACATAAACAGTAAATTGTTTTATTTTTTTATAGTTACACAGAAACACAACAAAAGTTTAGCTGTTTAAAGCCAATATTGCCTTTCTCTATGTTCTTTCATTTTTTCTGATTTTGTTTTAAATCTTGTATTAAAATTTTAATCCAAGCATTTATTTGTTTTTAATAAATCATGCTGTTGACATTAAATTCTGTATTACATTTAATAAATCATTGAGATAAAAACGTGAAAAAAAAAACGTAAAAAGAGAGTGTTCAGAGAGCAGGACAAGTGTTCGGAAAGTTGAAAAGTGTTCATTTAAGATGGGGTTTCATTTTAATTTGAATAGACACATGTTGGTGTAGCTAGGGAATTCTACAGGGTAAGACAAAGATGAAGTACCAAACAGGTTTCTGTGTGCCCTAAAACTGAAACTTAAAATACAAACTTCCATCACATCATTGTAGAAGAATTGGCCTATAATTAAAAAAAAATGTGGAAATGAATTCGGCTGTTTGCCAAAAACAAATTAAAACGATGCCAAATATTAGTGGTGCATCAATTTTGATGTGAAGTGTATTAGTCAGCTCAATATTACAAAAAAAATCAACGACAGGCCTTCATTTGAAGCGTCGAATAAAAATATTGTTTTTTTCCCAAATTTTACAATAGTGACTATATCTCGAAAACCAAGACACTGTCATCTATTTCTTTTTGTCACATGTTCAATCAGGACCGGTTTCTACTTGACGTTGCTTTTTGAGACGTATATGAAAATATTTTCTGAGATATAACACCAAAAAAATACGTTTTTTTTTTCGAGAAGGACTAACTAAAACCTTTTTTGAAGTAAAAGGTAGCTACTTGTTACGGGTCTTAACTCCGCAATGACATAAGTTCTATATCTAATATATATGTTTTTACTCTCTTTTGTTTTCTTTCTACTGTTTCCTTTTATGCGAGGACTTATCTTTTATAGCTGCGTACCGAGATATTCGTATCGGTTTTACAAACTGCCACCTTCCGCGACCGCCGAGTACAATCCGGCGATCGTCGTCTCCGGGCCCCATCCAGGCGCACAATGGCCAGCCCGCCGCTATCCGTACAAAGTGCAAACTGCGTTAATTTCCGGGCCGGAAGGGAGTGCCGGCGGCGTCTCGGCGCATCCACCACACGGCGACGCCGTTAAGATAACCCGGCGGGCAGGTTAACGCGAAGAAATTCGCCCTTCCTCATTTCGCGCTCGTAACCTTATCTCCGAGCGTGTATTACATCGTCTTAAACGTGCGGAAAACTACGCGATATCGCCCGGTTATCTGTACGAAATATGGACGTTATTGTTGCACGTCTTTCTTTTGCTTTGAGATCGTTCTGGCAGGTGTAATTATTCCTAGGAAAACGCGTTGGACAACAGCGGTAATCTCTAAGTGCTTGCCACACCTGGTATACCTCAAGGTTATGTGTTGGGACCTTTACTCGTTGTTATTTTCATAAACGATATTGTAGATGCAATTGATATTAATTTCCTTCTACATACTGTTGACAAAAGAGTATTAGCATTAATTCAAGGTTCGCTTAAGCTAGAAACAAATACACGGTGGAGACTTTAACTGGAATATATTCGCTAGCGGGGCGGTGAATGATATTTCAAAAAAAATCCCGAGACACGTCAACTTTTAAATGTATTTACCTACATTTTGCAAGTAATATGAAAAATATAGCCCCTCAGGGGTGGCTGAAACCACCCTCGACATGATTTTTTCAAATGCAACCCTATGGCTTGTGACCCCTCATTGTAAAGCTGGTGGAAAGAGGAATCCAACGCACTGAACAAATTTTAATTTTTAGTATGTTTGTAGGGTCGCATACAATTAAAACAATTTAAAAATTAAATTTATTTTCAACGTAAAAATTGTTCAAAATGTGCACCATTCACTTGTTGGCAGCATCCCAGTCTGTGGTAGGTTTCGTCCCTTACATTTTGCAACATTTGCGGTGTTATTTTTCCGATTTCCTCTCTTATCCTTTCCTGCAGATCTGCTATCTTGTTGGGTTTCTGAATGTAAACCCTACTTTTAAGATGTCCCCACAAAAAGAAATCCAGTGGTGTAAGATCTGGAGATCTTGATGGCCACTCAATATTACCTCGCCTCCCAATCCATCTACCGGGAAAAATTCTGTCCAGATACTGACGAACAATGGCAGCATAATGTGGTGGGGCCCCATCTTGCTGAAACCATAACCTCTCGTCGGTCAAGTTAGGGTTTAAGGGGTTTGGAAATAAATGACATAGCACTGGCATTAGTTCGTGCTGGAGTAAACGCAAGTATCTTGCTCCATTAAGAGTGTCATCAAATAAAAATGGTCCTACAATTCTATCTTGTATTATTCAGGCCCATACATTAGTTTTCTGTGGGCGCTGAGTATGAAGTTCCCTCATCCAATGGGGGTTCTCTTCAGCCCAGTAACGACAATTTTGGCGATATACGTGCCCATTTAATGTAAAAGTAGCCTCGTCAGAGAAAACTATCCACTCTAAAGATAACTGGTTTTGATCAATACAAGTCATCAATAAATCGCAAAATTCCACTCGTCGATCTGGATTATCTTCAAGTAGCTCTTGAACAGCTTGCATTTTATATGGGCGTTTTTTCTCATATTTAAGTATTTTTAAAACTGTTTTGTGATTAAGATTACTATCACGGGCCAGTTACCCGGCTGGAGTGATTGGATTTTCTTCTAGAGCAAGCACTAAATTCAACTTCGTGTCGTCATCAACAACAGCCTGCCTCTTACTCGGTACTTTCCTGACATGACCCATTTCTCGATATTGTGCCTCAATTTGACTAATGATACCTTGATTTAGTGGTGGCAAGTCAGGATGCGTTTGTCGAAACAAGCGAACAACTTCGCATTGAGTTGGCGCCCTATCACCATATCCAATCATCATCAAAATTTCGATTTTTAGTGATTCAGTTAAATAAGACATTTTCACCAATTTGAAATAACACTTCGTTGCAAACTCTGAATACAGCATACAAACTAAATTACTCTTCGCGGCCGTGTAAAAACACTAGCAAAAAATAACAAATATCAGCTGTGGCAAAAAATTGCTTGAAATTTTTTGTGGGGACATATGAAAAGTAAGGTTTACATTCCAAAACTAAACAACACACATTTTGAGTACGAAATTGTTGCGTTAAAAATAAATTAAACTATAAAACTACGTTTTAATTGTATGCAACCCTACAAGAATATAACACCCCTATACAACCCTATAGAATTTTATCAGTGCGTTGGATTCCTCTTTCCACCAGCTTTACAATGAGGGGTCACAAGCCATAGGGTTGCATTTGAAAAAATCATGTCGAGGGTGGTTTCAGCCACCCCTGAAGGGTTATATTTTTTCACATTACTTGCAAAATGTAGGTAAATACATTTAGAAGTTGACGTGTCTCGGGAATTTTTTTGAAAAATCATTCACCATCCCGCTAGCGAATATATTCCAATTAAAGTCTCCACCGTGTATGTAAAAACCCTTGAAGGGCACAAAACTGTAGTATTTCAGCAAAAAAAGGGAACTTTCTTTATTCAATCGCACGCTTGATGGAACCTTGATACAACTGAATAAGGTTAAGAAGTGTTAGATTTTTTTATCAAGGTTTTCTCATTTAAATAAAATATCTTTAAATAATCCTTTGTAGATTAAAACATTAATATTAAAAGTACGTATTATGGACGGTATTAAGTATGCCGTCTAATAATTATTAACCCATAATTCAAGACCACGGTATGCTATACCGCCATATAATACAATAAAATATAGTTTGAGCAATAAGGAAAATATCTAAGTCACTATTTTTTCACATGCCTTCTTGTTGTATAAAACACGTGTTTCCGTAATTATTTTATGAACATAATAACAGAAGCGTTACATCATACCGATAGTCTCTAGTAGGGTAACATTTATAAACATCTCGAGTTAAAGGTTAAAGTAATTTCTATTTGCAATGGATTTGAGAAGCTCGTTTAGAATAAGGCAAAATCCTAATATACAAGTATTATGTAGTGATGAATTTAATACACATTGATATACTACAAAAATTAAAATTTGCCCTATTTTGCAATGTTCAGAATACGTAAATAAATAGAGTATCGCAACATACACGCAGAGATACCCGCAAACAACAGAAATAAGATATACAAAGATACTTTTGGTCCACTGTAGGTGTCATCTAAAACACTTAATCAACCGACATTATGTGGAATCATGGATAGTATCTGTACAGATATACATAATATATTTTCTGAATCGTTTATTAATAGAGGTAACTCCTGCGTCAAATTATGTCGTATTTTATCTAAATATCTTGACATCGATGCCCGATACTTTTATGGGAAACATGAGCAAGCGAAAATGATCATTATCTCCAATTCGACTCCCAATATCTATAAAAAGCTAAGCAAGCTATTATTTATATTGTTATTATATTTGTAAGTACATATATGTTAAGTTTAATTCAGTATGATGAGGCAAATTGTCATATTATAGTAGACTGTTTCTTTTCGAGGGTTGATCTGATGGTGATGATGATGATGATGATGATGAGTCCTAAGCAAATATCAACGCAATTGCAAATGTAAATTTCAAAGATTGGAAGGCATTGAGGTCCATTTAGAAACATTATATATGTATACACTATTAACCTGTAATATTTTCATAATCTGCTTCGACCAATGCCCATTCATTCTATTTTTCAATGCTAAAGTTTGACTATATTGCTTACATATTGTATTTAAATGAAAGCCGATGTAATAGTCCAATCAATAGGTATAAAGGTTTCCCAAAATTTTTAACAGGAAACAAAAAATATGGTCGTATAGGAAAAAAAATGTAAGAAAGATAACATTTTTTGTCCTTGACGTCTTAACGGCTAACTTAACCTAAAAAATTCGTAAAGTTGAAAAAAAAAGGTTTTTCGTAAATATAAAAAAAAAAACTAAAGCTCGTAGAGAAAGTAGTTGTAGGTTCGTTAAAAGTTAAATTCGTTTATTAATGCTGGAGGTTGATTAAATAAAGCGCGCTATTTTTTTTATTGAAAATATAAGTATTCAACTTTAATCTTCATAAAAATACGTAGAATACGTAAATAGCGCCCTCTGGAATTTTTTTGAAGAAAAAAATCTCGGCTCCAGAAAGTCGTAGAAAACCCCTTTTTTTTCTACGAGTAAATTCGTGAAAAAATGTCAGCAATCGATTGCAGTAATAGACGTTATCGAAAAATTAAAATCGAAAAAGATATTTAAGAAAAACGCTGCAGAAAAAAATTTAATTTTTTTCAAACTCATTATTAGAAACTCAAAATTTATAAAATCGTTACCATAATTTGTATATGGTATATACAATTCTCCAAGAAAAAAATGAGCCCCGATTCATACTCTAGCACTATCTATCGAGCAAGCAGATTTTCGAAATCGTCTTTTTTTTTCGAAAAATCGATATATCTCGAAAAAGTTTCAATATACTTCAATTTTGAAACAGCTACATTTTTGGCTGGTGGTGGGCTACATTTACAGCAAGTAGCAAATTTCAAAACGTTAATTTGCAAAAGATAGAGCAAAAACGAAAATAGACGATTTTTGACGGTTTTTTCGATATATCTCGAAAAGTAACGCAGCAATTGATTTTAAAAACAATATGAGACAACTTCTTTCTCTACGAAAGACTTTACGTCTACGACGACTTTATTTTTTTTATTTATTAAAAAACATTTTTTTAACCACGAATTTTTTAGGATCGAATGAAGTTAGTCGTTAAAATGCAAGACAAAAAACGCTATCTTTCCTAGATTTTTTTTCCTATATGACCGTATTTTTTGTTTCCTGTTAAAGATTTTGGGAAATTTTACATTGGGGCGTTACCTATTGATTGGACTATAATATGCTATTACAGCAACATTTGGTGTAACTCAAACAGTATAATAAAGAGTTACGTTTAGCTATCACTCCTTTGTGCTTCGAACGAACACATCAGTCCATCATATATTAAGGCGCTTCCAGTTTATTTGGGAGCCGAAGGCGTTTCACGGTAATGTTGCTAATCTAATATTATCCAGACTCAGGTACGCTGATTCAGGTTCGATATCTACTAAACGATGGCGGTTTCTAACAGATTGGCCTGTCTGTGTTTATTAATATCATACGTTACATACATCACGAGGCCAGATTTCATCTGAACTTCCACTACAGGCGATAGTTTGGCGGAGTTTATGCAAGCTAGATTTCAATTACGAGTCGCAAACATGTCCATGTGCGCTGGGTACGTATGTAACTTTTAAATGTTTATTTTATGGTCTGATAAAGAAGCAGGACAGAGGATATGAAAGGTGAATGTAGCGTTTTATATCAAAATCACTCTATATCGAGCCTATTTACTGATGTTCATCTAAGTTCCAATTAAACTAACAATGTGTGCAAATGGTACAATTTTCCATGCCAAAAATCTGCGGAAATTTCTACAATCAAATAAGTTGCTACCTAAGAAATCATTACTTCTGGGCGTTGAAAGCATGGGAGGGGACCTTCAAAAGATCGCAGCACTTAGGCCCCATTGGGTCCCTTGTACTTCCTCCCTTGGGAGTTCAACCTACCTAAGCCGTCACCTATCCTAATGTTGTAAAAAAGATGACGACATTGCTAAGGGGGATCTTCCTTATGTTAGTAAAGGATGGCCAACGTTTACCGAGTATGGATTCCCTTAGTTCGTGCGAGCGCGGAGTGTAACAGGACCGTAGTCAGTTAACGAATGAAAATATTAATATGTTTACATAAATTATGTAGCAACATAGTACTATGTTTAGCAAATAGTACGGTTAAGTTAAATAAAATACCTATATAAATTAAAATAACACGTAACAATGGCAACACTTACCCTACAAACGTCAGTGTTGAGACAAGGTTCCCATGGCAGGTTGGCGGTGGTTAAAACATATTATTAGGTATGTGCTTCTCTAAGTATTCTGGAGTGAAACGGCGACGTTTATGACTAAATATTAACTTGTGTATGGAAAAGGGCCGTTCAACGTCTACTGTTGACAATGGACATATGTATGAGAAATTGTTGAGGCATGAACTATATAATAATATATTTTCTGGTAACTCCTGATATGTGCCAAGTAAAAATTTAATATGTTTCCAAAATGAAATATTATTTTCAACACCTCAGTATACATGAGGCACTATATTGTTGTAAACCAGATCGACATACAAGTCTTAACGTACTTATGAGGAATTTTTCGATCCATATATTTTTCTAAAAACGTACGTAACTTGGGGTTCTTAGTTTGTTAAGGAAGTTCATAGAAAAATACGGAGTCGTCGGTGGACGAGGCATGGCTTTTAGATTTTTACTTTAGTTTTACTAAAATTTATAATGCTTCACAGACAGTACAAAAAAGGGCGTTTCCTTGAATACATATGTCCCTAAAACCCTCGGGATTACTGTCAAACCACGTATGAAATACTTCCCGTCTATTTCTTTTCATCTTTGGCATGGTACCTCACTTTATTCACTTCTCCCCTCAACTAACAATTATTAATATTTATAAAGCCATTTAAACACACGGTGAATACAACACACAGCAAATACGTAAAACGAAACGTATCAACGCGATGCAATACCGGCGACTGTCTGTTACAGCGTGCCATAAATAACTAAAATTTCTAGCGCAGTTTTCGTAATGCAAGTCAGCTGTGAGCTGTGAAGGCCAACGAGTCAAGGGCAGGACATGCACAGTGTCGGCCCTGTGACATTCGCGCTTGGTAATAAGTAATAATATTCAATAATGTACTATGATGCAACATAGTTTCTGTGAACATACATATTAACATTTTCATTCGCAAACTGACTACGGTTCTGTTACATTCCGCGCTCGCACGAACTCTTGATGAGACTGCGAAGCAGTCGCATGTTCTTGCTGATTGCCTCTACAAAGAGGTATTTCACTTAGCTTCAAGTTATTGAGGTGTTTTCTTAGGTGACTGTCCAGTGAGAATGCATGTGATAAAATGAAGATCCTTCCTAGTTATCGCCAGATATACTAGAGACATCCAAAAAAAACTATAACTCTGTAGAACGAGAAAGGAAAGCGGTCATGTTAAGCTTTTCGTTATAAATAAAGCACTTAAATTTGTAAAAAAACAAGCAAGTAGTTTCAAAGTATAAGGGTAAACGTAGAGAAATACTTCTCCATTTTTTTGTTTCATTGCTATGCTAGGTCCCGGTTTTTGACTAGCGGTGACGTGACTTTGTTTCCCCTTTGGTTGATTCTTTTACATAGTTGTTTTTATTCCATATTTATTTACAGGTAACAACCCCTTCTTTGACTCTGGTGCCTTCGAAGGAATAAAATACCACTCACCTTCTCGTTCTCGAACCTCTTCAGGTCGCCCTCGATGGTCGGCACAGTCGACACTCCCGTGGTCGCCTTTAGTCTCTGGTTGCGGAAGACTATGAAGACGATCGCCGCCACCAGGATGAAGATGACGACCGTGAGCACGCCTATGACGAAACCGATGTAGTGCTTGGGTTCGTCGTCCGCATCTCCTGCCTTCGTGGAGTGGCCCGTTCCTGCGCCACCATCGACGCCGCTGGCCTTGGGCGCGCCGCCACCGCTCTGCACTTCGTCGCGCTGCAGCGGGTACTCGCGGCCAGAGTCTGGAACCGGCGCGTCCTCTTCGGTCTCGGTGAAGTTGCCGGTCACCAGAACTGGAACAGGACGGGCAAAAGCGTAATTTTAGAATTCATTTAACCCGTAACGCCCAAGAGAACGCAATTATTAGCTCTTTTTCGTGCTCTGTTTTCAATAGTAAAAAGGAAGAATATACCTCAGTATTTTTTAGGTGTGCTCTTTCGATTTCTGTGGTCAAATTTTGGTTTCTGGTTCTCAGAAAAAAAAATATGGCGGCTTTAAAAATGAAAAGCACCGAAATTTCGAGGACATTTTTTTTCATAATTTTTTTTTTTCGAGACAATAGAGCTTTAGAATTAGATTCCCATTATGATCAGTGGTGATTTAAATAGTTGATATAAATTAAGAATTTTTTTCCGTACCTCGAGTCGACCTAACCTCTCCAAAATGACGTGAAATAACGTGAAATTTTGTGAAATACGATTTTTCTTGGCTTTCTTCGGGCGGATCAAATAATATCGAACTATATTCCATTCGATACGGAATTCTATGTTGAAATGAATATACCTGAATGTGTTTGATCAATATCAGTATTCACAATAACGATGAATCCAATATGGTGGTCAGGTAACTGAAAAAAATGATGATTTCTTGATTTGGTATGAAATTCTCGAGTCCTGATGTTTTCCCATTTTTCGATCACCCGTGAATTAAAAGCCGGTAACTAGCGATTGAAATACAAGATTGCGAATTCAATATGGCGGGTACGATATCGAAAATATCAAATTTGGTTGATGCAAAAAATACTGTGGTATTCTGCCTAAATTTGTGAATGAAGTATTCTCAGCAATTTTTATGCTGAATAAGTTGTTTTTGAGGAAAAAATTCAGAAAAGCTAAAAGTAGAATAGAAAAAAATGATTTCTACAGAAACGATATTCAGTAGTTGCGATAAAAAATCGTTGAATGTATCATAGAAAGATGGTACTCTCAAGTCCAACATTTCATGAATATTTTTCTCATTAACTCATTCAGCCTAAAAAGTGACGAGAATATTTTCATTCACAAATGTATGCAGAATACAACAGTATTTTTTGCATCAACTAATTTTGATATTTTTGATATCGTACCCCCCATATTGAATCCGCCATCTTGAATTTCACTCGTTACCGGGTTTGAATGCACAGGTGATCGAGTCATGGAAAAACATCAGGAATCGTCAATTTCAGAGAATTTGCTTATTTTTACGAAAAAAGTCAGTTACTTGACCGCCATTTTGGATTCATACTCATTGTGAACATTGATATTGATAAAACACATTCAGGCATATTCATTTCAACATAAAATTCCGTATCGAATGGAATATAGTTCGATATTATTTGATACGCCCGAAGAAAACCAAGAAAAATCCGTATTTTCATAAAATTTACCTTATTTCGTCATTTTGGAGAAGTTAAGTTGACTCGAGGTCCGGAAAAAAATCCTTTTTTTATTTTTAACTATCTAGATCATCACTGATTACAATGGGAATCTAATTCTAAAGCTCCATTGACTCCAAAAAAAAAATGAAAAAAAAAATGTCTTCGAATTTTCGGTGCTTTCCAATTTTAAAGCCGCCATATTTTTTTTCTGAGAACCAGAAACGAAAATTTGACCCCAGAAAGAGCACACCTAAAAATACTGAGGTACATATGTAGGTTTGGTGGGAATATTCTTCCTTTTTTACTATTGAAAACAGAGCTCGAAAAAGAGCTAAAAGCTATGTTCTCTTTGGCGTTAACGGGTTAAACTAATAAGGGGGTGTAGTATGTATATCCGTGATGCGGATTTGTAGTGGTATATCCACTTGTTTAATAAGAAAAAATATTGCGGATATATGTACATTTTTAGCATGATGTTTTCTGACGAAGAGGACATTTAGGTCTAACAATACCCCCACATAAAATTACAGTATTTTATGTCATCATACCCCAATGTTTTTTGGGTCGCTGATTTCGAATCCGGAGAGGATTTAAACTCATCGCGTCAGAGTTGGCCCATAACATCAAAAAATGGTATAAAATCGTCATTTTTTCCATTTATGATGTTGGATCGAGATTCCTGGTACAGAATAAAGAGAGAGATTATGAGTTTTTGTCATAAGATACCATTTAGGTATCAACAGAAATCCAGAGTGGACTCAACAACCCTATAACTCCATACCCTTAAGGTGTAACACCACTGTAGAATTTTCAAAAAATCGATTTTTTTTTTTTTTTAAAAAATTGTGTTTTTTGACTTAAGACATATTTTGAATCTTCTAAAATATGAGGGGAAGTTATATACAGGAGAACATTTTTTTTTGTTTGAAATTTCGCGCTTTTCCTAAAGCATTTCGAACGCCTCTAATGCGACCCATACCTGCGACGACATCCCTACTCGACTACGTAACGTCTTACCAACTCATTTATAACTTCTGTAATATACTACTAGATTCATTAGAAACAATGTTTACTCAATTTGAAAAAACATCAAGTGAATGTACGTTAGTGTAGGCCTGAAGAGAACGAAGGGTGATGGTAGAAGAATGAAGAGATGAATATCGGTATGAAGAGCATTTTACAAATCATGAAAATTCTGGAGATGGATATGGCTGTGCAATCATACAATTTTACTTGGAAGCTGATCGCTACGCGCATCAAATACAGGGTTTGTCCGGAAAGTAATGTCAGTGAATTTTTTTCCCGAGACTGTACGCGCCAGCCCGCGCTTTACGTGCTGGGATTGTGGTGGGGGGGATCTGGAAACAAGATCCAACAAGCGTCAGTTTGCTACCGGTCGTTGTAGCGGTCGCCTCACTCGTTCTTTGAGAGTCGTTACAGTGACCCGGTGCAAGAAAAAATGCAACGTTCGCTTGATCAACGGATGGCGATCAAGTTTTGTGTGAAACTGGAGAAGAGTGCTGCGGAAACCGTTCCAATGTTGAAGAAGGCTTTCGGCGTCGATTGTCTTTCGAACAGGCAAATTTTCCGGTGGCACAAGGCCTTCGCAGAAGGTCGGGAAGATGTCAACGACGAGAACCGCGCTGGACGGCCATCAACCTCCAGTTCCGACGACAATGTGAAACGTGTGCGTGACTTGTTGAACACTGATCGTCGTCTAAGTGTCCGTTTAATTTCTGAAATATTAGACATTACGAAAACCATTGTTCACGAAATTGTGTCGGAGTCTTTAAGAATGAGGAAGGTGTGCGCGAAGCTCGTGCCAAAAGTGCTAACGGACGATGAAAAAGCGAGGCGCGTCGAAACCTGCCAATAACTTTTGGACACCTGCGAACACAACCCCGCTTTCCTTGATGACGTCATTACCGGGGACGAAAGTTGGGTCTTTGAATACGATCCGGAGACGAAGAGGCAAAGTGCGGAATGGCACACGTCGAACTCCCATCGCCCAAAGAAGGCCAGGATGTCCAGGTCAAATATCAAGACAATGCTGATTGTATTTTTTGATTGCCGGGGATTGGTCCATCATGAGTTCGTTCCGCAGGGGATAATCGTAACCGGAAAGTTTTACGTCGAGGTGCTGAAGCGGCTGAAACACAGTACTTCTTCAAACTTCTTCCTTTCTTCCCTTCCCCCCTCCTCCCCTTTTTTTCCCTAATAAGACACATTTTGTCGTGAAACATAAATATGATGAAATACCTTTTACTGAACCCTGAACCGTGTGTGGACTAGAAATATTTAAATTCTAAAATTATACAATAGAACCGATAAAAACCATTTTTAAAGTATACATTACTTTCACAAACCCTGTAGTCGGCATTCTTTGAACAATCCACATAACATAAAAACTATTAATGACCCTTTTTCATCATAAAAATCTCATTAACTCATAAACTCATTTACTTCTCCCAAAATTTTCAACACTCCCATTTAATATTTTACCATTTCCCTCCTTTGAAATTGAAATTTATGGTCACGCAGTAAGCGGTCTGTCGCTTGAAAATTTTTTGTTTTTGAAGCTATTGACTTCATTTTTTTTTATTTAAAGGTTAGAAGATGACCTTTAATTTGGTGTAACTTTCAACTTTTTGGTATAACTTTGTCTGTTTCAAAAGATTTGTGTAAAATTTCGGACTACAAAATTTTTGGATTTTTGTGGGGGGGGGTTATTTTATTTTACCAATATGAGGCTAAAATTTTAGCTCAGTTACGCACCGCGAAAGTACGGCAGAAAGCCTATCTTTCGAAGGAACAAACGGGACTCGAGTAGGAGTAACATATTTCCCACTTATATTTTTCCATCCACCTCCTGTGCCATTTCCATCACCACCCCCTTGCGCATTACCTCTACCCCCATCACTACTATCATCACCACTTTCACTATCACTCAATCCATGGTTACCAATATTGTCCACAATTTCGTCATCGTTTTCAAACATACTTCCGTCACTATCACTTTCAGGTAAATCCCATTCCTCGTCACTATCACCGGGGCTTCACCGACAAGCCTCCGGCGCGCAAAGGGTTAAAACAACATTTTCAAGTGATTCACGTACGGATTTTTCTATAAATTAAATTAAAAGATTTTTATAAACTGGTAATTGCCCCTGGTTTTCTTCAATTGTTGACTCAAAAACGTTCCAATTAGCCAAAAATCAGTATTTTTAAAATTCCGTATGTGTTTCACTAGCTAAACTCATGTAGATTAAGAGGATTTTTTCTTTTTGTTTCAAATCAACATTTCACCAGTTCTGCTGCGTGCCGCGAAGCGCGTCTACGACAACGTGTCATTTTGCAATATTTATGGATGAACAATTTTTTTGTACTTGTGTACAGTGGTGTTACGCCTTAAACCTAATAGCCCAGGGGAATGTATGTATGGAAATAGAAACTACGTAGGTATCTCGGGGGTTCATGAACAGACATCCTCAAACCAAGTAATCTCATAGTTCCTATAAATAGACCTCCTCCTGATGGTCTGAGAGTCAGAATCCTCAGATTCAATGACTGCATAATCCCTTACTCTTGAATCCAGTAATCGAATAGATCAGTAACTGCGTCTTTATAGAACTAGAACTCGGATAACAATACCTGAGAAGAATATTGTTTATGGATGCGGTTGGTGATGTGGTTTCAATTGCAGACATTGAATTAGCAGTGCAAATTATTCAAGAGTGTGCTCAGCGAGTAGCTCATGGTGTGTTATTTGAATAAAACAAACCGTTTGTATTACGAACTAGTTCCTTAAATATATTAATAAAAGACCTTGTTACAAAACCTTCTGTATGTTTTAAGACAATACGATAGGAAATTAGAATGAACCTGTTGTAAGTAGGTGCAAATACTCTATAATTTTAAAACCGATACGGTCGATAATCCAGTGCACGGTTTTCGTGCACGACCTCGTGATTTATTCAATGGAGATTAATGTTGGCGTTTTACGTTGGCAAAACTGAAAGCGCTTGGGTGGTAAACAATAAGTCACTCTGCCGTTTGTGGACGGTCGGAGGATTAAAAGGCTTTGCGGGAGTCGAAAGGGACTTGCCGGAGGAAATACAGGACATCCGGCGATGAAAGACAGTCCTCTTGAAGTTCGAGAAATGATAAAAATTCGCCACTAAAGAAAGTGTTGGTTTATTTGGAACTTGAAGCTGCAACCGCATTTAGTTAACGCGTTAACGTATAAATGATAAAATTAGCTTTTTTTTTTGACTGAAGATAATTCTGGAAGAATATTTCTCAGAGATTATAGCTACATATACCAGTAACAAGAAAAAAATCATAATAGTTAAACATAATTATTTTCAACACGCTTGTGCAGGGTGTCCGGTAAGTTTGTGGCAATATTCTAGGACAGCATAGGGGAGGTAAAAATAAACTAGCTCCTCACATTTTTTTCTTGTACAGTACCGTCTTACAGAGATATAAGGTCCCAAAGAGGTACCTTGAAGTTCACTTTTTTGGCCACAACTTTAATTACGTATCTTTTTTAATAATTCTTGGGCATGTTCTGTGTATCATAAAACTCATAAAACAACGATATTAAGGGGCTTGTCAAACCATCCAGAAAACCAGAGGTGGACTGACCCAAATCCAAAAAATATTGATATTTTTGGCAGACGTCAAATACTTTAACAAAAAAAATACATATTCGGATTCTTTGGGTATTTTATTAAAGATATGAATATGTTTCATATTCATCCATTAATATTTTTACCGTTTTACTGTGGAACATATCGTAGCCGATTAATCTTTTTTAATAATTTTGAGAATAATTTTTTGAAAGCATTTCTTCTGGAAAAAATTGCTTGTGTACATTTATCTCTCCAAAAAGTTATAACCAGCTTGACAGAGTGTGATATATAAGAATATTAAATATTAAGCTAAGGAAGTTGTCACTGGGGTTCGGAATGTTTGCTGTCACGCGTGTTAAACTGCATTAGACTATCCCGCTATTCCGCACCGTGATGGTGTACTGCGCATACGTGGGTTCTGGAGTGTTATCGGAAAGGGTCAATGTCGTATGTAGCATAGGCAAGAAATACACGCGTATATAATGTACAAGGCGATTAAAAAATACGGTATAAACGTTCATTATCATAGAGTTTTATAGTGCCGAGCCCTGCGTTGCATCACACATTTCCGGACCCTGGTTATCAAGTACATAAACACGTTGGCAAACAGGCACAGGAGTAGAGGTACAGAATTGTAATACTGAAACTTATATTACACTACATTGAAGACCGAAGAAAAAAATATTCTTATACATAAAATGTATTTTATGCGACACTATAAAAATATTTAAATTACATATTGGACAAAAACAAAGCGTCGATAAATAACGAGGTCCATTTATAAAAGAGAACGGATGTAAGTCCGCATGGGCTTTATCTGCAGTCTGTCGGACAGAACGTATTTTTACAACGGTTAGCAAAAAAAACAGTGTTACACATACGAACCGTCCTTTTTTTTCTTCATAGTGAACGATAAAACTTCCACATTAATCTCTATCAAATAAATCAAAATGTTCCATGCAAAATGGACTACAATATCGACCACCCTGCCTGAAATGCAGGATTTATCGGGTACATATACACGGCTTACGACTTTCCAGCGGCGTAACAAGAAGGTAAAGGTATATATATATATATGTATATATGTATTTGCAATGAAATTATTTATATAGATTTTAAGTATACCATATGTTGTTTAAGCCTAGTGGAAATTTAACTTTTTTGTTTGTCCAATATAGTTCAGTTCTCACTCCTAAAAAAATATTTCTTAAATTTCTCTCAGCTCCTTATTGTTTCCAATTTTATTCTTGAACGTTCCTAAGAGAATTTAAAGGAACCTTGCCAGCAAATGCGAATTTCTCAGTTTTATCTCTAGGAATCTGTACGCTGTCAAAAGTACGGCGATATTGTACAATAGATTAGATCGTTGATGAAGAAATGATTTAAAGCAGAATGTATTATAATAATTTGTGTTACCAATAACTACTAAATTATTGAACTTTATTTGATACAGCGAAATACGTAAAAAACGTCTTAAATGTTGTCTATTCAGTATGCTTGGTTACTCTAATTAATTATTTTTGTATGTATACATTGAGATATAATGTTTGAGATGTGTGTAGTTATCAAAATAAATCTCGGTTTAATTTTATATAAAAAAAGCTAATTATAATGCATATCGACTTCTGAAAGAAAAATCAAAGCCATTCAGTTATAACGTAATGCTAAGTCAACGATACGTAACGCAAATATGGAACTGCAAATATGCAGTTTGTTTAGTTGTAATTAGCTTAGAATGATATTTTTTTGGCTGCAAAATTTCCCATGACTTAGATATACACACGTGGATTTCATATTTACATAAAAACTAAACTGTATTTGCTTTTCTTTACGTAAATATATTCGTATTTTTTTAATAATGGTTATTTTTTGATATAACTTACCAGAGTCAAATGACACTTCAGACAGCAAAATCCATCTCGAGGCAAAATAAAGCTGGAGCTTTAAATATCTGCCGATTCGATGGTGCAACTTTATGGTGACGTTTCTGGAATGTTCCAGAATTAGGTCGGGCATATAGGAAAAATGCACGGGTTCTGGACTGAAAATGTGACCATTCAGACTGAAGAACGCCCTGGCGTGAGAAAACACCTGGAACAGTACGGAATATATCAGTATAAAGTTAATTTTAAGTAGGCTAAATTTAAGTAATTTTAAGTAGGCTATTGTCTTATGTTCTTTAAGCATAGTAAAATTTAACTCTTTGTTTGTCCTACATATTTCTGTACATCAAAGAATATATTAAAGATTACAGGTCTATTTCCATTATAAGTATATAATTTTTTTTCTATATACAATTTAAAAAAAAACAGCTTTCATAGTTTTGTTTATTATAGATATAGCTCGCTTTATCTATCAGTACCACTTAAAGGGTTGAATAAACTACTAGGCTATTGGGTCAAAACAAACTTCACAGGAAAGTGGCTAGTGTAAATTGGGTTCTAAACTCTTCGTAATACCCTATGTAACTCGGATGTTTACCTGCACATCCTTGGTGAAGAGGTTGTTAGTATGCAGATGAGTGGCGGAGAAGTTGCGCACCTTCTCGAACTCGAAGAGCATCTCCAGGGGGTGGCCGGCCCAGCCGGGGGTGTCGTTTCGCCAGCCCACCCACTCGTATCCTACGCAAACAAAAGACGGACGATTAGAAGTGGGTCGCTTAGTGTCTTGCTTACTTTGGGGCACATATCGCAACTCAATGGCCAAGGTGTATTTAAGTTGTTTTTGTTTCTCAGAATAAAATAGAGTGTTAATTCCCGTCCATTGTTATTCGTCGTCATAAATAACAGATTCAGATTTCGACCTTATTAGGTCTTATTAGGGTAATATGTAGTATATCTGTCGATGAACAACAATGAACGAGAGTCTTGGCTGATTTCCTTGCTTGCGTTCCGGTGGGTTTGACAAGGTCAGCAACCATTACATGTCCTTCTCGAGAGCACTTAGTTTTCTTTTAACTAATTTTTAATCAACCTGAAAACGTTTCTGAAAAATTTCTATTTCTAAAATACATCTGTTTTACCAGCAGAAATTATAATGCTTGCTTTATTCATGATATATTAATTTTAAGATTTTTCAAGAGTAAGATATTAACTAATGTCATATTCTTACTTAGAAATAGGGAAATAGAAGTAAAAAAGGTTTATATACAATGTATTAATTTTATATTAGTTTGGAAGGCACGAAATATAAAATTTAAAATATAAGTCCGCCCCTGACATGTCGTCTGATATTCCGGTGTGTATTTATCATTACGAATCAATACAAATATATATATAAATAAATGTAATATTTATGTTTTTGTTTTTAATATGAGCGACAATATAGATTTGATTTGCTTAATATTAGATATACATGTAAAATGACGTTCAGAAAACCTCAAACAATTTATGGGGTCCACTCCTACAGATATTTCTTAGATTTCTCTCAACTTTTTCTTACCTATTTATGCTTGAACGTTACAAGAAAATTAAAGGAATGCCAGAAATGCATTTTCTCATTTTATGTCTTTCACTCTGTACGTTGTCAGAATTACGGCGATATCTTACAATAGATTAGACGGTGTAACGAAATGATTTAAACCATAATTTTAGTTAAAATAATTTGTCTTTATCTATATTACTTAATTTCTATTTCACCTTATTGACAAGCGCAAATAGCGTAATAAACGTCTTAACTTTTGGCTATTCAGTATCTTTGTTACTCTAACTAATACTTTTGGACGTAATCACATTGAGATATAATGCATGAGATAAATACGTCTAATTAGGAAGGTAAACTAAAATTTCTATTTACTAACGATGCTATTACCGGTTTTACCGGTTCTAGAAAGTATGCCAATGCTCACATTCCTGAAAGGTACATCTATTCTCTAAGAGTGTCCAACAGCTAGAGCGATTCAACGAATGTATATTCTCACTTAGAAACATAGAAATATCAAAAAGGTTTAGTTTACAATGTACTTCGCGAAGTTTAATTTGTTTGTCAGGCGCGAAATATAATTTAGATTAACAGACCGCCCTAACAGTGGCTGATATACACAATGGGTACAAAATCGTATGAACAATTTAAATTCTATATAAAAAAGTAATAATCATGTATTTGTTTTTAATATGAGCGACAGGATACTAGATATTGAGTTGCTTCAAAAAATACATAGTAGGCCTGTCCAAAATGACGTTCAGTTTTTCAAATATTGCACTGTCAAGGCTGTCACATTCTGGGATAGCAAGTTCAAGAAGTTGAGAAGAAAAGTTTTGCTTGAGCTTCGGCATAAAGCTATTTCCATCTATCTCGTTCATAGCAGATTTAATGCGTTTTTTTATTAAGTAGTCAAGGGATGAAAAGCTGAACTTTTCGTTAAAAAACCTAACTAAATATGCTACTTGGGGTAATTCTTATTACTTCACCTGGTCGTAGTCTCGAATGGAATGAACATTTAAATTTGATTAAAAAAGTAGGTTATTTCTACAGCTGTTCTCTTGTGATACTTAATCTACAAGGTATGTTTACGTAGTTGGACATCTCGAACATCGAGCCATATAAACTAAAATACACATAATTATGTTGAATCAAAACGAATAAAATTTGTTTTGAATAACACGGAGCAATAGCAAAATTTTCGTCTTTGTGACCGCGTTCTAACTAAAATATTCCTAAAAATACAAGCTGGACAGTTCCCATAATTCTTAAACGGTTCATATAACTAAATACTATATTCGTGGTCAGCCAGGCAATCCAACTTGAATGCATTTTTAAAATCACGCAACATCACTATCCCAACCCGTACGTAGTTTACTAGGCCTCTCTTTGCGGTCAACCTGTTCGAGATTAGCTTGAATGAAATTCTTCCTTGGCGCTGCAGATGGAGCATACAATGGCTGAATATACACAAGATCTCCAGCCTCTGGACTTTTTCTTTCTACATAATAGAAAGTCAAAAGTCTATTTTGCCATACCGTAAACAATTTAGGGTATTAAATTTAGAGGATTCGCTTTCAAAAAAATTGTAGAACGACTTGTCCATGTCCAAAGAAGACGTGGTTCGCAAGTGATGCACTGTCTAAGATGCTGTTACATTCTGGGATAACAACTCAAAAGTTTAACAACAACAAGTTTTGCATTCGACCTTCGCATAAAAGTTTTTGCACATCTCGTTATAAAGATTTTATGCAGTTATTTTAAATAGTCAAGGGATACTAGATTGAACTATTCAACAAAAAAATGCGGTTGGGGGATTGCCATTGGGGATTGCCATTTGACAATTGGGGGGTTGCCATTTGACAAATTGACTACATTGTCGTAGTCTCGTTGAATGAACATTAAAGTTATTAACCAAATTTGGTTATGAAACAAGTTACGAGCCGTCCACTGCGATAAAGGACGATTTGTGAGTCGACATCACCTTTGTCCGTTAGTATGAAGCTGGAACAGCTCTCCAGAACACTTCGTGCTCATATAAACAAATAATGGCGACAAATTAATGAAATTTGGATCAAAGTGGCAATATTTGCCCTGACTCACACGGCGAACTCGCCGCCTTTTTGAACCCTTCTATTTCGTCGCGCATGTTGGTCCAGATATAGGGGATGTCCTCAGAGTACATAAGGCGGGATCTATACCATATTTCTGTAACGGTTCCTATTTTTCACTCATTGTTATACTCGTTTAGCCGGTAATTTTCGAGGATAGAAGTGTAATTTTTAAAAGGCACGTATCCTATTTCAACTCGTCAAATTGACTTTTTCTCTTTGCTCCAACCTCGTTAAACAAGAATACTAGAATAATTTCTTCCTTGGCGCTGCACGTAACGTACAATGACAGGCAAGTAAATGGAGGTCAAGAAATCTCTGAAGGCGTACGCCTCAGGAATGTTCTTAGGGATTTTTTTAAGTTCAAGTCTGTGCCACCTGTCACACAATTAACGGCAAAATGGGAGGAATCAGCTATTTCTAGTTACATTGTAGAATGACTTGTTATTGTCAAGAAGTCAAAGTGGTTCGTAAATTTAGAACCAGTTTTTTAGATATTTCAGTTAGTGTTTACTAACAATAAGCTTATTTCGGCCGTGCAATTTTTCATTTTTATTTTCTAAATTGTTTCTTCCGTAACTGCAGTGATAATTACTACATATGGCAGATATTTTACTAAGTACTGGCGTACCTCAAGATCAACACAAATTAAACTTGGGGATGCGGATTTGACGAAATGATTAAATTGCTGATTTGGGTTACTAAATTTATAATATATTAAATCCTTGGTCATGAACCGGTCTCGCGGGAGCCACAATGTTCGTTAATGAGATGGCTGTGAGTCGCCAGCACCTTTGTCCGTTAGCCACTGGGGCTGGGTAGACAGCTCTCCAGAGGGGACACTTCGGGTGTTTATCTAGGCAAATATATCGCGTTCATTAAGAGGTTGCTGGATAAACCTGGAAATTTCAGTTCGCCCTCCCGCCTCCATCGCGCCTACGTTGCCGCTTTTTGTACCCTTCGATTTATCGTTGCGATGTTTGTCCCTATTGTTGGAATTGTCCTCAGGAATACGTATAAGAGCGTGTTGCTCAAAGGTCAAGTATAATAACTTCTGTATACGGGAAAAGTCTGCTCTACTTTTTCACTGATTGTTAAACTAACATTTATTACAGTTTATTTTGGTTGTATAAAATGGTTAATTTGTACGAATAGTGTTTTATTTCGCGCCGGATCTACGTCAAAGGGACCTTAGTTAGACCAATATAAGGCGATTAAACTAAGCTAGTTTTCCTTGGACAATTGCTCAACGAATCCCACGTAGCTGCAATTTACAAGACCGCTCGGAAAGTATAGGAAGTAAGAAAATGTCTGAGGGGTCGCAAGAGTAATGTCCGAGAAGCTTTTTTTGTTTCATCTGGGTACTATTGAATGAACTGTAGGATGAAGTAATCGACTGCCAACTTGTCAACTTTCACGCTTTTAGCTCTCTATATTCCTCATCAACAATTCAACAAATTAAAGAAGACAACCGTATGAAATGTAATAAACTGTGGGATGAAACAAGCAAGTGCCAACTTGTTAGGGAACTCTTAAGGTACCCCAGCAAAGAAGCAACAATATACTTGGCGTTGACGAGGAAAAACCTTCATTATTCTCAGGTATTCTCACCGAACATCAGTCACCTAAGAGAACACACCACAACTTGAAGCTAAATGAAACATGTCCTGGGAAATGACCTCCTAAAATAAATTTCCCCTAATATGTAAATCCTCATACAAGTGGATTACTGTCCATCCATGTTTGAAATAGATATTGTCTATTTTTGCGTTCTTTGGCATATTCAGTCCGCTCTTATGTTGCCCAAGCACGTTAAATCACAGTGACACTGTTACGCATAACGAAACACTCAGTATATACCTACAGTAGAGGAAATGCCACAGTGAGTGAGGGACCGTGATTCTAACTGGTTTTATTGCGATGTGATATTTTGAATGATCTGTTATTGCAAGCGCATAACACTACCCATTTTGGGTCTCTCGTATGTCAGACGCGAACAGCCTATAATTCGCTGTGTTGTGCGAGCGGTTATTGAAATTGCTTATTTTAAATTATTGATTACATGGTTTGTATAGTCTATTTCACAATGCCGTGTGCCCCTGATGCGGTCCTGTTACGCTCCACAACTTTGAGTATTTACTTATAAGGGATTTTCACGTTTTTTTTTTTTTTTAAATAAGTCTTGAGACCTTGACCATCTTTTTCAGACAGTGAAAATACAGTTATCATTCCAAAAAACTAATTATGTCACCATTATTTATGTACATTTATGTACTATGGCGATGGAGCTGATTGAATCGAAAAGCTATTCAGAAAGAGATGACCCTATGGGAAAACAATGACAATATATCGACTCAAACAGACGCCAAGCGAATAGTAGGAGTGAAAACACAAACAGGCCCAGTAAATAAAACTCCTGCGAGGGCCAAATGAAAACGTACGTTTACATAGAGAGGGCGGACTTGATATTTGTATCCCTGCGCGCCCCACTCACCCCCGACCTCCTCGGAATGATTAATGGGTGGTGAATCAGCAGTTCGCTAGCAGATTTATCTTCGATTCCTTTTTTTTAATTAATAACTTGACCCGCCTGTTGAACGGAGGCTCCCAGTGACTGTCGGAAGGGTCAAGCGGTCGCGAAAATAACGTCGGTATTTACATTTTGCCGCCCCTCGGTGATCCATTAACCGGAAAATTACGGGGTGGTATTTTATCAGCTCGACGCAGAACATTTAGATCGGAGGGTGTCGTTTGGGACGGATCGCGTTATTGGCCGTCCGAATCTAATCCCCCAAAAATTTGATGAGGGTAGAGTCAAATAATCTGATCAGTCTGAATAAATTATTGCCAAAGTGGAATTATATGTAACCAAAAGATACATAATATACACCAATATTTCAAAAGAGTGTTATAGAAATACTGGTGAATATTAACAAGGATTATTATTTGTCACGAGCTGAAGATTTTTGAGCGACGACAGAAATAATCTTTGTCAAAAAAAAGATGTTAAAGAGCTACAAAAATTCCCAACTGTTTAAGAAAATTACTATATGAGGTGCGATTAAGTAATTGAGTTTCTGATAAAGATATCACCAATAAATATTAAGAAAAGAGCAGTCGAAGGAGAATCATTGCTCCAATTTTCTTTATTGAAATTTTGACTACCGAACGATATAGAGTATATGAAATTACTTTAATTTGCTTCTAGCAAGATGGTTCTGGACAACACGTTGTTTGTGAAACAGTGATAGTGTTACAGAATATTTTTTAGAATCGCGTAATGAGCTAGAACTAAGAATATGATTTCCACCAAAATTTTATGACACACAAAATTCAATCACAGTGTTGACTTATGTGTGTGGTCATACTTAAAAAAAATAGTTTTCCAAATAATCTTGATCGAGTTCAAAAAATAATTTTGGGAAAATTAACTGAGATAACTCTCCTCCCTTTTTTATAGGCCGAAAAAGGTGTCAGACATATTTAGTAGAACGTGAAATTTTCCAGCCGTAATGTTTTGAACTTGGGCCGTTATATTCAAAGGCAAAGACTCAACCATTATACAAAATTGCTTATGGGCTATCTGCATAGCGCCGGCAGCGCGATCTGCTGGGTGTCACTCACAACTGTTAGATGATCTATATTCAGCTGTGAAATATGAATGGAGGAGCTGCTCGCTGTTAGTTGTTATATGCCAACTTGTAAAAAAGTGCCACGATCTTGAGACCTGAGGTACATATCCTTGTATATTTCAAAAAAAACTTTTCCTTCTCATATTGTCGATTTTGGGTTGAGTGAAAACCACACTGAATAATCACCACAATTTTTCACAAACAACGTCGTTTAGAAACTATTTTATCTTATAAAATTATCACATTTCTAAGCTTTTTTTGAGAAAAATTGTTTTAATTGGTTTAATATCAGATATTCATAAATACACGTTTTTAAGAAAGGCAATAGTCAGCAGCTAGAGTTTTCACTTTTACTTCTGCAATTGTTAATAGTAACGTCAGTTGTACTAAATGACCAAAACGATGCAATAAGAAAAGTGAGAAGTGAAAAACGTCGAGGCCGACATTGCCTTTTTTTAAAAATATGTACAGTACAGTCAGAATATCTTTATCCGCGAATTGCATACAACAAACCTAGTACGACTCACTACGATAATACCCCAGACATCTAAATGATACAGACAAACAAACAACAGACTGTACCTTTCGAAGCGTTCACTGCTGCAGCTACAAAAGAAATGAGCACAATATTAGGTTTTATCTACTTCGGACAAGGGCAGAGCTTTGTTGCTGTAGTGTATTTACAAATATCGGACCCTGTACCAATTAAAACCATTTATCCCTAAAATGCTTACAAATACGAGCATTTTAAGAGAGAAAAACAATTCTAAACGAAATTATTCATTTAATGGAAGTATTAATTTTTTTAGAAAGCTTGAACGAGCAAACGAGTTTGGAAAAATTTTTAAGTGTGACCTACCATCCCTTATCAGCCTAGAGAACGCCAGTGTATTTGCCAGTGCATTTAACCGTAAAATTGTGCCAAATCTGAAACTGGTAGATGGAAAAGTTTCTGAAATAATAATTTTTTCGACATTATTCTAAAGACTGAAGGCTTACGGAGTATCTAAATTAAGTAATGAGACTGGCAACGTAGCGCCCGATCTAGGAGCACTGTGGAGAGGGGGACTTGGAAGGGCGGTAGGTTAACATATAATGCACCTTCAGTACAAGTTTGAACTTAAAATCATTTGTTTGGTCTTCGTGACTGTTTCCGTAATCCGGTATTTCTAGAGCGTTTTAAAAATAAGTGACATTAATTTTGAGCAACGGTGTGTTATCAGGTTTTGCTTCAGACTTGGACACAGCCTACGAAGACAGTGTTTTTTCAAGAGCCCAGTTCTTTCGGTGGTTTAAGGAAGAGAGTCGACTGAAGATGAACCACGTAGCGGAAGGCCTTCATCTTCAAGAACCGATGAATATGTCATAGAATATGGAATCTTGTGATTCAGATGGTCGATCGACGACAAGAATGGTCAAGGAATAGTTAAATTTGAATCACACCACTGTTCGTCAGATTGCGACTAACGAATTGGGGATGAGAAAAATCTGCTCAAAAATAGTTCCAAAAAACCTTTGGCAGGAACAAAAGGGCATCAGGAGAGAAAGGAATCTTGACTTTTTGGAATCGATTGAAAATGATCCCCATTTTATCGAACGTGTCATTAGTGGTGATGAGACTTGGGTGTTTGGGTATACCCCGGAAACCAAGCTCCAAAGCATGGAATAGCACACCTCAAGCTCTCCCAAAAAAAAGCGAGACTTTTTTGATAGCCAGGGGATTGTCCACAAGGAGTTGGCGCCTCCAGGCCAAACTGTAAATCAACACTTTTACAGAGAGGTTCTTGCAAAACTTCGAAAATGGGTCATGTGTGTGAGACCAAACATCAAGAACAACTGGATGTTGCATCACGACAATGCGCCTTGTCACACAGCCATTTCAGTAAACGAGTTTTTGGCCAGTAAAAATATTTATGTGGCTCCTCAGCCTCCTTATTCGTCTGAGTTGAGTCATTGTGACTTTTTTCTCTTCCCGAGATTGAAAAATCACCACCATATAAAACATTCAGTCCAGTATATGAGTTCCAGCACTGCTATGAGGAATGGAAGAACCATCTCCAGCGCTGTGTGTCTTCCCAAGGTAGTTATTTTGAAGAAGACTATACTAGATTGTAATTCTATTCGAATAAAAAAGTTAAAATAATCAGTCTCATTACTTAATTTACACACCTCGTATATTTATTCAGGGGTACAACTTGGTATAGAAATAAGTTTAATTAAGTCACCATATTTTGACATGAACCACACGTGGGCGTTCTACGTCCCAACCTTTTTTGTACGCCCTGTATTTCGGGGAGTAATTCACGTGCGAAACCGCCGCCGGTAATCCGGGCTCCGGCATTCCGTCACAACAATGAATTTATTATGAGGGAAGGTCTTTAGTTCTTTCATTTGCGGGAAACGCGTGTGGAGAAGGTCGGTCGGGCCGTCCCGCCGGTAATTTACGGCGAAATAAAAATGTCACGTTCCCGCCGTTAGAGGGGCTTAAAAATAAAGTCCCAACAAAGGATACGTTGTACGATTCCGGGGCTGCTAGGGGCCGAAGGGGGCCGAAAAGGCCGAAGGGGCGAAAAGACGCCGAAAAGGGCGTCGCGAGTCGGCGGAACGACCGGGAAAGACGGCAGGCGGAATCGTCTTTGATACGGAATAAAATGTTCTGCGGCCCGAAAAAAAAAAATTGAAAAGGAACTCTTGTTTTACGCCGCCGTGCGAATTGTATACGAAATATCCAACCCTTACGCTTAATAAAGCGACGGAAAATTGATGGGGACAACCGAGAAACTTTTCTCGACGCTTCTGACCCAACGCTAGGGTCGATGAAGTTTGAATAAGTTTTTTCTTGCGTTCATAAAAGTCAAATATGTTTCTTCAATTTATTCTTCTTGCAGTGGCGGGTGGCGCTAGGTTTGCATGTTACGCAACCCTCAAAAAAGCATCAAGAAAACACCATTGACTGCTATTGCACAGACATGACATCATTATATCGAAGGTTGCACGTTGGAAAGCAACCTACGTTTTACATAATAAAAGCCTGTCCATTGGAAAACGATTTCCATGCGTAAATATCTCGCTGATCAGGTTTGCATTCCAAGTGTAAGCTGTTGCGGTTCAAGTTGGTTAAACTAGTTCCAACCGCTCATCGCACTATTTAAAAACGCGTCACTTATTTAAGCCAGTTGTCACTCCGACGCGACGTGGAGAGTATCGCTTGTGGGTGGTTGAGTACATACCAACACACCCACAAACAAATGCGTCGCAAATAAAAATTAATTCGGTGCAAAGTTTAATAGCAGAACTATTCCAGATTTAAATATTGTACAGATAGCCTCTTATACGAGGTATGTAAATTAAGTAATGATACTGATTTTTTAAATTTGTTTTATTCGAATAGAAATACAAGTCGGTATTGTCTCCTTAAAAATAACTTCCTTCGGAAGCCAACCAGCGCTGGAGACGTTTTTTCCATTCCTCATAGCAGTGCTGAAACTCATATATTGTAATAGCCCATTCGAATGTCTACTATTTGGTCTGTTATAACCATTTGAATGTTTTCTATGATCCCAAAATGACGTCCCTTGAGGTAATTTTTCAATCTCGGGAAGATAAAAAAGTCACAATGACTCAAATCAGGCGAATAAGGCGGCTGAGGAGCCACATGAAGTGTTTTTACTGGCTAAAAAGTCGTTTACTGAAATGGTTGTGTGCCAAGGTGCATTATCGTGATGCATCATCCAGTTGTTCTTGATATTTGGTGTCACACGCATGACCCTGTTTTGAAGTTTTTCATGAACCTCTCTGTAAAAGCCTGGAGGCACAAACTCTTTGTGGACAATTTCCTGGCTATCAAAAAAGCAAATCAGCATGCTATTTGATCTTCGACTTGCTCATTCTTGCTTTTTTTGGGTCTTGGAGAGCTTAAAGTGTGCCATTCAGTGCATTGGTGCTTGGTTTCCAGGTTGTATTCAAATACCCAAATCTCATTACACGTTCCATAAAATGGGGATCATTTTCAATTGATTCAAATTGTGATTCAAATTTAACTCTTCCCCGATCATTCTTGTCGTCAATCGACGATCTGAATGCATAAGATCCCGTATTCTATCGACGTTTTCTTTGTTCTTGAAGATGAAGGCCTTCCGCTGCGTGGTTCATCTTCGATCGACTCTCTTCCTTCTGAGAATGCCTTAAACCACCGAAAACCTGGGCTCTTGAAAAAACACTGTCTCCGTAGGCGTGTTGAAGTTTTGCAAAAGTATCCGTTACGCTGTGTCCAAGTCTGAAGCAAAACCTGATAGGACACCATTGCTCAAAATTAATGTCACTCATTTTTAAAACGCACTAGAAAAAAACCGGTTTACGAAAACAGTCACAGAGAACAAACAAATTACTGGAACAAGTTAAAACTTGTACTGAAGTTGCATTACATGTTAACCTACCGCTCATCTAAGTCCCGTCTCCCCAGTATTGCTAGATCTGGCGCTACGTTGCCAGTCTCGTTACTTAATTTACGCACCTCGTACATAACGATGTTTTAACAGAAAACTAAATCGAGATATTTGTAAAAAATGCATGGATTTGTGGTTATAATGTAAGAAATGTGCTTTTTTTGTTTATCTTGCTTATTATATCGTGGTGAAAAATTGGCAATGGACACAAATGTGATTAGTTTTACAAATGGTTTAAACCTTTAAGTGACTAAAAAAAGCGTGTAGTGTCGGCAGAACACATGAAAAATGTTGTGTAAGTACGCTTTTTTGGAAAAGTAAATATTGCAGCTCAACTAGGTATTTATTTATGAAGAAGTTTTACATATCAAAATTAATTGTGTGCATATTTGTGGTGCGTTTCTTTCGTCGAGAGGACATGCCATGAGTCCACTTCTACCTCAAATTCTAGAATTTTTCGTGGGTTAATTAACTTTAGTGCTGTGTCGAACGTTGCTCTAAATACCACTTGGAAACTGTTTTCAAGGGTACTTTAAAAAATAATTGAAAATGGTATTTTACAAACAAATATATTACTAGATGGCGGTTATAGTACTTATTGAAGACATTGTTGTTATTAACTTATACAGTACTTTTTTTGCATAAAATCACCAATACGATTTTTTTTTTAAATAAGTAAAACGTGTCACTTTATGATATGGTAGATTTTTTGTTATTAATAAAAGATCGGGGAAAAAAAAAAAAAAAAAAAATTTTTTAAAAGGGGGGGCGGTTTTTAGGGGGGGAAAAAAACAAACCCCCCCCCGAGAAATTCTTCTTTTTTGGCTTTATTTTTAAGTTTCGTAACTAAGCTATGATCAAATATTCTCTATTTTCATAAATATAAACTCCTAAGCTTGGCTACACCCCCATACTACATTTTCCTCTTTCAAGGGCCCCTTTTCACAGCACAACGGACTATAATTCAAATTTCTACTTTAACAAAATTATATCTATTTATCTTACAACAGCAGATTGTACACTGCAATATTCAGACTAAACATCAAACGTAGCCGGATTCCACTCCGCTTCGACTAAATTGCAACTGGTAACAAAGACATTAATCACAATATCCAGCCGAGTCGCTTTTTTGAAAGACGGCCTTAAATTCTCTGGAGTTCAATTTTCCGGCGGCCGTTCGAGTTTACCTATTAATTTTGAATGGATGGAGACGAGTTCGAATGTGGAAGAATGTTTCGCAAATGGAATGTTCGGATAGATCGAATCTGTGTGTTTGTGTGCTCAGAAAAATGCAAATGAAATGGGCTTGTCAGATATATAGAAACATACTCCTTTTATTTTCCCTTCTAAAAAATTAGTAAAAAGGAATCATTTATGTATACCTACCGTTATTATGACGTATACAGTATCGTTGACGAAGCAGTGATCAATCTTAGATGTCGCTCATTCGGCAGCTAGCAAGTAGCATGAATATGTCAGTATCAACACGTAATGGGGGATTGGGGAGACATATTTGTCGTAGCAGAGGCAGACCTTGTAGGCGCTTGACTGAGAAATGCCAGCTGGATGAAAATTTTACTGGTGCGAATTAGCACCCGTGTGCGGTTTGAGGGTTAAGAATGAATAAAAAAAGTTCTATTTCAATTTCAATTTATGTAATTTTCCGCTTGCAAACCTGTCCATACTGTAATATTTGACTCACGACCCTTGCGTATACTATTTTCCTTTTCATCAAGGAACAATGGTCCAACCGCCCGTTTATCAAATTTTATTGGTCGATTTACTTTCGCCTGCCGCGAAGGTATACGCGTCGGTCGTTACCGAGCCCGGTATTTGTCCCCCGGATGCCGTACGCTTCATAAAAAAAGCCACAGGGCCTGCCGTAAAAATAATTTTATTGTTTCGCCTCCCCGGATTCCGCAATCTTAAATCAATCGCGTCCATAAAGATGACGACGTCGTCGCCGTTTGACCGGAGCCGTACCGGAGGCTGGCTCTATAAAACGGAGAAATGTCAGCATATGGAGATGTTTTGTGGAAGATCGCATTGCTTTCGGGACACGTGGAATGGTTTCTAAGAGGACTCCTTTCGATGGATATCGTTGTAAAAATATAATACGGAAAAAAGTACTGGTCATTGTCAAGGTTGTTGCTCAAAGGTTAAAATAAAATCAAAGAAGTTAAGGGGTAAATACAATTAGGTGGTCAAAAACATCGATTTTTTTCTCTAAAAAGTTCCCCGTAGAAAATTTCCCGTAGAATACGCTCATGAAAGTTTCAGAGCGAAATTCGAACTACTTGTATTTTCTATCATCATTTTTCGAGAACTCCTTTTTCAGCGCGCAGCAGGTATACGAGAGCGGTCGGCCCTAGTGAAAGTTTTATCTATTGTATCTTACTTTGAAATACCCAAGGCCGGATTTGTATACCTGAGAGTATTATACACATATACAACAGATCAATAACAGCATGTACGAAGAGATTGAAAGCCTTTTGTACGCCCCTGGAATCGCTGACCGAGTCGTAAGTACCATTTTTCGGTGTTCAAAACTTTAAACGAATTTTACTCAAAACAACATTTTCAAAATTGGCAACCACGATTACTCAAAACTACTCGGCCGATTTGGCTGAAACTTTCAGGGTCTCTTCTTTATACTCTTAGCTTGTCTGTAAACTTAAATGTTTTGGAAGTTTTGGAATTTTATGCTGCAAAATTTAATTATTAATGCAAAAGTGTCTGAAAAAATACGGAAAATCACTGATTTTCTCGAAAAACTTCTGCCAAACATAGAATTTTTTTTTTAATTCTGCGAAACGTAGAATTTTGAGATTTACCGACAAATTAGATGTATTTTTAACATAAATTTTATTTCCTGGACTGTTACAGATGAAAATTACGACGTAGAGTGGTTGACGTTTTTTTGTAGGTCCACTTTGCGCCAGCGTGCAGCCCATTTTGTTTTGAAAAATAAAAAATAATTTTTGAATTCTTCATTTTTACTTAACAAATATCAAAGTTTTATAAATTAAATAAAACCTTCTTGTAAAAAAATTTTTTTTTAATTTTACCCATGTTTCCCCTTAATACCCACACAATATCCAACTATATGGTTGTAAAATAAAGCAATATGATCACAAACAATAAACAAGACAAAAATTAAAGTTTGACACACCACCACCAAGTTTATCTCCAAACACAAATTAAATTATTTCAAAAAGGAATTGTAATCTACTACTGGCATATGTAAGTGTCAAATTGCAATTTACCGCATTATTATCAAAATAAAACTTATCGTAAATGTTAACAACAAGAAAGTTATGTAAACGTTAATAACAAGAACGAATTTAGTAAAATATTTTATGAAATATAGAAATAACTTTGTAAAAGTTATGAATGTGGTAGAAATTACACTGTTGATTTACAAGGCCTTCCTACAAGATTAGCAAATTTAGGTCAAGGTTAGGGTCTTATTTGAAAGAACAGGGTCTTAATCGACTTCCCTAAATCAGTAAGGCCAAATATTAGTGAAGTTGCAGAAGTTCTTCAGGAAAATTAAAACATACACAAACTAATAGGCTAATTTCTCTTTGCGTAATGGTTCAGATTGAGATTGACCCCGAATAGTTATTCCGTACTTTATGGATAGATAAGCCCCATTTTTCTCTTAGTGGTGGAGTTAATACAAAATAATGTCGAATATGGTCAACAGAAAATCCACATGCAATGTCCAGAGAGGTCTTTATAACAAGAAAGTCACTGTTTGGTGCAGTTTCACATATATTTTCATCATTGGTCCTAATTGTAACTTTCTGGTAACAATATGAAGTATGGAGCACTCCCTATATTTACCAATCAATTGAAGACTTGTTAACTGGTATTTTTTAAGGTCGTGTTATAAGCAGACTGTGAAAATTCATGGTCACCAAGATCGCCTGATCTGAACATTAGATTTTTGCCTTTGGGGTTATTTAAAAAAATAGTGTTTAGAATACATCCAAAAACAATTAAAATACAGTATTTAGTTAGCAAGTTGCTGCAATTCACTTAGAAATGTTGTATAGTGCTGTGCATAGATTGGAAGAAAGGTGGTTTTACACCACCAAAATGGGGATCATATTGAAAAGTCACGGTAACCAGTGTTGGACATAAGAAATCTTGTTACTCAATGAATTCAGTTTCTATTGATTTTTGTTGATGGCTTAATTTGTTGAAATTGTATAAGTTTAAATTAGTATTATCCCTTACTTTATGATAAACTGTATAATTTTGTGAGGTTCAAGTAGAATGCGACATTTTGTGCAAATATCTGTAGGAAATTTGGCGACTTTCTCTATTAGTTTTTTGGTTTGTTGGATTTTAGGTCCGGGAATAAAATCCAATAAACCAAAACAAAAAATGTGCAAAGTTGTAAAATTTAATTTTTTTTGTGGTTTAGGGTTTTCGCGATGTTTCCTGTCTGAATATCGAGGCCCACATATTTTCATTTGTATCAGGTTGTTTTTTGAAAAATTCTGAAGAACTACATTTGCCAGTGCCAAAGAAAGTTGTCCTATTTAATTGTGTCTCAATCTCAGGGTACATAATTTTTGTAGGATGCTCTGTACAAGGTAAGTATTATAAATGTTAACCCTCTTTTATTTTTGTTATTTATGGCCGATTTGGTTCGTTTAAAAAGTGGTTTCGAACGATTTTTAACGTAGTTTCCGAATCTGTTAACGGTTTTTGAAATTTTTGTAAAATATACGAGGTGTGACAAATACTATGATTTTTTTTAAATAGAACACCCTGTATATTCGTACATATTTCAATTCATGGTTCTGTTCTGCATACAAATATATATAATTATAGCATAATTGGATAAGGAGTTTTTGATTTATGATGAAATATGTAAAACAACAAATCTACATATTATCATATATTGTAAGTTGCCTACGAAAGCAAATTTTAATTTTGTATATACGTCAAAGTGGTTAAAAATTATTTCCAATGTCTAAAATTGTTTATTCGTAAAATATTTGTCAATGTGTTAATTATTTATTATGCATAACTAGCGGTTATCAACATATATATTATATATTTAACAAATGTCACAACAGAATATAAAATAAAACTAGATGCAGAAGGATACAAATAAAACAGAAATATCAAACTTACAAACGTTAGAAAATAATTATTACATTGTATCTTCAACATAACTTCCATTATTTTCTATGCATTTGAAACATCGCTGTAAAAAATTTAATCGGACGCTTTCAAATACCGCTGCATTTTCGTTAATAATATTTACTTCTTGTCGTATGAGCTGTTCTAATTGCACAGTGTCCCCCGATAGTTCTTTGCTATAAATATTGTTCTTGAGAGTACCCCAAAGGAAAAAATGTAGTGGATTTAAATTGGGGCTTTTTGCTGGCCAATGGATAGGACCATTTTTTTTAATCCACAGGTTATATTTTTGGTTGAAGTAGTTCGTCACATGCCTAACGTTATGTGGGGGAGCTCCGTCTTGCTGCCAGATTGTTCTTAAATTTAAAACAACTGGCAAGTTATTCAAATATTCTTCAACTTATTCTTGTAGTAAGTTAAGATAAACTTCACCTTTGAGAGTATTTAAAAAAAATGGACCAATTATTTTGTTTCTGTGTATCCCGCACCATACATTAACAGTTTTACGTCCTTGTTTTTTTAATTTTTTCACCATATGAGGATTTTCTGTGGCCCAATGATGATTGTTATTAAGCCTGTTAAATAAACCAGCAGTAGAAAAGGACGACTCATCAGTCCAAAACACATTATGCAAAAAATCATGGTTTTCATTATATCTGATGATTTGTTGACAAAACACTATTCCGTGTCGATGATCATTTTCAGTTAAATGTTGAACAGGAAGGATGTGAAAAGGTTTATATTTATTCTTTTTTAGTTGCATAACGCTGCTCTGGCTTAAATTTAAATCTTTAGATATAGAATAAGTAGACCGACTTGGATCTTCTATGACCGATAATAAAATATTCATCTGTATTTCCTCATTAGGTAATAACATTCCTCGTTTTTCTTCTAGATGCATTATTTAATGAATTTGTATTACAAAATTTATTGTATATTTTCTTGAACGTCACTGTAGCAGGCACAGTCTGATCAGAATACCGCCTTCAAAATTCCCTTTGTGAAACAGTCATATTTTTATTGCAATATAAGTATATTTCTAAAATTTATGGTTTAGATTTGTCATTTTACATATTTCATCATAACTCAGAAAATCCTTATCCAAACGTGCTTTAATTATATATATATATTTGTATTCAGAAAAGAACCATAAATTGAAATATGTACGAATATACAGGGTGTTCCATTTAAAAAAATCATATTTTTTGTCACACCTCGTATATTTTTCAATAATTTCAAAAACCGTTAGGAGATTCGGAAACTACGTTGAAAATCGTTCGAACCCACTCTTTGAAAGAACCAAATCGGCCAGAAATAACAAAAATAAAAGGGGGTTAACATTTATAATACTTACCCTGTACAACAATGCCCATTTTCCCCACGTGGTATCGCCGCACAAATCACACAAATTCGAAATTATCGTTCTATTTTCCTCGCGGCCCTAGCGGTAAAATATTCAAGCGGCGCGAATAAAATCGAACAACACGTTGCATAAAGTGCCGGACGCGTTTCGGAGTCGCAATATAAATGTAAATGCGATGGTATCGGCAACCCCCCCCCCCCCCACTCCGCCCACCTTACCTTTTCCGTATCCGGCTAGGTCGAGCCTGAAGTTGTCCCTGCCCTTCTGGCCGTCCACGAGCTGGCCCAGGCCGCCGGACAGTTGCCCCCCTCCTCCGTGCCGTCGTATGTGCGGTCGGTGAGATCCAGCTCGGGGCCGCGGTGCAGACCTTGGGGTATACTGTAGCTCAGCAAGCCATCTGGAAAAATAGAGAGCTTTGTAACAACACCACGGCACCCTAGATGGTCGATAAAGGTTGAAATTGTATATAGACAGCGTTATTTGTTTCTGATAATGTTTACCAACCCATTTCGTCAACCTGCAGATACAGTGCTTTCATAATGAGAGGAACAAATTCGGTATTTCTTGTTAGGAAAGATTTTACAAATAAAGCTCGGATAGTTCGATTTTCTTTTCAAAAAGACCAATTCCATTTCCAGATCATCTTCTGTTTCAGGGCTATAATGTAATTGGAAATTTTTTTTAAATGGCAACCCTAATTTTTTCAACGGGTTCAGAACGAGGGAGTTTTCCTACATAAAATCGTGTAAAAACGGTAGTATGTCGCAGAGGAAAATTCTCGAGATATTTGACTTGGATTTTTTTTATATGAAGCATTTTGTATGGATTACTTATTTTATATTATTAAAAATAAAAAGAATTTCATTGCAAAATATATTTCATCAGATAAATTGTAACACAAACTTTATTTCTCTACAAATACGATTCCACGTGATACTTGCTACTGGAGGAACATAAGATAAAAGACAAAAACAGTAAACTACAGAAAAAATTAGTCTAAGTAAATAATAAAAATAAATATTATATTCAAAATCTTATGCGTGCCGTTAAGTTCATAATAATAAATAAATTTAACGTCAAATACCTCGAGAACTTTCCGCTTCGATGTACTATATTTCTTAGACGCTCTTAGACGCTTAGACGTTCGTTGAAAATATATCTCTTCCCGATATATTTTATTAAATTATTATATTATCCCGATTATCTTCTATCCATATCCGAATTCGTTTAAAAATGGAAACAGTGTCTTTTTAACAAACAAAATCGACCTGTATGAGCTTTTTAAATCTTCTGAGATAAAGAAATATCTTATCATATATATTTTTTTAAACGTGCTTTAATTGTGAAAGTACTATATATAAATAAATCTGCTTCTGATATTTTGAGTTTGATTTTCACAGTTTCTCCACATTAAATATTACTGAGTTTGCATATTGGATGGCAGATGTCGTTACTTGGTGCAAATCAATCATTATTATATAAAAAAAGAAATTTAGTTTAGTTTTTATAACACTACTTACTCCAGCTTCCGTGCATAATTGTGCTATTTTAAAACTCGATTTACAAGGAATGAGTAAGAGAGTGGTAACAGAGGAAAGCCAGATGTGAGATTCTTACCGGTAATTCAATTTTGAAAAATTGTAAGGGTGTCCAGGTACAGCGTTACTATTCAATATTTATGTGCGACAAATCGAGACGCCTGCAAGAAAGGTGTGAGAAAGACCAAATTATACTCTGTACCCAGTTTAGAAATAACGACCAGTTTTGCTGACATAAAATGAATTACGGTCTGGACATCTCATGCTGTAGACTATTGATTGAATTTTCAGTTTTATATCTTTCGCATTACATATTGAATTGCCATGAAAGTTTAGTCTGTAATTTTAAAGTCAACTGGGGATGCGGAAGTGACGATTATTTTATCAGCTAGCGTTTTCTTCCATTTGCAATAAATGAAAATGTATTCTATTTTAATTGTTTTTATCTGTGTTTCTATATTTCACACTATATTTCACAATATATTTTATATATTTATATACTTATGTCACACTATATCAAATAACCTGAAAGCTCTGAAGCCAAAAATATGTAGGTACGGATTTTGTTGACATTTGTATATTCAAATACTCTACAGGATACAGGATTCTAAAAATAAAAAAAAAATTACAGACCTCGCCTAGCCCTGCCTGAGGGTTCAATCTCTAAATTCCCTGTCCCTTGGTTTTTCAGGGTGAAGCAGGTTTTTGAAAGGTTTGCTTGTTTCAAAAGAGAAATTATATTCAATATCATCTGTATTCTGAGCAGTCTTTATTCAGGATGTAAAAAGTGGACAGAAAGGCAAAGAGGATTGGTGGTATAGATTTGGTGAGATTGGAAACCACAAATGTGAGTTGGAGTTCTTATCATCAGATTTTGACTATGGATTTAAACATTTATATAAACATAGACATATGGATTTCACAGTTTCGCGAGAAGAGAACGTTTGCGAGTAATGGCAATGCAAACCTATACAAACTGCTATGATAATGGCATGGTTACTGACTGAAAATCTTCGGCCATTTCAGCCACATAGCTGTTCTCCTTTCTTCCACATTTCGCTAAACAGCCAAACGTTCCTCTCAATTATTGATACACTTCTATGCCTTCTTGACGAATTTCCACGTCATTCTGTATATTTGCATACTCTCAGCGAAATTATTTTTCGGTTGGAAGTATTTTTGAGGCAATATTTTCCCTTCGTTATCCATCCGGAAATACTATTTACTCTGAAAATACCCGTTGTTTCCATTATATATCCATCTGGAACAACGTTAGCGTCACGAAAATATGACTGAGTTTTATCCGCAAATCCCGCTGTCTATCTGAAGAGGGGTGACGAGCCAACAGTGTATCGGATAGTAGATTATAAAACTGCATGACAATGGGCTTTATTTCGGGATTCACCCCTCCGCGTTTTTTTCCATCGAGGTAAATTGAAACTTTCATTTCGCAATCGCGAGCTGTCATGTACGTCACTTTTTCGCTCAGGGAAAGCGTATGTGACTGTATTCGACGATAATACGGGCGAGTTATACGGAACAGGATAAATTGTATTTGTCAAAGCAACATTTGTGCGGATATTTTCCTTTTTTTTATCAATGGATATGCAGACTGAATGGTAAACAGTTTTTGTAAATTTGAATATACACAGAAGTTTCAAAAGTAAATAACATTAATCTTGTTTCTTACACCTGTAAACTTTCCAATACACCCAGAATAGCTTTGCCCGCGAATTTTGCACCACGAACGTAGTACGAGGTAGTACGACCATACCTTATAAGTATAAGAGAAACCCATAAAGCGTTCTCGAAGTGTTCACGGTTACAGCTACAGAAGTGATAAGCAAATTTCAACTGCGACTAACGGCAAAGCAATCATTGCTGCACTGTATCAATAAATATAATTAATAATATCTCGGCGTTTGATTGTAAATATATAGATAGGTGTTTACAGACAATGCAAATAATTTCCGTGGAGGTAAAACGCAATGATTGCATTGTACGATCACAAACTGTCTTGGTAAAAATGATACACTTTTAGAACATGATTATTTGTATTTATTACAGCGAGTCGTACAAACAATGTAAATTAAAAAACATTTCTATTCTTAATCTTATAGAATGTATCGTCTGTCACATTATGTGATGGGTACTTTTACCGGGTAAATAAAAAAAACAGAAATAAAACACTAAGTCAATAAAGTATTGCAGTATCCACGGTGTTCCATTAATTTGTTTCAATTTTATTGACAATGCGTTGCTGGACGTTTTCTATATCGCCAACGGGAGTTTCGTAAATTTATTTTTTTTAGATAAGGCAAGAGAAATGAATCAGAAAGGGTCAAATCACAAGGTCCAGGAGATAATATGGTCTATGTGTTCAAACTAATTATACGATCTTCGAAACATTCGCTTATATAATTAATTGTTTCCCTAGTAATATATGCATCCATCTTGTTAGAAAAATTTTTTGTTTTTCTTTTCCTTGCAATGTATGTAGTCAAAAGATTTCTAAACGGTCTATGCATTCAGTGTTCCGTAAAAAAAATGTCCCAACAAGCCTCCTTCTGTTCATAGATAACTATCTGCCCACACTCCAATCGTTTGTGGGTGTAGTGGAGTTAACATAAAAATGGTTGTCTGAATTCTAAAGTCTCATATTCAGAAAGTTAACAAAGCCTAAAAAATGGAACCAAGCCTCATCAGTAAGAAAAACTTTTTCGAACACATGGTCAGTAAACCATTGGCAGAACTCTAGTCAGAGGTGCGTCCGCTCTGATAATTTCATGCGGATTGCAGACCATATGAATTGCAAACGATAGATGGAGCTCCAAATCATTTTCCAAAATTCGTTGGCACGTTATGTAGGGCAGACTCACTTGTTGCCTCAGATGGCTAACTGATATTCTTGGATTGTCCGTGCTTGTACTTGCCTAACCATTCCAACGCTTTCTTCTGTCCTTACGCTGGGTCTGCAACTTTCTTGTTTCCAATTGACGCTTACAGTTTACCGGCACAAATTTAGGAAACGCTGCTGACCGACTAAAATGGTCGAAATGAATAAATACATCTAGAAAAACTTTCTTCGACCTGAAGTCCTCATATGCAGCTCTCATCGAAAATCTAACCTATCATGGCTTAATACAATAAAAAAGTTGCATATCTAATAGATGTATATGTGTAAAACGCGGAATTAAGGAAACATCTTGTTAGCATGTGCAGCATTGTAGAATGCATTAAATGTTGATTACAAACACTAAACTCTAAGAAAAAGGGAATTTGTGCAACCGTGAAATGATTTTGTTCCCTATTTGGCCAGATGGACCCGAGTCCATCTATCTGGAAACTCACTTTTGTTAGCAATAAGCACAAAGATTTCCTCGTCGTTACCATCCAAACTGCCGTTTTGTTTTGTGACGTTACTGTTGTGATCTCCAGACAGTGGTTCTCCAATTTTTTTCTCTTACATAAATGCGGCAATTAGTTTAAAGGATACCTGGCTTTATATTTTATGTTTAATTTTTAGTCAAGGTATAGTTATCGTACCAAATTATATCATGCTATATTTTTTGTCATATCTGTAAATAACCTGTATCTATATTTATCAATAGAGTAGGATAATGTCGCCGCGCGCCAGTGGCGTATGCGTCGTTTGCGATAATTTTTATTCGTTGTAAATTATCGAACTCTATTATCCGATTATCCAATCCAATTATCCAACTCTATTTATCAATGTACCAGTTACTGGGATATTATCAATTCATTTACAACATAGTTAAAAAATAACCTTGGTCCTGATCAATAAAAATAAAAAAAGATTAAAAATCATTACTGATATAAAATGTATCTCAATTGGTTGGACCATTTTTTAGGAAATAGTTTCGCAAAATGGATTTTTTTTTGGGGACACAGAATGTTATATAAGAAAACACTAATTAAGCCCTGAGAAAATCTGAGTTTTGGACGAAACGTCGGCAGAAAATTAGTGGTTCGTTATTTGTCCAACATCCCCAAAAAAACCTTTGTGAAGTCCAAAAATATTTTGTATAAAAGTTTACCTCAAGGGAGTTCCATTAGACGACGTCTCATACTTCCAACGACATAATTAAGAGTTCACAGAAGCAGACTCTTTTGAAACTATGAAGAGACGGTACGCTCTACGCTACCAGAGCCAAACTAAGGTTACATACTTATTATGGCGGATATCCTAGATTTTCCGCAAGTTTTCGGCTAATGTAAACCTGCGGCCCAAAGCAAAGCAAACTCCTTGTAACGGAAGTGGCTGCCGTATTATGGTAATTAAATTTAGTTTGAAGGTCCCAGAACCAATTAAGTGCTGACCAAGGGATCCATGTACTCTGAGGACACAATCGATGGCTTTAATGGGAAATTGGATTTCCATTACTCAAGTGGAACACAATAAACAGCTACCATTTTTAGATGTATTAGTTATTAGAAATAGTGAAAATAAGTTAGAGTTTGATGTATATAGGAAAGAAACCGCGACTCTTAGATATATTCCCAACGATTCAACATCTAACGGCTTTCAACATAAAATGGCAAGTTTTAATTTTCTAATTCACCGTTTGTTAAATTTCCCCCTCAGTAAAGAGATGTTTGAACATGAGAAACGATTAATTAAGAATATAGCTAAGAATAACAGTTACTCAGTCCATTTAATAGATAAGTTATAGAAAGCAAAATTTGAAACCCTGTACAATTCCACGGCTTTTCGTAGAGATACTGACAATTCAAAATTTGCTTCGTTACCATGTGAACCTAAATTCACCCGCGGACTAGATTAAATTTAAAAAAATATTAATATCAATTTGGTTTATAATTCTAAAAATAAACTACAGACACTTTTGGGTAACCCCAAAGACAAAATCGACAATAACGAAAAGTCAGGAATATACGAAATAAGTTGTAAAGATTGTGATCAAAAGTATATTGGGCAAACAAAAAAGATCTATTTTGACTAGATTTAAAGAACACATGGCTCATTTGAAATATGGCAGAACAGAAAAATCTTGTGTTGCCCAACACGCTTTTGACAACAACCATAGGATAGACATAAATAATTTAAAATTAATTAGAAATGTAACAAACAGTAGACAGTTGGATGCTTTTGAAAGTTTAGAAATCATTAAGTGTAACAGTAGTATGAATAAGGACAATGGTCCGATACCCACCAGTCCACTGTTTGCTCTGATAAACAAAGACAGTTACGGTTCAGTGAACAGTGGCAACAAATTTAGTATAAATAGTGCAAATGTTAGGCTAGAATCTAGTTTTAATCTTCTCCGGAAGATGCCAACCTGGTTGGCGAAACGCGCGTCGAGAAAAGTGTAGTTAGTTCGGTGTTTCGTGGAAAACGTCCAGTTTTTTGTTTTTACGCCGAAGGTTCCAGTACCCACTCCAGGACACTTACATGTTTCTGTATGTAAATTGTATGACAAACATACATCGAGCATTTCATAAAAATCAAACTCATCAAATGTGGTGGAGCAAAAAAAAGACTAAGAAATAAGTAAAGTGTCAAAGTTATCAAATCATTTGAACTATGTACACTACTTTTCCCCCTAAACAAAAAAAAAAAAAAAAGTAAAAAAATATTTTAGGGAACTACTTAACTTTCTTCCTTTATAAAATATATGGTTTCTTTTTACTACAGTCTGATATATATATAGGGTATTCACTAAAAATTTAGATAATGAATCCCTAAGTAAGACAAAGATAGAACAACAAAACACATAACTTGACAAAGGATTTTCTGAGGATGTTGGACAAATAACGAACCACTAATTTTCTGCCAATGTTTCGTCCAATTTACTCAGACTTCTTCAAGACTCAATTAGTGTTGTTTTATATAACAGTCTATAAAAATAAAATAACACAAATTGAGCCTTTATTAAGTCTGAGTAAATTGGACCAAACGTCGGCAGAAAATTAGTGGTTCGTGATTTGTCCAACATCCCCAAACATTTTTTCTAAACACATAACGTGTATTTAGAAATAATTACACATTTAACTCACGAAGCTACGCACGTGAGGCCATGGAACATTCTATGTCTTTGGACCCATGACGTCATGCGTCACATACATGATGCTCGATAGAGTTTTTCCCTACCCCAGATTTTGCCCCTTCAGGTTAGGCAAACCAATCAGCGTGATGTGACGCAAAACCATGACGCAGATCGTAATGTTTTCCAGGGGCAATCCCATAATAAAGACATAGAATGTCAAAAAAAAGACCACACATGTTTACACATATCATTGAAGTATTGTGTGGTAGTAAGATGATTATACATATTTACGTACATGGAGTACACCATTAATGCTCCCCTTCCCGTACAACTTGGTTGTTTGTGGACTGATCCGACAATTAAAAAAAAACATATTCGTGTAAAAACATACGTGATTTTCAGAACAAATGAATTACGAGGTTATATTTGACTTTCTTGTGCAACCCATACTAACATAAAAACTTTTTTTTTTTTATTTCAGCAAGTAAAGTTTCATATATCTATCTCCTATAGTTTTGCTGATAGTATTAATACATTCAAATTGTAAACTGTGCGCAAAGGTTAATTAGGCGTTGAAAACCATAATAGGATATCATGCCAATATCAAAGATGGATACAAATGAACCTATGATGGCCTCCTAAAAGTCCTAATCTCACGCCAGTTGATTTTTGTTGGGGCTATCGGAAAATGATGTTTATAAAGAAATATTTTTTTAATATAGATGCATTGTTGAGGGAAAAATTATCAAAGTAAAAAATTGTGAAAAGTCTCGTGTCCAGAAAGTTTTAGAAACAGATTGCGTGTTCTTTGTATTGAACATTTTTTTTGTGTTGAAACTTCATTATCTTCAATGCCATTAACTTTCTGCGTTCTTTTTGGAAACTGAATATTTTTGGTAATATCAAAAAAATTTATAGGAGATCGATGTATATGTAAAACCAGGTATTGCTGAAAGCAGAAACATATGAGGATTTCTATTTTCCTCAGATATATCATTTAAAAAAATTAGGTGTGTTCAAACTAATTATATGACTTAAAAAAACTCTCTTAATAATTGTTTCTCTAGTAGTTCGGTAAACATTGATGTTAAATGATGGTAAACAATGATTGTCTTTTAATTTGTTGCCATGTAGAATTTCTATAAAATATATTATCTATGTTTAAACTGCACATCTCTATATTTAAACAGTCCAAGTCCCTCTTATTCGAAGATACAACTAACCTAGAAAATGAAACCACCGCTCGGTTAGCCTGACAAGACTGTGACGTAGCGCCGATCTCGTCTGGAATATCGCGGACGAACTAGCGTGGCCTCTGTTATGTCTAATAGCCACCAAAGACTACTCGATTGGCAAGCAGGAAATATAAAACCATGCCGGAACCGCGGAAATGTAAGACTTTAAAATAAATACGAGCAGTTCGCGTTTTGTAAAACGTACGCCGATGTAAATTCGAATATAAATTGTTGTACATAAATTAAAATTAGTGTTAGTAAGTTAATTTATTTATTGTGTTTGCGTTAAATACATTGTTTTAGAAGAGCGTGTTTAATTTTTCGAACTAAAATGAGTTCGAGTTCGAGACAAAAACGTTACAAAATGTATAAATCGTGAAATTATTTAGTTTAGGAATTCAAATATTGGGTTTTTTTAAATTCATTTTGACAATATCCATGATGTTTCACCAGTATAAAATTTATATTTTGTACTTTTGAAAGAATAAAAACAAACGTGAGGTTAAATCTGTATATTTAGATAAGACAATAAAAATCCATAAAGTGTAGAAATAAACACTGAAAATGATTCAGGCCACGAAATTGTGGTATTTTTATAGTATGCGCTTCGATGTCCAGATTTGATATCAATAGACCATTGTTTGGAATAGCACAAACATAAAATCGAGCTCCTGGTAATAATTTTAGGCATTCGGCACTTTACGAAACGATATTTTGTTTTGCAAACTTTCCCGAATATTCGACACATTCCAACAAAACGAGCCGGGCTGGCCGTTTAGATTATTCGAAACAACTCTCGTCAGGAAACACTCGTTCGGAACAAATAAGGCCCGTTAGAAAGTTTAATGTAAAATTTAACTTGCGCTAATTGGCGTAATTACAAAGCGCTGCTCTGTCGGGAAGCTGTGTAATAACTTTCGTCGAAAAATATTAACAAGAAGTTCCGTTGCCTGTTAGTCAACGTTCTGTTTACTGTCTGTTTTTGGTTCTAATTGCACAGAAGGACGCAATTAGGTCTCTCCGCGATAAGCCAGAGACAATAAAATTTCGTTAATTCGTCGCTGCTGGTGGATTTCACAGGATAAATGCATGCATTGTTTAGTACCTGTGAGTATATTCCAACAAACGAATTATGAACTGCGGGTATTAGGAACCAGACGATCCTCATGCACGGATAGCGTGTTCCTCCACAACTGATGAGATATTCAGTGGTGGTGCAAAAATATAATTTATTTAGGGGTAATAAAATAGCGTCGTTATCCACTTTATCGCCCTCATCAAGCTCAGTCACCTGAATAATGCCAGTGTATTATATATATTTAACAATTTTATACACCGTGGATGTTGATACACCGTCCTTAAGGGGGGAAATACAATTAGAAAGGTCAAAATTGTACATTTAATTTTTTTTATCAAGAAGTTATTATTTGATCGTAATGGAAGTTAGTACATTTGTTAAATAGATTGGAAGTATACGAAAAAAAATATATATTTTTTTAACAAAATGGCGGCTGTATGATGACGGTGGAAGTTTTGGACGTCGTAATTTTGATCTATAACAGCCTAGAAAATAAATGTATGTAAAAAATAGTTACAATTTGTCAGTAAACCAAAAAAAAGTGAAAAAAAAATTCGATGATTGACAGACATTTTTCCGAAAAAATGTGAATTTTCCGTTTTCCATTTTTGCAATAATAGTTCAATTTTGCAACATCAAATTTTTTTTTTTAAAGAAATACTTACAAATTATATAAAAGAGAAGTCCTCAAAATTTCACCCAAATCGGACGATTAGTTTTTGAGTTATCGCTTCCAGCAATTTTGAAAATGTTGTTTCGAGAAAAACGCGTTTAAAATTTTATCTACCTGAAAATGATACTATTTACGCCTTAATCCGCGATGCCAGAGGCATACAGTAGGCCTTCAGATTCTTCATAAAATTTATTTGTACTTTGCTGAAGTTCTTGGCGAGCCTATATACAGTGTGTGTAAAGCCAACATCGGCCGGTTATGAAAAAGGACAAATACATGTGAAACGATATGTAAGACGCAACCATCATTACGCATCGAAGGTAGTAGGGAAAATAAGACCGGCTCTTCACGATCTGCCTAATCAGTACGAGTCAATACGTCTGAACCTGAACCCTTCTTCCATACAGCACAGCTAATCGCCCGCCGCGCCGCGCCGAGCCAAAATGCTTTGCTGTACTAATAAGATTATGCGTAATATTTTGGATACCTAGTGTTTTTAGAAAGTGTTGGCCTATTTGGGAACACATGTTAGCAAATGAATCTTTTAATTTACGTTCAGGATAGCCGTTATGATGCCATGCTATACGACATTCTGATATACATATGTATTTCTTCGCGTGAATAAACCGTTTTAATAACATTTTTAACAAGAACACTCTTTACTTCAATTACACTTCTCGCTCTGTCTAGCGGCAGGTGGTGAGTGGACCGGTCTTATTTTCCCACTACCATCGATGCGTCTGCGGTATCTGTCGTCTCACTTTTTTTGTCCTTTTTCAAAACTGGCCGATGTTGCCTTTACATAAACACTATATTCGTCCCAGGGTATTTCAAAAGAGGACACAATAGACAAAAGGTCCCCCTAGGTCGACAGCATCGAAATGCGTACTACGCCCTCTCTTCAAAGAACGACAAAAAAAAAATAGAAGGGCTTTGAATTTGATTTCAAAACATTGCATGCATATTCTACGATACATTTACTATTTTTTTAGGTAAAAAAAACACTCGATTTTTGGGACCCTCTAATTGTACTCGTATTTCCCCCTTAATTTCACGCCAACTGAGGGATTCCTCTCAATTAGTCGTACATTTAATACTATTTCGCTCGTTTCCAAGTTGTTGGAGAGCTTTGTACGGAGCATTACTGTTATCCCTACTTGTACTAGCTCCAGGCTTCATTTTATGTGCTGTATGAAGTACAACAAACATAAATAGAGACAAATCTCGTTGAGATTATGATATTCTTCTTTCTTTCATATAACGAGGCCATTCGATGTCATCTCAGCCACACAATGAATACAGGAAACGAAAAACACAGAAAAAGGTTAAAAAAAAGTTCTGTAGAATCAACCATGATGGTGTATTTTTGTGTATTTTGATGCACTGAAACCAATTCTGGTACTGAAATCGCTCCATGAGATCAAGATCATTTGTAGATCGTTTTTTGGGATTAGTAACAAATCTTGAAATGGTGTAGTGATTTGCACATAGAATTGGGTACCAGCATGTCGAAATAGATAAAGAGAAATTAGTGCTGACAATAAAATATTTTCCATTTCAGACGACCAGTAAAAGTACCTAGTGATATAATGTCATTATCGACATTGAAATGACCTTCAAGGTCAAAACTAAAACTTTTGTATTGAGATTTTGTTCGAAAACCCACTCCTATCCAGTTATTAAGCTGTTCCGTTAGTTTTGTATGACCCAGTATACTGCAGCTCAAAAACGATGCAACAGCCAATGAAGGATGTCGAAAAAGATCAAATTTTTCAGGTTCTACGGTTTTCTTTTAGTTGTGTTGTCATACCATACATACAATTTTCAGATTTTTAGTTTCTATAATTAGATATTCTAACCTTGCGTTTCACTCAGTCACATAGCATATTCTATAACTGCGAACTTTGATATACATATGTAAGTCTTCTTAAAATTTGATTTAAACGGAATATGAATTTTTATTAACTCCTCATTTTACTTGCAGACATAAATTACTTTCAGATCCGCTATAAAATACCTACGAAACCTTCCAAGGAACTATTCCAGATCCGAGCATATCACGAGCTTGACGGGAGATGCACCTGCTCCGTCTCAGTTATTTATAGGACCTATTAAACTGGGCAATTAATATTATAGCTCTCTGCTCAACTAACTTCGTTATTAATCATCGTTAAGCCGGAGCTGTATCACATAAACGAGCGAAAAGATGAGAGGAGAATCGCCCCGCGACTGAGAACAAACAGTATAACGCCGGTCCATTAATATTAATGATTTTTAAGGCTGATCTATGTGGCGGATATACTTGCGCCTTTTTCCGCTAGCAGCGAGTAACGATCTGAGTGCTAAGACTGCTATGCAAAGCTATTTATATGGATGGGCAATGATTTAGAAAATCTGCTGCGCCATTAGTATCAAATAACATTATGTCGTCAAAAAAATAAATAAACGCGTTGGTTCGTTAAAAATGGACAGTTTTTTATATGATAGAATGTAAATTTTCACAAAAATGCGATTACTACAATGCAAAGAAAATTATAATTTTTTAGCATAGTATTTGGTTTAAACAACGCAAATGCTATACTAAAGATCAGAAAAAATAATAAGTTATGATGAAAAAAGAGTCTGAATTATAGATACAGAGGGATAAATCAATTTTTGTGTACTCTACTACATACAGGGTTTGTCCGGAAAGTAAAGTCAGTGAATTTTTTTCCGGAGACTCTACGCGCCAGCCCGCGCTTTACGTACTGGGAATGTGGTGGGGGATCTGGCAACAAGATCCAACAAGCGTCAGTTGGCTACCGGTCGTTGTAGCGGTCGCATAACTCGTTCTTTGAGAGTCGTTACTGACCCGGTGCAAGAAAAAATGCAACGTTCGCTTGTGCAACGGATGGCGATCAAGTTTTGTGTGAAACTGGAGAAGATTGCTGCGGAAACCATTCCAATGTTGAAGAAGGCTTTCGGCGTCGATTGTCTTTCGGACAGGAAAATTTTCCGGTGGCACAAGGCCCTCGCAGAAGGTCGGGAAGATGTCAACGACGAGAACCGCGCTGGACGACCATCAACCTCCAGTTCCGACGACAATGTGAAACGTGTGCGTGACTTCTTGAACACTGACCGTCGTCTAAGTGTCCGTTTAATTTCCCAAACATTAGACATTACGAAAACCATTTTTCACGAAATTGTGTCGGAGTCTTTAGGAATGAGGAAGGTGTGCGCGAAGCTCGTGCCAAAAGTGCTAACGGACGATCAAAAAGCGAGGCGCGTCGAAACCTGCCAAGAACTTTTGGACACCTGCGAAGGCAACCCCGCTTTCCTTGATGACGTCATTACTGGGAACGAAAGTTGGGTCTTTGAATACGATCCGAAGACGAAGAGGCAAAGTGCGGAATGGCACACGTCGAACTCCCCTCGCCCCAAGAAGGCCAGGATGTCCAGGTCTAAGATCAAGACAATGCTGATTGTCTTTTTTTGATTGCCGGGGATTGGTCCATCATGAGTTCGTTCCGCAGGGGACAACCGTAACCGGAAAGTTTTACGTAGAGATGCTGAAGCGGCTGAAACGCAGGGTGAATTGTGTCCGCCCAGACATCTCAAAATCCTGGAAGCTTCACCACGACAATGCGCCTTCGCACACCTGCTTCCTCGTGGCCGATTACCTCGTCAAGACAGGCATCACCGTTTTTTCCCAGCCTCCCTACAGCCCCGATGTGCTCCCCCCCCAGACTTTTTCTGTTTCCGCGCCTCAAAACCCCAATGAAAGGACAGCATTTTGGGTCGGTGAAAAAACATTCAGAAGGCTTGCACCGACGCTTTAAAGGCGATTCCGGAAAACGACTACCGTGCGGCTTTTGATGCGTGGAAGACCCGCTGGAACCGATGTGCGTGTGGACGCAGGAGGAATGTATTTTGAAATTTTCTAAAGAGTTGTACACATAGAACCAATAAAAACCATTTTTCAAAGCTCACTGACATTACTTTCCGGACAAACCCTTTATAAGCCAACTTGCTGCAACTACGAAGCAAGGTTTATAAGAGTTGGTTTTACTAAAACCAGCGCCGTTGCCAGATTCAATGCCCCTATTTCTTACTTTCATCTAGTACTTAAAATATTGACTCTATGATGTTGAAATTTGATCACATGAGAGAAAATGTTGCGACCAGTTTCGCCAAGTTTTGTCTAGATCTGTGGTTTGTTCAGAGAAAGAGGAAGCGTAAATAGAAAGGAAGGCAGTGCAATACCTAAAGTTCGCACTTCACAAAAAGTTGAAGAAATGAGGCAAATTGTTAATGAACACCCACATATTCAGCGTTTAATCCAGCAAATAAATGTATCCTACGAAACACGATCCTAAAATGTGACATTCACATGCGCGCCTATCGTCTAAGCTCAGTCCAATAATTATTATCGAACGATCAGCCGGAACGATTGCAATTATCAGAGTGGTTTAACAGTAATTTGCATAAAAACGAAAACGTATTTGAAAAAGTTTTTTTTAACCATATCTGGTTTTGTTAATTCTCAACAGATGAGAATGTGATGCTCTGAAAATCTATATTTATTCATAAGAAGCCTCTGCATTCTCAGAAAGTTGGCATCTGAGTGATCATAGTGAACAGAATGTTAATTGAACCGATTTTTTAAAGATACTTTTAGCTTTAAGTTCTTGGTAGAAAGTTATGAAGCTTTCTGTTATCCTGTTCTGTTCTACATATACTGTACTTCTGTCTTGTTCTGTTAACCCTTTGACGCCCAAGTGCACTGTCAAGAGACATAATATTAGAGGCTCATATTACTGATAGAAAAAAATTCAGAAAAAATAATTAAATCCATGTATCCCTATGTTTTCGAGGTCGCTCTTTCGAATGGAATCGTTAAAATTTGCAAAAAAATTGATGTAACCTTCAATTTTTAACAAAAACTATTAAAAAATGCGAATTTTTCAAGATTCTCTGTACTTGAAGAAAACGCAATGAGAACAATTTAGTTTTCTCATTTTTTGAGGTTAAAATAACTAGATATGGCAAAATTCAAAGGGTGATATTTCTCGTTTTTTACCTGTTGCGAGATCATTGACGCAAAAGAAGAATTTTGAAAAATTATTAGTACTTTTGGGGTTTTGAAATCAAATTTCAAGTTTTCGATTATTTTTGCCTCAAACTTTGTAAACCTGAGGTTTTCGGGGTCGCTAATCACGATCCCGATGTCAGAATTTCAAAATTCAGGATTTCGAAATTTGCTTCAAAATTTGCTTCAAAATGGTCTACCATCCTGAATTTTGAAATTATGACATCGGGATCGTGATTAGCAACCCCGAAAACCCCCGGTTCACAAAGTTTGAGGTAAAATAATCGAAACATTTGAAATTTGATTCGGGATTGTGGCCATATTGGATCCGCTATCTTGGATTTTGAAATTCTGACATCAGGATCGTGATCAGCGACCCCAAAAACCCCAAGAGCACTAATAATTTTTCAAAATTCTTCTTTTGCGTCAATGATCCCGCAACTGGTAAAAAAACGATATATATCACCCTTTTAATTTTGCCATATCTAGTTATTCTAACCTCAAAAATGAGAAAATTAAATTGTTCTCATTGTGTTTCCTTCAAGTACACGTCTCGAGTGCACGCTTCTATTTGTTTTTGAGTGGTATAAAGGACGATAACATAGCCGAAATTGCGATTAAAAAGAATCTTGAAAAAAATCACATTTTTTTAATAGTTTTTGTTAAAAATTGGAGGTTACATCAATTTTTTTTGCAAATTTTAACGATTCCATTCGAAAGAGCGACCTCGAAAAGTTATGTATATATAATATGTCACCAAGTGTAAATTAAGTAATAATAAAATCGTTTTTGTCAAAAACAATCAGAGCTGGTTTTCCGCTTCGTCACTTATTACAAAACACCTACAAAACAAATAATTCTGATGTGGTCTTCAAGTAAGTCAGCAACGACTTGAAGCGACTCGTTTCTATATAGCGGCAGTTCAAAGAAAATACACCCGTTATAACGTATCAATCCATCATAGTTCTCGATATAAGAAGCGTTCTTACCACAAAATAATTTCCGTTCCTTCGTCGTAGCAGACGAAAAAACCAGCTCGCGATCGGATCTCTTCCGCACACACAATTGCAATTTTTATCTCGAGGCAACCATCTCGCGACTTCTTCGAGCCGTTTTCTACAACATAATTACTGTGGTCGCGAAAATAATCAAGATCCACACGGTCGTTTCGGGAGGTGAAGGGTACAAATTATGCTCAACACGCCGGTGGAAGCGACAATGTGTGTGGTGCACGCTAAAAATCTATTAGGAACGGTCAATTCCCAGCTCTAAAGCCTAGTTTACAGGTTCGGGTGTTTTCCTCCCTCATTTCGCTGTCGATACCCTTCGCACACTTTTTAACAAGTTTCTATCAAAGATAGATAGATCTCCTACTAATACAGCACAACAGTAAGTACTTTGTTAAAAGCAGATTATACAGTGCCCGCCTAAAGTATGGAATAATTTCAGTAAATTATGTCACAAACAATTTTTGGAAAAAATCCTCGTTTTTGAGGGAACGTCTATTTTCAGATGTCATTTGTTTTTGACTAATGACGTCATCAATTTATTTTTCAAATGGCAACCACCCATTTTTTAAATTTAGTTTGAGAGACCTTTTCGTTGTCGATTTAACGGTATAAAAATGTTGCCACCTTACATAACAAAATTTTTGAGTAAATGACAATTGAATGTTGCAAAATGAAAAATATATTTTTCACAATAAATAAACGAACATTTCTTTAATAAGCAAACGCAATTTTAAATTAAGTGTTCGAAATGCCGTCCATCAACTTCTTGGCAATATGCAAGCCTGTGTACAAATTCTTCTTGTACATTCTGAATGACTTCCGGGGTAATGGATCCCATTTCATCTGTAATGCGATCTCGTAGTTCGGCTAAATTGTGTGGTCTTCTGCAGTAAACTTTTGATTATAAATAACCCCATAAAAATAATCAAGTGGTGTAAGATCTATGGATCTCGCGGGCCATTCTATCGGTCCTCGTCTGTCAATCTATTGTCAATCAATCTGAGGAAAGATGACGTCTAAATATCCACGAACTGAGAGCGCATAATGCGGGTGTGCTCCGTCTTAGTGAAAAGGTTCTTATTTACATTGAAAAAGAAGATATCGACCCAAACGTCAGAGCGCTCACCAAGAAGAATGGGTTCCTCTTGAGAGGACGCGTTACTTATTGTCATTCTCCCTAATTAGAATATTTTAGGACTCACTGCGTTATTAACAGCCTATACATACAATTATACATACAAAATATAATTTTCCTCAGGATTTGCATGCATGAGTACAAATAGTATACAATAATATTCGATAAAACACACAGGGTATTTCCTAAGTAATCCGGAAAACTGAAGCAGATACTTCATCAAGCGATTGCATGAAAACAAGGTCATATAAAATTGTTTCATAAGTGGCTTAGTTTTTGAGATATAGAGCTTTAGTTTATGTTTTTCGAAATCTCTGGAGTAAACTAATATTGTCCTTTTAAATTTCACGCCTGTGTTCCTCTTCCTTATAATAATTCCTTATAATAACCCTATACAACGAATTTTAATGTTATTTGTCTTCTGGCAAAAAAAAAAACTAAAATCGACAGATTTTTAGCGTCCGAGAAGGTATACCAGGTTGGTTCATGTTAACTTAGGTAGGTATAGAGAATATTACCAGTTTAAAAAAAATTCTGTGGAAGAGAAAGTGTTGTGGAATGTGCCACGCAAATGGTCCGCTGTCGACCGCTTGAAAACGGATTGGGAATACCGCGGCATCCGGATGCACGGTTTGGCACAGGTGGGACTTTATGGGAAGAGCATATACGCAGAAACTCTTCTTCGTATAAAGATGTACTGTTTTGTCCTGTATGCTACCTTAAAAATACAATACAATTCTGGTACAGTTTACAGCTTTTCTTACCCGTCCATTTGCAGCCAACAAGTTCCACACGCATGCAGACTGTGCGCACGTGGTCACTGTAAGGAAGAAAGCGAATCTTAGACGCTACGACGGGTGGGTCGAGCTTTTGGTCGACGATGGTGAAGGTGTTGGTGTTCCCAGGTAAGAGCTACAACAATAAGAAGTATATTATTTGAATATATACCTCCAGCTTTCTTAATACATGTGTGTCAGTTAAAAAAATAAGAGTTAGTGGTCTAATACAAATAACAAATAAATGTTAAAATATTTATTAAACAAAATATTGAGAATTGTATGAGCCAGTAATGGAGACTCGGTACCTATATGCAGATAATAGGTGTCCCTCAGTGATGTGCATTGAGACCACTCATTATTATCTTGCTCATAAGTTGAAAACGTGTTTTTACAACTATTTAAATAAAATAAACAAAACTTAGCCTTGTTTTCTGCGTCTGATTAACCCATTTTTTTAAATGAAATATGTCATTTCCATTTCCATTTTGATTAAAAGTACAAAGTATTCAACTCTAAATGTAACACTAACATGCAATTAAATCCTGTTTGCGGACCGTAACGAAATTTCACGTTCAATTTGAACTAAAAAATTCATTTGAGTGATTGAAAATAAATTTTCTATACAACTGTTATTTAATTCATCCGTGGGTTGGTATAGATTTGAGTTTAGTCTATTATGTATGAATAGTGATTTATGAATTATGTATGAACGATAGTTCCACAATAGCAAGTCTATTTTTTTGTTTATGTAAACAGACTTTTTTACCTAGATAAGGTTAAAAAAATGTATGTTGCTATTATTTCTAGGAATATGGTTGGAAAATGACTAACAAAAATAGATTTTACGTAAATAAGTTTTTGTAGAGTTGTTCTGATTCGAAGGAATGATTTACTTAAATCACTATTCCATCAACCAGCGACTTGAGGACTTGAGGAAATTTCTTTCAGTAGTAATAATTCAACTTAATATAAAAATAACTTTCTAACAAGGGGGAAGTTTGAAAATAATTCAAATGAAATTTTTAATACACAATCTGATAAATATGTGACGGACAAAGCTGTAAAAAATACTTTTATTAAATTCATATCTATAAAGAGAATAAAAAAAGATTGAAGAATATAAAAATATATGGAAATATATATTAATAGTTGGATATTCACTACACTTATGTTCTAAAATAGGTGTTTGTATTTCTATCTGACTATAAATATATCTGGATTTTGTTACTTTAGTCTAGAATTATCCTTTCACAAGGGGCAATGCAATATATATTCAATAGAAGTACATACAAAGCGTTTGAATACTTTCAGTAATATTTACTGCCAGTCTGAAACGAAACTGTGCTATGTATGTTGAATTTCAACAGTCGCTATTCGATAAAATTAATAAAGCAAAAGCTTTAGAATAGGTTTGAAGGGCACTCAGAACATTCCAAACATCGATAAGCAATATTTTTAGATGAGATTTGTTGGGCAAATAAACATACCTGCTCGAGAACACTTATTTATAACAAGCAATTTATATGGATCCGAATGTAAAAGCAATTGAATCGGTATTGTTTACACAAACGATATGAGTTTTTTTTTTAATAATAGACTTATACTTATAAACTGTTTATAACAAAGTACCATAGAATTCATACAGAATGTAAACACACTAATGTTTAATGCAGCGTTGAAAGTAATATGTAATTTCTAAATAAATAATCGAACAGCCTATTCACTTAAAACACCCGTACAATTATGAATAAAATTCCAAAAACATGTTTATATTAGTTTTAAGAGTATGTGCAGGCTTTCCATAATCTGACAAGTTATAGCGAGTTTCTTATTGAAATCAGAAACCAAGAAGCTGAACCCAAGTTTTTTGTGAACCCAACCTGTGTTTTTTTTTTTTAATGGAACACCTTGTACATTATTACATCCTGATTCCTCAAAGTTTTCTCTTTTCAAACATTATTTAAGAAGAGTAAGAAATTATTTAAATAAGTTTCATGTGTGGATCGAAAAAGGCAGAACTGCCCAGACATTAATCCTTTAGACAGAGTTTTTTTATGAGGTTATATAAAGATACTAATGCAAATTTGGATGCATTGAGATATACAGTTGAACAGTTCATATCAAATTTAAATGCCCTTAATCCTCATTTCATACTAAACTCGATTTCTAAAATTACTGGACTCTACGAAGTATGTACCTACATATGTCGAAAATACAGCGTTTGTGATTAATTTTATTTATGCTGTTTGAGAGATTAGATTCAGTATTTTTATAAAATTCTGTTTCAATTTTTCTTAAAATTTGTGTAAACTTCAGATGTATGATTGCTGTTATTTTTGTAAAAAAAAATTCGGTATTGCTAACTACCTTTTCATTAATACTTTTAAATGAAATATGTCGAGACTTGTTAAAGCAAACATAGACAAGTTATATATTTATGAAAAGGGAAAAAATCGAGGAATCAGAATATGTAACAATATACAAGGTGGTCCATTTATATAAACGCAACTTTGATTCAGTCTGATGATCACTGATGTTCAGTTGTTTTTTCTCAAAGCCTATTATAAAAATGTACGCAAAACCTAGAACATCTTATGCAGAGTATTCGAATCTCGTTTTATTTAGACAATACACTAGTTTCATCTACTTGCACGCGGTAACGAACTTTTAAGAAACACAAAAAATAAACTACCAAGAGTTCAAAAGGCGGCAACCTGAATTACACCGCTCATCACAGTGTCCCGTCGTTATACCTTAGTTTGCCACATTGTATTTTTAGGGCTTGCGCTGTGTAATTCGGACTTCGCTGGACATGCCTTCGGGCCTCTTTTTGACGAGAAGCTTTGTGGTGTTTTGGTAGGAATTTTTATGTCTACTATAAGTTTAAGACCTACTGTATAGGATGCCTAAAATAGAAATAATGCCATAATAAAAACAAACTGAAAACAGAATGTCGTTATATAAACGAAATAAAGGCACATACGTTTTCGTTGATGTGCTTCAAAATTGCAAATTACGCTTTAAGCACACTAAAAACCGACGTACGCATCGAAACAGTTATTATTATGGCAATTTTGGCAGGCGAAGGGGAAAATTTGGGAGGCGAGCGAACGACAACGATGATACTTCTGAACGAATAACGGGTAAAAATTATCCTCGGCGCTCGAACCGAATACAATACGCCGTTAGAGCAGTCGCCAGGGCCGTATTCAGGGGTCAAGAGTAGTGTACCCGAATCGAACCGAATTTCTTTCCAATTACGATAAAAAAAAAACTGTCACCAAAATCCTTTACGCATGAAAATTAAATTGTATAAATTCGCCTTCTGTCAACGCCTTCTAAACTACAAAGCCACAACACTGCCACTAAATTGGCTGTGACGTCAGCGTAAGTAGTTTCTGAAATGCAAGCACCGCGAAAGTGGAGATGAGAAATAGAAAAGAAATGGCAGTATTAGAATGGAATAAAGAATAATACGAGATGTGGCCATTAAATAACCGAACAGCTGTCATAACACTTTTTATTCATTACCAATTACAGTAGCAACTTTTTTGCCTTCAATGTATTCTTCTTGGAGATCCCTACACCGCTCCATACGACTTTTCCATTGTTGAAAGCAGTGCTGGAAATCCGCTTCTGTCAGCTGGTTCAGAACCTCCTCCGCTTTTGCTTTAACCGCTTCCACACTCACATCACAAGTAATCACCGTATCCAACAAGCCTGGATCAGTGTCAATGTTGTTTAGAATGGCAGCGCATATATTCATTCTTGATTCCTTTTGCTCGGGAGTGAGGAGCTTTGGCACCATTTTGCGCAAACTTTGCGCATGGTGAACGATTCATGCAAAATCTGGCGAACACATTCTTTGTCGATTCCTATTATTTCAGCAAGTCCTCGGATGCTTAGACGACGATCTTTGCGAATTAATTTACCAATTTTTTTCAATGTGTTTGTCCACTTTTGATGTTGAGGGCCGTCCGGGGCGCGGATCGTCTTCGGTCGTTTCACATCCCTCTTTAAACCGTTTAAACCATTCAAAAACTTGTGTGCAAAAACACTCATTCCCTACAGTTCTTTTAACATTGCATAAGCTTCTATAAAAGTTTTCCACAGTTTAACAAGAAACTTAAGATTAACCTTTGCTAAATCTGAAAATTTAACATTTTTTCGACGCGTCACTGGTGCGTAAACTAATTCAAACGCCTGCTATAGTCACACTAAGCGACCCACTGTCCAGCGAGCTCAGAGTGGGAAAAGAATCACCAGACACAGTTCTGTTCAAACTTGTCGCGACACGCTCGCAGCGCGCTGGTAGCAGCATGAGTTCGGTTATTTAATAGCCACATCTCGTACACAGTTCAGGAACAACCTTTATCCTTTGACAATTTTTACGACTTTGTAACCGAAAAAAAATACCAAACTAAAAAATTGGTTTAATGCGTCTAATGATTCACAAGTCACACTGTTTAAAATAAAAAATTTCATTGGGTGCTGATAATTTCTGTCGTAATTGGTTCAAATTTAGGGATAGAACGATTTCTTTCGACGACAAATAAATTTTAATTAACAGGTAAGTTTCAATGAATAGTAGAGAAATACTTCTAAAATACCATGAAGTGAGACGTAAGCTTTCTCTGTCTACTCGATGGTTTTGCCGGCCCACAAAATTTTGCATATTTTTTAATGTAAACATGTAAATATTTTACAGTATTTAGTTCACCAAGTAAAGAGTCCTTCAGTCGCTTCCATTTCTGAGTATAACAATATATTAGTTCATTTTTACTTATGAATGTCAACTCTCTAATGGTTTGTCAATCATTCTGAATTCTAAAAAATAATCGCTGCGGTACGATGACTTATATACGAACCCGGAATGTTACCCGCTCGGCTTACAAACTACTTATAATGACGTCACGAAGTAAGCGCCTCGGCCTTATTTTTTAGGTGGTTTTGTTCAGTTCTCTCGGAAGAATGTTGTACCTCTACGCATTCCGAATCTTTAAACACTTCGTTACTTATTATAATAGAATTTGAATGAACTTTTTTTCACAACCGGTAACGCTCAATGGAATCGGACTTCGGTATGTGCTACTTGTCATAGCTTAACAGTTTTACTGTCTACTCCTAAACCGTCTCTGGGTCCTAACAGCGTGGATTGTCCTTTTGAGTGTCATTTTGATTCCATTTTGGCCGTAGCATGCAGAAAAATGTTGGATGCGCGCTATTACGAGCGGCGCGACGGCAATGAAAGAGAACTGGTGTTGATATGGATGGGAGGCTGCTTTTCACCCGTGACGGGCCGGAAGTTGGAACACTGCGACGCGACGCGCTCATTACCGTTAATAGTGGCGAAACAGAGACGAACGGGTGAACGCGGTGACGGGCGTCTGCAGCTCGAGTGTACGCTCAAAATTTACTCGCGAGAATTTACTGCTGAGAGTTAACATATTATTATGACATATTGATAGCTTATTAAAGATATAAATCAAATAAACAATTTTATTATTTTAAACTAGCCTTTTTGAATTCATCTTTCTCGCGGTTACCTTTTCTCGCAATTTCAAAAAAAGTTATGAATGAAAGTTGGTACTCCCTCTACTCATAAGAATATTGTCACTTTTAAATCATTCCAATGTCATAATGTATCCCCTACTATTCTTACTTTTTTGTAGGTTTCATGCCTTTTATTCCAGTAAATGAATAATTTAACTAAAAATTATACTAGTTACACTACTATCACATGTACATTATTAGTTTATCCAGTAAAAGTTACGGTACTATGTACGAAGTGTGTAAATTAAGTAATGAGACTATTATTTTTATTCGAATAGAATTACAATTCAGTATTGTCTCCTTCAAAATAACTTCCTTGGGAATCCACATAGCGCTGGAGACGGTTCTTCCATCACTCACAGCAGTGATGGAGGGCATATACTGGAACAGCCTTTAATGGTGGATTACAGCCGTTTGAATGTTTTCTATGATTCCAAAATGACGTCCCTTGAGGTGATTTTTTCAGCCTCGGGAAGAGAAAAAATCACAAGGTCGAGGCCGAGGAACCACATGAATATTTTTACTGACTAAAAACTCTTTACTGAAATGTGTGACAAGGCGATGCATCATACAGTTGTTTTTGATGTTTGGTCTTATACGCATGACCCTTCTTTGAAGTTTTTCAAGAACCTCTCTGTAAAAGTGTTGATTTACTGTTTGGCCTGGTGGCACAAGCTCTTTGTGGACAATTCCCTGACTATCAAAAAAGCAAATCAGCATGCTCATTCTTGTTTTTTGGGTCTTGGAGAGCTTGAAGTGTCCATCCAGCTTTAGCTCTTTTCCCGGGTGTACTCAAACACCCAAGTCTCATCACCAGTAGTGACACGTTCCATAAAGGGCATCATTTTCAATCGATTCCAAAATTCAAGACACCTTTCTCTCCTCGTCCTTTTTCCTGCGAAAGTTTTTTGGAACGTATTTGCGAGATTTTTCTATTCAATTTGTTACAAAATCTGATGAATAGCGTATAAATTAACTCTTCCCGTCTTCTTGTCGTCAACTGCTCTGAACGAAAGATCTCATATTCGTCAAATTTTCATAGTTCTTGAAGATGACGGCTTCCGCGTTTATTTCAATCGACTTAAATTTACCTATGTACAAACCGGGCCTATTTCCTTTTCGTCTCTCCTCATTATCCAATATTACCCCTCTACTCATAAAAGAATAAATAATTCCACCTTATAATATAACTTTTGCCTTCACTTTGTTCATTTTTATATTTATACCTATAAAACGTAATTTAGCTGAAAATTATTCTATCAAGTACCTACATTAATCATTAGTATACAGTGTAGTGTAAAGTAGATAAAATGGGTAAGTCATGACGATTGTTTTTTTCGAAAACCCTTATTTTTATGACGAAATTAGCAAAAGCGCTTTGCCAGTTCAATAAGTAAATTTAGATGTAGGTCATATAAGGATAGTTAGATATAAAGAAAATCGAACTTAAATGTTAAAAAACCAATAAATTTACTAGAAGTAAAGTAAGAAAATTAAGAAAAATAACAAGTTTCAGTCTTTAATTATCCACTGTTGACATATTGATAGCTCATAAGACGCTCAAGAAAATCTTATTGAACAATATCGATTAAAATCGTGCCGAATTCGACAATGCCAAATCATTTGGCATTGTCAAATATGGCGAATGCGCTAGTGATTAGAAGTTCAGATTTCGGAAAAACAGATTTCATACTAAATGAAGTATTGAAGCTACTGATTTCGAAACGCTGGTGCATATAATATGTGTAAATAAATAATAAACAAGATTTTGCTGAGCGTCTTAATTCAAATTTTGATAACAGAACGTACGTACTTTTTATGCCAATACATGTATAACTTAACCAAAAACTATGCTTATGACTTATGAAGTAGGTTTATTTGCTTTTTTACGTCTTTTTTGGTTGGAGTTTTTTTTTATAAGCTGCAGAACTGAAAGGTATGATGACAAACGTCAATTTTTGTTGTTATTTTATTGTCACTAACAAGTGACAACAATAAATATACATGCCAATTCGCTAGTTTAACCTTTAGACTGCCGGCTGGAATTTTTCCCATTTAATAGGCTCTCTATTTAAGGATAAACTGAAATTCTTTCTAGACGATCGAGGTACCCAAACTACCCCTAGCGAGGGGGTGAAATATATAAAAACTCGTTATTGAACTTGTATTCGTTATTGAACTTTTTACTGATTTTTTTTTAGTAAATAGCCTGTAAAATCCTAATGTATCCTAAAATTTTCCGCAATTGATTGAGATGCCGAAACTGCCCCTAGCGAGGGGGTGAAATTTTCAAAAATTCGTTATTAGGTGGGTATTGACTTTTTTACACGATTTTTTTCGTAAGCACGCTGTAAAATCTGTTAAATGTACCCTAAAATTTTCCGCAATTGGGATGATATTTTCAAAATTCTTTATTAAACGGTTATTGACTTTTTATCGGTTATTTCAAATTAATTTTTTTTACATAGAATAATTATTAGTTTTTTACTTGAATTAGGTACTGTATTACTGACAAATAATATTTTTTTTTAGCGATACTTGAATATAATGTGTTCGATTGAATTCGAATGTAAAACATTGAATTTCTACCTATAACCATATAAATATATAAGTATAAAAATATATATGTATGAAAATATATACGTATGAAAATATGTAAGTCTAGGGATGAAGAAAAAAATATTATTTCAGTGTAACTGATCGCTTTTTTCACGTTTTTGCGTGGTTTTATTGGTGACTAAGTATATTTTAGAGTGTTTTTGGTAGCTTATTACATTATAATATCAAGTACATTCGGTTAAAAATAAATATAATAATAATTTACACAATCTGAAAATTTTTAACATTGGCCCGACCGTTGCTAGCCGGCCTGGCAACTACTCTAGATGTATTAAATGTTTATATATATATATATATATATAAACTTTGCCCCTCAAAAATATCCATTTATAAGAGGAAAAATGCCGGCAGTCTAAAGGTTAATGAGAATAAATGCAGAAAATCTACTGATCGCGGCAACGTACACTCATGCAATGAGGACAGTAGATGCTTCTGAATCACACAAGCGGCAGATATGTACATATATTATTAACACATTTTACTCCTGCCTTTTTGATCTCTCATATGTCACCTTCCGTCAATAACATGACGAATTATGAGTCCGGCCCTGCGTTACAGCACACGTTCTTGGAACACTAGAAATTATACATGTTAAAACATTCGTATACATTTACGTCAATAAACAACTATCGTATTTTGTAGGCCAATAGCATAGCACCTGTGATTTGTTTTTGAAGAATTTGTGTGCCAGTTGCTACACATAAACTAAATCCTTTCGTAAATATACTCGACAAAATAAACCACAATTTGTTTCAGTTGACTCACTTCAGAGCAATTCTTGTGTAATCACATTCTGCGTTCTCATCTTCAGTCACGTCGCCGTCATCGGAAGGCGACAAGAACAACCGCTTTTAATTTGAACCCGTTACAAGGTAAGAGGTACTAGCCTTGGGATAAATCCGATTCTCCGAGCTCTAATTTAAACTCCTCGCCGCACAGTGGCGCCGAGCGCCACTGTGCCACCCAAATTACTCTACGACTCACAGGATTGATCCGTTTTAGACGTGCGTCACCTTAAAATGTTCGTCTTGAGTTTGCCTATCGACCCTTGTTCCGGGATTTTTGATTTCGAATTTTATTTTTCTGTAATTTGTGTCCAAAAATTTACTTTCATGGAAAAATGGCGATTTTGGGTGCAAAAGTCATCCTAGCGAACGCAACATTGAGTTTTTACAAAACTTTTTTGAAGGAAACTCTTCCTCTTGACAACCCCTACAACCCTGTGTACGTCAAATTGCGAGAGAAATTGGCCGTCATGCCTAAAAACGACCATAGTGATCCAAAACTATTGATGCGAAAGGAAATTGTTCCTCAAAAATCTATTGGAACAAAAATCTAAATTTGTTTCAATAAAAAGTGTTTGTAATCAATCCAGCAATACGTACAAATTTTCTCAGAATGTTTGAGGATATTTTTGGCCATTTAATTTGGCCAGGAAATCGCCAAATTCCAGAATCTCGGAAAATTTCCAAAAATTCTGTAAAAATTCGGACATATTCCTTAGGTGATACTGAACACTTTTCGTTCAATACAAGTTTCTCATAAAGGTCGTCATTTCCGACATTATAGTTCATTATCAATAAATCATTAATCAATTTTTTTCTGAAAAATCTTTAACTTTTCAAAGACAGTCATGGAACAGAAACTGCTTAAGATTTCCCAAGGGGATAGAAGACCATTTTTGTTCTCTATTCCTAAAAACGGCGAAAATTACACATTTTTGGATATTTTTTACGAGAAACTCATCCGAGGGGATGAAGATACATTTTTAGGACATTTATGCCCTTGGGTGGTTTTTGGCAATTCTGTTGATAAGTCACAATTGTCCCTAGAAATTCGTAAACAATACCGATACCACCCTCGTATCAAGCAAACATTTTCAGTGCAATGACATGTTCTCTAAAACATGTCATTCTTTTGGCACGTTTGATTTTTTGGCTGAATTTAACACTATTTTCCTCGATTTTTTTTTGTAGAAACTGAAAACTGAGTTTCTGGGAACAGTTGGTAGCTCAAAATTATTCCATTACTTGCTGTTAAACATTATTTTTGGGTCGAAAGTATTTACACGTTGGATTCGAGAATCATTTTTATGTAATGAGATGTAACTATTCATAATAAAGGACAGGAACTTGATATCTAATTAGTAATCAAACTGGATTAGATGTAACATATGTGAAAAATACTCTATTAGCATTACCCAGGACACACCGCGAGGAGGTTAAGTATTTTAGTATCCCTCTTTTTTTGTTTTTTTTTTTGTTTTTATTTGTTTTTTTTTTTGTTTTTTTTTTCTTGTTTTCTGGTTTTTTGGATTGAACGGAAAGTGTTCAGTATCACCTAAGGAATATGTCCGACTTTTTGCAGAATTTTTGGAAAATTTCCGAAATTTTGGAATTTGGCGATTTCCTGGCCAAATTAAATGGCCAAAAATATCCTCAAACATTCTGAGAAAATTTGTACGTATTGCTGGATTGATTACAAACACTTTTTATTGAAACAAATTTAGATTTTTGTTCCAATAGATTTTTGAGGAACAATTTCCTTTCGCATCAATAGTTTTGGATCACTATGGTCGTTTTTAGGCATGACGGCCAATTTCTCTCGCAATTTGACGTACACAGGGTTGTAGGGGTTGTCAAGAGGAAGAGTTTCCTTCAAAAAAGTTTTGTAAAAACTCAATGTTGCGTTCGCTAGGATGACTTTTGCACCCAAAATCGCCATTTTTCCATGAAAGTAAATTTTTGGACACAAATTACAGAAAAATAAAATTCGAAATCAAAAATCCCGGAACAAGGGTCGATAGGCAAACTCAAGACGAACATTTTAAGGTGACGCACGTCTAAAACGGATCAATCCTGTGAGTCGTAGAGTAATTTGGGTGGCACAGTGGCGCGGAGCGCCGGCGAACAACCGCGAGAAATACACTACCGAAAGTAAATACGGCGAAAGACGCCCCGCTTCGCCCATTCAAACTAGCGATAATTTGTTTCCCCTCCGTGACAGCAGTTGTCATAAGACTGCCTCAGCTGCGCCTCGCCCTGCATTCGCTCTCGGTTCGCCCGGATTAGACTGCAGACAGATGTTTACACAATGAGACGACGCGATGGAACAAAGCCGGAGCCCGGATCCGGCGCGATTGGATATCCATTTCTTCGCGTAGAGCTCACGGCCGCCTGCAAAAAGTTTTGAAATGTAGATTCGGCCTGAGTTAGATAAATGATTACCGGCTGGTTGTCAATCAGAATTAAATTGCTAAACACGAGCGGAAGGTTACATAAGCGAGGTTTTCCGCTCTACTCCGTCTACCCAATTTATCTTGGAAACAGCGGCGGCTGTGAGAATAACGATTTCCTGAGGAGAGCTCGCCAGAGCGTCTATTTCGGCGAGCCCCAACAGGGACGGAATGACAATTGATACGCTGCCGATGTCTGTTTCTATAGCAGCCGCATTGCCACCGTATGTTACACGGCCTTTGTGTAATGAGTTTTCATCTCTTCAGGGTTGCAACATTGCGGGTTTTCCCTCAAATTTAGGTTTATTTATAAATTGCTCCTCAAAATTAGCTCAACACTACTTAGATTAACGCCATTTACGTTTTGTTCGAGTTAGAGATTTGCGGTTCTCAATTTTCGATAGCCCACAGAGTTGCCTGTGACATTGGGACTTCGGGTAAAAAACCATCCCGGCACACATTAAGACCTCCTCAACAAGTTCTCTGAATTTGGTAGCTGTTCTATTTCTTCGGACCATTTCCAGACTCCCTAAGCCACCCCTTTGCATTTACTCAGGATTTTTTTTGCGTGATTTGACCTCTGTTGGGAGAATCCATTGATCTTAATGCTGTTTAATAAATTGGTGTGGGGTGCCACAACTCAGCTTTCACCCTTTGACAACTCAAGCACCCTTCCAGGCCACATCCACACCGACACCCCAGTCACCCCTTCTGGTTCTGCCCCTGTAGAAGGCTGCGTGGGATGTCGTTTTGTCTCGAATTGATGTCTCTCAAGTCTCTCGAAGTTGGCGGAACACACTGCGGACAACCGATTGAGTGCCAAAAGTGATGTTCCAACTCCAACCCAACACACCCCCCTGGAAATTTGCCTCCTTAAGGGGTTGTAAGCAGATCTTGATGCATGGAGTGACACAGAAATCTTTCCTGAGGATGCATGAACTCTTTTTTGGCACACCTGAGTCGTGTGTCTCCTTCAAATCCTCTTTTGTGTCCCATCACTCTCTTTTTTACCATCTCCACCTCCAAAAAGTTCTTGAAAGAGAACTCGTTGGGTAGGCGGAACCTTCCTTTTCACTTGTGTGAATTGACAATCGGCAAATTCGCGAGAGATGCTTGGTACGCGTGGCAAGTGTTCAGGAAAGAGCTGCAAAGAGATGCGAGACGTGTTAACGAAAAATCCTAGATACAGCCGTTTGGATCACATGTTTATTTCTGAAAGGTACACATCAAAAGTTTTCTCCTACTTTACTAAAATGTAGTCCATATATAGTTAACTCGTACTGTCCTTTAGTGACCGTAGACGTCGCAATAACTTTTTTCTAGTTCTACAGTGATACAACTAGTGATAGTGTCATGATCGGCACAGGTTTCCATGCAGTCTGAACCCGAGACCGACTGATACACGTGTTGGTATATTTTTATTTGTGCATTACATTTCCCGTTCTATATGTTTATTCAAGTATTCGTTATTGTATATTCAGTGTATATACATAACTGTCGCTTTGTAGTAATAGTGACTGAGTTCGACTCTGTTTCGGCTCGCCGGAACAGACGTTTATGTTATTACTTCTTATTACTTTTATATAAAGGCTTCTTAAAATAGCGAGTTTCAAACGTCGAAGCCGTTCCTAGAACTAAATTAGAACTTCCGATGTCTATTCGAAGATAGCTAGTAACCTACTGGCACAAGTGATATATTTATTCTGTCAGCTTCTACAGGGTTTCTAACATTTACAAAAGCCTACATAGAGAACAATGTGTTCGTCTGACAGCAAAATACTTTGCATATTGTAAAGTTAGCGCATCATTTAAGCTTGTCCAAAACAAACAATGAACTGACCGAACGAGTAGCTTTCTGTCTGAATCACGTATTTTACTCTTGAATTCTTAAATAAGATTCCAAATAGAACTGGGAGAAATATTATGAAATATAAGTCGAATAACTTTTCTACAAACTTCCGTCCAGAAGTTTTCATTTCAGATATGTTTGAACTGAACTGTCATGACATTGTAACAAGCAACGTCTGCCGCTTTTCAGTAAGTTGGAATGGTTGCATTGACTCCATTCTTTTATAAAAAAGTCCACTAAAAGCAAAAGGAAACAACCCAACACAAATCACGACTGTGTGAATGCAAATCCGCTCTTTCTCTAACGCTTCGTGATCAAAGTATCTGGAATGTGGCTCAAAGCATCCACTGAATATACAATATCATTAATCGTATAGAATATTCGTAAAATAATTATACGTATGTATGTATAATGAACTCGTATTGACAGAGAACAAGCAATTAGAAATTTCATCAGCATTTCGGCTCTCCACTTAACACATTAATTAACTACCTGTGCCTCCAATCTCTTTCCACGTTGAATTTAGATCGAGATCAAAACGAAACAGTTAATTCTACTGTAAAACGCATTTTCGCGTAATCGTTTATGTTTACCAGCAGCTTTTGAGTGGTCTCTTTTTCATTTGGTGACCTACATCGCGAACGGATGATAACAGATGATGAATGTGATGTTCGGCAGTCGCGTTCCGAAATATCGGTGCGTTGTACCATTCAACAATAATGATGTTTCGCTGTGATGCGTTCAATGAAAGTTTGATTACGCTTTATGAACTTTTTTTTGTGATTAAAGTTGAGGATGGTGTGGGCTGTACTGTAATTAACGAGCAAAAATCATCATATATTCGTGTATAAGAAGATATTTTGTGGAAGTAATGTGAACTGTATGATAATGATGCCCGAGCTCTAGATAAATGTATGTAGTTTATTTGTTCAGCGAAAAAATAATGAACCAGCCAGACAAGAAAAAATTGATCTCAGCCAACTAAAACCAAATAAAAAAAGTTTATCGGATAATGAATTCTAGAAACTACTAGAATAAAAAAATATATTAAATAGATTTAATTAGCAGACCGCATTTTCGTCCAGGTATTGTGATTTGACCACGCATGATTTTCTTTCTACAGCATTATCTAAAAACCTAAATTTGTGATATTTCTTTTTGGGGATATGAAAAATTTACAACAAGCATTCTTATGCTAAACCTTATCTTGTTCTTATATATATGCCAAAGGATAATGTAATGATTTATCAACAAGAATTATTGTTAGCGTTGACTCAATTCTCACAAAAAGGGTGACATTGATTTTCCGCGATTAAACAGTTCAGATAATTGTGGAGTAAAATGCCGAAGCAAATTATAAATCGAGAAAAAAAACGGCAAAGCGTCCACATGTAGAAACGGGTTTTCCCTTTGACAATCAGAACGGACACACGCGATATTACATTCGGTTGGAGTGGAATTTTCTTCGCATACCCGCTTTATTTCGAGTGCCACTGGAAATTGTAAAAACCGATATTTTCGTTTCGGCTGAAGAGAATTTTCGAGGCGGCTCTCAAAGCCCTCAAAGCGACGTTGTTTGCTGGGACATTACGGAATTTGCTTAACGGGAATGTTATGGAATGCGGCCTGGTTGGGATATTTCGCAGATTTTTCTGCGCATTTTGAGGGATACATAGAGGCTATTTCTACAGAACACGGTACACAAACCAGTCCCAAAAGTAGTAAGTTACTATTCAGTATTTAGATTTTTTTTAACAATAATTACACATCCCGGAGTGGGTACTGGAACCTTCGGCGTAGAAACAAAAAACCGGACAAAAAAAACGTCAATTTTTTTTGTTTTGGCCTGGGTACCCTCAACAGTATACAACAATTCGGCGCTGATCACGAATCCGCAGTCAGAATTGACAGATTGGTTGGAACCTCAAAAATGTGCCTTGTTTCCGTTTTTTTTGACAATTTTTTAAATTAATGTGGAATTAGTGAACCAATCGGTCAATTCTGACTATAATTATATTCCAAAATAATTCAATAATGAATAAGAGGTTGGATTACAAAGAAATAAACTGCTCATTAAAATTAGCGTAATACTTTTTAGATTAGCACCATTTGCATTCTATTCAAGTTAGAGACTTGCTATTTTTAATATTCGGTAGCCTATGGGGTTGGTTTTAATACTTCAAAGTCGCTCCCCTCTGACTTAAACGGTTCGCCGGTCACACCCCAAAAATCAACCCCATGTTGAAATATCAATTCACAGGATTTTGAAGGCAATTCAGACAATTACGGGATTGACTAAGAACGACGCTGTCGGGAAAAACTCCATCACAGCACACATTAAGACCTCGTCAATAAGTTATGTGTATTTGGTCCCTATCCCATCTCTTCAATCCATTTCCAGACTCCACCCCTTTACATTTACGCTGGGTTTTGCGTGTGTGACCTCTGTTGTGTGAAGCCATTGATCTTAATGATCACAAATAAATTGGTGTGGGTTGTCACAACTTGTTTTCACACTTTGACGACTCAGGCACCCCTCCAGGCCACATACACATCAACCCCTCCACCCACCACTTCTGTTTCCGCCCCTGTATGGCCTGTTTCAGAAATTTTCACCCACTCAAAAATCTTTTGGAAGGGGTCAAAAAAAGAAGGTGGTAGGACGAAAAAGAGAATTTAAAGGAGACGGACGACTCGGGGTGTGCCGAAAAGGGTTCAAGCATCCTCAGAAATGTTTTCTGAGTCACCCCACGCGTTAAAACCTGCTTACAACCCCTCAGCGCGACAAATTTTCAGGGGGTGGGTTGAAAGTGGAAATTCACTTTTGACGCTCAATCGGCCGTCCGCAGTGGGTCCCGTCAACTTCTAGAGCCTTTAAGTAATGCCCTGACATGTATTTTAGACAAAACGACATTCCACACAGCCTCCTACAAGGGCGAAAACACAGGGGGTGGGTGGGGGGTCGATGTAGGTTTGGTCTGGAGGGATGCCTGGGTTGTGAAAAGGAGAAAGAGAGTTGTGGTAACCCACAACAATTTATTTGAGAGCGTTAGGATCAATTAATCAGCCAACAGAGGGTCAAATGCGCAAAACCCAGCGTAAATGTAAAGGGGTGGCCTACGGAGTCTGGAAATAGGTTGAAGAGATAGGACAGCTACCAAATACACAGAAATTGGTGTGATGGAGTTTTTACCCGACAGCGTTCTTCTTAGTCCATCCCGTAAGTGTCTGAATTGCCTTCAAAATCTTATGAATTCATATTTCGACATGGGGTTGATTTTTGGGGTGTGGACGGCGAACCGTTTAAGTCACAGGGGAGCGACTTAAGAGATATTAAAACCAACCCATAGGATACAGAAAATTAGAAACCGCAAGTCTTTAGCTTGAGTAGAATGCAAATGGTGCTAATCTAAAAAGTGTTATGCTAATTTTAATGAGCAGTTTATTTCTTTGTAATCTGAACTTGTATACCTTATTGATTTTTTTTTTTTGACCTGGGTAGCTCAATAATATATTCTGATGTATTTTTGTGCGCTGAATACGAATCTGTAGTCAGAATTGACTGATTGGTCCATTAATTCCACATAAATTAAAAAAATAGTCAAATATGTCAAAAATAAGGCACTTTTTTGAGGTTAAAACGAATTAGCGATATGTCAATTGTGACTGATACGTGAATGACCAATGTCAATGGCCAAAGACGATATATTAATGACCAATTTGTCAACTCTGACTGCTGATTCGTAATCAGCGCCCAAAAATACATGGAAATATACCATTGAGATACCCAGGCCAAAACAAAAAAAAATGTGGGGTTGTGTTATTTACGGCGATTTAGGAGATCTAATTCAGGAGATATAACCCTCCAATGTGCTTAAATAGGACTAGCCGTGCTCCAGTGAGTTTGACAAAGTTAGCAACTTCCAGAAGCCTTTCCCGAAGCCCATCACTAACGGTAAACCCTCTAAGTTAAGTGAAGATCCTTCGTTCATCGCCATTCATCATCAGAAATCGCAAATCCCGACTTAGACCTTATTATAAAGTCATCAGTGTTATATCTCTGACAGCAAATGACATAGCAATCCTGTACACTGTTGGCACTTCGCTAGTAGTGTGTTTACGATTTAATTTACATAGAATTTAAATTAAAATTTAAAATTTACTTTAAATAAAATTTGAGCTTTACAAAAACATGTTGTGAAACTTGAATACTTCACTCATACATAATAATAATCACGTTATGGAACAATGTATGTAATGTTACGAGTAAATTCAAAAAGCCAATATTTGAAGAGAGCTTTCAATAATATGTACAAATAAAATTACATTTATTAATTTTATAAAACAGGATGCGGTCACACAGAAACATTTGGTAAGTGAATTATTTAGTTTAATATTTTATCGCTTCAATGGGCGTATCAAAATTAAAATGTGTACATATTTATTATTAAATAAATTATTAGTTACATCAACGAATTCTAAATATATAATCTAATTACGGATACGCGTTCTGATTTAAAACATTTTTGTAAAATGTGTGGTTTAGTGTCATGAGTCAGCAATCTTATCACATACCTGTCAGTGGAATGTAAAAGGGAGTTCTGTGATGCACAAGGTCATTCCCAAAGTCAGGTATAAATTAGTATACATTTCAAAAGGCATACTAATAACAGCATACATTATACATAGAGACATAAAAAAAGTCATCAAATCTTGCCATGAACGAGAGAGATGGAGATAGCAATTATTTGGAAGCTCAAAACGAAACCTCAAACTTTTGACAAGTGACTGAAGTGAGAGTTACCTTAGGATACGACCCTGGTTTTTTTACTGATTCCCACGAGGTTCCATATTATAGTAGTTTGACCTCTGTCCAGATCCGAGTACATATATGAATGTAAAATTTCCCGCTGTTTTCGACTGTGGCATCAAAAATGTGGGATGCCATTACAAAAAACAAAGTTGACCTTCAAATGACCTTGATATTGAGGTTCAAGGTCAAATCCAAGGTCACCATTGGACCCCTCGTTGAAAGTTACCATAGCGTACGACGTTGATTTTTCGTTTTGTAACCAATTCCGCGGAATTTCTAGGTGTTTCAATACTTTTTTCCCACCCTGTATGTAACTATCAGTAGTATTTAAAAGAGATGTATGATGCACTAGGTCATTCTCAAGGTTACGCATAAGTTAACATAAATTTCATTAAGCACCACTGATAGTAACATACAATACCTGTATGTTATATTGTGCCCATTTACGAACATACTACTAGTTTTTAAGTGACCTTGTGTATGACCTTGTCAGTCACACACTCTCATTTATATTCTACTACCATTATTTTCACTTTTACAATGATTACACAGCCACAGCCACAGCCAAAAAAATCGACTTTCGGGCCCAGAGACCATGAGTACTATACGTTTTTTGGGTCGCTGAATCCAAATCCGTGGTCCTTTTAACCCCAGCAGCTAAGGATTTTTCATAACCTCAAAAAAATCGATATTCTGAACGATTAAACCATATAACCTTATGACTCAAGCTTCCAACGCTAAATCAATTTAACAAGATCCCATAAACATTAAACCAGATGATATTTCAATCTAATAAACTCATGAACCCCAATCCTCCATAACCCTATAACCCCATAACCCCTTAACCAAGAAGGAAGCAATCGTAAACAATATGTATTACTGCAAAACATCAACTAGCTGAGGACTCCTTGAAAACCCAAGTACTCGAAAACTCCCATAACCCTACAATCCCATAACCCCATAACCCCATAACCCTATAGTCGTAAAACCTCATAACCGCATGACCACATAACCGAGGGAATAAATCATAAGCAATTTGAATTACGGGACTGGGATTCGTTCATTCCTTAAACCATTCTTGCGTGTGCCTGCATCCAGGGCGCCTCCTCGCGGTGACGGCGGGCAACGGAGTGAGCCCGTTATCCGGCTGAGTCCGTGGATTACAGCTTTCATGCCGTCATGGCACGCACACGCAAGAAGAGTTTAAGGAATGAACGAATCCCAGTCCCGTAACTGAAATTGCTTATGATTTATTCCCTCGGTTATGGGGTCATGTGGTTATGAGGTTTTTTGAATATAGGGTTATGGGGTTATGGGGTTGTAGGGTTATGGGAGTTTTAGGGTTTAAGTACTTGGGTTTTCAAGGAGTCCTCAGCTAGGTGATGTTTTGCAGTAATTCAGATTGTTACGATTTCTTCCCTCGGTTAAGGGGTTATGGGGTTATAGGGTTATGGGAGATTGGGTTCATGAGCTTATTAGGCTGGAATATCATCTGGTTTAATGTTTATAGGATTCTGTTAATTGTATTTAACGTTGGAAGCTTGAGTCATAAGGTTAAATGGTTTAATCGTGCAGAATATCTATTTTTTTGAGGTTATGAAGAATACCGAGCTGCTGGGGTTAAAAGGATTTAGCTTCAGCGACCCGAAAAACGTATAGTACTCATGGTCTGACCTCTGGGCCCTAAAGTTGATTTTTTGTGTGGCTGTGTTATTAACATAAAAAGCCGGATTAATGCACATTTAAAGAAAGAGCGTAGGTTGCCGGGCTATTAGTTTAGTTGGACTTATAACAAATCGCACAATCGCGAATCAGATCGTACAATCCGCCGCAAATTACCGCTCTTTAAAAATCGCCGCGGCAAACGCCGCATTGTGCTCGATTGCGATCGGGCCGGTGCGATTTCAATTCGAACGTACGTCGCGTAATTATCCGTATTCTTGAAGCTGAAAACCGAATTGGTATTCAAACGCGCCCCTCTCAATTCCAGCGGACGTGACGGCTGTCGGATTTTGCCATTTATGCGGATTTCACGTGTTCCAGATATATAAAATTCGCACGAACCGCGTATGCTAACGAATAATGGCGGGGAATTATCCACTCTTGGTATGATCTGGTTTTTAAGATCGAAGGGGACGACGCGCAATGGAGTATTGGGCCTAAAATCCCGCCATAATTCAGCTTTCTAAAACGTGAAAAAGAGAAAAGTCTCAGAACAGACAGAACATCTAGATCGATAACAATATACGAGTATTTAGAACGACAAAATCCATCTAATCTTTTAACTCTTCTGGTAAATAATAATAATAATCATCTCTTCCCCGCATAGATCCTAGAGATGACCTCTGGTGTTACCATGGGGAAGTAACTATAGGGTCAATATTTCGCCGACTTTAAAGTCACATTTCTCAGTGTAAGCGCTTGGAAACACTGAACACAAAAACAGAAATGACACCCATCTCTTTCCCAGTAGCCTCAGATGACGGGAGGAAATTCATTATGTATAAAAGCTTTCTAAAAAGGTTGTAGTAAGTCTTCTAGCCACTTCAAATCATAATGTTCTTGATGAATGTGGTCGTTCACTCCATCTGCCGATATCACGACGTCGTATGTCTCTACCTTTTCTAGTCTCTTTTGGCGCTTCAGCTCGGTTCTCATCGATAGGTTCTCAATCCCTAATCATTGTTCTTTATTTATCAGTACCTGGCTGGTTGAAGTCGGTTAAAACTAGCCTATCCCAGTACACAATTCTTACTTTTGATTCACGCACATCTTTAGTAGTCTATTTATAGTACGACAGAGCGGTCGCTAGAAGACCAAACTTGAGTGGTAGTTGTTGGTGGATTATATAGACATCAAAAAAAACGTCATCAACTCTAGCTATGAACAAGAAAGATGGAAATTGTTTCTCGGCCAGCTTTCTCTTTTTTTTCGGCCAACTTTGATGACGTTTTTTTTGGATGTCTCTATATTATTTTTTCAAGTTGATTGTGGCTCCGGAGATATGCTGACTCCGCCAGCGCGTAACACCTTCTTATTAACTGTTCTATAATTTCTCCTGCAAATTCACACTTCCTGCATACTATCGTTGATGTCCTTCCCCAAGATTGCTGCTGGTGATTTCTGGTTTTATAACCTTGAATAGCGGTTCTTATTCGGCGTATAAGAAGCAATAAATAAGCCAATTCAGTGATTTCTCCTTATCGAACACCTATGTAAAAATCGTTACATTCACTGTGTCTGGAGCTCCTATTCTGTTGGTGTGTTGACCAGAAGAAGTTCACATCCTAGTGTCAATGACGTAGATCTAGAAACCTCCTTGCTTCTGCTGTCATTAATGGTTTCCTGTTGATAAGTAGTTTTCTCCTCAAGGCAATTTATTTCTTCAGGACAAAGTTTTTGATGTTTAGTAGACCCCTGCCACCTCAGCCTCACGGTAAATAGAGTCTGATCACTGACGAATGTCTAAATGCAGTTAAAAGTATTCTAGTAAGTCGATCGAGCTGATCGAAGTGAGTAATTTAGTGATGAACATTTAGCTATTCCGAAGGAGTATGTTGGTTCTGAATAGCCAACGAGTTGATGACTTTGATAGGATGCTTAAATGAAAGCGTGCTCTGAAACATTGTCATGCGGTTGTTATAATTCTCCTAGAAATTCCTTTTCATCTGTGTGTAGTTGAGCTTGTTATTTTAGCACATTCCTAGGTAATGGTATTGATCTACCGATGGAAGTTTAATGTACGTATATTAACATTTGCCTCTGGGTTGTTCTGAGATGCTCATAGAGTGAATATTATTACTACTATTTCATGAAAAATTTAAAGTAGGGTAAATGTGGGAGAGATGCCGCAGTGGGAGAGAAGACGCAAGGACCATTTGGAACTACTGTTATAATTTCAACGGCAATTTCGCTTACTTATAGTCAGTTGATGCATAACGGTGCATCGTAAGTCACTTACATGCAAATCGAACGTTTACGTTAATGAATATTTAAAAAAACACAGTTCAGGCGTGGCTAAAAATGTTTCAGTGGCTTCAAAAATATTGGGCAAAGCACCACTGCAGTTTATATTCGCTTGTATTTATATTTATGATTAGACGTAGGATCATTAATATTATGTTTAACTACACCGTGATCGCTATGGCATTAAACAGCTATAAGAAATTGAGTGCAGCCCTTTTTGTCCCTAATACGGACAAAAAAGGGCCAAGTTAAATCTGTATCTAAAGGGTTAAAACGAAAGTAAAAGAAGCAATCATCCTTATTATCTGGAAGTAGAAATATCAGCTCATTCCTCAAGTAGCGATATTACTGATATTGAGGAAAATGAATGCGTCTTTGTGGATATTGAGGAAAATGAATGCGGAGAGTCTTGAACTTTGGAAATATAGGAACTATGTCAAAATCAGACTGAATTGAGTATACATGTTGCAAACGTTGGTTACATGAAACATGTGGAGCATTCGAAGTTGCCTGGAATCCATGTGGAAAGTATTTATTGAAGAAGGCTCAAGTGAAAAAAATAATTTAATCTTATTTCCTATAAGCCATCTCTCCTCTAGATATGCGGCGACTCACATAGCATGTAGGAGAGTTGGCCTCCTGTATATGACAACAAAATATTTTTTTATTTGCTTATTTCTTGCCATAACCACTTGTGTTATGTTCCGTTTTTTGAATACATGTTTATAAAGTATGGGTCTTGTTTTAGTTAGTTTTTATTGCATTATTAAGAGGAGTTATTGCACATTCTAAAAAAGTGCGGCGTCTCTCCCACATTTACCCTACATACTACATTTTTTTCAGGATTCGTTTCTGCTGAGAACGTTTATACCACTAGAATAAGAGAAGTGAGGTAGATTTTCGCGTGCGGACAGCATGTTGTATTTAGTGAATCTTACTCTAACCATTTCCCACCCCTTCACAACTAATAATTAGTACTAGTTACACAATACTACAATACTACTACTAAAAAAATATTATCTTACCTCTTTACCCAATCGGTTCTTCCATCTGACCCACTTTGGCATCCCCGGCCGCCAGTACTCGATCATGTACTCTTCAGCGTACTCTTGGCCCTGCCCGTTGCCGAATCGGCCCTGCGTCCGACTGCCTGTCACCACGTGCACCTCCTCGAGGTTGATCTCCAAGTACTCCCTGGCATCTCGCGATACCATCTGCCTCGGACACCAGGCGCCTCCATTTTTATCGTTGCGGAGCCTATGGGAAAAATGCTTTGAGCAAAGTAGATATATTGGGCAAACAAAAAGAATAATTTCAAATCGATTTAAAGAGCACAGGCTATATTCAATATAAATGAACAATCGTAATAAACCATACACATACCTATGTAAAAAAAAATCAAACATCGTACATAGATTCCATTAAATATGATTGGGTGTAGAAATATGTATAAAATACAGCACATCGTTTCAGTTTTTGCGGGAAACCTAAAGTTTTTGTTTTTTCGCGGAAGGATTTGGTCTCACTCGAGGAGAAAAAATGTAAGGGGATGAAGACGTTTAATAAGGTGGCGAATTTATAAGGGTGATTTACGCTGGCCTTTTATGAGACGATTAATTTTTAGGTCGGGCGGCGAGAAAAGCCGTAATAAGTGAAATTATTTCATTAGGGGGAACCGCGAGACGGTCGTTTTATACACCGACAAGAAAATTCGTGGCACAGAGAAAATATTCTTTTATAACTGTAATTTGTAAGTGAAAAAAATATTTTTTACAGGTCTAAGAAAACCTAAAAAACAGGTACATTAGGACATGAGAAAGAATTAATTCTTTCTATTTAAAATTAATTTGTTGTAACCTCAAATACTAATTTAGAACTAGAATTATACTTTTTATTGCAGTGGCTTTGAAGAAACAAAAAATGCGACGAAAATGGATCCAAAATTCGGTTGTACGGAATGTTTCTAGAACATTTGTAGCTTTACAATCATCAGAATTTTCATCAGAAAAATGAAAATCCTAGCTGCTCGCTTCTTCGAGTTATTGATGTTTTTATATTTTTAAAAATAAATTCACAGTTTGATTTTAATCAAATAATTATAATTTCAAAGTACTTCTAACTAGCTTTATTCAACTTTTCAATTCACGTAGGTACATTGCAATAATGCAGTTTTTGCACAAATGCCGACTAAGTGGGACTCCGCAGTGGGATTCAAGCTCTTTAGAATGGGGAACACAAAATTGGATAACGCGTGAGATAGGTCAGGTACATTAAAGCTGATAGTACATTTTATTTTCTCGCAAATGAAAATAGGAATGATAATGCATATATTCAGCTAAAAATCGGGGCTAAACATTCCGAAACTCTTGTCTGATTGAATGAGTATTTCACTCTAACATAAAATTAAACAAAATCATTTTAATAGTAACCAATTTTTCTAAATTTAGATAAAGAGATTTCTCTAGAAATGTACAGCTGCACAGACAAATTAATTTCAAAAAATAACCGAGAAAGAACTCCCATATATTTAAATATTCGGTAGAAGTAACGGTATTTTGATTTAAATCGTGCGTTATTCTTTTAAATCAGTTGACTTAAATCATGATTTTTATCTTAATGTAAACCAATTAATTTAAATCAGTCCGACCCTGATGCTAGTATTTCATGAAGGATACTGTAGATAGAAATACTAACAATGCAAAACAATATACTAAACTCATTCCGTTCGCCGCTTTGAGAGCCAATTACAAGTTTAAACAACTAATGCCTTTTTAATTCCGGCCCGGGAACAAATTGCAAAAGGAAACTCCTTCGAGGAATGCTATGTGCACAAGGTGATTAAATTAATGAATACTTAAAAAAAACTTCGTTAAAAGTCAAAAACTAATTAAAAAGTCTTAAGGGTATTATGAATAATTTAAGCGAGTAACTACTCCCCTCCACTACAATCCGACGGCGGCGATCCCACTTCTGAATTTATAAACGGGAAAAGTGCAGAGAGGCTTTTGATCTGGATGCAATGATAAAGCGCTCGGGCGGATTATGGGCGGTCTTGTTGCAGCACGGCCCTTAATGTCTGAAGTTTTTGGCGCTATTGAATATTTACTCGGGGATTTTTTGCGTCGTCCATTAAAGTCGGATCCTTTGATGTCGTATAAAATAAAACAAGTTTTTGGTGAAATGTATTACTTAACGATGGCGAAAATGATTAAGTTTAGAATTTATAAAATTGAATAAACAATAGTTAAAATTCTATTTTATCTGTCCCAAAATTCAATTTTATCTACATATGCTAACCAAATCTAAACTCTAGTAGGTCAGTAAAAAGTCAGTTGATGTAATCAGTATTTTTTTCCAAAGATAACACAAAAGGCTAAAAGTAATCCACAATATTTTAAAAACTAAGGTAGGTACATCGTATTTTTATTTTATCTGATCAATTACACTAATCTTGTGCAATTCCGGTCTAATGTCCTTTTGAAATGACGAGAGGAGGCTAATTCTAAACGTTAAAAAGAAAGACAGGTAGATATTTTACAACCATTTACACATAAAATAAAAATACGATGTTCCTATCTTAGTTTTTTTTTAATATTGTGTTGTTTTTCCACTTTCTTCTCAAAACTAAACGAGAAATATGAGCATCAGGAATCAATTGAGTTTAAAGAAATATGATTTTTCAGTTTATTAGTTCATAGCCCAATTAAGCTTCCAAAGGTTTTGGACGTAGCATTATGGGCGTCTAAACTTTTTTAATATATTGCATGCATTTTATTGCATTAGGTATATTAATTATATTATATGCCCCCATGTCATAATGAGAGAATATTGACTAGAGAATATTAAGCTGTATAAAAAACATACACAGTTTTATCCAAATAAAGAATCCGGTCCGGACTTCCGGTTAAGCTGAAAGTAGTAAATAATATATATTAGATTTGAAAAAAAAACCTGATCAACAGTTATATAACTCCTACAAATTAAAAATTTTTAAGAATTTATATATTAGACATTTTACCTGGATGTTTTTTCGCAAATCGCATTAATTACCTTACAGTTACACGTTGATGTAATGTATAGATACTCTGTGTATTTGATTAAATTAGGTTAATTTTTGTGTCCCAGAATTAGACGTTTACTGATTTTCTTAGAGCTGTTAGTTTATTAAAAATTAGAATGGAAAAACATACTTAAATCTAACCAGATTCTCCGATGTACATACATATTTCAATAAAAACTGAGCTGAAGCTGAACAATTTTCCTTCCGTTTTGGCACTACGTTACCCTGCGAACGAAGTACCGACAGAAATATCGGTAAACTTATCCAATTCACTTGATTATCTCTAATGAAACCGATGGAGTTTATCGTTCTCCTATTCGGCCTGCGAGTTACTCAACGTAGTTTAAGAACTCCAAATTCCCTACACCATAACTACAACATGTTGTATTTTACGAGACGCTTAACTGGAAAACAACTGGCACGCTAAAAAGTTTATAACTGAAGAATACGGCGGTGGCGCTGGGGCGCACAGGGGGGTATTTAGGCGGAAAAGTGGGCCAAAAATGCTTCTGGAATTTTTTTATTTTCAAAAACATCTATTTTATGATCTACGTAATGGAAAAGTATGAGAATGTTAATTATGTGTGATAAAGATATACATCTAGAGAAATACTTGGTAATCAAATATTTTTTCAGGAGAGAAGCAAATTTGTACAGGTCGGTCCTGTTATATTGCGTGGGAATGATCAAATTTGTTGCTGTTTTTCATCCGTAACTTGGTTTTTAATTCCCATATCGCACTACTTTCTTTTCGCACAACCGTCATGTTGGCGCTTGTGATAGCGTTATGGTTTCCAGATCGCGAGGAAATGAACAGGACCGGCCTTCCATATTTTTGTATTAACATTTATATTTATATTTCGCTAACAGTTCAAACCCTTTTATTAGGACTATGCTTGCGAATTGGTTAATTTTAGTATCTATTTTTTTCAAGGAACACTCAAATTTTGAAATCACCGTATCTATCTTCAATTCAGCGAACTATATTTATGGATGTTTTATAGAAATACGAAAAAATTAAATACACACATCCTTCTGAAGATCCTACTAGGAAGGATTGACCGACTCAACAAACATTTTTGGAATCATTCGTTATTTATTTGAAAAGGCACATTCTGGCCAGCATTTTATCCCAAATACCTCCCTGGGTTGTCAAGAGAAAGCTCATGACTCCCGTATTTACAGCAACAGATTTTATTCGGTCAAATTGCCTGAGTTGCTACCGTTGATAAGTTCTGTGGAAGTGGACACTTGGGTCCGGCCTCGTTCGGGATTCCAGATTATCCCTTCAGGCTTTATATACAAAGTTAGTTAAGCCGAGGACTAACATTGTAGCGCCCTAACAACCTTCAGTTCTGACAGAGTGAGCTTTGAAAGTAGGCGGGGATAAATCACGTCCTGGCGTTTTACGGGAGAGGAGACTGCCAAAAAGAGTCGCCAGATGTTAAAAGAAAATAAGGATACATACTGAATTTAATAAAAACCGCACCAGCTATTATCAGCAAATCAATTTATTAGAAATTTTCACATAACATCTAGTACTTCTATATGACAAAGAAATGATTAAGTTTTTAATAATAAATAAACAGTTACAAATTATTCAGGAATGAATTGCACCACTGTAATCGATTATGCACTCATTTACTTGATAAGGGACACTCTGAATCAAATGATCGATGCTGTCTTGGAATATATAATTCCAATTATCTTATATGTGAAGCCAAAGATCGTTGAGATTACCAGGAGGGTAGGATAAATAAAAGGATCTGGTACCGATCATATCCCAGATAACTTCGATCTTGTTGAAAAGTGAATTCAATTAATCCCCGAAGATGCGGCACTGCAACAGGTTCAAAACATCGACTATATAACTGGTTGCAGTCAAATCGCACCGAATAAAAATTAAAGGTGGTCTTCTACCAAAACATATTGCATTCCAAGTATCACTCAATAAGGGTAGTATAATATTCACCAGCTAGTAGTAAATTCCTCCCTTCCCCACGGAAACGTCTTTCCCTTGTGCGTGCATCAAACAGAATCTGGACTCGTTCGCTAAATACCACATAAAGCCTTTCCTGTACTACTGTGCAATCGTTCATTACATCATTCCAGCCTGCGAGCACGATTAATTAGGGCTTATTCATGACTATACGGGCGCCATAGACAATTTTTGTTCTAAAGTTTCTCTCAAAAAATTTCCCACAGCTCGTTGAGGAAAATCTATCTCTTACCGATAACATTCTCAAATGACGTTAGTCTCTATCAGAACTCCTCCTAGGACGTCCTGATCCTCGGAGAGATCCTCCCATAAACACCTTCTTTAAACAACCTGAACCAACATCTTAAAACAGTTGTCACGTTTTAGTCTACGCGGTTGGCAATTGCACTAAGAGAAAATCCTGCCTCCCTCGTACCAGCAGTCCAGCCATGTTCAAAATTACTTAATCGACGATAATTTTGATTTTTTTGAATTCTTGGCATCGTAAATAAGCAGTCCCGCGACTGTTTTTCAGACAAAATCCTCTGAATGGTGCATTTTGAAACTTCAGGACGTAAAAAGAGACCCAACACACATCCATTGTCCTGTGGCTGTAGCGCTTTGGAGACCGTATTGTTAGCATTACTCTCATATCTCCTTAGGCATGTACATATTAATGTTTGTGTTGTAGAAACAATTTGAATAGTTTTTGTAGTATTAGATATTATATACAAACCAAATTGTTGTCGTTTATCTGCATTTAATTTTGAGTGATCATTTATGTTAAATCATTAAAATTAATATTACCAATCTTGTAGGTATCATTTGAGAGAGTGTAAATAAGAGTTCGATCCTGGATCCTGGATGAAAAGCCCACCCTCTTTCTGGTAACGACTATCGAAGCAAATAAAATACAATTTTTTATACTCCAAACTTCCTCTTCCTCTCTTTGCTCTATTTATTATTGAACAAAACTGCCACGATCCATACACTCAGCTCTTAGCTTATCGACGTCCCTATGGCCCGCCGAATTCACCAAATCGGCCACCATTACACATTTTCGCAGGTCTCCGGCCTCTATTCCAGTGTGACGGGGCGGCAAAATTGATATTCTAGGAAATTGAATGCGAGCGAGGCACCCCTTCTCCCCCTCCCGCCGGTGACGTCTGCGGCCGCCGTTGATCCGGAAACGCTTTTAGCCGAATGTTATTCCGGACCGGTCTCCATCACCGCTATGACATTTTACCTGTAAGGGGAAGGGGTGGAATTCCAGCAATTTCACCCTTTGAGACGGACGATTGGGTATACATTGGATTTTTCGGGATGTAATGGCGAGGTACACTCCCGGTCCCACTTCTGACGAAGGCGATCCCACTTCTGACGGACCGAGAGGTAATGCAGGTGTCGAATTTTATATCCGCTCCCGATTGATTGAAGTTGAGGCTGTAAGTCGGTGTTGTGTTACGAAGTCCTAATACAACAATACATTCTTCGGGTTGAAAAAAACTATTTCAACTATTATATTATCCACATTTTTTTGTCATTTACACAATTATTCTAATCTAAATAAATATGTATTAGGATTTTTTTTTTATTGTAAGTATAGTCTATATCATCGACATAAGAAATAAAAGAAATACTAAAAGCCGTCGCCAACCACCAGAGCAAAGTGGGACAATATAATGTTTATCTTACGAAGTATAAATTGTCAAAAAAGGGTATGCTAATAAGGCACCTAACTTAATTTCGTTCAATACCAGAGGTGTATCAAGCAAAATTTGTATGGTGTCAATACATAATTATATATCTGGATATTTTAGAAAAAAAAAACGTGTTTTGTCTGTAAATTACACTTATCTTATGTTATCAAACATTAACGAGAAACAGTCTAAATATTAGTTTTGTACATGTCAACATTTATGTAAGTTCGTTTTAGGAATTTGAATTAGTACATAAAACTTATACAGTGGATATTTTAAGGGGACAAATGGGGTATTTTATTTTTCCCTCTATTTCTTTAGTTTTAGCTCTTATTCATCATATGACCACTATGGTAGGGGTTATTATTTATTAAGTTCTTATTATACTATATTATAGTATACTTTCTAATTTATTACCTGTATAAGGACGTTCGCTATTTCCTTATTTTTGTGGTACTTTGACTTGTTTTTGCCAGTGATAAAAACATAAAAAATATAAATATAAATTTATCCTTCATGATAAATAAAATTAAAAATAATATAGAGTTTCAAACTTTAAAATTGAAACACTGAAAAATTACAATAGTGCCATATTGCAACGTTTGGCAGTTTTCCCCCTAAAGTTTTTTTTATTTGCTCAGATTACATCCACCATTCATAAAATGTAGGGCCTACCATCTATTACACCCAGACCAGCAGGTGGGTGCAATTTTTACAACAAATTGCCGTTTCATTTTTTGTTTCATTAGTATATTATCTAAATTTTTTACATGCCGTCTATAATTACGAAAATTATGCTCAGATCATGAGATAAACAACGTAGAACCAACGTCGATTATTCTGAAGATGGAGAATAATTAATGGACATAAAATTATAAAAAATGGAAATAAAATGTCTCGTTTAAAATATTTTTTAAAATTCTAATATCGATTTGTGGACTACACATTACGAGGTGTGGCTATTAAATAACAGAACTGATGCTGCCACCAGCGCGCTGCGAGCGTGTCGCGACAAGTTTGATCAGAACTGTGTCTGGTGATACTTTCCTCGCCCTGAGCTCGCTGGACAAGCCAGTGGGTCGCTCAATTTGACTGTAGCAGTCGTTTGAATTAGTCTGCGCACCAGTCACGAGTCGAAAAAATGTTAAGTTTCTTGTTAAACTGGGGAAAACTTTTACAGAAGCTTATGTAATGTTAAAAGAAGTGTACGTTAATTGTTTATCCCGCACACAACGTGAAACGACCGGAGACGATCCGCGCCCCGGACGGCCCTCAACGTCAAAAACGGACGAAAACATTGTAAAATTGGTAAATAAATCCGCGAAGATCGTCGTCTAAGCATCCGAGGGCTTGCTGAAATAACAGGAATCGACAAAGAATGTGTTCGCCCGATTTTACGAGAATCGTTTAACATGCGCAAAGTTTACGTAAAAATGGTGCCAAAACCCCTCACTCCCAAGCAAAAGGAATCAAGAATGAACATTTACGCTGACATTCTAAACAATATTGACACTGATCCAGGCTTTTTAGACACGGTGTAGACTTATGATGACAAGATTCGAGAGTGTGGAAGCGGTTAAAGCAAAAGCGACGGAGGTCCTCAGCCAGCTGACAGAAGCGGACTTTCCATTGCTTTCAACAACGGAAAAGTCGTATGGAGCGGTGTAGAGATCACCAAGGGGAGTACATTGAAGGCGAAAAAGTTGCTACTGTAATTGGTAACGAATAAAAAGTGTTGTGACAGCAGTTCGGTTATTTAATAGCCACACCTCGTATTTCACTTGTACTATTCATTTTGACCCGCTACATCCTTCCGATTCAAACGCAGCGACCGTTTTCCTCCATACCCGATGGTCGAATGATACAGCGCTGTTTGAAATTAAATCCCGCATTTTCCGCAACCATCAAACGGTAATTATTAACTGTTATCTCTTTTTATGCGCCTCTGCTGTTGGGAAAACGCCGGCCGTTGTCCAGATGGTGGGGATGGTGGATAAAAAGGTTCACTGAATCATTGTTTTTGTGTCGGATGTGCGGGAATTTATGTTACATCCATTACGGCAGTATTTGGAGCATATTTATTTTTGAGCGGGTCGTTATCTCTACAGGATGGTTAGTAAATGAGTTTCAATAATAAATACGAGAGTGGTTTGCTGTGTTTTATGATAAAAGTGTAGCAGTGCATGTAAGCTCCAATTTCGGACTCAGGTTAAAACCATGGATTATATACTTATGGTAGACCCAGTTTAACAAAATAAGAATTCTCTAAACATAGAGCAAACAAAAAGGTTAATATTAACTAGACTCAAGGAACATATGATTCATTTAAACCGAAAGAACAGAGATGAAGTTTTTTGTATTACACAAATCGAAAGGCGACGCAGGAGATTTTGATATGGATTTTTTTAAACAACGAACAGTTTGTTTAACCCTCTTAACGTGCTTGAGTTCACAAATAAAGTTTGTTTTTTAATATTGTACGATCAGCAAGATACGAATAATAAGTACGGCGGGTACGAACGAGGAGTAATACGATGGTTACCTTACCGTTGGCCTATCTAGGCTATGACTGTTAGATCACAACACTTGACTTAATGCCTTTCAGCCAATCGGTGGGCAAACCAAACTCGGGAGGTGTAAAATACCGCGGCCTATCTATAACATATGTTTCGACCGCACAAAAAAATGTTTTTTTTTACTCACCAGTGGAGCAATACTGGAGTTTTAATTTTAACTAAATAATTATGATCTAAAGGAAAATATTAAAATAATTTATATCAAATAAATAGCTCGACTGTTCGTAATGTCTCAATTTTCAACAAGAGAAATTCCTCATATGTTAGTTTTTAATCTAAAGTGCTGGCCACTCGAACTTACACATAGAGACTTTTAGGCAAAATTTAAAGGTCAATATTTTTAACAAGAATGCAAATTTTTGAACGCGGCTTGAAAATTTTAAGAGCTAGTTTTTTTCGGATTAAGGCGCATGACGTATATTTATCGTAGGACCAAAGGTTTATTATATACGGGGTGATCAATGAAGTCATGCAAAAAATCAAAAAGTTTTTATGAGTGAAATTTCCTCAAAAAAAAATTTTTTGGTCGTTGCAATATGGTTCGTTACTAAGGTAACATCAATATCTCTAGACGTTTTTGTCAGTTTCTGGATTAAGGCCCTTAGGCTTTGTACACACTACTCAACATAAAATTTGGGTAGCAACATTTTTAAAATCCTAGAAGTTGACATTGGATTGACGGTTCTTGATGATTTTTGCGGATTTGGAATCTTTATTTCACGTAGATTTTCTCTGGTCTAAGCATTTTATTTGAGGGTTGGAAATTTACACATTATACCAGGTCGATAATAAACAAAAACGTAGGGTACGACACGCTCTAAGGTTTGGCATTATTTAAGTTTTTGTAAAAATAAATTCTCACCTCAAGTTGTTTTTATTTAACTTTCTTCTCACTGTTCTGTCCGAAACTCACACCTCAGTTTGTTGTCTCAAAGAATCATTCAGTTTTACAGAGTTCTTTGTCCATCCCCATGCCCATAATTATGATCGGGTGTAATTTCTACGCGACGCGTCAATTTCAAAGTAGGCATTGGAAAAACAAATTTGTTGCTATGGAATTAAAAACTGTCAACATTATTCTAGAAATAATCTGACATATTTCAATGTTGTAATTTTGTAAATTTTAATTAATATGAGGCGTTTAACCACGGCAGAGAGGGAAAATTGCATTCGACTTCTTAACGAAGGAATGTCAAAAGAGCAAATTGCGCACATTTACACTGTCAGCCGAAAGACAATTTATAATTAGAAGCGCCGCGTCGAAACTACTGGTGATCATAATTATGGGCATGGGGGTGGACATACAAAAAAAAATAAACCAAAGAACCGAAAGAATTTTAATGAGAGAAACTATGCAGAATAGAACAAAGAACTCTAGAAAACTAAATGACTCTTTAAGACAACAAACTGGAGTGAGAGTTTCGGACAGAACAGTGAGAAGAATATTAAATAAAAACAACTTGAGGTGAGAATTTATTTTTACAAAAACTTAAATAATGCCAAACCTTACAGCGCGTCGTACCATAAGTTTTTGTTTATTATCGACCCGGTAGAATGTGTAAATTTCAACCCTCAAATAAAATGCTTGGACCAGAGAAAATATACGTGAAATAAAGATTCCAAATCCGCAAAAATCATCAAGAACCGTCAATCAAATGTCAAGTTATAGGATTTTAAAAATTTTGCTACCCAAATTTTATGTTGAGTAGTGTGTACAAAGCCTAAGGGCCTTAATCCAAAAACTGGCAAAAACGTCTAGAGATATTGATGTTACCTTAGTAACGAACCATATTGCAACGACCAAAACATTTTTTTTGCGGAAATTTCACTCATACAAACTTTTTGATTTTTTTGCATGACTTAATTGATAACCCCGTATATAATAAACCTATGGTCCTACGATAAATATACGTCATGCAGCTTAATCCGAAAAAAACTAGCTCTTAAAATTTGCAAGCCGCGTTCAAAAATTTGCATTCCTGTTAAAAATATTGAACTTTAAATTTTGCCTAAAAGTCTCTATGTGTAAGTTCGAGTGGCCAGTAGCTTATTTACATCATTCACTGTAAGTTATTGAGGCTCAATTGAAAAAAAATATATCCGAAACAAGTAATAATAAGAGACGCACCCACCTTCCGTGTTGCGGTCCCACGCTTCCTGAATCATACGCCGAACTGGCGGATATGGCGGAATCCTTGATCTGCCCGGATTCCATTCCTAGGGGAGACACGCACGACGCTGTAACAAAAAAATCCCTTAAAGTAGGTAATCACGACGTTACATTAGCATCAAGAAAAGTTTGTCGAATAAAAGGCTGCCGCAGGGTAAACGTTTCGAGTTGCATTAGTTTGGATTAGGCATATGTGAGAAGAGCAGGGTGAATTTGCCACAAATATTATATCTTTTATTATTATTAATATTAGATTGTTACTGAGAAAGGCAGTGACAATACAGCCTATTATGCTCAATGAAAAAATAAAAATATATGCATGTAGAAAAGTTTTGAGTGTCTCCTGATGATGGAAATATTATAAGCGTAATGCGTATCGAATTAGGGATTGCAATCCGGAAAACCGGATCCGGTAAATTAAAAAAAAATACATGAAACATGAATTTGTTGACAATAACACCGACTAGTGTCCGAGTAGAAGCAGAAAGTGCCTTCTCAGCCGCTAGTTATATTTGTAGCTCTGTAAGAAGTCGACTGGAAGATGATAAAATTATCACTATTTGTTTTCTAAGATAATTTTATCAAAACCAAGTGAGTTTTTTATGATTGTTTTACTTAAAATAATAATTTAAAGTAAGTATGCTAAAAAAAAAGAAGTTTATCTACTCATTATTGTGACAATTGTGCCATTGATTAAACATATTTTTGGTGACTGTCATAATTATAAGAATGAAACTGCCCGGCGTCCCTAAATTACCTAATTATTGTGATCTCAGTTGATAACCTTGATTTTAGTTAGAATTAATATAAGTTACTTATAACGAGCCATCCAAAAAAAGTCATCAAAGTTGGACGAGCAAAAAAAGACGTATTTCTATTTTTAATGTTATAACCTTATTGAATTGTCAAGGCTGTTACAGTATGTGACAGTCATTAGTTATTTTACAATTCTGACAGCTACTTGTCAAATGTTTGACAACAACAAAGTTTCATTTTGAGCTTCAACATAACCGCTATTTCCATCTCTCTCGTTCAGAGCCATTTTTTTATGGATTTATAATGTAATGTAAGTTACATTACAAGATATCATTGATGTTGTTATTTGTGAAATCTAGTAAGTGAAACTGAACTTAACCGCCCGTCATTTCTAATTATTACTAAACTAATATAATAATTACAATCTAACTAGTTACACTATATCTACTAAACTTTTATTGCTGATTTATACGTAAATGCTGATTAATTATGTACATAAAGTATATTATGTACATAATATAGTATAAAAAATATTATCAATATACAGTGTTCACCATAAAGTTGGATCCATATGGGATTTTTATTAGGGATAATATAACATTGAAAACAACTTTTCAATGATTGATGGTGACAATCACTTCTGCTTCCAAAATAATATTCACCAATTCAAAGTTGACAGCTAACATCTGGCAACTATCAAATTTGTGATTTTCCAAAAAAAATCTTTAGGAAATGGCCTAAATTTTTCATATTTCGAAAACAGTCCTAAGAAATTATGTTCCTAATGACATTTTACGTATATATGCCGATTTTTATTTATATGCTATTAAAAAAAAATATATTTTCAAAGTTTTTGATTCACTCCCGTAGCTAATTGACCTGAAAACATTTAAAATGCTTCAAGCAGTATAAAGTCTGTCATTGCAATGTATACTGTACTAATAATATTCGTAGGTATCGTTGGTTTTGAAGATTATTGATAATCTTAATCGAAAGAAGATTCTGGCTGGAATATTTTCCAATTTCCAAAAAAATCACCCATTGTTTTTACAACCGTTTTTTTATTAAACTTTATTTTGTTAGTACAAAAATGATTTTAATTACAATTTGGCTATCTTAACACGAAACTACTACTTAAAAATAAGAAGCAATAAAATAAATAAAATCACTTTAAAAAAGAACTTAATATGCAAAAAAATCCGTAACAGCTATGGAATGCCGTTGCTATAGAGAACCTTATGATAGTTTCTAAAATCAAAATGACAGTTCATTCGCAGAATGTTAATAATTTTTTGCCATTTTGTAAATATGCTTACAACTTACAACTTATAAACTCTAATATAAAAAAAATCTTAAAAACATCGTAAAGCAATAAGATAATCCAGATTGTTATTGATTGCCAAAAGGCACTGAAAGCTCTGGAAGCTGTGAAAATACACTCCTAGGAAATTAAATGCTGTATGGATTCGCTAGTAGAATTAACAAATCACGGCATCATTTTGAAACTGGTCAAAGGACACCGAACGAAGGAACCGAAGGAGCAGACTTTCTCATGAAGAAAGGGACAGAAGTTCCAGTGATAGGGCCAGAATCAGATTTTTTTGTCATCCGTAACACAACCATATTATTTCGCTATCATATCTCGACTGTTGTGGAAAGACATGCTGCTCATGCGTTATGAGCACATGATTTTCAATACCTTCGCCGATTTGTAGCCTGTGATTAGACTGTAACTATACGATGTTTTTTTTTTCAACTACATAATTCTTTAAGTCTGCAACCCCTTAGGACTCTTCGGCTAGCCATAACTCCAGCTAAAATAAAGCATATACTTTTCGGCTCCTTATTATATTATATCGCCCCCCCCCCCCCCCGGTTTGTGTACTAACCATGATTGATGATGACACAACGTTAAAATACTTACATTTTTACACGCAGCTTTTCACCGAAAAATTGTTTTTGCACTCCAGCGACCTAAACCACTACGTAATTGATAGTCCGCAATAAGTGGAGTGTAATAATCTAAATGTCAACGTAATTGATTGCGGACTTGCCGATGTGCCTGCGTGGATTTTCCAGGCGGCAGTGATTGAAATTAAAAATAAAATCGTCTAATCACAGTAACAATGATGTATAATTAATAATGGTGGTAATGCCATAGCAATAATGGCGTTGCAAATATTAGTAATAGCCACACCTTCTCTGTACAGATGTCAGCCAGGACCTCAGGAGTTATTCTTCTGGCTAATTATAAGGTGTTTAGTAGAGCGAGTATTACCCCATACGTAATTGTAAATTGTCAGATAAGTTAATTGTTTTGCATGCGCTGATGAATTTGTTCATGACAAATAAGTGTTCAAGATACGTGTTCCGGCAAAAAAATCCAACATGCTTGTTGTTAGTAAGAAAAAATTGTTACCTATATTATAATATTCACAAGGTTATGTAACAATAAAGCAGGAATATACTGAAAATCTCGGGAGGACTCCTCATTCGACGATGAAACCAATGCAAATCATAATTTGAGGAGGCTAATGATAATTCATTTGTGGCAATGTGGCGACGCAAAGCGCCGATATCGGGATTATTAGTCGGATTATCCGACCGGGCGGATTCTAATAAATGTAAATCGAACGGTATATTATACAAATTCGGGCCGTTTCGTAACGAGCGTTTACAGCCTAATCAGATATTCCGATATCCCGGCGTCCCGAAATCGGAATTAAGTGCAAAAGTGTGTAAAATGAATTTATGTATGAAATTGTGACGGATTTTACTGTCAGGGGAGGGCGAGCGACAGGCCGCGTTTGGTATTTTATGGTACAGTCGTCTAAAATGGTTTACACAAAGGCCGTTACAATTTAATTCATGTCTAACGCTCCTTCATCAAAGCTAGCCATGAATGAGAGAGATGTATCATAATATAAAAAAAAAACTTAAAGTGTGCTGTGGAGTCGATCTCGAATGTCTTGAATTATTACTCTTAGAAATGTCAAGTTTTTAGTATCAAGAAAGCAAAATATGGTAAGCAGGGCAGTACAAAAAGCTTTTATAATCGAGAGTTACTTTAGAAATGGTAGAAGGGTAGATTGTCAGTGGGTTTGTCAATGTTTATCGTCTAAACTCAGGCCAAGAATTATTACCAAACGACTCTTTGAAACGTCTTTGAACAAATCTCTTTTTACTGACAAGGAATGGTTTTGCCTCTCTGGTTATTTTAGTTCTCAATAAATGAGAACGTGGAGCTTTGAAAATCCATATTTGTTTATAGATAAGCCTCTACATTCGCATGAAGTTCGTACTCTCAATTTGGCGCGATAAGTAATGAAATTTTAGAACATTTAGTAAAAAAAATTAAACGATGAAAGGATGTGACATGAGTTCCAGCAGGACGCGACCAACTCACGTAACTCTTGACAGTTTAAATTTTTTGGAAGAGTATTTAGATGACCGAATTATTAGTCGTAACATGCCGATGAGGTGGGCACCACGGTACCCCGATCTCATACCGATCGACTTCTTTTTGACCCCTTGCGAAAATTTTGAAGACATACGGGCTAGAATTACAAATAAATAATTTATAATTCGTAGATAGACAATAATGTAATTTTCTTATTAATAAAACCTTCAGAACAGAAGAATTTACAGTTCTAAGAGTAATAATTAAAGACGTACGGGTTCGATTCCACTGCATATTTCGAGGACTTTTTTATCTTACTATATGTAGCTGTTATGTCAGGGCTGAATTGTCATTGTTTTAAAACTTTTGACAGACGTGGAAAAAGTGACAGTCGCCAAAATTTGCTAAAACATTCTACGGAAGAAATAATTTAAATTTAAAAATGGACAAGTGTTTTGTAATCTAATTCGAAATTACATTAAAATGAAGAGATAGTTTGGAGTTTTAAATTCTCGTATTTTCGTAAGGGGACCAAATTAAATGCTCGACATAATATTGCCATTGCATATCACATTTTCCTGTTAAGCTAACCAAATGCATGATTACAAAATAAATAATCCATAAAAATAATATATGCTCGATGAAAACAGTGAATGCTTTTGTGTAAAATTTACATGCTTACAAAAGATAATAAATCCTCCGTGAAAATAATAATCGTTTATAATTACAGTGAATACTCTGTAAGAAACTGGGATGCTTCTTTAAAAGAACAGAAATTCGATAAATCTTTCACGGCGTCCCTTAAAAACAGTTTTCCGCAAGCCATTAAAAATTGTCAGATAAAAACACACAGTGCCTAATAAAAACAATAATTGCCTTAATGTCGAAAATAAATGCTTTATAAAAAATAATAATAAGGCTACTAAATACAAATATTTATTCGCTAAATTTCCCAAGAATTTAATAGGTACTTAAATAAAATATTTTTATTAAAAATCAGGTGTTGTGAAACGCGAAACATACATTAAAAAATACTGCCCGTTATTATAGCTTTCAAAATTTCGATTTAGCAGCGCATTTAAAATATCGGATCCACGATTTATTAACATATAATTAAAAGTTACCGTACAAACGAGTTATGTTATATTGTGAATTTTTAATAAACATAAGATATTTTATATTAATTTATATATGTTATTAAGTTTTATGTTCAATACTAAATCGGCTCACGACGGATGATGATGTGATGTTATTAGCAGTAATTTTCTCTCGTCATTTAAAAAACAGTAGTGGTCATCTAAATAATACACAGAGATTCATATGTGGACATTGTGGATAAAATACTTTTTTCAGATTTTCATTTCTTTACGTTCTTTTTTTTCAGAATCATTGAGTTTGTTTCATTTTTCCACAATTAAGCTAGCAGTTTCAATCAATAACTTTCCTTTAATGTCCTCATTAGAATATTTTTTTAATTTTACATTTCATAGTTGTGGCCAGGTTTGAATTTCGTTAATAACATATTCACTTACCTGAATTTGTTGTGTCTGTGCAGCAGCAACAACACACGGCTATTATAAATGCAATTTATTACGAAATGAACGCAAGTATATCCATTGGCATAAGAAACAATGGGAAGCGTTTTTGTCGCAGCGCCTCAAAAACGCAAATCAGGGCGTTTTAAAACAATCGCTGTCGCAGGTCGCAAGTATGGCCACCTTGATCACAGCGTCCAGGTTGCCGAGATTAGGTTGCAAGCATGGCCTTAGACTCGTGTTTTAAGTTGCAAAAATACATTAAATATTCATTACGACCCTTTCATAATCATGTACCTCAGATTATATTTTAGGTGATAATTGCTAGACCAAAGTAGAAAGCTACATTATTAAAAAAACATTAAATGACTTTAAAAAAATCAATAAACGGGTAATCAAATTTTGAAAATGGTTTACAAAATATTTGAGAAATATTTATTTTCACAATTAATAAGTCACAATTCACAAGCCAGTATAAAAATGTTATATTTTTGTGCTTTTTTGCAGGCATTTATTTGCTCAGCAAAATGAAAATTTTGCTGTTGATACAGCTATTTTAAAATCTCAAAAACGAAATGCTGGAGTGATATAACAAAATTTTTATCTCGAAATTTCTAAAAAAAATCACAAGTAAAGCAGACTTTGCATTTATTAACCGTTTTCAACGTCTTGGGACACATTTTCTGGATTTGTTTTGTAAGTCTCGTTATTGTCGCAAACATTTTGCCACTACCAATTTTTTGGAACACTTTCTTGAATCAACGCGCGTGTTACGCCAACCGTATTGACATCATCAGGAGATACAGCTATATTTGTAGAGCAATAAATAATTAGTTATTTTAAAGAATAGTGTAAACTGTGTACTTCCAGTTTGCGGTAAGTTTATAGATCACTCCGCCGTTAATTCTGCAAAAGTCATAACCTCAAGCGGTCGCCTTACGTTCCAGCATTCGTTTCCCGCTCACAGTTCCTCGCACAATTATGCATGCATATAAACATTACGGCGTAAAAGGAGTCATTTGCAGTAACCTACTTCGTTATGTTTTACGTTCCTTTTAGCTGCGCATAACTTCATAATTGAAAAAGTTATTGCCCGTAAACTTCTTCTAGACATGAGAGCTAATTCTGCATGCAAATCTACTTGCAGTAAAATCAACCGAAAGATTTCCCGTTCGAGGCGATAATGTAGCTAATGGAAACCATTAGGTAGCTAGTTAAGATTTCACCAAGAGGCGGTGCACCCTTCCATAAATCGTCCATTTTCTAGAAAACATTTTAATCTGTTTGAAGAAAGTAGTATATCAGACCACAGCCGACTTTAAACAAGCCACGAAGTAAATGTGGCAACGCCGCGCCACAGCTACCTCCGGCAGCGACGATTTCAGCGCGCCTTTTTTTTAGTTTTTTTCGATTTATGTCAAAAGTTCTGATTCTGACCAAAAACTAGTTTTTTTTTCGTTTTTTCAAGCGCTACAACATGCCATTTTTTGTTCTACGAAAAAAATTATTTTTTGTCACTTAATCCGCAAAAAAAAAACGGTTTGTGGCACTATATACCGATTTTATCCAAATTTCTGTTCATTTTTCCTATCCGAGTACTTGTATTATTGACAACATCCCACCAATTTTTAATAATCTCGTAATAATTAACGTTTTCCATTAATCAACAATAGCAATCATGAAAGATTTTAGTTATAATGATGATACTGCTGATTTTTTGGAGATTATTAAAAATTGGTGGGATGTTGTCCATAATGCAAGTACTCGGATAGGAGAAACGAAATTTGGATAAAATCGGTATGTAGGAACCTTAGTAAAAAAAATCGATAAAAGTGCCGAAAACCGGTTTTTTGCGGATTAAGGGACGAAAAATATTTTTTTTCGTAAAACAAAAAATAGCATGTTGTAGCGCTTGAACAAACGAAAAAAAATAGTTTTTGGTGATCAAAATTGGTTCAGAAGTTTTTGCACAAAAAAAATAAAAACCGATGAAAAATGCCCATTTTTTGGAAATCGAATTACAAGGGTTCTAATGGTCGCATAAACTTCTGCTTTAGCTTAAATATATGAGAACTTTTTACATAAATCGAAAAAAACTAAAAAAAAGGCGCGCTGAAATCGTCGCTGCCGGAGGTAGCTGTGGCGCGGAGTTGCCACATTTACTTCGTGGCTTGTTTAAAGTCGGCTGTGATCAGACTAATCATGATTAGAATGAGAATAACTCTTGTTCACTGCTATTCATCATCAGAAACCACATAACCGAATTTAGACCATATTTGGTCTCATCAGTGTGATATATCTGACGATGATCAACAAAAATCATACGTTTCGGTTTATTTCCTTGTCAGGAGAATAAAGCGGTAACCTATAGCGACTGTCCTCTTCCGCTAAATAAGACTCGACTTGTTCCGATGGGTCTGACAATTCCAGCAATCACCAGATGTCGTTCCCAGCACTACACCATTAACATTAGGTCCGTAGACTAGGTAGAATAATTCTCTCACTGTTTCCCAAATTCTATTCGTCAATATGATGCTATTAAACCAAAATTTACAGACCTGGTATTGGTCTGTAATGTGTATGGTACTGAGGTCAGTAAATAGCAAACAAAAAATCATGAAGGAATGTTAAACTCTTATGACGTTTTTAAGTAAGCTTTAAACTGAAGTGTAAAAATTCTAATAGTTCCTAGATTCCCGAATCACCTCCAACTGAGCATTTTTGAAAGGATGCCATGTCATTGGACCACATGACAGCACAGGTTCTAGAGCCAGTTGCACTATACATCAAGACCTACATTGCATCAAGCATCATCTTCTTGTAGCTACAATATTATGGTTTGTGCAAGATATCAACATCACTAAAAAGACTTGCAAGTTACTCATATCTGACACTGGTAAGGTATATGGTAAATAATTGGTTAGGTTGATGGTCGACATATCGCTTTACAGCAAATGACTGATGCTCTACAAATCGCTTCGGATGAGCTCCCTCATAACACCAAGATCATCTTGTTGGAAACATATGCAGACGAACAGCAAAACGTGCATTTTAGATGAATTAGCAACCAGATAAAATCATTTAAAACCATTGGGGCTTATTGATTGTGAGGACTATGGGATTAGAGGTATAAAGTTATTGAAGTATTGGGTTATGAGGTTTGATTGGGTTCCAGAGTATTTTTTGTCCTTTTTTGCCATTTTTTTGCCATATAATCCGCTAAGTTTGGTCAGAGGTACATTTCACTTTTTTGTGGTGCTGTGTTATCCACGCCACTGTCTCTCTGACAAGAGACATGAATGCTACTCGCTAATTACAGCCCACTAGAGTATTCCAAATATTAGGCAAACATCTTAAGAGTCTAAGCACAGTACGATGACACGTCTCTCGGTTTAGTGTCCGCATACGCTTTGTACGTGCGTACTCACCAGGGTAATTACGCCTGTGCTCTTTAAAATTTTACAATGCTCCCGGGTTCGCTAGCGATCCAACAAAAGACGATAAGGTCGCGCCTGTCAGGTTTACCACCTCTGAAAACGTCTTGAAGTAGCGTTGAAAATCATTGTTTCATCTGCCACTGTCAGAGATGAATTAAACGAGAGGGACCTTTTGCTGAGCGCCTTTTTCGTTAATGCATATTGCATATTAAAGACGAGTAGCAAGGCCCTTGAAGTTTTCGTTCAAAGGGTAAGGAATAAAAATCATTGCTTCCTTTTTTGGTTCATTGATGAGTCAGATATTCATATTTATAATTCTGGTCGCATCACATAGCTGAAAAGTACTTCATTTTAATGAAAATTGGTTTCAACGGCATCCTCCTGCAAAACAGACTTTAGTTTTGAACGTTTCGAAGACGTAATAATTAAAGTACACCAAGTCTATGTTCGAGAATGACAGTAGATGTCTTAGAACAAAGATTTTTTTCCTCCAGCAATGGAAAATGAAGGCTATGATCTAATTGTAAGTTTAACTAAGCCTTATTCACACTTAAACATTTTTTCAGTTAGCATCTAAACATTTTTTTGTACTGAACGCACACGTTTCGAGAACCATGATGGCATTATCAGGAATTGATTAAAGGTGTTCAAATGTAAAAATATTTATATGTCAAAGATTACAATTCTCCTCCAGTATATATAACACGTATAACTCCCAACACATCGCATTATATTTATTCATGAAGACAGAAATCACGTGGTCGAATCCTGAACTGACGCCATAAATGATTTCTGTAATACTAATAGAGGAAAATTGTGAAGACTATGATCATCAGAAGCAGCCAAAGTACAACGTCTTTAGTCGCAGACGTAGTTGTAATTTTGTAATTTGTGAAAATATTTCATTGTTGCAGTTGTGACATTTTTTATTTTTCGATCAATGTGCATTTCCATCATTCCTATTTTTCAGTTCATAGACGAGTTTTCGGTATGTGAAGAGGCGGGGGTTTATTAAAATCCTGACGTTTACTTGAATTCTTCGGAAGGCAACGGCCAATTTATAGTCGTCCTGCGAGCTGAGGCGACGATGTGGGTTAGTGGACCGACCGGATCGATAGGACGGACGGAAAGCCGAAAATCTCTGCGAGAATTAAGTGTCTTTCGTTTGGATAGCTGCTTCTTTGTTTTGGGAGGTTTTGTTCCGGCCAAACGTAGCCAGTGACCTAGGCGGGGACAGTGGGAACGTGGCCACAGGTGTTTTCCCTCTATTGATTTATTACGGTTTGGGTAGATATCGAGGCTGGGGACAGAACACAATACCGAGCTGGTAAACTTTTATTACTGGTAGGTTTAAGTCCAAACAAAAAACTCCTAGTTACATTAGGATAGTAGATCTATTTTTCACAAGTGTTTGTAGGAAAGTGTTTGTGGGAAGTAGAATTACATAATGAGAAGTTCCTGCAAAAAAGTGTATAGTGGGTGTCCCATTAATAATGGGACATAGCAAAACAGCAACATTTTTGGTGTTAAAACATTGCGAGAAAAATTTCGAACAGATCCGGATTTCGATCTATCGATTATTAGGATAGATCTCGTCAGTGTGGTATATTTGGCGGTAAATAATGAAGAATGAGAGTGTCGGTTATATCCTGACCAGCATACTGTGGACAGTACCTATGCTCTCCTGCTAAGGATATAACCGACATATTCGTTCTTCGTTACTTTTCTCTTTATGTTTACTGTTATCTTTACATTTCTCTGAGCTCAACTGGTTTAGCCTTAAAGTGTTTTGGGTGTAACATTTGACAGTTGCTGACTTTGTCGGACCTCAGAAATATATCTGGTCTATTAAAATGTACTAGAGGGAAATATCGTGAGGTTAAGGACAAAAATATTCCGATTTCACCCAACTTATCTTTGTCCAAAACTTAATAGTAACCAAGATACAGAGTGTTAAGTTATAATTTTATTTTTTGTTTTCGTAAATAACTTTAAATACCAACAGTTTTGCACATCATTTTATAATTGGAAATCTTTGGCCCAGTGAATATAATTTGTCAATATGCGTCAATAATTTATCAATGAATATAATTTATCAATACATTTTATATAGATTAATTTTTCTAAATGCAAATAAAAAAAATAAAAAAATAAAAAACTGTAAATTCATAGTAAATTTGATTAAATTGCAATATTTTTACCAAAAATAAAACGCAGTTTTATTATTAGGGTTTTGCTGTGTTCCATTATTAGTAGGGCACATCATGTATTTACTCTGTTTTAGTTTAATAAGTAGAAATATTTGCATAAATACAAAAATAGATTGTAAAAAGATATAGAACAAGATTCTCATGTCTTTTTTAATTCTAATCATTAAATACATAATTGCAATATGTACTAAAACAATTATTCAGAAGATATTATTTTATTCTTTTATACATATATTTATTGGTTGTACAGTGAATATTTGATTAATACGAGGTGTGGCTATCATGTAACAGAACTGCTGTCACAACATTTGTTATTCGTTACCAATTACAGTAGCAACTTTTTCGCCTTCAGTGTACTTCCCTTTGGCTATTTCTATACAGCTCCATACGACTTTTCCACTGTTGAAAGCAGTGCTGGAAGTCCGCTTCTGTCAGCTGGTTCAGAACCTCCGTCGCTTTTGCTTTAACCGCTTTGTTTCCAGGTCGTAAGTAAAAAAAACACGATTCATCACAAGTAATCGCCGTGTCTAACAAGCCTGGATCAGTGTCAATGTTGTTTAGAATGTCAGCGTAAATGTTCATTCTTGATTCCTTTTGCTCGGGAGTGAGGAGTTTTGGCACCACTTTTGCGCAAACTTTGGGCATGTTGAACGGTTCATGCAAAATCTGGCGAACACATTCTTTGTCGATTCCTGTTAGTTCAGCAAGCCCTCGGATGCTTAGACGACGATCTTCGCGGATTGATTTACCAATTTATTCAATGTTTTCGTCCGTTTTTGACGTTGAGAGCCATCCGGGGTGCGGATCGTCTTCGGTCGTATTATCTCCTGTTTCTCAACATCCTTTTACTCAAAAATTATTAAAAAACCATTTGTCCTGCACAAAACAAATCTGTATTAATTAACATTCCATTGTTGAAAAATTTGCCTGACGTTCGTGTCTAAGAAAAGCTTATTTAAAAAAAATCGCGACATAATCCTAAATCACGAATAAGACGACTACGATGATAAATTATGCAGGAGCATTGTTTCTGCTTTCTCCGTTATTTAGCGACTTTTTTTTTTCACGAAATAAAAACGTACATTATCGCCGTTGTAATAAAAAAATCTTTGATATATTAAATGGAACTATGGTCGTCGCGTGACTTTGGGAAGTATACGGAAAAAATTCGATAATTTCTATCTGATATCTCTAGAATGCAGGTCGTATTAGCATTCGGATAAAATCTTGACAGGTGTTTTAATGTGTTTTATACTAAAAACGTATTGAGGTGCCACGTAACCAATGAAACTAAGGTTGAAATGAAAAATGTTAGCGAACTGCGTACTCGTAGATTATCAATAATTAAACAAAAAAATAATTTAATATATTAAGTTGATAAGAAAATATTCGTTGACATTGTATTAGATTGATGCAAAAATCGTATGTTGTCTTGGAAATTAATTAGGTTGAAATCGGTTTATTCAATTTTGTAACCTCAAAAAATTTTGTGTTAAATAGCTGCAGAGAATGGGGTGTCGAGTAAAAAAAGATGGAAAATTCAAAATATTCTATTTAACCCTTAACCCGAAACACTGGTCCAATAGTCCAAATCCACAGAATTTCAAATATTCCAGGCAACAATATAAGCTCTACACGGCTGCCAATTCAAATACCTTTTAAATAGCTAATAATGTATATTCCCATTTATCTAGCTTTGAGCTCTATTGTGTGTGCCTCGTAGTAAGAGTTCTGTGGTCTGACAAACCACATGTTTTGTATTCCCAATGAAAGCCTCATGTTTCAGATAAAGGTTTAGGTTTAATCGAGGAGTGACAGAATGCCGCACACCATAACTTAAAATAGTTAGGTATATTGCGAGAAACCCGCCATGAATGCAACCCATTACACTCTATTTTGAAAAATTAAACCTGGGTGTCAGTGGACGCGAATGGACTTACTGTGTTCTGCGAGCAATAGGCACCAAGGCAGCGTTATCAAAGAAAATAAGAATACCCACCAGAGTCAATACCAAAGTTAGAGAGGAAAAAATGTCCCGTATCTCTTAAGCCAACCGCTCCTCATCGACATTAAGTGAGGTCGGAGCTGTGAGGGGGGCGGGGCGGTACAGAAATCCCTTTCTTAGCCAAATACTCAGGAATAATATCAATGCCATCAACGCTGAATATGTGATGACGTAGTGCGTTGCCATGATGTAGCAACGATCCACTCTCAGACACTGTATTAATAGGGGCCATCCTCAGTATCTCTCTCTCTCTCTCTCCCTCTCTCTCCCCTTCTCTCTCAGGTGCTTCAAAACATTGAGAGAAAACGCACCATTAACTGACCCCCTCGCAAACGCCCGATAGGTTATATATGTCGAATAACAAAGAAGGAAATGAACATTATCTTGTTTTTGACCGACATCTAGGTCTTAGTTAAGCGCAGTTTTCCCTCCTCTACACACTAACTGCTATGTCTTTTGATCTCTATTTCAATAAACACCCATCGCCATATATGAGTTGTTTTTAAAATATTGGTTGGTTTTTTGCTTAAATTCACTATAAGTTTGATGACCATTCATTGCTCTTTTTCGCATCACAAAACGTTTAACTGAGGGTACTCAATCCCATAACTTTCACAATGTATATCTCGAAAACTGCAAACACAAATTGAAGTTAAAATTATATCATAGATACGCTCGGCCTACGTAATGCGGAGATAGTCGAAAAAGTATCATTATTTAATTGTCGCACCTCGTATAAACATATGAGCCCTATGAAAAGGTCATAAATTGCAATTGAAGTGAATGGTAACATAAGTAAAGCCAACAATGTCTCAGTCCACAGCCTTCTCCAGCCACAGCCACAGTGGCTATTGTATTTTTCCCTTCAACAATTTTCGAAAATCAAAATTCTCCTGACCAAGCGAACCCCTAAAGACGACGATGTCTCCCCACTACGCGGCGCCACTGAGACGCCTCGATAACGTCCGGCTCCGCCAATTTGTTAAACAGATAACGTACAAAGCCAATTTGCTAACTCGGGCCGGTGGGGATCCCGCTACGAGGATGACGGAGCGTCGCAAAGCCCAAATTAACAGTTCGCAAGTGTTTAACAACGGACCCGATAAGATCACGTCCGCGCGGTCGAACGGGCCCTCGTCCCATCAGCTTTTAGACGATTACCGTTACGGCCGCGCGACGTTTTACTCGGAATTATCCCGGGTGGAGATCTGGGGAATCAGCCAGCGCTGGGTATTTTCCACCTTTAAATGTTACGGTATTGCTCCTTTTGTTTGCACACGTCGAATAGGAGTGGAATGAGAATGGAGCGTTCCACGCAAAAAAAGAGGGTAAGGGAACGGGGGGGGGGGGATCAGACCCAGTTAAGAAGACTTAAGGGAGACTTCCAGTTTGAAAATTTGAAAAAATCGTTTTTTTTTTTATTTTGCATATTTCTAGTCTAGACATAAGTATAAATCACCCTGTAAAAGGATTTTCCGAAATTTGATCATCTTCGGTACGAAAAATGCTTTGGAATGCGGCGCGGTCAGCCAACGTATTTCCCAGAGCACACACGCGGTATGTCCGTTAAGCTAAAATAGAATGAGAGGGATTTGTGAAATGAACAATGAATGATATTTTATAAAAAAAAGTTGACCTGTTTGAGACGTTTAACAAAATATCTTTTGATGTAATTTGGGAAACAATGAATTTATTACATACTTGTAATAAATGTGATCAGTGTATATGCAGATATCATATATTCGGAGTACTGCAATAGAGAGTATTATGTAGAATTACACTTGAGGCGAGTTTGGCCCTGTAAAGAACCGCTGTAACGCTCACTATGCGAAGTAAAATATTGAAGCGATTTTCAATCATTTTTGTTGATTATCACATGTAAAGTTGCCTGGCGCAAATGTCAAACTTACTTTAAAGAATAATGTATTCATTCGAGATAAATCATGTAATATATTTAAGCTTTTATTTTATTTTAATACGAAATTTAATCCTAATAATTGTTCATTCCATTTTTATTATTAACTTTTTCTGTTCACGTCTTAATTATTTTTATTTTATCTGGTATAATTTATTTTATTTATAAATTGCTTATGTTTTATATATACCTGTATGTTTGTAATATATAAACTCGTATGTTTGTTTTTGACACGTGTAAACACTTGTTTGGTGTCTTGACATGAATTTTAAACAAATAAAATAAATAATAAAATATTTTAAGGGGACGTTCTCATCAAAACCTACCAAAAAAACGTAAAATTTTTTACGTTTTTTGATAACTAATTATCCGCAGAATATATTCCCAAAACGGTTTTTACGAAATTATTTTTTTTAAAATTTAAAGCGAAAAAAGTGGAACCACCTCTTTACGCGAAAATGGAATTCACGCAGTAGCGCGTATTTTCCGTAATATTTTTTAATTTCCCACCTTTACGAAAACATTTTTTATAGCACTGAAGAGCGAAAACAAAACTCGAAAAACGCTACCGAAAATTTGCATGTCCGCCATTTTTTCAATTTTTGATTTTTTATTGATTTTATAGCTTCAAGATCCAACAAATGTAATATATTTCATAAAAAAAATTTTGAATTTCTGATTTCAGATAATATTCGGAGAGGCGCTAGAGTGACGCCCACTTGGATACTTTTTTTGAGGCGAACATGTTTCAGCATAAATAAACAATTACTATTATATTACTTTTTACTAAAAAAAAATTTATGAACATTTTAAGAAATATTAAATAAGTACCTAAAAAAGTTGAGTTCTCTATTTACTTCCTTCCATGAAAAAAAATTCGAGAAAATTGTGTTATTTTTGGGTCCTTGCCTCGCTATAATAAACCTGTTTTAAATAAAATAAAAAAATAAATATTTTAATAGGTATGTCGTTTGTTGTTTTTTTTTGTTAACTCGTTAAGCAGAAGCGGAGCCTAAAATAATGATCTGTCATCAAAGAATATTTTCCGAAGTTCAGGTTCACCAACTAAAACTTATTCTTAGACAAAAAGCTCGGCGAAAGGTAGTTTAGGAGAAATTCTCGCCCGCCTGCCTACTTCTTCAGATTTGTTTAATTATCCCAGCGAAAGGGCTGCACCATAATTAATAACTGTCGTGACCTGTCCGAGAAATATGCGAACGCCTGCAAAAACAAGAAAGCAACGGCGATATTTTACGCCGTACTTTATATCGCTGGTACAGGGTGGCCCTCCTTCTTTTATAAAACCATCGTCCTCCCGTTGCCCTAGAAAGTTTTAGCGACTTCCATCAACTATGAGGACTAGTAATTCACAAAATGACATAGATTGCAGCAAGATGTCTGTAAATATTTCATACAATAATTATTAGAGCGCGAAAAAAAATTACTAAAAAAAGAATCTTCAGATGTACCTCTAACATGAGTTTCGTGAATTATGTAGACGCAACTTCGTCTATGGTCGGATTCCTTTTCAACAAGGAATCTGACCCAAATTGAATAATAAAGGCTTTCTTATAGGAAAAATTGGTAATTATCTTAGGGCCTGCAGACGTCATTTTTGACATAAAAACTTGGGTATAACCGCTTAAACTTGGGTATAGGACATTATACATGAAATATTCTTAGAATTTACCATATAATCCAAAAATGTATTAATATACAGGGCATTCCATTTAAAATAACAAAGTTGACATCTACTTCCGGGATAACTGGAAGTGCGATTAACGTGAAAATAGGTGTATGTCCCCCATCGACCTTAGTATGTCACCAAATTTTCAGATTTTTACTAAATATAGTTTTCCCTTAATCGATGGATGTAGTTCCCGGAGTACCACCCTGTATATTTACATCTCCTATTCTTCTTTTATAGCAATTTAATATTTGCACAATAACGTCGATTTATTATTATTATTATATATAGGTTTAGAAGTCCCTACTGATAGTGAGGATTTTACGTCAAACCACTAAAGGCATATTTCTGTTGATTACATAAAAAATATAGTTAATAATAATTACTCGCATCATTCCTGCATCATTTTGTGTCGTCGTATTTTACATAACACATTCATCATCGTTCTAGTTACAACGATACTTCTGCGCTTCTTTTTTATAAACCCCATAATTACGAAATTATAGAATTCCACTGTACAACTGACTATTCAGAAGCAGAGAGAAAGACCTCTATTAATTTAATACACACTTCTTGCTATTGAAATAACAAGATAAAAGATCTCGGTTAATAATTAGTGAAATAAGTACAGGGCGAAGGAACACGCAGTAATTAGAGCACCCCTCTTCCATTTCTTTAAAAGATGACTACTTTAACGGATACCGTTACTATAGCAGTGGAACTTTCAAACAGAATTACGGTAGTGCTCTTCCGCTATTAGTATTGATGTTATACGAGAGTTAATAAAAGTTTTAATGAGGATATTATAAGTTGAAAAGAAGCCGTGGAAGTGGAACTTAGTTAACTGCGCGACTTTGCAAATCAAACGTTTCTGTAATGGTCCAATGTTACGAGAAAGGAAAATCTTGAACAAATATACCCTAGCCAAGAGATTCGTTTAAGACTGTAATTGATAGAAGATTAGGTAATAAGTTTTTTTTTTGAGGACTGTTATACGAGTCAGAGAATTAAGTAGTGAAAATTGATATTAAATTAAACATTGCGGCGTAGGCAACCAATTATGCAGACTAAATTTTTATTACAGTAGAAACTCGATTATCCGAACCTCAATTATCCAAACGCTCACAACACTTTTTAAATACATATACAAACGTTTTTTTAAATAAGCTGCTTTTTAGTGGGTATGGAGGTATATATTCGCAAGAACTTGAAACGTGTATATAAAATCATTTGTTTGTTACCTCCATATGTACATGCCAATTTTCACCCCCCCCCCCCCCAATTTTCGTAGCTTTTCAATATACCGAAAGTTTGAATGTATCTAACAAAATGTAAAACTGAGAACCAATTTTTGTACACAGTAGGCGTGCCAAACGTATACGTCGACAATGGCAGTTATCGAGATATTACGTCACAAAAACGCTATCCAATAAGATTATCGCCATCCATAAACACTCCCACTGACTTACTGGCTATATGCTAAGATTAAGACACGCACATGGTATGTATGTATCTGAAAATCATATTCTCAATTATCCGAATTTTTGGTTGTCCGAACGCCCCTAATCACAGTTAGTTCTAATAATCGAATTTCTACTACTTTCTAATCTTTCTTCTTATAACAGTGGCGTGTCGTGAGTTTTATAGACGGGGAAGCAGTGGATGTCAAAAGCGTATCTTGTTTAAATTTAAGAGGAATTCGCCTATTACGTATGAAAATACTATGACCTATATTGCCCGTAAGGCAGGTTAACTGCTAATTTGATAAATTGAATGATAATTGGATATAATATTAATAAATAATAATTCATTTAAAAAATATATGTAGTTTCCGAGGTGTGGCTATTTAATAACCGAACTGATGCTGCTACCAGCGCGCTGCAAGCGTGTCGCGACAAGTATGAATAGAAATATGTCTGGTGATACTTTCCCCACCCTGAGCTCGCTGGACAAGCCAGTGGATCGCTCAGTTTGACTGTAGTAGTTGTTTGAATTAATCTACGCACCAGTGATATGTCCAAAAAATGTTAAGTGTTCAGCTGGAGCAACAGGATATTCCCAAGTTTCTTGTTAAACTGGGAAAAACTTTTACAGAAGGTTATGCAATGTTAAGAGAAGTGTATGGTAATGCATATTTATCCCGCACATATGTTTTTGAATGATTTAAACGGTTTAAAGAGGGACGTGATACAACCGAAGACGATCCGCGCCCTGGACGGCTACCAACATCAAAAACGGACAAAAACGCTGAAAAAATTGGTAAATTAATCCGCGAAGGTCGTCGTCTAAGCATCCGAGGGCTTGCTGAAATAACAGGAATCGACAAAGAATGTGTTCGCCAGATTTTGCATGAATCGTTCAACAAGCGCAAAGTTTGCCCAAAAATGGTGCCAAAACTCCTCATTCCCGAGCAAAAGGAATCAAGAATGAACATTTGCGCTGACATTCTAAACAACATTGACACTAATCCAGGCTTAAAACACAGTATTTACTTGTGATGAATCGTGTTTTTTACTTACGACCCCGAAGCAAAGCTCCATGCAAAGATCCATGCATTGGAAGAGCCCGAACGCGCCCAAGCAAAAAAAAAAAACAGGATCAGTAAATCCAAATTCAAAGCGATGATGATCGTCCTTTTTGACATTCGAGGCATTGTTTACGTGCATTGGTTCCCTGAGGGTCAGACAGTCAATCAAGATTCTTACATAAAGGTTCTTACAGCTCTTCGTGAGCGTGTGAGACGAAGGAAGACCGATTTGTGGAAGATCAAATCATGGAAGATTCACCAAGACAATGCACTGGCCCATTCTGCTTCGTCTATGAAGGCTTTTTTTGCAAAATACGGCTTTACCGTGTTGGAACATCCACCATACTCACACGAACTTGCCCCCTGTGACTTTTTTTATTTCCCAAGGTCAAATCGGCGCCGAAGGAGACAAGATTCGAAAGTGTGGAAACGGATAAAGTAAAACGACGGAGGTTCTGAATCAGCTGACAGAAGCGGACTTCCATCACTGCTTTCAACAATAGATGTTGAACGAGCGGTGTAAATATCGCCAAGGGGAGTACATTATTTAATAGCCACACTTCGTATATTATAAAGATATTTTTTTCTGTGTTTAGAGGCAATGGAAGCTATGCTCACTACCTTCCATGGACAACACGCCCCTGATAACGTTTTTTTAAAGACTGTTACAGGGATATTAAGTGAAAGAGTGAGCAACCAATTATTCAAATTAAATCTTGTATTACAAGATGCCTACATCTAGGCGTGGTGATTTTATTAATGATAAGAATTTCTTAAGTGCCAAAAATCAAGAGCACACTTTTTAATTATGCTCTTTAATTCAGCATTCAAATAGGTGCGTACTTGGAGCCGTCATATGGCAAAGGCTGTGTGCTGCTGCCTGACACAGAGAGGGCATACCGAGTGTCCTCGTAATTACACTTAATGAAGTCGGGGCTAAATTATTCATTGTATTGTAATTAAGTTCGTAAAGTTCGGCGACAGAGAATGCTAACTGGCTGCGGCGCGTCCTGCCTTCCGGTCTGGCGATATTAAGATGTATCGGCCCTGTAGGGCATAAATCCCCGGTAAATGTGCCCTTCAGGGAGGTTAGGCGAGAGAGTCGGCCGTTTCTTTTATTAAAAAATATTGGACGGCAGATAGAAGAACGATTGGGATCGACGAGTGGAATTAGTTGGGTTCAGCCTCTGCGATTTTTTGTGTGTGGTTAAGGGAAAAATAACTCTTAAATACAGTACAGTGTCTTGAAAAAGTAAATAAAACATAGGAACATTATTTTCACCGATAGGAACATTATTATCAATGTCCATAAGAAACAAATTAAGCAAGTATCACTGTGGCTCCTTATACTGACTAAGAGAATAACACAGGTCTACAGAACCATACATATACATATATTACATCCTATGCAGACAGATAGTGCAGAAATTATATTCCTATATATGTGATGTGACAAACCCGTAATTTCATAATAAACACGTGTTTTTTACATAATAAACAATAGTTTTTGACGTGTATTTTTTCTTCTCCACAACCCCCTTTTGAGGGGTTTGAGGTCACTGATCGCGAATCTGATATTAAAATTTGATATAATGACAGAAGTCAACAAACTGTGCAAATCCTGAAAAAGTGCAAGTTAAATCCAATTTTGGGCGACCCCAAAATTTAGCAATATGAACAAAGTATCGGCAAAGGCGTTTCCTTTTAAAATTGAGTAAAATCATATTTTATGTTCACAGACCATCAACTTTGCTTTTGATACCTTTCTGTAGACAAAACCTGATGGAACCACGTTTTTGAGGTCGTAGAATTCGAAAATGGCCATGAAAAAATTGATAATCTACTTCCAGTATTTTTGGTCGGAGTGTAAAAAAGTGTAAAAAAAAAAACATCTTAATATAATCTAATCCATCTATTTTTTTTTTACCGTTTATATGTCGTTAAAAAAATTTTGTCCGGTGTTATTTTGGGCCTATAATGCAAATTTGAATCAATCTGGAACCACATGTTTTAGTTTAACTAGCAGCAAAATTAGCATCAATGACCATTAACTTTCCTTTTTGTCCTTTTTCTGTTGACAAAACCTGATTTAACACATTTTTTTGAGGTCATAGAATCCTAAAACCACCTCAACTTATATTTTTTTGACGAACTGTAAGAAAAAAAGTGTCAAATTTCAAGAAACATTTTTTTAATTCGTATAAACGCTTTTGTCCGCTTTTTACGTCGACCAGAACTTCTTTTGAGAGGATTTTGGGCCATGGAATGGAAATTTGAAGTCAGTTTAGATCCACAAGTCCTAGTTTGACCAGCAGCAATAACGTTAGTAGAAAAATTCGCATACCAGCACGCAGTGGCGGTGCGTGATATTTCAGTTAGCCATATCTTGAAAACGACGCATGGGACCCACTTCACTTTTTAGGTGATGACTATACACCTCTTACAGAAAGGATTTATAGTGAAAAAACCGTCAGCAAAGTTTGCGAAAAATTTTTCAAAAACACTGGAGCACTCCCTGTGTTCTCAGTAACGCTCTGTGGAATATTTGCAGTATATTTTTTTTAATAATCTAGAAACAAATATAAGGAGACGTTTTTCGATTTGTTACAAAATATTTTTGTTTCAAAAAGTTATGGCCATTTTAATTTTGGGAAACAAAATGTTCCTATAAAATTAAAATTAAAATGGCCATAACTTTTTGAAAAAAAAAATATATTGCAACAAATCGAAAAACGTCTCCTTATACTTGTTTCTAGATTACGAAAAAATATATACTGCAAATATCCCACAGAGCGTTACTGAGAACCCAGGGAGTGCTCCAGTGTTTTTGAAAAATTTTTCGCACTTTGCTGACGATTTTTTCACTATAAATCCTTTCTGTAAGCGGAGTATAGTCATCACCTAAAAAGTAAAGTGGGTCCCATGCGTCGTTTTCAAGATATGGCTAACTGAAATATCACGCACCGCCACTGCCAGCACGACCGAAAGAGATATAACAAAATATGTACTTACCAGAGAGGTGTCTATCGACATATCTCTTCCTTTTGAGTATGCCTTAAACCACCGAAAAACCTGGGCTGTTGAAAAAACACTATCTCCGTAGGCGTGTTGAAGTTTTGCAAAAGTATCAGTTGTTCTGTGTCCGAGTCTGAAGCAAAACCTAATAACACACCGTTGCTCAAAATTAATGTCACTCATTTTTAAAACCCACTAGAAAAAAAACGGTTTATAAAAACAGTCACAAAGAACAAACAAATGACTTTAACAAGTTCAAATTTGTACTGAAGGTGCATTACATGTTAATCTACCGCCCAACAGTCTCATTCCTCATCACTCATTTACACACCTCTTATTTTAGACAACAGTAGCTAATATTTTTCTCTGTGCACTTAGACTGAGTTCGAACCTGTAAAAAACCGCTATGTGAAGTCTCAAATTATTGCTACGTTGTAATCAACAGGCGACTATCAAATCTAGGTACCTTTTGAATTCACTATATACTGTATTTTCGGCAATACTGTATATTCGCTTGAAAAATTCGAGCAAAATAATTTTTAATGTTCAAAGACCCATCACCTTTTCTTTTGATATTTACCTGCTGACGAAACCTTATAAACCCACGTTTCTGAGGTCGTAGAATCCACCTCGAGTATTTTTTGGACGATTGTATGAAAAAGAAAAAATTTTAAATTATTAAAAATTCGTAAACTTTTTTCCTTGGATAATTTTCACAGCTTGTTGACAGTTGTCATTAGGTTAAATTTCAAATTTGATATCAGATTCGCGATCAACGACCCCAAAAATCCCAAAAAAATTAATTACAATATTTTGTTGAAAAACGCCTCAGAGGGTTATGTGAGAAATGTGGTTGTGGAGAAAAATTGATACGTCAAAAATGTTGTTATTTTTGGTTTTAGCACATCAAAATAGACAGGAATAGTGGGGTCTCCATGTGAGGACAGAGTATTTATTTATTTATTTATTTGTGTACTTGTAGACTTTTGTAATTAATGAAAAATATTTATTTCCTGTCACAAATTAAAGAATAGTTTGCCTCCTTCTGTTCTTTTGGGAATCAGCATTGTTGTCACTCTTTTCTGTAGATGAAGAACGTGTTCTAATGAAATGATATTTTTTTGTAAGAAGAATGGAAAAAAATTCACATAGGGGCGCCACTGTGCGGATTATCTTCCTGAGCGAATCTGGAAACTTTCGGGTAGGATTTAATATGAATAATACAAGACAGACGCGAAACTGGTTTCAGTTCATGAAATATATAGTGAAACGCTAGTGCTGTAATAATATATTCTTATTTGAATATTATTCGGATGCTTCTGGTTATTATAACGACGCGGTTGAATACAAATGAGCGCACTGAAAACCGAGAAATACTGCTTGCAAGAAAAGTCTGAGAATTTGATACACAATGTAATTGAGGGAAATGATATAGCTCTAATGTATACAACGTAAAACACATGGTAAATTGAGACATTACACATTATCATATTATTACAATGTTTAAAAAAAATACAAAAACTATATAATAGAAGTAATAAGAAAACACGGTATATAGAATTTTATTGTGATTACTCGTTAAACAATACTCGCCATTCTTAGCTCATCGAATGTAAGGATAAATCCATTTGGCTCAGGTGGTTAATTGCTATGGAAAATAATGTGGAATTTTGGATTGTTTGAGTCACCATTTTCAAGGTTTCCTTTTGTCTTTGCTCTGTTTGTGATTTACGCTTCCAGTTTGCCCGTAAATCAAGGAATCGAGGTATTGGCCCGTTAAATAGTCAAAGTGAACAACTGCATCTGGAAAAACTTCCCTAAAGTTTTAAAGTACAGATCCTTCATTGAATGTACCAAGTTTCCACCATCGTTTCTGAAATAAATTTCTATGGAAAGACGCTTCTACTGTTGGGTAAAATTAAATATCATATTTTCATAAAACTTTTCCAGAAATCGTGAGACCTCTCTCTTTGAAAACTTTAAAATTATGACAGTTAGATGTCTTGCCCAAAATTGTTCCCAAAACAATATTTCTCAACAAATGCACCCCACATGGGACAAGTTAGAGTTGTTTCAAAACAAAAAAAAAAAATATCTGAAATAGATAATCATCTCGGTACCACAAATTTCGAAAAATGTTGTTAACAATAATTGAGTTTACTTTGAACTTATGCATTAAGTTTGAACTCAATATTTCACAACTGAGTGTTTTCCATTTAATTCTAAAGTATACAAGTATATTTTATTTTACTTTGAAAGTAGTCAAAATGTGCTTTATTGTTGTTAATATATCCTTGTGGAATAAGCCTTAATTATTAATAGCAATCTTAATTTTCGAAAATATGTACGTACATAAAAAAATTTGTGTAATTTACAGCAGACCACACTGTGTGTTACACATACACACTTACTGTTCTTTGGATCACTGAAACTGAATTTGCTGTCGGAATAACCGCATTACATAATAGTGTGATGCTCAAAAAATGGTCTAAAATAACCAATTTTGCAGTTTATAAGGTTGGAAGGAGAATTATCGTTTAGAATAAAGAGGGATGACCTTTTGTCATCAGACGCCATTTAGAGGTGGACAAAACCCCAGTGTGAACCCAGCAACTCTTAAACTCCATACCCAGTATCCTAGAGATCCCAGACCTATAAAGTTAAGGAGTTATTGAATGTGGAAAGTGTTTCATATATACAGATATATAACACTCAGACAAACAGAGCCAGCTTCAAACCCAGTAACTGCTTAACCCTAAAGGTCTGAGACTCCGAAGCCTCAGACTCAGCAGTTGGTCTAAATATTATGTAATTTGTTTCATTCCAAGGCATTATTTTGATATAAGAATAACTTCTTATATCTACATATTTAACTCTTCCTCGCTGACGGTAAACATACACTTTTGGAGCTACAGATCAAGCAATCCCAATAAAAACTACACCCATTACAGTGACCCAAGCCACCACAATTTTTATTTGGCTGTGGGTTATGTGCTGTGTCCTCTCTCTCTCCATTAAATGAGGTTTGGACCAGCATTGAACATGTGTCTTTGCATGATAAATGCCCCATGACAACGTTTGATTCTCCGAGATTTCCAACCCAAACCCGTATGTGAACCCAGCAACCCTTAAACTCCATACCCTTAAACCAATAACCGAATTAAACCAATAATCCCAGAGGTCTCAGACCAATAGAGTTTAGGAATTATTGGATGTGGAAAGTCAGACAAACACAGACAAACACCCAGCTTTAAACCCAGTAACGGAATCTCAGACCTTTAGGGTTAAAAAACCCTAAAGGTAAGAGACTCCGTAGGGTTAAGGAACCCTAAAGGTCTGAGTCTCCGAAGCCTCAGACTCAGCAGTTGGCCCAAATATTTCCTTTACAATGGCCAAATCTACCACAATTTTTATGTGGCAGTGGGATGTTCTTTGCCCTCTCTCTCTCCAATAAATGAGAAAGGTTTGGCCAGCATCGAAGATGTGTCTTTGCATGAGAAATGCCCCATGACAACGTTTGCTTCTCCGAGATTTCCAACCCAAACTCGTATTATCTCCGCTGCCGATACCGAAATTCAATTAACTGATCGAAATCGAGACCATTTCGATGCGGTGCATTCCCATTCGCATGGAGAAAATGCATATCACGCTGCTAGCAGACAATGCACGACATTGAATATTCACAGATTTCCCAACGCGCCGTCGAATACCTAGCGCGTAGTTCTGCGATTTCGCCCCGACAGCCCATCAAAACAAGGACTTTACGATCGTCGGCGGCTAAACAGACAGCAGGGTGGGGGGGCAGCGCCCATTTGCAGTTTCCTGTTTTCCGATGAAGGAACATGAAAATAAAATACGGCTTGCCACGATACCACCGAGGTTTGTGTCGTACCGGCAGTGGTTTTATTGAAAATTTTGTATCTATATTTTTAAACCAATCGGGTGCTTTCATACTACTAGGATGAAGCTGGCTTTGCAAAAGCTGCTTTGCACTTACGTCCTGTAGCTGTGCATTGTGTTTTATATGCAATAGTATGAGTATAAAATCATTTCAGCATTTTGGTTACTTATATATGGAGCATCTTTGAAGGTACTTCTAAAATTTCATCTCTGAAGGTACTTCTTAAATTTGATACTATTGAGTTTCCTCGAATGCTATAAAAAAATATACTATACATTTTTGCATAAGAAAATCGCTAATACAGACACGGTGTTTCTAAATGAAGTAGCATAAATGATACCAGCAAATATGAAGATCAAGATAAGTTGATATCCTTCTCAAAATCGAACGCATATGACTAATAAAATATCTATTTTGAGATAAAAAAAAAAACATTGTCTTGTAGGTATATATTTATTACCCAAATTTCAAGACATTGGTTTTCAGATAAGCGAGATATTGACAAAAACGCATTGTATATAGGGGCAAATGATTTCACGCGTGATTATTTCTTGTATTTTCTAAAGAGGCATAGGACCCTCAACATATTTTAGGGGGTGATGAGTAATCCTAAATAGAAGGCTATACTAGTAAAAAATCTTCAGATATTTGTGAAAAAAATGTAACATTTTGCTTTTTTTTTTTTTTTTTTATTCAAAGTATCATTTGCAGTTTTTGTAGGTCTAGTAATAAATGTGATGTGGATCCCATCCCTTCTTACGAATATACACTGCTGATTACATTAATTTACTTTCATGTTTTTATTCTATCATTTTTTTTATTTAATAGATACTTTCTTCTCTTTATCCTCTACATTGAGAAGTCAAATAAATTATAGAAAATATCCTAAAATACATATTATAAATAATAAATTATCCTCTCTAGATCTTCCTGTTGTCCTTATTATTATTTAATATTATGTAATCATAAATTAATTATAATTTTCAGTTCGTGATGACGTGACGTTACTCTCATGTTTCTATTCTAAATATTGTTAATTTTATTTTTATAGAATTGAGAGAAGTTACAGAAAATATCCTAAAATATGGCAACGCCAACAATGCATTCATTATTCTTACTAAGTATTCCTGTGTTTCTCATCATTACTTAATAAAGTATGTAATCATAAATTACTTAACTAATGTCCGGTTTTGTTCGTTCTAACAAATGGTTATATTATTCTCATGTTTCTATTCTATTAGTATATCGATTATATCATACAATGAAAGAAATTATAGAAAATAACCTAAAATATGACAATAATGCAATATTCTCTAGCCCCCCCCCCTGTGTTTCTCATTATTTTTTAATATTATCTAGTCATGAATTAATGTACCCTAATATCCGGTAAGTATCACGAATGATATACTGGGTGTCTCACAGAATTCTCACCCATTTTGATGGTAAATATCTTTTGACAGAGCGAATTTAGAAGGATGTGGTTTTTGCCAGTCGATTTAGTATTTCAGAAAGTTTTTTCGTACTATATTAAATACGTGTTACTTGTCCTACAGGGTGTTTTTAAAATATTATCAATTTCAAAGTTAATATTCGCCACTATTTGAATGCAATACCTTGTATATTTACACTACATAAAAAGCTGAATTCTTCCGCTTTTCAAAAATGTACGGTTTGTTACACTTTACTTTCAAAATGAGCTAGTAATCGAAATCAATAGAACAAAATTAAAGAAATAGTTACTTCATTAATTTAAATTAAGAAGTATCTGGAATTGTCATTTTATTATTGATAAGAGACTTTCCAAAACTAGAGATTTTCCAACGTGTAGAGTGCGATATCTAAACAAAAAAAGTATGGTTGTTTTGTTTTTAAAGGGGGAAAAATTACTAGCAAAGTTTATATGAATATGTTGCAGATTTATTTCTACCTTCAGTTGGAGTAAAATCAAAACAGATATACGGTATTTTTTCGGTAACATAGTGCTCCATCTCATTATTCGTTTCTTGTAAGGAATTTTTTAACATAAAGCTTTGGGAATGGGCTTGGGAAGAGGTGGATAGAAAGTGCTGGCCAATTGAGCGGCAATCGCACACTCATCGGAATGAACAGTGCCAGATTTTCTTGTATGAGATATATTAAGGATATATGCTACAATCTCACTCTGCAAACTCCTGAAAAGTTGTGTCATTGTCAGCAATTTTCAAGGGATTACCCTGTTAATGCGGAATAACAAGAGAAAGCTGTTTTATTTTGGTTCTTTCATAAATTTTTACTTTCTGATTTAACGAAATAAATATAATTTTTTTTAATTTCACCTTGTTAGTTTAAAAATTTCAATTGTTGTTCCTAACATACATAACATGTACAAAAAATTTTTGAAAAAGTAAATAAATTGGAGAGAACCATATCTTTGCAAGTTCACTCTGTAAGAGGTTTTCTGGGACGTCCAAACACAATGTTTTTAAAAATTAAATTACTACCCATTTTGAAAAGAGGAAGAATGCAGCTTTCGTTTAGCGAAACATATACTGGGTGTTGTATTCAAAATAATGACGAATTCCAACGTTGAAATTGACCATATTTTAAAAAAACCCTGTAGAACAAGTAACAAAAGTTTTAACATATCGTGAAAAAAACTTTTTGAAAAGTAAATCGACTGGCGAAAACGTCATCCTTCTAAGTTAGTTCTGTCAAAAGATATTTACGACAAAATTGGGTCCGAAATCTCTGGGACACCCGGTACTTACCGGTTCTCACTCCCACACAGGCACGTAACGCCCTTTTTGTCTCGCCTCCCCAAAGTACGGGTAAATAATGTTCACGTTTGGTATGGAAGGAGGAACGCCAATGTTCGATAACACTGATGTGCGTGCACTAACATTATGTAGACTACTATTACATTTACTCCGGCATAAAGGCGGAGGAAACTGGCTGACTTCGGTATGGCCATCACGCACGCTAGATGGCGTTCTCAGATGCAATTCACTGCGTGAACTTTTATACCGATCCGCGAAGTGCCTGTGAGATGCTTGGTTCCTAGACTTATGTACGGCGAATTATATAGTGTCCTTCATCTGCCTTCATCAGCGCATCATATTTGAAAAAATTATATCAAACTTTAAATTAAATACACTGTACTTCGCATTGGAAAAACTTTTGTGGTCCTCTGTTATTATTAAAATACACCTTTTTTTTAAGTCTAACTTTTAGGTGGTGTGCTTTAAAAATAATGAAAAATGCTCTACTCCAATGGGTTCGTGTGACTTCGGTACCTGTCAAATTTGATATTTTTCTAAAAAATCGCTCACAATGGGCCAATTTGTGCAATTTCAAAAAAGATTTACTAATAATTTAATAATAATAAAAAAATTAAAACAAGCTTTTATTTAAACGCTCTAAAAAAGAAGAAAATAAACTATAAATTGAATCAAACCCATCAATAATAAATTAATGGGTTTGATTACATTATACAATTTATATGATATAAAAGCTTGTCACGATATTTTGTGTAGATGTATTTACCTATTTTATAAAATACGTACTTTTTTTCTTAGATTATCTTATGTCAAGATCAAGTTACATAATTATTACATTCTTGTTTATCTACACAAGTAAATCTCGTGACAAGCTTTTATATCATATAAATTGTGTCAGACACTCAGCAAAATCTTGTTCATTATTTATTTGCAAATATTATGAATCGACGTTTCGAAATTACCCGTTTTAGTGTGAATCCGTTTTTCTGAAGTTTAAACTTCTAATCACTAGCGCATTCGCCATATTTTAGATTGTCGAAAGTTTTGTTAATTTTAATTGACAATGCAATTAGATTTTCTTGAGCGTCTTGCACGCAGTCAGGATGTCGACAATATGTAGTTTGAGGATTTAAATGTGTTATTTCTCTTAGTTTTCTTTCGTTTGTAGTAAATTTAGTTCTCAACCTTTAGTCAATTTAATTAATAACCTACTTCGATATTTCCGTTACTCTTAAAAATTAGAGTTCTTATTAAAAAATATATCGATGACGTGATAGTCTTTTAAAAAGTGTCCAATAAATTTCAAGACCCGATCAAAGAGCAACAATTGCTGTAAATTTAAGGAAAAGGCTGTAAGGGGAAATTCTAAACGGAAAAAAATGTTTATTTTTAATAGTTCTACACGTTATAAAAGATATGACACAACTTAGGAATCACCCTGTACTTACTCCACTTACCTGCATGTTTAGCACGGGACTTAATTTCCACATTTGATTGGTTTGTGTTAGACATTGTTTAGTAAATTTTTAATTCTATCTCTGATTACAAACATTATTGCATATGGTCAACTAATTGCATTTAGGGGGGGGGGAGTAGGGTTTTTAAACTTTTGTTTTTGCATTTTTTTTATTTGATTTTCTGTATGGAGAACCTTTCAAGAATATTGTGTGAAAATTTGAGATGAATCGGAGCAAAATAACGAGGATACATTTAAGCCCCTCTACATACTCAGCAGCACCCGAGCGCGCAATTGTTACCTGACAGTGCCTCGCAAGGCAGGATTGTCTAGACAGGAGCAATATAAAATATAACTTTCATATTTGGTCCGATATCTTTTTATCTTTACACCATTTATTTTTACATAATTTACGAGGTAACGCTGGTCAATTTTTTTTTCAAATTTGTTAATATTTTTTATTTTACAGTAACAAATTAGCCGTTTTTTTTCGCAAAAATCGCGTTTTTCACTTCAGTGTTCCCAAAAAGTGAAAAATAGAAATTTCGAAAAACCCTCCCAGCGTTACCCAGGGAAAACGATTATCTAACGAATGAACTTTGATTTTTAATTTCAGATGATCCAGCACCGAGTTATGATGAACACCGCAATTGTACTTTTTTCCGAGACGCTTCCGAGTAATTACTGTCATTGCCGTATTTTTTTATATTTTTTTTATGAAAATTTTACACGATATCTTTCGAATGTTGTTATACTTTAATGTGCCATTGATTTTAATAAATAGATTTTTACTGTGTCGTCAAAAAAAAATCACAAAAATATGCCTTTTTTGCCAGAATTAACGCTACCCTACCCCCCCCCCCTTTAGCAGTCTCGTTTGTCATTCTTTTTTATTCATATTTACATATATGAACTACAACTTGAAATTCTGTCCATGATGCCAGATAAAAAAAATCGTCTAATAAAACGTCCTCAAACATAGCCGAGTCCAGACGATGCATAATATCAGACATAATATCCACTTTACATCGCGCAGCGTGCATGCAAATGCACCCATTATTAAATAATATAAATAGTTTACCCCGACGAGACGCAAGCATCTCACATGTACAGACATTGAAATTGCAAATAATCCGGATATCATGAACTGAAACTCTCAACCCAGCGTAATTTATAAAATGCCGATAAAGTTTACTGCAAAAAAAATAACATAATTCAATAATAATAATAATAATAATAAACTGCTCGTCAAAATCAGCGTAACACTTTTTTAGATTAGCGCCATTTTCGTTCTATTCGAGTTCTGAGATTTTAAATTTCGTATACATACCTTTATAACGTAAGCTCTGAAATTGATTTCCTTTTGATCAACGCCAAAGACAAAATCGAAAATAACAAAAAGTCAGGAATATACGAAATAAGTTTTAAAAATTGTGATCGAAAGTATATTTATATGGATTTAAAGAAGACTAGATACATTTGTAAATATTAGCACACGTTATTGAAGTAATGGCATGATTCATCACAGGCATTCCGAATGAATAAGCTAATGACTAGTGCCATTACTAATATGAAATAATTTATTTTAACTGTTAATTGTTGTCAATACTTGTACTTGTGTTAAGATATGCTAATTTATGTGGATGTATAATTAGTGGTATGTAGGTGGTCATATATTATATATGACAGAACTACCATATATACCCTACTTAACACTGTTGTCATGGAACTGTCATTTATAGCCTATTGTGCTTTTAAATCTCCCATTACTATAGCTACATTGGAACAACTAGTTTTGGACATGATTAATATATGTAATGTAATGTAATGTAATTTTGAGTTTAGATCTTCGCTGCATAAGTAAGGCTAAAACCAGCCCACATGGGACATCTTTGGATATTTATGTTACTTTTTTATGTCAAATTTCGCTGAGTTTACCTACGTGTTTATAGTGGATTTACCTACGTATTGAATGTTGGATGCTAACCAGAAACATTATTTCGTATTTATAGACATAAATTCAGTCAGTCACAACTTAGACTTTAGTATGTTATTTAGTCATTTACCTCCTCTGTCTGCAAAATAATAGATAAGTTACAAGGTATCATTTTTCTTTATGAATCAGTTTAAGGGATATTTAAAGATTTCCTTAAATATTACTTCTAGTAGGCTAGACGACCGCTGAAGAGCGCTCTGAACAAGTTCTCACCACAAATATCACGACTGGTTCACAGAAAATTTTATTTGTAAATTCCGCTGGATTCTGTATGTCTCTAGTGCCGTCGCATTGTATTCAAACAAACACTATTAGACACTAGGAATTTCATATAAAGCTGTATAAAGCGGTGACATTGAGTTATTGTCTTTGGTGCGTCAAATGGGACTCGACGTGTACGGGTAGGTCTGACAAGGTCTGACAGATATTTCACAACGATGAACGACATCTAATGGTTGCTAACCCTGTCAGACCCACCGTGAACAGAACATGTTCAATTTAGGCGTACTAGAGGAGAGTCCTTATGTGAGGTGTGTAAATTAAGTAATGAGACTGGCAACACTAGCAACACTGCGGAGACGGGACTTGGAAGGGCGGTAGGTTAACATGTAATGCACCTTCAATACAAGTTTCAACTTGTTAGGTCATTTGTTTGTTCTTTGTGACTGTTTTCGTAAACTCGTTTTTTTAGTGCGTTTTAAAAATAGATTGATATAATTTTGAACAACGTACTATTAGGTTTTGCTTCAGTATTGGATACAATGCATACATGCCTACGAAGGCAGTGTCTTTTCGATGACTACAAGAGCCCAGGTTTTTCGGTGGTTTAAGGCGTTTTCGGAAGGAGTCGATTGAAGATGAACCACGCAACGGAAGGCCTTCATTTTCAAGAATCGATGAAAATATCGATAGAATAAATTTCACTTCTTGTGCGTTCAGATTGTCGGTTGACGACAAGAATGATCGGGGAAGAGTTAAATTTGATTCACACCACTGTTCATCAGATTTTGACTAACGAATTGGGGAGGAGAAAATCTGCGCAAAAATGGTTCCAAGAAAACTTTCGTAGGAACAACAGGACATCAGGAGAAAAAGGTATACTTTTTAGAATAGACTAAAAATTATCCCTTTTATGAACGTGTCATTACTGATGATGAGACTTGGGTGTTTGAGTACGACTCGGTGCGCCAAAGCACACTTCAAGCTCTCCAGGACACAAAAAAGCAAGCAAGAATGAGCAAGTCGAAGATCGAATGCATGCTGATTTGTTTTTGATATCCAGGGAATTGTCCACAAAGAGTTTGTGTCTCCGGACCAAACAGTATATCAACACTTTCACAGAGAGGTTCTTGAAGAACTTCAAAAAGGGCAATGAGTGTGAGACCTAACATCAAGGACAACTGGATGTTGCATTACGACAATGCGCCTTGTCACACAGCCAATTCCGTAAACGAATTTTTAGCCAGTAAAGCATTCCTATGGGTCCTCAGTCTCCTTATTCGCCTGACTTGAGTCCTTGTGACTTTTTTCTCTTCCCGAGATTGAAAAATCAAGTCAATTCAGTCAAGTCATTTTGGGACCATAGCAAACATTCAAATTGCTTAACCAACCAGCTGAAGGCTACTAACTACTAATTATGTTGCTACATAATTTATGTAAACATACTAATATTTTCATTCGTTAACTAACTACGGTCCTGTTACACTCCGCGCTCGCACGAACTCTACTCATTACTTAATTTACCCACCTCGTATGTCACACTGATGAGACCTAATAAGGTCGAAATCCAGATCTGGGATATCTGATGACAAATAACAGTGAACTCGAATTATTCCCATTATAATTCCAACTGCCGTATAGAGGTTGCTAGTTAACGCTAACGACGTTACGACACGACGGCGTTTCACAAAAACCTCACGGAATGCGCCGTATACGGAGCGTTGCGCTTAACCGATACAGAGTTGGGAAATTAGTTTACTCGTCGCGAAATTGAATTTATCATGACGCCGTCGTGAGGGCGGGAACTTTCTGGGACGCGATGCATTCGAAATTAATTTAGTTTTGGCGCCGCCACATACGCCCTACACAGATACACATACACATGCGGAGGTCGCCGCCTCCTTGATTTTGCTTCGCGTTTCGGGAAACGAGGGCGGCTCGGGACGCTTTTAAAACAAAAGTTAACAATCGCATTACTGGAAACAAAAGAACGAGGGAAGAGTCGTAATTTAATAGAACGATAGTGCGCTAATACGCCGGACACAGAGACGGCTCGAGGATGGCCGAATTTATACTGCCCAGTCGCCAATTTAAAGTAAATTTAATATAAAAGTTAACTTACTTTTTTTACTGTTACTGTTTTCGTGTTAATCCAGCGTCTAAAATGTCATGGCACTTTTAAATTATACAGACAATTAGATGTGTTACAAATGTAAAATAAATCCATCACTGTTTATGTATACCGGGTGATTCTCATACTCATCCCCTAAATCTCTCTTTTTGTCACAGATAAAATAATGGAATTTTGGAAATCAGCATTTATAACAAAGTCGTCATTTTTATTCAATTCCGGAATGACCAACTTTTTGGAAATGACCCGATTTTTTTCAGGTTTTTATTTAAAACGCCATTCTGAGTACAATACACGTTTGTCACTTTTTATACATAATGTCATTTATTTTTGGTTTATCTTTTGATCTAGACAAGAGTGTTTAGAGTTTGGGTTGACAGAAAAAGTTAACGTAGACAACTATGACTGTATGTCTTCGAAACAACATAAAAAAAAACATTCAAAACAACAAACTTCGAAACAACATTCAACAGAAACAAGATAAACTGATTGTTGTGCGTCTGCTTTATTCAAACTAAAATGTTTTATTAAATTCTAAGCACTCTAGATCAAAAGATGTAAATACGGAAATAAATGACAGCAGTCAAAAAAGCGATAAATGGATTCTTTAAACAAGTGAAAACTAGTAAATAGTAAACATGACGTGTCCTTGAAATTAAATTTAGAACAATTTCCGGTAAAACCTAAAGTTGATAAGAAAATTACGACTATGCTAATAAATGTAAATTTATGTCTTAGGTATATTAATTTATATAATGTTATTATGTTATTTATGAAAACAAAAAAGTTATGGGTGTGAGTCATTTTCTAGACTAGCCCGATATACATATATTTTTGCCTTCAGTGGGAGGCAAAAGTCTGGAATAAAATTCGTAATACCATTGTTTTTTTTGTAAATTTTGTTATTATATTCGATTAACGATAACGATTCGAGTAACGATTTATTTCACACACAACAAATATTATATGACCATACCCAAAGAAAAATGTCCTACTGGAAAAGTAGGGGTTGAAATTAAAAAAAAATGTATTTATCAATGACGTCATAATTCGAAAAGTGGTGCAGAAAAAAATAAATAAATTTGAAGTGTCACGTACACCTGTCCTTTTTTTTAAATATTTAAGTCCTTCTAATAAAACGATTTTGTTACACAGACTTTAGCCTCTAATTATATTTTATCACTGGCACCTTCACCATATTTCGAAACTGCCGATTCTAAAAATAAAATTCCTCTTGCGAGCATCTGTTTACATCTGTATTTCATTGGTGCAACGTAGAACAAGTCTACTACAAAGCACACAAGAACATGTATATTTACATATTTGCTGTAAATACAAGTACATGAAAAAAATCATTAAACTTTAAAAAGGAGAGTATTTTAGTCGCCTCTAAATTTCTTCTAAAATTTGACGGGAAGTAAACGGAGAAACTAAATAAGCAAGAATAAAATATGAGTTTTAGGAAGTAGATACGTAACTTCAAACATCCAGTGCCACTAACAAAATTCTGTAAAACTGGCGCATTCGCCAAATAATAGAAAATTGTTACGAAATCAATCGTTATGTGAAGTGGAGTGGAAACCGTTTTGAATTATACAAATATTACATAATTAATAGTGCTAAAAATTGCTGTGTGAACCATGATCAAAATGTTACCATAGATGAAGAGGACGAAGAAACTAACTCTTAACCTTTTGATACAATCGAATTCTTATTGTTTTGCAATTTGTGTAAGATTGTCAACGACGCAGTATACCGGGTGATTCAGTTTGGTATACATATTTGAAAACTGTTTGAAAATATTTTCAAACTATTCAATCTAAAAATATATAAAACTTTAATTTCAAATGAGCTGGTACTCTGTTTCTATAGACTCTTGTAGAGAATATATTTCTACATTTAACAATGTAAATTAACTTTCGAACTAAAAAAACTATGAAAAGAACTATATAAAATCAAATTAATAATTTATTCTATGCAGGATGCACAATTTGTCATGAACAAAATGTTGTTGTCGCTATGTCATCTACTTCAATTCAATTCTATGACAATTTTCATGGCAAACTATGCTCACTGCACAAAATAATTTCTAAATTTTATTTTATATAGTATTTTCTCAGTTTTTTCGGTTTAGAATCGAAGTTTCTTAACATTGTAAGTAGAAATAAATTTTCTACAAGATTCAACGAAAAAACGAAATTGAATATAATAAATTTTTGCTTTTCATTATAGAGGTTATTTAAAACTACCATTTGATTGATTCTCAAACAGTTTTCAAATATATGTATATGGTATGCTGCAGTTTTTCCTGCAAATAAAAAAATACAGGGCCTCGAATACCAAACTGAATTGCCAGGTATTACTCGCCATTACTCTTAAGCAAAAGAAGAAAGCCAAACAAATAGCAGATACCAAAATAAATAAGTGAATTATGACAAAAAGAAAATGTAAATAGAACGATGTAAAAACCGTTTAATTTATATGCTAGCCTTGTTAAGTCTTTTAACATAAGAATAACTAAATATTATGAATGAAATACACTAGAACACAAAAACGGCGTTATAAAATATCGCAGAACACTAAACTATATCGACTTTATCAACTAAGTCCGGTAGAAATATTGCTACATGCATCAGCTTAATTAAATCGACTTACACGTAGTACGTACGTAGTTTATCTCGCTACATAACGGCAATCTGCATTAATTCTGTCAGAAAAAACTACCCGCCTCCATAATTAAATGGATTTCACTTTGTATTATGAATTTAAATCAAGCAACAGCGACAAGCAATCGCGTGCTAGCACGTCAGCGACAAGGTTGGGGAGCTCCAGATAGGGTTATATAGAAACGCAACAGTAACATATCAGATATATGTATGCTTATTTTACTCAGTAACGTCCATATCACCGACTTTCTTTGCAATACATCCATGATTTATATGTACGTACAATGCCTCGTATAAATTGGTTTTTATCATATTTTGTCGTATTATATCCTCAACGAAAGAGTACAAAGTACACTGAATCTCATATGGGTTTTGAAATTATATGACGGAATTGATAAGGAATTTAATTACTTTATTTTTTTAGATTATGTTTCACAGAAAATGCTTCCAAGTTTTTGTTTTTAAAGGAACACAGTAGATTTTTGCATTTCCGGATCCAGAATAAAAATATCAACATGTTCATTACACAGCCACATAAAAAAATTTTTTTCGGATTCGGGGGTCAGACCATATGTTTTTTGGGCTAAGGGTTTCCCATAACCTCAAAAAAATTTTTTTTGACCTATATACCGATAAACCCTTCACATCAATCCCCTTAACCCCTTGAAACCATAACACAATAACCCCATGACACCTCGAAACCATAACTCCATAATCATATAACCCCATAACACCATAACCCCATAATTCAATTGCCCCCAAATCAAACGAAAACAGTTCATCTCAGGCAATTTGTATTAATGCAAATTTTCACGGACATTCAGGATAAGTTCGAACAGTGAAATGAAACGTAATAACCCCATAATCCAATAACTCCCTAACCCCGTAACACCATAACCCCATAACCCCATATCAAACGACACCTGTTCATTTCTGGCATTCTGTATTAATACATTTTGTCACAGATATTCAGAATAGTTTTGACCAGCGGAATCAAATGGTATAAATCCATAACACCATTAAACAATGATAGAACAGTCGGCATTAGCGCTACTCGATGTACACCGCGAGAAGGTTGCACGATCGGATTTTGTACATCATATAGCCCTATCTTATAAGACCTTGACGGCATCTAAGCCGCAATCCAGAGACTCAGCCGGATAACTCACTCCGTTGCCCGCCGTCACCGCGAGGAGATGTCCTGGATGCAAACGCACGCAATTTTGGGAATCCCCTTTGTAGTGGTGTTATGGGGTTATTACCTTTCATTTCACTGTTCGAACGTATCCTGAGTGTCCGTGACAATTTGCATTAATACAAATATCCTGAGATGAACTGTTTGAACTTGAATGTCGTTTGATTTGGGGACAATGGGGTTATGGGGTTATGGGGTTATGGGGTTATATAATTATGGAGTTATGGTTTCGAGGTATCATGGGGGTTATGATTTCAAGGAGTTAAGGGGTTTGTGTGAAGGGTTTACCGGTATATAGCTCAAAAATGGTTTTTTTTGAGGTTATGGGAAACCCTAGCCCGATGGGGTTATTCTGACACTAGATTCGGATTCAGCGACCCCAAAAACGTATGGTTAACATGGTCTGACCCCCGAACCCGAATTTTTTTCTTTTGTGTGGCTGTGTTATTATTGATAAGAATTTAGCTGAAAAAAAAAAATAGAAACCACCGCTAACGTAAAATGAAGATATCTTTGAAAACTTTCAAAGAAAAGATTTTTAGTAAGATTTTAAAAAGTCATTTATCAGGTTGACACAAACTATTGGTGTCACTATCTCTTTATGTCACTATCTCTTTATGAACAATGTTTAATGCAATTGTTTCCAGATTGCCAGATCAGTAAAAGTACGGCATATCGGACAATTCAGAAATACGAAGCGTTTCATCAAGTAAGAGATTTATCAGGAAGTGAATGTCCAAGAACAGCAACCGATGAAGACACCAGTCTGAATGATTTATTAACAGTTAATAACATGTGTCCACAATTGAACTAGGACAAATTCATGAGATCTCCCAAAAATTCGCCCACAACATTTTAATCTGCAAACCTGAAATCCTTTAAAATGCAGATTGGTCATGAGTTGAATGAAGATGATCTAGATTTCCGAGTAACAGATTAAGCAAGAGGAAATAAAAATTTTAATGGCTCTTTAAATTTATTAAGGAATGAGATTGGGTCAGCACTTGTAGCTTTCTTTGCAAATACAAACATACCTAATCATAAAAACAAGAATATTTGGTTCCAATAATGAGCTCCGCCACAATTTGCCCATAATGTCCGTGATTCTTTGAATGAAACATTTCCTGTACGCCTGATCGGACACAGAAAAGTAATATATTGGCCAGCCCGTTCTCCAGACTTATCGCCACTGCATTATTTCTTATGGGGTCACTTGAACTGTCAAGTGTATAAAATAAATACCTAACCTATTGCAGTAAGAAAGAGGAATACCTGAAGAAATTAACCGGATTACAACAGAATTCGTTGAGACATTTTGTTTATAGATTACACCACTGACAAGTTGAAAACGGAGCACATTTTGGACATTTATTTTAGTCTCAATCAAACAAAGAGTGGAACAAATACAAAGACTTTTTTTTTATTGCACTACACCATATATTACATTTTTTGGGTGCTTGTGTAATGAACATTTTTTTTTAATTACAGACATGGTAACAAATTAATCGTTAATTTGCTAAATTTTCACAGTGAGTACGAATAAACATTTGAAATTTGGTTGGCGATGTACCTTTAGACACGTTTCTAAAATTGCCTCGAAACAATTAGGATTTCCTATTTTTGTTTTTGTTTTTTTTTTTTTTTGTTTTTAACAACGTTAATTACATCATATGTTGGGGATATATTGTATGTTTGGAAACCCTGAGAAAATGAACTTTTGTGTTAAAGTAAGATTTTTTTAAACGATTTATTTTTGTGTCATGAATTTATTCCAAAAGGATTCGGACTCGGACAATAATTTTTAGTATCTAGCTATTATATTTTCAGTAGGTATTATTTTATTCATGTTTGTTTACTTAACTATAACACAACTATTTTAGTATTTTATGAAAAAAATCTACTGCAAATGCTTTACTACTCATACCTAGGTATGTTTTTTTTAAATATTATTACACATTTGCTGGGAAAAGTGAGCACGTTGTCGAGTAAATAAAAGTTCATTAGCACGAGCAAACAAACACACAACGTATTTCTTTATAACGAAGCATGGCATTGTTACATATCGCAATGAGACATCAGGAACACGTATAAGGCGCACATTTTCCGTTTCCTGCTATGCGACTGTGTGCTAACGATGACTGATGCGATTACCGCGTGTCCCAGATAAAGGATCTTTTTTAATTTGTGCCAAGTTTGATGGAGAAGTCGTAGAAAATACAATTAGTTTATTTTATCGTTGCCATTGCAACGTTTTTCACCTACAGATCGCATCGGTGATGAAAATATAAAAAAATGTCCTGTGAAATATTCTGCTGGAGTAAACCTGAAATATACTGAGGCTCTGAGGTTTTAAGTTTGAAGGAAAGCTAACCTATAGTTGCAAAAAAATATACATTCATACCGGTTCAATAAAAACCGATGCACGTCATCAAACGAGCGTTTAAGATTTAGAGCGCACTGATGCCAGATTGTTATAAAATAATTCACTATTCAGAAATAATTTTGACCAGCATATGGATGGATTCTTTGTGTTTGTTTATTATTAAATAACTTATTATTTCGACGTTAAAAAGAGAAACATTGGTTGGTACATAAATATGCATGAAGTACAAAAAAAGAGTTGGAAAATTGGTAGTAAAAGTTAGTATTTTTTTTTTTGGGAGGAAAAATTTGTAAAAAAAGGCACACGTTTTGATATTAAAAAAAATAAAAAAGAAAAGTAAAAACATTTTTATTCTCACAAACACCATTCGGTTACAAATAGTGCAGTGTAGTTTTTTGTACATAATTATCAATTATAAATAACGAATAGCACTTGTATTCACCGCATTTTTTAAAAAAATAAGCATCTTAGTTTATATTCCTCTTATGTTCGTAAAAAATGTTACTTTGAAACGTTGTAGTAAAAATATTCCATATACCGTACACTTTATTTTATTATTATCGACATAAATGAATTGTAAAAATAAATTATGTATGAAAAAGGAACATTTTTTATATTATGTAGGTAGTAGGATTGGTCCTTTTCCCTTTTTTTCATGAGGGTATTTTTTTTGTGAAATTTCATAGACTATTAGTAGCCGTGATATACAGGGTGCTCCATATAAAGTTGCTGAAACTAATGGGTTATTATAACGAGCCATAAAAAAAAACGTCATCAAAGTTGGACCAGCAAGAAAAGACGTATTTCTATAGTGGTTTAAATAGCGGTCATGTCTAAGTGTTTCGGTTATGTCAAATTTTTGACAAGTGACTGTCACAATTTGTAAAATAAACAATGGCTGTCATATGATGTGGCAGTCTTGACAAGTAAATAAGGTTATAAATTCGATTAAGAATAGAAATACGTCTTTTTTTTCTCGGCCAACTTTGATGACGTTTTTTTTTATGTTTCCATATCTTAAATTTATAACCTTATTTATTTGTCAAGGCTGTTAGCTTATGTGACAGTTATTATTTATTTTACAATTGCGACTGCTACTTGTCAAAAGTTTGACAACTACAAAGTTTCTTTATTTTAATGCATGCAAAAATGTCTCTTTATTTTAATGCAGGCAGATAAAAATTTGATTCGCATTTAATAGAGGAATGAATGCAGACTTAAACAAGAAAATAAATAAACGAATACTAAAAGAATAAATATTCTTAAGTAATCTTAAGAAAAGTGTAATAATTTACAAGAATTGAGGACCCTGCTGTAAAAACGATGTAACTCCATTTTCAACGCGTGACGAGGTTAGCTGCTTATATGTAATTTCGATAAAAATATTAGGCGTTATTTAACGCAAATTCTACACATCTCAGTGCATGGGGTATACATACTGACATATGCTGAGCTGGTGGAATTTGCGTTAAATAACGTCTAATATTTTTATCGAAATTATAAGCAGCTAACCTCGTTACGCGTTGAAAATGGGCTGCATCGTTCTTGCAGCAAGCTCCTCAATTGCGGTGGTCGATGATAAATATTTTCCAAGAGTTTACCACCAGATTTTTTTCTAAAATCACTCCTGTTACAAAAACTAATAAAAACATTTTCTAAAATATCGTTTGCGTACCACTGACGACTTGTTTATGACCGGTTTATTGACCGGTTGACTGACCGGTTTATTGCAGCGGTCAAATGAGTTTTTGTTTTTGAGTCAATTGAATAAAATCTTTAATATAAACACAAAGAAATTTCACAAAGGTTTAAATCCGGTGAATACGAGGGCCACTCTAATCCTCATTGAACAATTTGGGGTATACTAGATCGATGACTCGAATGCCGTGAAGTTCGTGTATTGTTTAAAATACATCCCGGGTTCGATATGATCGGCCGCTCTATCTCGCATAAAACAGAAGATATTTTTTTTGCATTATGTGTACACAATAACTTGAGAACACGTCAAGATATCAACTCCAAAATGGAACACTTATCTATCATGTCGACGTCTCGACTTGGTTAGATTTTGAGCTTAATCGGTTTAGGGGTTGGAGATTAAATAGTGGTAATATACTTTGAATATATGGACAACATAACAGTCTATGAATAACAATATGAAGAACAAATATGAAGGTTTTTAGCTTAGTAGGGTAGGGGGTTAAGGGGGGTTAAAGAAGAGTAAGTATTTAGAATAAGCCAAATCAATTTTTTTAACACACATTTTAGTTATTATAGAGGACAGAGCTCTAAAAAAAATTATTGCTCTCTTCTTCAAAAACGATCGTTGAGCTAACAGCCATTTTGGAAGTTTATGAAGGGGAGCAATATACGTTTAGTTTCAGCAACTTCCTATGGAACACGTTAGAATTAGAACAAATTAAGAAATTAAGGATGGGGAAACATATTTTACAACAAGAATCATTGTACTGTAAAAACAGCATTATAAAGATAAAAATAATGAAAAACGTTTACTGAAATTTATTTTCATTATAACCGGAATTTTACGAAATTCCGCAAAAAGCTCAATTTTTCGAAACCGTGATAATTTATACGGGGGTAAATTACATGGGGGTACAAATTGTTCATTTTGACCTACGATATCATTTGTTGCAAGTATGACATCCATCCTCATATTACCTTAATGCTAGAAAAAGCGAATCGCGAAACTTCGAATTACGCCGAAAATTCGAAAAAAATAATGTAAGTACCAACCCTCTATATTAATGCCCCGTTTAACGGACCGTCAATTTACCTAGCTCCAGAGCGTCGGAGAGCGGCGCCTCCGAGAGGATCAACAGGAGAGCGAGGGCGGACGCCGCCGCCGCCGCGGCGCCCGCCGTCCGTCCGGCGGCGTCCGCGCCCGCCGACGTCGACGTCGCCGTCGTCATGGCCGCGCCATCGTCGCACGCACTCGTCGTCGTCCGCAACTCGACGCGTCGCGCTGCGTTCAGCGACTGACTGCGAAGCGCTCGCCGATCTTTAGGGACGTCGTCCTCCACCACCTCCTCGTCGGCGGCTGGCGCACTCAGGGGCGGGGACCTGGGGGAAGCCCGCAGACGACGTTCGCCCTTTGGACCTGCAATGAAAAAGATGCCTGTAAGGGATACGAAGTTCCGAAATTTAAAATAAGACCTCAATGGAACACCAGGTGCTTACTAAGGTTTTTGTCCCTTTTTTGGAGATGATAGATTGCTTCTGTTCCCTAGAACTTATTGTTCCACGATACTAGAATAACACAACATGAGAATAAATGTATTTCCTGTACAGAAATGTCAAAGTTACATTCAGCAAATATCTAACTTACAGTTCTGATCACAAATTATCTAAATAGTTCTCACTCGATTCTGAAATGATATGGGATGAATGAAGATTAGCTATTAGTCTAGAAATGTTTCAATTAACTTAAATGCTCATAAACAAACTACTAACAAAAATCAGCAGTTTTTCACGAAGGCGCTTTAAGGTATTATTAAATGCAATAGTAATGCGCTAATTCAAGGTGAAATAGCAGACAACATACATTTCTCAAAATACATTATGTTTACGGACGAAGTCACTTTTACCTCCAATGGAACGATATCCTCTCAGAATTGCCGATGATGGGCTGATGAAAATCCCAATTTTATAGTAGAGTGTAAAGACCAGTACTCTTTTAAAACCAATATGTGGCGCGGTATTTTTAATGGAAGACTGATTGAACCTTAGGTTTTCAACAAAATTTAAATGCTAGAGGATATTTGAACTTTTTTACAGCACGAAACTGCAGCAATTGTGGATGAAATGCCGTTGAATTTAAGATCCCATTTGATTTTTCAACAATACGGAGAATTTGACGGACAAGTCAGAGAATTTCTAAACATCTTGTTCAGAGAAAAATGGATCTGGAGGTTTTCAGAATTTTCTTGGCCACCGCGTTCCCCAGATTTGAACATAATGGACTTTTTCTTTTGGAGATATTTAAAGGAACAATTTTTTTGCATATTAAGTGATTTTTTAAAACGATTTATTTATTGTTTGTTATTTTTAAGTAGTAGTTTCGTGTTAAGATAGCCAAATTATAAGTAAAACCATATTTGTACTAGCAAAATAAAATATAATAAAAACAGAGGAATAACAATGGGTGATTTTTTTTGAAATTGGAAAATAATCCAGACAGTACCTTTTGTTCGATTAAGAAAATCAATAATCTTCAAAACCAACGATACCTACGAATATTATTAGCACAGTATGCATTACAATGGCAGACTTTATACTGCTTTGAAGCATTTTAAATGTTTTCATATAATTTTTTTTTTTGTTTTAAAATGTTTCGCTCAAAATCGGCATATAGGCGTAAAACGTCATTAGGAACATAATACATTAATGACATTTTTCCAAATATTAACAATTTAGGCCATTTTCTAAAGATTTTTTGGAAAATCACAAATTTGACAGTTGCAAGATTTAGCTGTCAACTTTCAATTAGTGCATTTTAAGTTATTTTGGAAACGGAAGTGATTGTCATAAAAGTTTTTATCAAACTCCAATATAAACAAAATCCTATATGGTTCCAACTTTATGGCGGACACTGTATATTGTTTAATTTATTTTGACCTATATTATTGTTATTCATTCTTTATATAAATAATCTTTATTATCCTACATTAAACACCACACCTCTGGTGCCACAATTTTTATCCGATATCTAATGACTCTTACCATTAGTTGCTGGTTGGACTATAATATAATTACAATTTAATCTACTATTTACATACCAATGCTATGTTATTTTAAGCTTATTCGTAAAGCAAACAATAGAAACATAAATTGCCAATTATGTGGCCATTCCAACGACGATGGATTTCCCCATCTTACAAATTATGCATGGGGAATGTTTTGTGAAGACGCCGGATTTGTTTGGGGTATGTACATATGCGTGTGTGTACTTCTAGACGAGCGTGTGTATGGGAATAAAGGCTTAAAGGGCGAGGAAGGAAGGGGGAATGACCTGGATTTAAGGGCAGGCGATGGAAAGGAGGCAGGCCCTTTGAAGATGAAGTCTCTTTTCGTAGTTAAAACCTAACTTTTCTCTTTCTCAGTACAGCACTTTTTTTACTTTGTCGAGAGCATATTTTTGTCATTTGCTAATATGAGGCATGCATATTAAACATGAAATCTCTTCAAACTGAAGTGTATGAGGACTATTGCACAGGATAACAGATAGCCAATAGTCACTCCTGGCATGTATCTTCTTTGGATGAACATATAGGTAGCTGATTAAGATACATTTTTTGAAATTTACTACACCTAAATGTAGAAAATTAGTAGATTCTCAAGCCATAAAGGCAGTTTGGTTCACACCAGGATGTTCAGGTACGATGAATAAATAGTAGGTGACTTGGTTCAACGGGACAAGAAAGACAAGTCGTTAAGAATAAAGGGGGGTACTGGGTTTAAGGGGACAATTAGAACGAAAGGAGATGAAAGTACAATGAGGGTCAAGTACTGAATTACAAGGTGACTTGGTGCAAAAAGATAAGGAGTTAATGCGAGGAAGGAGGACAAATGGAAGGTAAGAAGATCAATGAGAAAGATGATCTTGTGGATAAACAAGGACAAGGAGGGTAATGAAATTAATGAGGACAACAAAAACGAAGTATATAAAAAGGACAAGGGGGGCCAAAAGTAGTTAAGAGGACAATAAAATTAAGGAGGACCAAAGGGTCAATGAGGACAAACACAGTAAAAGGACAAAGAAGGACACAAAGAGGACAAAAGAAGGGTGAATGGAGGACAGATGGAGGACAAAAGGAAGACAAAGGGAAGACAACAGGAGGACAGAGGATAAACGGAGGACAAAAGGAGATTAGGGATGGACAAGCACAATAAAAGGAAGACGAGAACGAAGAGCGTTTAAACAAAATAAAATATTATCCAAAGATTGAACTCAAACATTAAAAAAATATGTGTGTCAAACTTTTAATGGAAAGGATAAAAAGTATAAAACGCAACAGTCAAAATAATCAGTATTGTAGATATGTTAATTTGTCTTAATATACCAGTGTGCTTTTTTTAATTATTCTATTTATTACTTCCACATCCACGTGGTATATTACCTAATATACCACATGGTAATAACCTAATATCACACTTTTAAGAATATAACCTATTGTTTTATCGAGTTACTCTAATTCAATGTAGAAAAATTAGATATGGAAGTAGTAATTTTTTTAAGTAGCGGTTTTTGGTAACAGGTTTTTCTTAATTTTTTTGTTTATACAAACAAAAAAATGCTTTAATACTTAATTTTCTGATTAAAAAAATACATATCTATATAATATCTATGATCTAATACACATATACATATACAATTCATTAGAAATGAAAAATTTATCTAAATAAAGGTTAACAAACACAGCTAAAGCTATTCCTACTAGAGTTGTACTAATAGCATTTTTACCTTACATTACTCTAAAAAGTACTAGGTAACTAATATGCCAGATTTTAGAATCAATGGGCGCAAGAGAGAATGAGAATCACTCTGTGCTCTCAGTAATCACTCATTTTCGCATATGTTTTAAAAGATTATTAGATGCATTCTATTAGATGCATAAACTCCATAATATCGAAAATTTGTTAAACTGACAAAGAAGCTATTGTCCCTAGATGTAATTACTGTACATACTCCTACAGGTAGAAAGTTTTATTTCTATTTTCTTCAATTCTTATAAAATTCCTCCTTTTCAGTTACTTTCCGGCGCCTGTGTTTGACAAAATACTTCCACATTTCTTTAAATTAGTCTACAGTCTTTGTGAACTTTTCTCTGAACTTTTATTCGCGGTTTACATACCCTTAATAGCGGTCTTTCCTTATTTAAAGTCTTTTAATTGCAAATCCAGCGTTAATAAGTTGTGTTTCCGACTTTGTTTCTTAACATTATTTTAAGCAAAACGTTTCAAAATGTAAAAGATCAAAGGCAGCCTTAAAATAATCGGTTTTTTGAAGTTTAATTAATACCGTTAAATAGGATTACTCGATTTTTTTATGAATTCATCTGTCTCGAGATTTGTTCTACAGCTATTTCTTATATGATTTCTCGTATTTTCTGAGGTCACATTCGTTAAAGAAATTATTCCTCATAAAAGTGTAATATTAATACGGCCAGCCATAGCGACACCATACATTCGCGTGTTTAGATGTAATTTAATCGACAACTTGGTTTCAAAGGTGTCACTTTTTTAAATTGATTTTAATCGCTGGCAGTTATGTGAAACGACATGCATATTCATCTATGTTCTACTTTTGCACGACATACCAGAGTGTGGGGTAATTCACGTTCAAATAAAATTCAACAGTACAGAACCGTTTATAGAGCTTAAAAATTTAATAGGTTTGATAGTTTTCTATTAGCAGCAACAAGTTGTTAAAATTTAAAGAGTTGTTATCAATCGAATTTAAAAACGTTATTGATGTTAACATATAAGTAAGTACACAACTAAATTATTTAAAATTATTCAACAATTTACGAACTTTTCATTTCGTTTTCACCTCGAATACTAATAAAAACAATTACGAATTAGTCTTTTCATAGCACAGCGTTCTATATATGTCAATAACATTGATCAATGTCTATAACAATACGAAGAATATTTTTTGGTAATATGTCACTATATTGACAAAAAGCAAGGACAGCAACAGTAATACAGGTAAAATCAACTTTTAAACAAAAACTGTATCTGAAATAACAACCTGAGATCCAACCTCTGCTAAACTCCAAAACTTTTTGGCATGTAAGATTTAAACTGGCAAATGTATAAAAATAAATAAGGTGTTTAATTTAAGAAAATACTTGCTATCTCAATATCTTCATCAAGTGATGTTCAGTTGAATAATTTAAATTGAGTTTTTCAGTCTTCGAATTCTTCAGTCTTCTCAGATTTTTTTCCAAACTGCTAAAACTTCTGTAAATCCATTAAATGTATATGTTCTAATATAACTAAATATAACTAACATTCCATGTATATGTTAGTTATATTATTATACAAGTACATATTTAAAATATAACTAAAGTAGTGATACAATATATTCAAATATTTTGCGATTCGTTTAAGTATTGTCACATCCTCCATAGCCTGAAGATCTGTGAGCGAAACTTCTCAAATCCAATAAACCCAAACCCTATTTCTTCAAATCTGATAACTCCATAACCCTTGGATCAAATCATCACAATTTATTGCAAACTTTATAACCTGGTACTGGTCCTGGTCCTGGAGATTGAATTCATGCACAGTAGGATATAATTCTTCAACTTTATATCCTTAAATCTAATGACTTCATACCTAGTCCCAGGGATTTACAGATATCGGATACGTAAATCATGTATCCTGTGAGCAAATATTCTTAAAAGCTGTGATCACATATAGCTGGTTTATAAGCGAATGTGAAGACTAATATTTGAGGAATGGCGTTGAGGTTTATTGGATTTAAGAACCTTTGCTCACAGATCTTCAGGCTATGGGTGCTTGGTTTTGAGGTTGCCAGCTAAAAAACCTTCGAGACACGTCATTTCTAGTATATACGCAGCTACCGGGCTATCATAATCCTCAGATTCTTAGACTCAGTGTGCTAGAATCTCAGAATTTCACAATCTGAGATATATGGTTTCTAATTTCATACATTCAAACCCTTAGGGCTATGGGTTTAATGGGCTCACCCTGAGATATATGGTTTCAAATTTCATACATGCAAACCCCTGGGCTATTGGGTGATTAAGGGTAAGAGGCCTGTCAGAATCCTCAGATTCTGAGACTCAGTGTGTCAAAATCTCAAACCCTTAGGGCTATGGGTTTAGTGGGTTTGAGACTGTCTGCCCACCCTGAGATATATGGTTTCTAATTTCATACATGCAAACCCCTGAGTTACTGGGTCATTAGGTTTAAAGGTATGGGGTCATAGAGTTCACTCTATAAGGGTTTCTGTTGACCCCTAAATTATATATTATCACAGAATTATATATTAAATCAAAATCTCTCCTTTTTAATCTATACCCTTATGTTAAATAAGTGTCAAAATAAACAGTTTTGGTCCTTTTTTTATTTATTAGATTAGGGACCAACTATGATTCAGCAACCCAAAAAAAACGTCACTCTAATTTCCACTTTTTTTGTACGCCAGTATAATTTACAGCAATCTCCGGAGCTCCTCACCGGAATAACTTTCGACTTCGCCCGTTTACAAGAGATAACGCTGCAGCGACAACGGCAAAGCATTTACATACGATAAGAGCGCCAAGTGCAGTGCAGGCTCCCGTTATATCAGCGACGCGAAATTTTTACGTTCGCTGGCCCATCCAGCGCATCCACGACCAGATAATCCTTTATTTAATAACTTCAAAAGTACACAAAGCGTCTGCCGCGACGAAATTACTTCTAGAATGTTCTTCATAAAGCCGGGCGAGGAGATTAAACCTGCACGGCCGCCCGCGACGGTGGATCCGCTGATGGCATTTTTTAATTAAGTCCCTATTAAATCTAGGATGGCTCCTTTTTCCTCCTTTTCGTCCGTCGAGAGGCATTTCGATAGGTTTTTGTTAATGCAAGCGACGCGCTAGATTTATTTAGATTCGTCGTGATCGGGTGTCGGAGATCTGGCACATTTGCAAGTCTTTTGTTTTCATAAGCTGCCAATAATTAATTTTTGCGCCAAGTGTAAGCATCTGGGGTGGTAACGGAGTAGTTAGAACTGAACCTCTAGATTTGTTCCAACAAAATATTTATGGAACGAAGCATTAATTATTTTGTGCGCATGTGTCAACTTAGTATTACTTCATACCTAATTTCTGGCCTGTGATGGAACAAAGTATTTCTCCCTCCACCAAAAATTTCAAATCAAACAGTATTGCGATCATGAAATTAAATCTACCTTCTTAAAACGTTAATACTTTATTTAAATATTTTGTGATTGATATGAATCACAATTATATCTAAGTTGGTCTAACCTGAAGTAATTTAGGTCAACAATTTAGTTTAGTTGGACCCTATAATATGGTTGGTAGGCATACTAATAGTTCTATATATCTCTTCACTTGATTCACTTGACAAATAATCGTCGATGATCACTCATTTCAAATACATAAATAAAATAGAATCACATCTAACCAAATAATTGCACACCAAAATAAAATCTTTATGATATTCTTCTATCGTCTGTTACCACTCATGAATTCCTTGCAGTTCTATCCTTTAACCAGGAACAAATTTCGCCATTCTCGAACCAATTGGGAACTAATTCGCTTGGCGTTGGAACGCTTTCTGAATTAATACCAGAATCAGTTCTGTGTGGGTTGGAACGCAAATTTCAAATTGAGCTCGCTCCGTACGGTTCTGAACTGATTCTAATACATGTTGGAACGAACCTTCTGTCCCAGCTCAAGTCATTGTTGATGAGTTATACCACTAATATGGTGGTGATAAGTCTTTAATTTCTCGACAATCTCCCAAATTCTGGTGGCATGGGAGTAGCTCAATAGGAAAGGTAGCATTAAGGGTAGATCCTAGCGAAGATTGTAACAAAAACTATTTTTACCTATTATAAAGTACCACAAAAGAAAATTGGTTGGGCGATAGGTGTAAGTATGATTTTGAGACTCAATGAAACACCCAAAACGCCAATCTGAGCTTGGTTTAACCCTATCACCTCTGGTTTCCTCCTAGGTTAATTTCCCCCGAAGGTGTAGCAGATGAAAATTCGTGACCAAGCAATCTCAAACCTCTATAATCCTCTGGGATGAGGGTAACTCAACAACCTCATAAGTACAAAAGTCTGACGAATCATAAATCTTTTGCATCAGACTACCAAAATAAGATATCTCTGAGTTAGCAGGATCCCACATCCCCATATCTCCCACCAAAAAAATATATAAATAATTCCGTAACCCAAGGCCTGCCAGTAAGGACAACTCACAAAACACTTGGACAACAAGAACCATGTAACTCAGTATGAGCGGACCACTCTATACCCTCTAAACCCCATAATCCCGGGCTAACAAACTCTTACAACCACATAACCCTCGGCGTGCAGACTTCTGGAAGTACAAGATTTCTATATTCGTTACACTCACGGTTATGTTGTTGTAAGCTATGCTCAGGGTTATGTGGTTAATCAGTAAATAAAAAATTGAAATGTTACAGATATTCTTTATAAAAATGTTTTTCTAGTCATTTCATAGACTTGAACAAATCCAGTTTATCATCTGTATTTATAGCCATATGATTTTAAATAGAAAATGTATGTTTAAAACTTAAAAATAGTAAAAATACATGTTTTAAGCGATATATTTCCTAATAAAAAAGTCTTACCCTTTTAATGGTATAGTTTCAGTATGGAAGCCTGCTTAGCCCGGGTTATGGGGTTTTGGGCTTATAGGGTGGCCGGTTTATGGAATTATTCAGCTAGCACTGAGTTACATGTGTCTGTCTGGACGTTGCTGGAGTTGTATCTTTCTGGATATGAGTCTGGAAATGCATAAAATCCATGTTTCCTCAGAATTTTGTGGGTTATACTTACTTGCCGACATCGAAATACAGAGTTATGAGGTTTTATGGTTATGGGATGTTAGGTTATGGGTAAGTAACATTGGTATTATAAGAGCAATATGGAACAGTTTCGAATGACAGCTTCTATATCCATAGTCATTCTTTATCACTGTCAAAACATTTTTTTTCACACTTAATATAAAATGAGAACAATAATGGCCCAAGTACGAATCCCTATGGTGTATTGATCTTGATGTACAGAATAAAAGCCAAATTCATCTGTCGATTTCATACCAAACACATTTCGTAATTATATATTACACAACTTTGGCACTACAATCTAAACAAATGGATCCAGAAACTCAATTCCTAACTTTGTGTTGCGTACGTTTTCTACATCAAACAAACAAGGAACTGTAAATCAAACTAAACGGTACGTAACCACAAACGTATAAATATCGCTAACTATAAATCAGAGAGCACAGGAATTCAGAAGGAGAATATTCATATTCTACAACATCCGCAAGGTAGCGTAACGCAACGCTGACGTTAGGGTGCACGATGGCTCGGCGTTAATTAAAAAAATTGAGTTTTCTAGGACGGGGAGCACGAAACAGTCCTGTTTCATATAAACATCCTCGTTGATTTCCAACGGAGTGCCGCGTTTTTCCGCTGTCTGTTTAAAACATTCATTAGCAATTTGCTCTAGCGTTCCGGTTCTTGTGTTCTATTTGGGAGGGCTGTTAATTAGAATATTCGACCAAACAGGATTTTAATTAATTATGAAAGCGGGCGGAAAATAAACCAGTACGACGCAGAAAACTTTCTGGAAAACATCCGAGGTGTCTATTAATCACGGCGACGTTGTAGAGGGTAAGGTTATCTGGGGTTGGGGTCGTCTAAGGGGACAGTGATGAGAAATGCGACTCAGTTTTGATTGCGGAAATAGGGGTATTTTTTTGGAGGAAGAGCAGAGAAGAGAAATTTTCTAGTATCTTAGGTTTTAGAGCAATTTTCTGTTATGTGGTCAAAAGTAGGAAAAACGTGTTTTTTTTTCATAATGACATCAAAAATACGTGGCAGGCTTCTAGATGAATTTAAAAAAAATGGGTGAATTTAAAAAGGGTAAAATCTCATACTCCACATTCGAGGGTGACCATTGTGATTTCAGCAAAATATAACAGATATATAAAAGTTTCAATGGTGGAAAATGGGGGAAATGCATAATCAATTGCAGTTTAAAAATTGAGAAAACTCCGAATACTTCCGAATTTGTTTGAAAATATCACAGGATTCCCTTTATCACGTCTGGATTTTGCGTAAATCAGGGAAATATAACCACAAAAGCATGTAAAAATAAAGCAGCATAAAAAAACAAAATATTTTGTAGCAGAAATGTACCATTCCATGTTTTTTTTTTGTATACTGAACACGATTTTGAGATCAGAATTGTTCTAGAGTATACAAAAAATATATGGAATGGTACATTTTTGTTAAAAAACTGTGTTTTTTATGCTTTTATTTTCTTTGAAAGGAATTGCACTTCCCTCGTCTACAAAATGGCACTATCAGTTCTTGAGACTCGATTTTTTGGGTCCATAAACATTCATTTTCTTCAATAAGGACGTGTATGTTTTGTTACATTTTGAAAGAGCTCGTCATTTTAAAACCATATATGTATGACACCTGGTATGTTATTAAACGAGGCGACGTAAAATCATATCACCAAGGATATATCTGCCTTCTTACTAAGAAATATATTTTTTCGCAAAACCGAATATCGTAAAAATACAAGATAACAACAATAAAAGCAATTGATAAGAACACACTTGTTGTGTTTTTAAATAATGCCTATAATTTTTGAATGCGTTGCATAAATAAAAACACATAAAAAAACTTAATTTTATATCATATAGTCAAACTTAACTTTAAATTATATAAAACTGAATGCCTTAACTACTAGCTTTCAGACATACTAAAATAAACTATGAATGATGATGATAAATTTCATCATCATTCATAGTTTATTTGGTATCTTACATTACAAACCATTTTGTAAGTATCCTTATAAAAAGTCGTCTAATAGATTTAGGGTATGGGCTTTAGGCCATCGCACGTCCCCGTTTCCGATCCGATAAAAACAGCATATTTCATATATCTGTTATTTTACTGTCTCTGTGACGAGAAGCACAATGCTGGTGCCACCATAATTGCTGGAGACTATTCGACATCTCGTATTCAAACTGCTCATAAGCTCTCTCTAGGATTTCTGATCAAAAAAACCTACACATAATTAAAGTGATAAAAGCTAGTATTTTTTTGGATGCCCTGAGTGCTATACGGTGTAATTGTCAGGGACATTAACAGTCATAACCCAATAATAAATCCATAAAGTTAGTCAAGCGGGCTATTTCTTTCTATTTTATTTCGCCTCCCTGACTAAAATCTGCAACTTTGCTGTATGTGATCTCACATCCGGTTTAACGCACCGTATTAGGTATACATATTTTTATAAATGTGTGCTGTTAGCTATCAAATTTTTTGAAATGTCATCACAATGATACTCGTTAAACATATAACTTCGTCGTACTTCGTGCTTCCTAGTCGAATACTATTTCTTACAGAATTTAATTCAATTTTATTTTTGCCCCGCTGCGTCAGAGGGGACCAGGAGGTGAAAAGTTTTTTATCCTCCCGTCGGCGGTAGAAAAACTTCGGTCATAAATACGATATAAAATTCTTAACTTGGTCCCAATCCATTCACGTCATCTTTCATTAGGAGAGGACGAGTGAAAACTATGTGAACTGAAACAATATTACTGATAAATCGGTGTTTTCTCTGGAGTTCCGAGTTTAACGGTAGTTTAAGAGAGGATTCCTCAGCTGAAAGGGCTTTTTTCGGAGTATTAGACGCGTCGTTAGGAATGGACGCTTGTAAATTCGCTTTTCTTACCAGTTAGTAAGCGAAGTGTAATCAAAGTCAAATCTCTGCACACTCAAGTAACAACCTAAATTTTTATGAAGTTTCTATTATGTTCTGTAGTGAATTTTTCACGAGATTTTACTGAATAGATTAAGAGAATTACAAAAAAGGTCAGGTTAATTTCATCATTCAAACACCTCATTTGAATTATTGAAACCAAAAAAAATATTTTTAATAGTTAATTTGTAGACCAAACACTTATCCTTTATGAACAAACTACACTTTGATTCAATTTGACTAAGTAATTCTTTCTTCTGAATGAGTGAAGTAAATACTTCTAGTCGAATTACTGTCATTTTCGGTTTTGGTCATTTTTGGATTTTTGGAAAAATGGCCAAATTGAAAATGGCCAAAACGTGATCAAAAATTCTGAAAAATCAGGCGTGCACGTTACTGCACCTTTTAACAACTGACTCAAGGAAAGTGTATAGCTGTATCATGAACTTTATAACGGAAACTGAAATTAAGCTCTAGGTTAATCTCAATCTCGAAACCCTATGTTTTTACTTGTGTTGTTCTCCCTATTTACCGAGGTCTCCCTGTAGTGTCTAATGTATAAAATCGTCCTGATCGACCCCAGGATGTGAAGAGTGTGTCCCCCGTCTTTCCTTATCGTTTTTATAAATTTTTGGGTTTTGTTGGTGTTTTTATAGAATTATGGTTTAGGTTAGGTTTTAAATTGGTTAATTAAATTTCCTTTTTGTGACTGGCTGCATGGTATAGGACCTAAAGCCAAAAAAACACATGGAACGCCGTTGTAAACTGCATAAACCGTACATATCTGTGTAACTTCTCTAATTTTTCAAGCATTTTTCAGTTCCGTGGTTAAATTCCCTGATAGAATTTACTAAGAACTGCCTAGGAATATTTGTACATATTTCTCTTATACACGGTGGAGACTTTAACTGGAATATATTCGCTAGCGGGGTGGTGAATGATTTTTCAAAGAATTCCCGAGACACGTCAACTTTTAAATGTATTTACCTACATTTTGCAAGTAATATGAAAAATATAGCCCTTCAGGGGTGGCTGAAACCACCCTCGACATGATTTTTTCAAATGCAACCCTATGGCTTGTGACCCCTCATTGTAAAGCTGGTGGAAAGAGGAATCCAACGCACTGATCAAATTTTAATTTTTAGTATGTTTGTAGGGTTGCATACAATTAAAACAATTTAAAAATTAAATTTATTTTCAACGTAACAATTGTTCAAAATGTGCACCATTCACTTGTTGGCAGCATCCCAGTCTATGGTAGGTTTCGTCCCTTACATTATGCAACATTTGCGGTGTTATTTTTCCGATTTCCTCTCTTATCCTTTCCTGCAGATCTGCTATGTTGTTGGGTTTCTGAATGTAAACCCTACTTTTAAGATGTCCCCACAAAAATAAGTCCAGTGGTGTAAGATCTGGAGATCTTGCTGGCCACTCAATATTACCTCGCCTCTCAATCCACCTACCGGGAAAAAATTCTGTCCAGATACTGACGAACAATGGCAGCATAGTGTGGTGGGGCCCCATCTTGCTGAAACCATCACCTCTCGTCGGTCAAGTTAGGGTTTAAGGGGTTTGGAAATAAATGACATAGCACTGGCATTAGTTCGTGCTGGAGTAAACGCAAGTATCTTGCTCCATTAAGAGTGTCATCAGAGAAAAATGGTCCTACAATTCTATCTTGTATTATTCCGGCCCACACATTAGTTTTCTGTGGGAGCTGAGTATGAAGTTCCCTCATCCAATGGGGGTTCTCTTCAGCCCAGTAACGACAATTTTGGCGATTTACGTGCCAATTAAATGTAAAAGTAGCCTCGTCAGAGAAAACTATCCACTCTAAAGATAACTGGTTTTGATCAATACAAGTCATCAATAAATCGCAAAATTCCACTCGTCGATCTGGATCATCTTCAAGTAGCTCTTGAACAGCTTGCATTTTATATGGGCGTTGTTGCTCATATTTAAGCATTTTTAAAACTGTTTTGTGATTAAGATTACTATCACGGGCCAGTTGACGGGCTGGAGTGATTGGATTTTCTTCTAGAGCAAGCAACAAATTCAACTTCGTGTCGTCATCAACAACAGCCTGCCTCTTACTCGGTACTTTCCTGACATGACCCATCTCTCGATATTGTGCCTCAATTTTACTAATGGTACCGGGGGGGGGGGGGGGGGGGCCACAAAAAAAACAGAAACCCCCCGGGAGGGGAGACCCCCCCCAAAAACCAAAAAAAAAAAAAAAAAAAATTGGTTTTTGGGGAAAAGGAAAAAAAAAAAAAAACAAAAAAAGAAAAAAAACCCCGGTGCCCCCCGGGGGGAGAAAAAAAAAAAAAAAAGGTTCTGGGGGGGGGGGAGAAAGAAAAAAAAAAAAAAAAAAAAGGGGGGGGGGGAAGGGGGGGGGGGGGGGGGGGGGGGGGGGAGGGGGGGGGGGGGGGGAAAAAACCAAAAAAAAAAAACCCACATTTGGGGGGGAAGGGGGGGGGAAAAAAAAAAAAAAAAAAAAAAAAAAATTTTGGTAAAAAAGAAAAACCCAAAAAAAAAAAAAAAAAAAAAAAAAAGGGGGGGGGGGGGGTTCCCCCCCCGCCCAAAAAAAGGGGGGGCCCGCGGGGGGGGGGGGGATGAAAAAATGGGGGGGGGGGGTTTTCCCCCCCCCGGGAAGGGTTTTTTTTCCCCAAATCCCAAAAAAAAGGGGGAAAAAAAAAAAAAAGGGGGGGGGGGGCGGGGAATTTTTAGAAAAAAAACCCCCCCCCCGGCCGGGGAAAATATCCCGGTAAAACCCCCCCCCGGGTAAAAACTTTCCAAAAAAACCCCCCCCCCAAAAAAAAAAAAAAAGGGAAACCGGGAGAAAAAAAAAAACAAAACCCCCCCGATATTTTTCCCCCGAAAAAGGGGTTTTTAAAAAAAAAAAAACCAAAGGATCCCGCCTTTAGGGCGCACACTTTATACACAAGATGGAAACAGATCTGTGTAGGAAAATACTATAACGTTATCGCCTCCTTTAAGGTTCGTACCTCCAAATAAAATGTAATTTTACCAAAACGACATACTGTCACAGCACCAGTGGTGTCTGTTGTCTTCGGCATTATGAGCACCGTATCTAATTCGTCATTCAAAAATCCTGTCTAAAAAAAGTGCAAATACAGACATATTTTTAATTAAACTACAGCGCATAAAGAGCGGTTAAACAAGATAATTCCAATGCTGAATTATTAAAACTTGGCGTCTGCGGAGTTCTAAAAGCGGAATTATGGAGATCTGAGACTCACAGACCGACTCGGAGGAGATAAAATCCACAAGGAGATTTACGGCGTAGCTACAAAAACCATAATAGGATGACACAGGTAACTCGAGGAGGAGGCCCAGCTTCCTGGAACTTTCCCCAGTTGTAAATTAAGTCCCGTATAAGGTGCACTCTGGGCGACATAGTCTTTATTATCTCAGTTAAAGGAGAAACGCGCTAAAATAAGAGAATTTTGTAACGTTTTTTTAACACTCTTATATTATCTTGACCTGTACTATGTAACAAACATTGCAGCTCAATTCTCACTCACTTCTGGTTGTTTCAAATTTTACATCGAGAACCTAGAACTCAACTCCGCACTGGTTCAGTTCCTATTTTAAATCGACTTAGACGTATAATAGAACTAAAAAAAATATTGAACACGATTTCATATGTCAAATATTAGTTACCGTAACTGTTCAATACGATCTCCGTTTAGATGGTGTAAGAGCACCAAACTTTCCACCATATTATACACAGCATTAAAAAAATATTTCTGGGTGAATTGCAGCCACTTGCTCCCCAATAACCCAAAATCTTTTAATTCTTCCAGCGTTGTTGGTCGTATTCTAAACACTAGATTTTTTTAAATAACCCCAAATCCAAAAATCCGGTAGGTTCAGATCAGGCGATCTTGGTGGTCATAAAATTCCAAAATATCTTCTTGACACGACCTTGAAGCAATTAGCAATTTCTTGAAGAACTTCTGTGACTTGGACGTCACTAATATTTCGTTCATTCTAAAGGGGCCTGCTCTTAAACCCATTCTCGTACGAAATCTCCGTAAGTAATTTGTCCTACATTCATATTAATATTGTGCTAAACTCATTCTTGCTTTTCCATTTTTTTTTCACGTTATCAGTTTTATTTTGAAAATAAATCGCTAAATTATAATATCTTCGTTTTGACACTTATGTTTTGACACTTCGTTTTGACAGTTGTCATAAGAAATTTTTTTAAATATAAGTATTTTAAAGATTGGTTGAAGAGAACCAAAAAATGTAATCTCATCCTTGTAACAAAAGACCATCAGAGACCATACAAAATATTTAAACCACAGATGTTACACAACTTCGTCACAGCCTTTAGCAGATTGACAAAAACTTCCTGTTATCCTAGCTCCAATAATGCGGCTCGAAAATTTAATATGGATACAACTATGAAAATGGCCAACATGAGTCGACGATGGAGCCAATATCGGCGAGCAGTTAATCTATAACGGTTCCGCAGACGCCAAACTTTATGATTAATGGCGAAGCATATCGAAGGCAAAGAACGGACGTGAGTCGACCATGGCACTGTTATTATTGCAATATAAATATAAAAACACGTACGTACGGGAATGAAATGGCGCCTCGAGTGGTGATTAAATTAATCGTCGTTTTGTCCACTTGAATTTATCGGAGATCTATAAACGGAAGGGGATTATAGTGCCTTACATTTTGGCACAGAGGGAGGTGTAATTTATTTTTTTGCAGCAAATTGCTGTAAATTTGTATGTAAGTATATTTATCCACATCCTCCTAAGAAAGTGCACATAACTATTCAGAAGAATAGGCGCAAAAACAGACGCTAACACAGGATTCCCATAGATAAATAGGAAAGGATGGGTCAAAGTACCATAGAGGATAAATCCTACACTTTTGAAAACAAGTAGATAGTGGCGCTCTTTCGGATGGTATCTACGATAACATTACTAACATGGCGGCACTTTCAGATATATTTATGATCAAAATATACAAATGATCTTTATAGGTTTATTCCTGGAGCATTTTCTAATATCTAGTTTGTAAAACTATCATATTATTAGCAAGTCGTAGCAAGTACATACTATAATACAGTACATAATTAACTGAGCAACTACCTTTGACAATCCTGAGACTATAAAAAAAGAGTCCAGTTCTCTACAAAATAATATACAATACAATAATAAGTCACAACACTACCACAAGGTTTCTGAAGTTCAACAAATACGATTTTAATAAAGTAATTAAATTGAAATAATAAAACGAAACTAAGACACCGATACAAACTAAACAACAAAAAAAATGTTAGCCTGAAATTTGACATCTGACAATTTCACTGGTAACAACTAACACCGGCATTACCGACCGATGGCCTCTGTCAATCTACAGTGCCCTTCTTGATGGTACGATCAACTAATTTGGCTATGCCGGTTTTGTAATCCTTTTGAACCGTATCTTTTTGTCTTTGGAATTTTCTGTCACATATAGAATCTTAGGTTAGGATTCGACGCAAGACAGACGTATGCTGTAGGACAGTGGCGGTGCGTGATATTTCAGTTAGCCATATCTTGAAAACGACGCATGGGACCCACTTCACTTTTTAGGTGATGACTATACACCTCTTACAGAAAGGATTTATAGTGAAAAAACCGTCAAGCAAAGTTTGCGAAAATTTTCAACGCTCAGTAACGTTCTGTGGGATATTTGCAGTATATTTTTTTCATAATCTAGAAACAAATATAAGGAGACGTTTTTCGATTTGTTACAAAATATTTTTGTTTCAAAAAGTTATGGCCATTTTAATTTTGGAAACAAAATGTTGCTTTAAAATTAAAATTAAAATGGCCATAACTTTTTGAAAAAAAAAAATTTTTGCAACAAATCGAAAAACGTCTCCTAGATTATGAAAACGTTTCTAGATTATGAAAAAAAATATATACTGCAAATATTCCACACAGCGTTACTGAGAACCCAGGGAGTGCTCCAGTGTTTTTAAAAAATTTTTCGCAAACTTTGGTGACGGTTTTTTCACTATAAATCCTTTCTGTAAGAGGTGTATAGTCATCACCTAAAAAAGTGAAGTGGGTCCCATGCGTCGTTTTCAAGATATGGCTAACTGAAATATCACGCACCGCCACTGCTGTAGGATATATCCGAGTAATTTGCACCACATACATACATTAAAAATATTAAAATATGCGTTAAAGATAAGTAAATAGATGATAACAATACACAAAAATACAGCTTAACAACGAAATGCTGTATTAACACTAGCCTAACCTTATTAAAACTTAACCCAACCCAATTACCCAGTGCGGTCGGTGGAATTTGACATGCTCGTATTTTCGTAAGGAAGCATGGGACCCACACCATAATTTGGGGGTGGTTACTAGACCTAAGTAGAAGGCTATTATTCAAAAAAATGGCTGCCTCCGGGCAGATCTTGGAAACTTCTTGCAAAATATTTGCGAAATATTTTTTTTTTTCATAATAACTGAGTAAATACAAAGTATTTTTATACTTATTTTCTTAACATTTTGAGATTTGTAAAAGTTATGGTAATTTTAATTTTTATTTAATTCTAACATTTCGTGTGTGAGATTTTACAATAGTTGTATCTTTACGCAAAATAAATATTTTGAAAAATTACAAATATAAAATAAATGTATTTATTCGGTGATTATGAAAAAATATTTCGCAAATATTTCGCAAGCCGTTTCCAAGATCTGCCCGGAGGCAGCGATTTTTTGAATTTCGCAAAGTTTTCCCTGAAGATTTTTTTTACTTCCTTACGGAAATATGAGCATGTCAAATTCCAGCGACTGCCACTGTCACTACGCCACCCAACCTAAAACTAACTCATAAATCGTTTCTTGTAAAGTGGAATATATGAGTATGTTTATATTTCATGTTTTAGTTTCTTCAAATAATTCCGCGGTTCATTTTCCTCCATTAGAATTCAGCTTTATCCTAACCTTAACATACAAAAAAACCTAGTAGGGTGCATAAGGAAGTATAACACAAGGAGACTTTGCTTTAAGGAATAGTATTTTTTTTCTTAAATATGTATATATTTTTTTCCTAAACAAATCCGTATAAACTTGGAAATCTAATACAACCTAACTCAAAAAACTTCAATGTGAAAATAGCAGTGTGCAAAAAAAATAGCTTTTAAATTTCATATAAAACCAGTCATGTCGAGAGAAACGAAACAAAATTTTAGCTGTGTGACCTTACAGTAATAAAATAAAAAAAATTACTTGCGAGAAAAAATGTAGTGTTTTAGGAAGTTATTAATTCAGTACATGTACCATCACATCCTTATGGGTATTTGTATTCACGAGGATATGAGTATCAAAGTCACCTTGTTTTAAACTTATTTACGCACCCTAGTTACTAGGGTACTTGAGGCTACTGCGTTTTTAAGCTGTATTTTTGTGTATTTCTGATACGTTTACCTATCTCCAATACCAATTTTATCTAATGTTTATTTTCTTGATTTTGCTTATTCAGGTTTTAGGTTATATTTCTTTATTTAATTTAAAATCTCGACGTGCTGAACAAAACTGGCCAACGGATTCGTGTTTAGCGATGAAATATACATCTAGTACACCATCTCGTGTTCACGTAAAATATAATAAAATAAAAAAATGTGGCCCTGTGTAATTCCACTGATTGTTTTACAATTTGTCAAGTTATCACTTTTCCACTATCAAGACATGCAACAGTTAGTAAAGGTAAATATGTATGTATTTTTTTCTAAACTGTTCTCGCTTTTTCTTTATCTTCGCAAGCTATAAGCGAAAGGCTTCCTTGCCAACTTCCCCTAAAGTGCCACTCGAGTGCGACACTAAAACAATTTTAAAAATTTCCCCGGAAAGTCACAGACTGACGACATTTAATAGTTAAAATCCTCTCTTCTAGTCACGTGCCGCGATTCTCATGGGTATAAATCTAAGTGAGGTAAAGTTTCAAACGACAGTCCATAGATCCCACGGCTGCCTTTCTCCGTTGGTGTTTACAAAAATTTATAGCGGAAAACTCTCCCAGCACGAACGACACAGAGTTGATCACAATAATATCGTAAAGTAAACAAACGGCCGCGCTTGATATACAATATCCGGTAAAAACAGTTCGTTTTATTTCAGATTTATACTTATACGAGGAGTGATCAAAGAACTTTCAAATGATGTTTCACAAGCCATATATTGTCATTTAAAAAATCATCACGGATGACGTCATACCTTTGACAGGTGTCAATAAAAGAAAAAAACAAATAAAGTATGTCAAAATGTCGGCAAATAAAAACTGACGTTCTGTGTTTTTCTAAAAAAAAAATTCTTTAATTTTTATTGAATTTATGCGCGACTTTACGCCCCCCCACTGTATACGAGGTACCATTTTTTTTGGAACAATTTTTGCGCAAATTATTCTCATACCCAAATTCGTTACTCAAAATCCGATGAACAATAGTGTGATTCAAATTTAACTCTTCCTCGATAATTTTTGTCCTCAACCGACGATCTGAACGAACGAGATCCCATATTCTCTCGGCATTTTTATCGGTTCTTGAAGAGGAAGGCCTCCGCTGCGTGGTTCTTCTTCTATCGACTCTCTTTCTTCTGAGAATGCCTTAAACCACCGAAAAACCTTGTCTCTTGAAAAAAAAAAACACCGTCTCCGTAGACGTCTTAAAGTTTTGCAAAAGTATCCGTTGCGCTGTGTCGAATTCTGAAGCAAAACCTGATAGCACACCGTTGGTCAAATTTAATGTCACTCATTTTTAAAACGCAATAGAAAAAAAAACGGTTTACGAAAACAGTCCCAGAGAACAAACAAATGACTCTAACAAATTCAAACTTGTACTGAAGGTGCATTACATGTTCACCTATCGCCCTTCCAAGTCCCGTCTCCGCACTGTTGCTAGATCGGGAGCTACGTTGCCAGTCTTATTACTTAATTTGCATTATGTAAAATAATTATGGGGGATTGGATGGGATAATGTTTGTCATAAATATACGTTCATATTAACAGTTTAAAATACGAGGTGTGGCTATTAAATAACCGAACTGATGCTGTTGCCAGCGCGCTGCGAGCGTGTCGCGACAAGTTTGAACAGAACTGTTCCTGGTGATACTTTCCCCACCATGAGCTCGCTGGACAAGCCAGTGGGTCGCTCAGTTCGACTGCAGCAGTCTCTTGAATTAGTCTACGCACTTGTGACGCTTCGAAAAAAATGTTAAGTGTTCAGATGGAGCAAGGGGTTAAGCTCAAGTTTCTTGTTAAACTGGGGGAAAACTTTTACAGACGCTTATGCAATGTTAAAAGAAGTGTACGGGAATGAATGTTTATCCCACACAAAAGTTTTTGAATGACTTAAGTAAACGGTTTAAAGAGGGACGTGAAACGACCGAAGACGATTCGCGCCCCGGACGGCCCTCAACGTCAAAGACGGACAAAACATTGAAGAATTTGATGAAGATTGAAGTTCTGACGTCCCTTCGTCAGCGTGTGAGAAGATCCCAATTTGTGGAAGACCAAATCATGGAGGATTCACCAAGACAATGCACCGGCCCGTTCTGCTTTGTCTGTGAAGGAGTTTTTTGCAAAATACGACATTACTGTGTTGGAAAATCCACCATACTCGCCCGACCTTGCCCCCTGTGACTCTTTATTATTTTTCAAAATCAAATCGGCACTGAAGGGGACAAGGTTCGAAAGTGTGGAAGCGGTTAAAGCAAAAGCGACGGAGGTTCTGAACCAGCTGTCAGAAGCGGACTTCCAGCACTGCTTTCAACAATGGAAAAGTGGTATGGAGCGGTATAGAGATCGCCAAGGGGAGTATATTGAAGGCGTAAAAGGTGCTACTGTAATTGGCAACGAATAAAAAGTGTTGACAGCAGTTCGGTTATTTAATAGCCACATCTCGTATGCGTTTTTTGACTTATCTCACTTTTGAAGCAAGGGTGCCGTTGTTAAACTTTGCGTCTAGATGTTGACGAAACCATATGTTTCTCATAAATGTTAACCCAGCCGTACGAACATATGTACAAATGTACTTCAATAATACCTTATATTAATAAAGTTTCGCGTACGTTGTGCGAGAATATAATTTTAGTTACGAAGCTCCGCGCGAAAAGCCCACAAAAAGTCCTAATTTCGATCCTAAACTTCCGCGCGATGAATATTCATGGCTCCATACATGCATACGCCTCGAAATGAACAGAGATATATGCATATATGTATGTACTTCATTATACTTTTTACAGCCGTCAAAATGAATCTCGCGAGGATTCCCGTACTGGCGTGACAAATCCCTATACGTCCCTTTATTTAAAATTACACAAAGGTAGAGCGGCGCGAGTACGACTTTGCATGTTCGCCACAATTTGTCTGATTTAATAAAGTTAATTGTCGCCTAATTTACGACAAAAACGGCATTTCGGGAAGGTAAATCTAAGGCGTATGCAAATCGGCGCTGACGCCAAGTTGAATCAACTCTGTGCTGGTTGATATAAAAATTGCTGCGTTCGTGAAAGGTGATTACAAACAGACGGTGTCCTTATTTATGTAAGCAAGAAATTAAAAGGATATTTCCAGAAAATTCCAGAAAAGAAAAAAGTTCTCCTAACAGCACAATATCGAAAAAAGAAATAGGAACATAATGTAATTTTCACTAGATAGAATAAGCAGTTAAGCTAGGAGAGTTCTAGCTCTTCTTGATCCATTAAAATCCAATATACAATAGAATATGGATATGCAGTACAGTAACTTTATACTAACTAGATAGGCAGTAGGACGTAAGTGGGGGGAACAATTTAAAGATGTACCACCATTTTGTAAGACAGTATGGAAACACAATCGCAGCAGACCTGTTTATTAGTTAGATATTACCCAGATATTAATGTTAATAAAAACATGTGGTTGTTATAATGGATGTAACATACTTTATAACGTCTTTCTAGTGTATTATAATTGTTACATTTTCTGTTAAGCATTCAGAGATGTTTTAATGTGAAGAAACATCAGGGCAAAAAAGAACATTTTAGAAATTATTTAAAAAACAGTGAACAGAAAATAGGAAGGATTTCATATTATGGTAATAATAATAATAAAATAATAAAACAATTCAAAGCCTTTGTTATAATATTTATAAACACGAACAGCTGATTGCACTGACGTCGAGTTCCATGCTGACTTACAAAATGGCTATGAAGTCACGCTAAAATAGGGAGAAAACTTCTTCTGGTAGAAATATAATTCTGAAAATACGGACCCAAGTAGGACATGCCCAATTCAGCAAAAATATTTTCAACTTAACACTTCTAATTGTACCGGAACTCGAAATAGAATTTTTGGAATCAACGGAAATTTTTTGGTTGACTTTTATAAGGATACCATATCTTGAAATTTTGTCGTTTTTGAGTTATCATAAGATCTATAGATAAATGTTAACGTGATTGAAGATGTTTTAATGGACAATAATTACGTTACTACTTTAAAAATACAGGGTGTTCCCCTTAAAATAATAAAGTTTTGAATTACTGAATTTTTCTGAGGTGATCGTTTCATACGGAACCCCATCGTGAAACGTTCTGACTTGCGCTAGTCACAATAACCTTCTTCAACTTTGTTACTAAAAATAATTAAGCAAAATATGATGAATTAAATGAAAAATTGTTTTTTTTTCGAAAAATAACTCGAAACCAGTAAACTTTTGTGATATGGTCTCCTTATAAAAGTCAACCTAAAATTTTTCGTGCCACCAAAAAAAATTAAATAAAAAACACCATGTTTCATTTGAAATAAGAAAGTTGATACCGAGTTTTTCAGATGTTTGAAAACATTTTCATTGAATTTGGATCCAAATTTTTAGAATTAGATTCTGATCAGGTCACTAAACTTGTAACAGACGAGAGCTGTAGGATCATCAATTACCCTGTAGAAGGTGATTTAAGATATGCTGGTGCCATAACAGTCATTATTTTTAAAAAAGAGCCATAACTAACGACCCATCCAAAAAAGTCATCTAAGTTGTCCGAGCAAGAAAATACGTATTTCTTGTCTTAAATTTATAAACTATTTAATTGTCAAAGCTGTTAGATTATGTGACAGCTATTATCTGTTTTACAGTTATGACAGCCACTTGTCAAAAGCTTGACAAGAACAAAGTTTCACTTTGAGCTTCAACATAACAGATATTTGCCTCGCTCTTTTTTTTTTTTGGAAAACTCATTATTATATATTTCCTATCAAGACATTTCAAGCAAAAACTATGATTAATAATATGCAATTTTGTAACTGGAATAAAATATGAGTAGTGAAGCAATGAGAGTTCTCGCTTGAAGGTCATCTCTTCTCACGGTCATCCATATTTTATCAAGTGGTTGAGGGGACTTCAACGCTTCCTTAACACAACTTTGTAAGGTTAAATATTTAGTAAGGTTAACGCTTTCTTAGAAGTGTTCTACTACATTTTGGCTAAAATGGAGGCTTCTTGATATTTGCACAAAAAAACGGACAATATTCAAGAATATCAATGACTTCTTTCGACGAAAGATATGTTAGGTGTTTACTACCTGAATACAAGATTTAAAATATAAATTTTGACACACCATCTTGAGTTAGCGTGAAGGTTAAAATGCAAGTTGCGCTCTTCAGTGTCACTTGTCTCAGACGGTGTCATTTAGCCTGCCAGACGACCTTTCCGCGCTTTAGTGGTCTCCCATCGGGACCGTCTGCGAAAATGTAGAAGCAATGAAAGGCTAGACAATCGGTGGCGTGAGCACAAGAATACGGCCATTACGTATTCAGCCGCTGCTCGTCATCGTGTAGGAGTGAGGCGGACATATCGCCACTGTCTCGTTAAGAGTTGAGATGGGAAGGCATCGCTTGCATGCTCTCGATCTCCAAATTGTCCCCACCCATTACTGCGGAGCTCGATCGTTTCTGATGTTTATTCGTCATTTGTTTGCGCTATCGACAAGATCTAGATGGCGCTCGATTTGTTTACCGTTGGCGAGACGGTGCGTGAATATTAAGATCTGCTAAATTGAAATGTATCGTTTAGTAATTCAGTTAAATAGAACAAGTTCAAACATGATGTATGGTACATAGTTTGGGAATATAGTACGTAGTCTGGAAATATTTCATTTAATTCTTCATAAATGTTTGATCCCAATAAAGTAGGCATGTGCGAGATCTCGAAAATCTCGAGATCTCGATCCTCGAGACGAAAAAAAAGTCGAGACGGGAATCTCGAGATTCCTCGAGATTTCTCGAGATTTCGAGACTTCTTGAGATCTCGAGATTACTTGAGATTCCGAGATTTCTCGAGATTCTGAGATTTTTTGAAATCTCAATATTTTTTTAGATTCCGACATTTCTTGAAATCTTAAGATTTTTAAAAACATCGAGATTACTCAAATTCCAAAAATTAATTTATTATTTGAAACTCGGAGAATATTCAAAATATGAAACTTAAGGTAAATATCGGAGACTGTTTTTCAATTAGTAACTGTTACGTCTCGTAACGTAATTTTTACATACGCATCGAGCTTTACACCGCTCGATCGATACAAATTAAAATCGAACTCAGCATTTTGAAATCGATGACCGATTTCCCTAAATGCTGAATTAAACGAAATGTTAAACCAAAGTGTAATAAGTATTAATACATTAATTTCACCCTTTTTCGAGAAATTTCAATATATCAAGAAATCTCAGTATCTCGAGAAATCTCGAGATTTCGAGAAATCTCGACTGCCTGACGATCTCGACTCGTCTCGTCTCGAAAAATGACTTCTCGTCTCGTCTCGAAAATTATAAATCCCGCACGTGCCTAATTAAAAAGTCTTCCAAGTTAGAAACGAGTTTATTTCAAAAATACAGCTTTACTGAGTCATTATATTTCTTACTACAGTACACAACAAAAATTATCCAAGTGGTCAATCAATAAAAATGTCCCTATTTAATACAAAAATAGTAGGAAAGTTTTGCGTGCCACTAAGATGGTAGTATACAGTAAGCGGCACCCTAATGCGTACATAGCCGAATGAAGGGCAATTGATAATTTAACTTCTTTGTTCAATAGATATAAACATGAGGAGAGAACCAATCGCAATCCAATTGCTAGCGAAGGCGTATGAAAGGCATCCGGTTCGTCATCGGTAGGGCTGTCATACTAATATCAAATATAAATTAACCAAACTACAAGTACGACAACAAACGACCAGCGTCTAGCCGGTACCGGTCACGGGTGATCCTGGCCAATGAGAAATAACTGTGTAACGCGGTGAAGGCGGCACACTTGAAGTCAGTAAGTCACACAAATTTGATATGAAAAGTTTAAAGCAATCACCTTACTAACATAGCTTGATTCTTTTTTGATATTAAAATTTAGTTTTTAAGGAAACAAGTACAGAAAATTGTCTTATTTATGAAAATTGATTACAGGATTTACAGTTTGATTTTATTTCTCAGCAGTAAAATTGTCTAGAAGCATGCGCGTTTTTCTTTTTCGGTTTGATTGGTCGGTAGTACGCTAGTAGTAAATTCGCCTAACTATGACCTAAAAATGTATCATTTAATTATGTATTTAATATCCACCTATGTCCGCATTAGGCTGCCGCTCTGTAATTCAGGGTACTTAGGACTTCATGAAAATTACGTGGAGGTAGAACGAGGTAAATTACGCTGTCTGAACACATATTTTAAAAAGTGACACCGGATTTGAAATTAATTTTTGAAATATTCAAATAGAGCTTTTGGTTTCTGAATTAATCTGAAGTAAATCTGCAAACCTATATCCCTACCTACCCTACCAATTTCCGTGTGCCACTCGAAGTGAGGGTAGACTCTTTCTAATGCTAACTAAAAATATAAAAAAAAAAAGTTATCTAATTACAAAACAATCAAAATGTTGCAAATAGGAAAAAGGAAAATAACGTGGAATTAATTAAACATAATGTTAGCATGCGCTGCAGAGCAGAATACGTTAAATCTTCTAAAAATTACCTTTTTTAGTTTGCCCTATAATGTACCACCCCCTTTTTTTATTTATTCATATATCAAAAAAAGATCGACACAAAAATTTAAAATGTTTCCTGAAAATGTTTACTGTTATCCAAAAAAAAGAAACAAAAAACGATCGCAAAATAAAGAAAATTATATAATATTTTTGTTAATAGGACACCCCTATGTGTTGTCCGATTAGATCTATGGAATTTAAATTTGGAATATTTTGTGAATTTAAAAAAAACGTTTTATCGCACTGACCATTGACTACTATGGAAACAATCACGTTTATATTAACCCGAAATTTTCTTTAGCTTTTTATCTATTTATAATTCATTTGTCTTAATATAATTTATTTGTTTTCCATGGCCATTGAGATAAAACGTCACACTTTTATGTCGGATCGCCAAACACAGCTAACTAGACGGAATTATTGTGAAATAAGTGAAATAATAAATAATTGAAAATCGGCTGTTCCGACATAGATATAGGTACCTATTATATATTTTTGGAATGTGAAAATTGAGATGATTTCAAAAATGTGGCAATATTGGTGTTCCATTTAAAAAATAACATAAATACGTCTTTTTTTTTTCAATTATGCGATCGTCTTTTGTTTGTTTTTGTTTTTTTTTTTTTGTTAACATACCACAAATTTTCTGAAAAAAATCCTGCAACCTGTACAAAACAAAATACTTAGTGGTTTGTGGTGATTTTTTTTGCAGGCTACGTTTATGTTACAGTAAACCTTGCAAAAAGTACAACTATGTGCATCCGACTGTCCAATAAACGTAAAATATGGAAACTTAAACATACAGTGTAACTTTAATGGCATTTTTACAAGAACCAAGGGAGACGAGGGCCCTCTCTAAGAATAAAGCCTTTTTTAATGGCTAATTAAACCAGTTAATAAATTGACAACGCTGTAGCGCAACGGGGCTCAGTTAAACGGGAAGACACAGGTGTTTTAAAGTAATGGGATGAAAATAAATTAAAGAATCTCGGAGGACAAGAAGGGCGAGACCAGTGGCGCGCCAGGAAAATAATAAGGGAATTTTGTTTGTAGAACAATGGTATTTGTGTTGTACAAAAAATATACTCGTATATGTAACGCTATTGATACTATACATCTCAGACATAAGTCTGCTGCACCTTCAGGCATTTTAAAACTTTAAACACTAAAGAAGTGTTTTGCATCACTCCCTTTTTCGACATTGTAAACTCTTTCACAGTTAATATAATACCTCTTTTGTACGTTATGCATGCCATATAGTCTACAGCTGCCTTACATTGAGCAACATACTTTAAATCATCTTTTGATGATTGTCCAAATGCACCTTGAGTTAGTATACCTAATTGGTAGTTCCATCATTTGTGCAAAATGTTTCTTTTTTCTTGTTTCCGTACCGAAAACATGATGTGTAACATATGTGGTTCAGTTATCTCATTTTATTCAGACAAAAGTTTTATGAAATAATCGAAAACAAAATTTTTACACCTTGTAAATCACATTAGTTTGGCCTAAAGAATCAGCTATTGTTTGACTGGAATATTTAAGACAGATATAAGGAAAAAAAGTTTTGCGCAGATAACGGAATATTATACTAAATCAGTATGCATTTAGACAACTATCGGAAGATGATTTAGAGCATGCAGCTAAAAGTAAGGCAGCTGTAGACTACGAGGTGTGGCTATTAAATAACCGAACTGTTATCATAACACTTTTTATTCGTTACCAATTAGCAATTTTCTCGCCTTCAATGTACTCCCCTTGGCGATCTTTGCACCACTCCATACGACTTTTCCATTGTTGAAAGCAGTGCTAGAAGTCCGCTTCTGTCAGCTGGTTCAGAACCTCCGTCGCTTTTGCTTTAACCGCTTCCACACTTTCATCACAAGTAATCACCGTGTCTAAAAGCCTGGATCAGTGTCAATGTTGTTTAGAATGTCAGCGCAAATGTTCATTCTTGACTCCTTTTGCTCGGGAGTGAGGAGTTTTGTTTTTGAGTACCAGCGCGCTGGTAGCCAGCATCAATTCGGTTATTTATCACCTTGACGCCGGTGATGCACAGGCATGCATCATGCACAACCGTCCGCTACAGCCGGATGATTCATACATCGCATCAACCTACCAACGTGCTGTTATACGGTGATGATCAGTTCCGCATCATTTTAAAGGCATACAGTCACATCCGGATATTACTTATTGGAGAGTTAAATTACGCCCACTTTGCCAATAGGAAGATCACATGACATCCACGGGCAGACATGCGCATTGTTAAATTGCAGTTTCGTTTCCTGTCTTAATTCGTATTGTATTGTTTGAATTCACACAAGTGTCGAATATTTGCAAAATTATTGCATTATTTCGTTCTAAAGGTTTATCACAATTTATAATAATGCTGCGATAGTGCCCAAAGTGCGCAGTCAGGATGGCACGCAGTGACCAAGGCGCCACGTCCGGATGTTTCCACACTTTCGAATCTTGTCCCCTTCAGTGTCACCGTGTCTAACAAGCCTGGATCAGTATCACTGGTGTTTAGAATGTCAGCGCAAATGTTCATTCTTGATTCCTTTTGACCGGGAGTGAGAAGTTTTGGCATCATTTTTTGCACACACTTTGCGCATGTTGAACGATTCATGTAAAATCGGGCGAACACATTCTTTGTGGATTCGTGGATTAATTTACCAATTTTTTGTTTTCGTCCGTTTTTGACATTGAGAGCCGTCCGGGGAGCAGATTGTCTTCGGACCGATTAAACCATTTAAAAACTTGTGTGAGCATCACTGGTGAGTAGACTAATTCAAACGACTGCTACAGTAAAACTGAGCGACCCACTGGCTTGTCCATCGAGCTCAGGGTAGAGACAGTGTCACCAGACACAGTTCTGTTCAAACTTGTCCCGACGCGTTCGCAGCGCGCTGGTAGCAGCATCAGTTCGGTTATTTAATAGCCACACCTCGTATATGCCATGCATTACATGCAGAAGAGCATTGATTAGACATTACCTGTGTAAAAAGTCTCAAAAAATTGAGTCATACAAAGCACTTTTCTTGGAGTTTTACAGTGTGTGAAGACACAGCAGACTTATTGCACCGAGGTAAGCTCAAATCATTGGGCGCATTCAGGGACGCTCAGCCACTAACCACTATGTGTTAGTAGTTAGCCTTTTCTCACAGTCAGCGGCTTAAGACTCCCTGAATCGTTTGTAAGAGTTTCGCAAAGATCTAGAAAACGTAATATGTTCTATGGCATAGATAACTTTCATGAATCATGGATTCATAATTCCCTGCCGTATTCTGTACTTAAAGACACTTAAAGGACAAAGGTTCGTTTTCTTTTCCATAACTTCTGTTTAAAAACAAGCAATATTTTCTTTTCTATAACTTTTGTTTAAAAGTAGGTTAAAATTCAGTTGCTCACAGCACAGATAAAACGACAGAGAATCATGATAGAATTATTGTCGAGTCAGCATCTCAGCTATAATATTTTAGGCTTAGTAAATTGGTCAGCCGCTGAGATAAAAAAAGTGTCAGCCACGTCCATTCAGGGAAGTAGCTGAGTTAGTTACTCAGCCGCTGAGCGTCCCTGAATGCGCCCATTTTGACCACTGGAATTTGTTGTAGCACTATGTATCATAAACCCTCTGCTGTTCCGTCACTGGCCTCCATAGAACTGCAACTGCCGCGGGGTTAACAAGGACCTTATTGTTTTAAATTGTCAGTTGGAAATTGAATTGGATGAGGGGTCTCGTAACGCTAACCCCTCATAAAACTGCCAGTTATAAACTAATAAAATTACACGTTCCATGCGCCTATTTTCCTCGGGGACTCTGTATGCGCTATGGGCACGTCATGCTCGCTACATTTTTCGATCGCAAAAAATAAAAATGTTCCGACGCGGATTTTGATTATTGCCGCTGATTTTAATAAATGCGCAGATTTATAGGCGGCTGTTCCCCAAACTTAATTTGCCCTCTTATTGACTGGGTGCTGTAAATTTTATGTAGATACTTTTATTGAGGACTTGAAATCCATGAAGTATAGAAAACGGAAAGTGTGCTGAGAAAAAAACATTCTCCTCCAAAACAATTTCACTATACAGAAAACACTTTTTTTTATGAAAATTTTACTTATACTTTTAGAAAAGTACCCAGGTACACAAAAAATAAATTCAGTGTCCGAAAAATCTCACTATAGTATCTTTACGTATTTTGACGTGCTGAATCCGGTATCAGAATTGCTCCATTACTGTCAGGTTTACTTTACTTCACTCCCAACGCGAATTCAGCGACATCAGCCTAACACCATTTGGCACCAATGGGTGTTCTCTTAGTGTTCTGCAGCAACACAGCTTTCAAGATCGGTTTACATGAATCTATCAACAAAATCCTATGTTCCTTTCTATATACTGTGTGTCCCAATATAAGTGAAAAAAGAGGTACAAAATACAAATAAATTTCAAATTGAAATTGGATCTTTTAGGATCAAGTCCTTGTATGTCAAATATCAAAATCATCAGCCTACTTCGATTTTCTAAATGTTTGACTGATTTATGTTTCTAATTAGAATCTTTTCTGTAGAAAGTCTCGAAATATTGATAGTTATCCAATATTAAGAATAAATTTACTTACTAAATTAGAGGCAGTTGTTTTTTTTAAGATTATGAAGAAATAATGCTCAATTTAAAAAAACAAAGCATAAAAGGAAGCATAAAATGAAGAATACGATGAACCAATGATGCTACCTTAATTGCTGTAGATGAATAGATGTCCTTAAAACTATTGAATATGATGTCATTTAAAACTATTGAAAGTTGCTCCTGCCAAGGCCTGCTTGATTTTTCGAGAATGAACATATAAAAATTACTTTTTAATTGAGCAGAATTTGATACTAAAAGGTCCAATTTAAACTCGAAAATTATTTGTCTTCTACATCCCTTTTTTGACTTATCCTGGAACACACAATATATTTGTTTCAATTCGTTCATTAGTCCGTTTATATTATAGCAATTTAACGGACTTGTGTGAACTTTCTGAAATATTTTTCAGATACGAAATACGATACTTTACTCTTATTCTCGCTATAGAAAATTCATACCTTATTCGAAAGAAACGAATGGAACTGAATGGGACTTCTGTATCTCAGAATTTAACTGGCATGGGGAAATATATGGGTACTTAAACAACCCTGATATCGGATTTGATTCCTGCTAGTCAAAATACATGGAAATCTTGTGTCATTGGACTTTTTCAGTACAAGACTAATCCATCATGGAAACTGACAGCAGGATTGCTATAGTTCCTAGAGATTTTCCGACCATAGGGGGAAACCTATTGATGATGGACCAGTTATGGTATCGGACCTCAGTTATAAGGAGATCAAATTACATGGAATACACGTATTTTCCAATTTTTCAGTATGAAATTGGATAATTAAAAAGTGATGATAATAAGATCCCTGGAGATCTGCAGTTCCTAAGGAAATATCCATGGGTGCCACAACAATCTCAGTACATTTCTGCAGGTTGCATAGCGTACATGCCTTACATGGGAATATATCATCTTGGAAGGGTGTTGGAGCAATTCTTACACCGGATTCGGATTCAGCACGTCAAAATACGTAACACAGTTTTTTTGTGAAATAAAAAATTCACGTGTGTGAATTTAACAGTGAAGTGATAAAACAGTATCAAAAGCAAAACATTATCTCACGAACGCTCTTGTAGAATTTGCTGTTCTGTTCACATACTAACTTCTCATAGCCTTCAATATTTTCAGGTAAGTTTGTATTTTAACAATGCATTTTCGCCCGTATTATGCTAATTTTAGGATCGATATTCCCTGTAGCGTGTCTCGGTAACAGTCGCTCAGTTAGAGAGTTTGTTAAAACTATATAATTATTCTACGTGCAGTTAATTGATTTCGGTATTACCGAACTCATTTAAGTTTGAATTCACCAGACAGATATGAATTAATTAATAGAACGATTATCTCTCGTTGCACATTTCCGAACAGATGGATGTGACACGTGGTCGCGCTCACTGCATTCTGTTTTTCTGCGAGAAGAAAAATTGTTAAACTCTGAATGAAAAAGTTTTATTACATTCACACATATATCGTGGGTTTAAAGGTAAAACCACTAATCTGTATACTCTAACTGATGTAAGTGGGGGGAAAATTTGAAGGTCCACCATTTTGTAAGACAATAAGGAGATCCAATCGCATCGCAGCAGACCGGTTTTTGCGCATGATCACATGTCGGCCCGTATCTGTATGCTAGCATGTGTATTAATAAATCTGATTATAGAGTAGATTTATGATGTTAACAAAAAAGGTGTGGCTGTTATAATGAACGAAAAAATTATTTATAACTTCTTTATAGCGTATTAAAATTGTTTTATTTTCTATTAAGCATTCAGTGACGTTATATTTCAGTGATGTTAAATTTAGAGGATTTAAGGAACAGAATACGATGTCAAATTACACAAATAACGGAAGAAGTTATTCACAATTTACTCAGTGGATTTGTAGGTACACTTGCCTATTTGAGAATTCAGGCAATTTGAGAACTAGTTGGCTTGATCTTGCATTTTATTTTTAATATTAGCCAATTTTTAGAATTTCCTCTAAAATTTTCTTTTGTAAGGTGAAAAAAGTCGCTCTATTGAAATAAAATTGGATTTACCAATATAATCACAAAAAAATAGGGAATCACAATTTGAAAAAAAAAAAATAGAGTGACGTCATATGTCGAAAAGAGTTGACGACCGAAAGGTCATATGGCAGTTAAAATGTGAATTTTTGTCATTAAAATTTGATGTCGCATTTTTTTTGCGAAGATTTGTTCTTTCGGTTTTATTCTATTTATACAGTACTTTTGCAGCCCTCTGTATATTTATACCAACAGTGTTTATACATGTATATATTGAAGTAAGCTTTACCTTACTGATTTAGTTTTTCTACGGGGCAAATCGATAATGCGATTTCGGCAAGTTGGCTGTGTCAGGCACCGAAATGGCCATCATATCTCATGTCGATGTCATATTTTCAAATAATAGGAATGATTTAGGCGACTTCACGTGACTACCTTCCCATGTAACGTGATCCTGATGCTTTATCGTAATGTCCGTCTAAATAAAAATATACAACCTGTTCCTGACTCCCTGGTGGCATATTTTTAAATTTATATATTTCGTGACATACTACGCAACGTTTCTGTTGAACAGGAAACCAACCAAAAGTTCGTAGGATAATGATCAACACGACACTCATTCAGTTGTGTAATTAACAAAAATTAGGTGCAATTGTACAATTCCACGACTTTTAGTAGAGATACTTACAATTCGAAATTTGCTTCATTTTGTAATTAACAAAAACTAGGTACACATTGTACAATTCCACGACTTTTCGTAGAGATACTTACAATTCGAAATTTGCTCCATTACCATATGAACCTAAATTCACCCGCGGACTAGATAGAATTTTTTAAAAATATTAATATCAATTTGGTTTATAATTCTAAAAATAAACTACAGACGCTTTTGGGTACCTAACCCCAAAGACAAAATCGACAATAACGAAAAGTCAGGAATATACGAAATAAGTTGTAAAGATTGTGATCAAATGTATATTGGGCAAACAAAAAGATCTATTTTGACTAGATTTAAAGAACACATGGTTCAATTGAAATATGGCAGAACAGAAAAATATTGTATTGCCCAACACGCTTTTGACAACAACCATAGGATAGACATAAATTATTTAAATTTAATCAGAAATGTAACAAACAGTAGACAGTTGGATGCTTTTGAAATCATTAAGTGTAACAGTAGTATGAATAAGGACAATAGTCCGATACGCACCAGTCCACTGTTTGCTCTGATAAACAAATACCGTTACGGTTCAGTGAACCGTGGCAACAAATTTAGTATAAATAGTGCAAGTGTGTAGGTGAGAATTTAGTTTTAATCTTCTCCTGAAGATTCCCACTTAGTTGACGAAACGCACGTCGAGAAAAGTATAATAGTTCAGTGTTTCGTGGAAAACGTCCACTTTTTTTTTAACAAAAATTAAGTAAATGTATCAAGTACACTACCGGCAACCTTAAAGTTCAATTGACAAAACTAAAGAATCTCGCTGAGCTATAAATCTTGATACAGATGCAACTCGGATGGACAGAACATATCAACATATGTAACATATTTTGTTTTATTCTGCAATATTTTAAAAACAATTAACAAATAAATTGATAGTTGTGATATACAGTGGTGATCATTAACATCATTGTCCGATTTGTGTGGATGGCCATTTTTTTTATATTAGGTATTTATTCCGTATCTGTTGATAGGGAATAAAGAAGAATTATTCCGATATTTACCAACTGCAATTTTTAAGTTAGCACATAAATTATCAGCCTCTCAACCAACCATATTGAGGAAGACAACACAAAATTTGGCAAAAATCATAAGTGTAAGCATATCATACATATGTACATATTCATAAATATAATTAAAATTAAAAAGAGCAATTAAAATATTCATCGACGGAATAAAAGTTTATTGGATGTTTATGTATTCAGTTTGATCCATTATACCTTTTTTACAATAAATCGGTCCAATGTCGTACCAACTACTAGGCTCAATCAAAAAGCTACTCACAACCTATTCACCACCCCACTATATTTGCTGTTTTATAAATTGTAACTATAGATAACTACTGGGATGAGGTCAAATGATTCCAAAAAAAATATTTTTTACTTAGTCGACGTTTTGCAAAATGTATTTGCATATTCAGGATGCATAAATTAATTAATTAGTAAAGGATAAAGCAGTTTATTTTGTGAAGGCGATGATAATGAATTATTCCGTTGGATGTCGCTATTATAATGGCCACCACTGTATGTATGACTATATAGTCAAAGAAGATGTGGCAGAAGTACGAATGAAGAAGAAAGAATACGACAAATGCATTTAATCACGTAATCGCTGTTACAGAAGCAATCTGGGGTAATTTAATTCCATTGCAGTTTTAAATTTATCTGCCGATGAGGTCGTTTAACTCGCCTTGCCATCGCAAAGTAAACAAAATAATTAATTAACGCCCTTTCGTAATTACTAATGCATTAACTATGAGCGTTCGAGTTAACGATAATTTAGAGTTTACAACTCGATTAAAGTTCTCAGATACGCTAAAATTATATAATTACCGAGTTATTAGGAGACTTCATATGTAATTCAAAGTAAATGTAGAAGTCCTTTTACGGACTTCGTTTTATACGCAGGGATATAGACTAGAAAGCTGTTATAGCCAAAGGAAAGTATTATTAGCTTATATAATTAACTCCGTAATTCATGTGATATGTAGTTTTAGAGAATTTTAGTTCAAGATTTTAAATGATTCATTAAATTCAAAGCATTCAGGAATGTTCGTGTGCAAAGATGAACAGAAATTGTTCAGTGTAATACATGATGAAAACATTCCACTTGTGACCTTGACATGAGTGAGAATTAGCAGTGTTTTGCTACTTGTTAGATGTCATTTACAGTATTCGAATTTTATTTCCGTTCTTCTTGTTCTGTTCAAATTTCTTGTGATGTAGCCTGTGCACATTTTTTTGACGTTGACAGTACTTCTTTCAAAAACAATTGACAAATTATAGGTTGCCGTTAAAATATCAGTGACGTTATAATTAAAACTGAATTCCTTAATTTCAATAGCGTGTCTATAATTCTCAAAAAAACGATATGCACCATATGGGAATATTTTTTAACTTTAAATTTAAGTGAAAAGCGATTTCAAAAAAACAATAGGGTTATTTTAAAATAAAAAGACAGATCTAAGTAGATAGTAAGCTATTTCGGTATCTGTCAAAGAAGTTAAAAATCAAAAATCAGAAAAATAAATTTCTTTGTTATTATTTCGTAAAATTATGTTGATTAAGTTGCTCGGAATTTTACTTTGAATCTACATTTTTATCAACTTTGCAATCTCTCTTCCACAATTTAGTGTCTTCCGTTTTTTTTTTTTTTTTGTATGAAGTGTGTAAATTAAGTAATGAGACTGGCAATGTAGCTCCCAATCTAGCAATACTGCGGAGACGGGAATTGGAAGGGAGGGCGGTTGTAATACATCTTCAGTACAAGTTTAAACTTGTTAGAGTTATTTGTTTGTTCTTTGTGACTGTTTTCGTAAAGTGTTTTTTTCCAGTGCGTTTTAAAAATGAGTGACATTAATTTTGAGCAACGGTGTGCTATCGGGTTTTGCTTCAGACTTGGACACAGCGCAATGGATCATTTTGCAAAACTTCAACACGCCTACGGAGACAGAGCTTTTTCAAGAGTCCAGGTTTTTCATCTTCAAGAACCGCTGAAAATGTCGATAGAATAGGGGATCTTGGATTATTATTAACGGGTGCGTTAATATCATTGGTTGACGACAAGAATGATTGGGGAAGAGTAAAATGTGACCAAACATCAAGAACAACTGGATGTTGCATCACGACAATATGCCTTGTCACACAGTCAGTTCAGTAAGCGAGATTTTAGCCAGTAAAAACATTCTTGTGGCTCCTTAGCCTCCTTATGCGCCTGACTTGAATTCTTGTGACTTTTTTCTCTTTCCGAGATTGAAAAATCACCTCAAGGGACGTCATTTTGGGACCATAGAAAACATTGAAACGGCTGTAACGGACCAGCTGAAGACTATTCCAGTATATGAGTTCCAGCACTGCTATGAGGAATGAAAGAACCATCTCCAGCGCTGTGTAGCCTCCTAAGGAAGTTTTTTTGAACAATACTGAATTGTAATTCTATTTGAATAAAAAAATTAAAAAAAAATCAGTCTCATTACTTAATTTACACACCTCGTATATCAACAAAAAAAAATATGATCAAAATAATGAAGATATATAGTAGTAAGAATTATTTTGTTTGCTTCGATCAGAAATTTTATTTTTTTGGAAATGTTACTTTTTAGATAAAAGAAAAAAATCAAAATGTGGTGAAATTTATATTTAATTTTAATACAATTATTCAATATATCAGTGAATTATGGATAGAAATAACAATGTGACATACTAATAGACAACACATTGCAAAGAAATGCTTCAGAAAGTTCTTGAAAAACATCGGCTGCTATTAATCAAAACTTATTTTTTAACTGACTCATCTATTGCGTCACCTATAGCTCGTATCAGCATTTACTTCGTTCACTATTTGTAGTGGCTAGTGACAACAACACATTGTACTGTAATTTTCGTATGACGTCATATAAACCTTTATAATTACTATAAATAGTTTTTAAAGCTGTTTCAACGCATACGTTGCTACAACAACGCATGCAATTTGGCCTGACCCTCCATAATAGCTGCAGCTTCGGCAGATAAAATCCAGTTGTAAAATAACAGCTTTTATTTGCCGGAATTGTCTCTATAACACATAACCACAACCGTGTATTTTTTTAATGCACTTTTAATCCACTTTAGTAAGTCACTGCGTAAATAAAGGAAATTGTCATATCACAAACCGATTTACAATAATTATATATGTACATATGTATGTATTTAATACATTTTAACTACTTTCAAAGTCAAAAAATATTAGATTATTCTGAATAAAAACAAAATATAAAACACTAAATTGTGGAACAGGTTCGAAATGAAATCCTCAACATCATTCTTTAAAACCGTTTTTCAAAACTTTCACGAATAAAGCGGTTTTTTGGAATTTTTAACATCAAATTTGCAAAACACCGAGATGGCTTGTTGGACAGCCTACTTCAGACGTTTTTTTTTTTTGGTTTAAAGTAATCCTACATTTTTCTGAAATCAGTTTTCGTCTAAATCTAGAAATACAACATTTTGGTATGTCATGATGGTGCGTACTTTTTGGGATACATTGTATTTAGTATGTATTCTATGTCGTCTGGCCAAACATTTAGTTACCGGTTATACGTCAATTTGTATGTATATTTGGGCATATTTTTTTTATTTCGTTTCGCGCCAACTAAAAATAAACATCGCGTCTAAATTTATGCAAAACAAGACACTTACGCAGGGGATATTTTCCGCTGGCCCTTATTTAATAAGGCCTTTCGATTATACTGTACCGATACGCAAATTTGAATTTTAAATTTTTCGCGTAACAAGATAAACTCGGGGATTATTGCCGACCCCCTTTTAGAAAATGGAATGAAATAAGGCAGGAATAAAAAAAATAAGGCTGTAACTCATAAACGGAATACATTATAGCTTTCAGGTGTTTGCGTAGTCTTTGGGACGCCAATTTTCAGATGCTAAAATAGGTTCATAATATGGATAGGATAAAATTGTGTAGAGCAGGGTCGGACTGCACAAAACGGTTTGTTATGTAAATAATATTCTAGCACGTACAATTTGCAATGACGCACTCTGCATTTCAATTAAAATTGTAATTAATTATGTTTCAGTTCCTAAGATTTTTTGTTTTTTAAGTTGTTTTGGCAGCAATTTATATAATTTCATCCTCACTAGGTTTACCTGCAGATAACACTTTATTTTATTAGACCCGGTATGGGCGGACAATAACATAGTTAATTCCTAAACGGTTGCAGAGGGTTCGACCCCAGTTCACGTAAATTCAATTGTTTTGTTAGCACTCTCTGTTTAATTGTTATTGACACGGCAAAACCTTCGGTTGATAGACAGTCCGGTCAGTCGACACCTTCATGATCGCTCTCAATCATGAAATATGCATTATTTTTGCGATCTATCTGTCAAACGATCCCGAGTTTCATTGTATAACGACATTTTCAGCACACAGGGTCGATACCTCTTACCATTATCTGAAGACAGAGTCGGCTCAAGATACCTTTCGTCCTATATTTTTTTAATTCTTATTCTTATATTTAAGCATTTTTCACGTTTTCCCATAATTAACTACATAATATGTAGGTTTACGAAACAAATTTGAACTGAATTTTTTAAATGAGAGACCCTGTATACTTTTCGATAATTTCAATTTTCTTTTTGATAGTAATTTTAATTAAGAAGCTATAAAAATGTTCTTAATAAACTTTTATCAGAAATGATTCCCAAACTTTAAATATATCTATATATGTATATCTAGATTGTTATTGGATGAAGCAAAAAACAGTTTTGTTCAAAAAGTTTGCTAATTCTTCGTCAGAAAACTATATATTTAATTTTTAATCAAAACTTTAACATTGGCAGCAATTTTAAATTGACCATTTCATTGGTGGTTTAACCCAATTTTTCAAATGAGAATAATATGAGATTTTTACAAATGAGAGTACGGGGGGGGGAGGGGGGGGGGGGGGGGGGGGGGGGGGGGGGGGGGGGGGGGGGGGGGGGGGGGGGGGGGGGGGGGGGGGGGGGGGGGGGGGGGGGGGGGGGGGGG